>CM046944.1:127751336-128471548 GCA_025698515.1 Gossypium sturtianum
AATGAGGATAAGAATCATTCCAACAAAAAGCTTTGGCTGTTGGGCATTGGCTCTGCAAATAAATGAGTAGAGAAACTAAATCAAGCAAGGCATGTTCTCACAATCGCAATGAATCTCGAAACCGAAGACAAAGCAAAAACTTATTGCTATAAAGATAACGCACATAATAAATATACAAGGAAACAACCAAGAGGAAAGATCAATGATTATCAGTAGTAAATGGATGAAACCCACAAATCCTTATAACTTCTAAATACCTTAGTTGAATCGAATTAAACTACATTTTGTGAAACAAGTAAATTTCCAGCTAATCTAGGTCAATGAGCATATGATCACACTTACTATACAAATGTACTTCCATCAATTGTAGCAAAACCCTAAAACTAAATCCCTTTCAAAAATTTGTCCTAACATACAAGACTAATTTTCTCAAAGAGTTAATATACTATTTGGCACTTGAGTTTGGCTTCAATGTTAAATTTGGTACCTAAACTTTTTCTCCCAATTAAGTACCTATGTGGCTGTGTCTTTTTTTTACTAAAGCATTCATGTAAAACATTCATTGGGAACAAGTTGACGTTTGATCTAGGTACCAAATTGAACATTGATGCCAATCTCAGGTACCAAATTGTTTGGGGAACTCAGCTACCAAATTAAACATGGAAGCCAAACTCAAGTACCAAATTGAACATTGAAGCTAAACTCAGGTATCAAATGGTATATGACCCCTTTCTCAAATTACATATTTTACTATTCTCAAAGTTCAATTCTCTGTCCTACTATTACAGCAAATGGAATTTGAATCCCGCAAACAACATTTCAATTCTAAAGAGTTTAAATTCAAAAAATAGCTAAAAAACAAATACTTCCAAGCACAATTAGATCACAATACCTAACACCAGCATCGCCGACGATCCCAATAGCCATGCCGGCGGAGAGACCAGCAAGACCACAAGCAAGGCCAGAGGAAAGATGAGCATAGCCATCGAAAAGGTAATAAGATTTAGCCTTTGGGTTAATCCCAGTACTGATAATAACCGCAATAATCAAACCATAAATACCCAAAACACCAGCCATGACAACGGGAACGATCGATTTCATCACCAGCTCCGGCCTCATCACTCCCATCGACGCCACACCAACACCGCTCTTAGCCGTCCCATACGCAGCTCCCATACCTGAAAAAAAAAAAACCCAATTGGTTCAACAAAATAGAAACCCGTCAAGAATTGAAAATTTTAGTGTCAGGGTTAGGGTTTTTTTTACAGGAGAAAACGAGGGCAGCAGCGGCACCGAGGAAGCCAAAAAAAGGAGCAGATTCATCGCCGCTGAATGTGGACGACATTTTTAGATTTTCAGATCAAAATTTCGCCGGCTATTTGAACAGAATTTGGGGAACTTAGATCGGTGATGGATTTTTTTTCCCTTCAAACTTTCTTTTCACCGATCAGAGGAGAGAGAATTGGGAATTTTTCTTAGTGGATACCATTAAACGAGTCTCGGCCTTGATTTGGGCTAAATTTTTATGGGCTTTCATTGCATTATCCTTACAGAAGGCCTCACTATTTGCTTCCATAAAAACTTTTACGGAAAATATTTTCAGTAAAACAATTTTTCCCGTAAAACATTTTTCGAACTGTTCGAGTCTTATTATGTGCAATTACGATTTTACTTACATTTGTGTATTAAACCGATGATTTTTAAGAGAAAGGATTGTATAAAACAGTGACGCCACGTCATCTATATCCCTTTCCAATAGATTTATGCCACATCAGCATTTTTATCCTGAAAAAAATCAAATCCAAATTAAAATCCTGAAATTCAGAATAAAAATGCTGAAATTCAAGATAAAAATGCTGATGTGGCATAAATCTATTGGAAAGGGATACAGATGATGTGGCGTCACTGTTTCGTACAATCCTTTCTCGATTTTCAAAGCCTTTTTGTAATACAATAAATATAGCTCAAATGATAATGTTCAACAACATAGGCATCTCTCTACATATTTCAGTAACCTAATTGTACACAATATCCTTCAAAAACTTTTCTTCTGTACTAATAAACGAATGGAAGAATGGCCTGCCGATTACGAGGATAATTCTCGAACTTCCGGAGGTACCATCGGTGAGTTTCTGCCGCCGCAAATACAAGATTAGCCACCTGAAACGAGTTACAATTACAAAGTGTTCGGCCAAGTTCGAGAAAGTGGATATAAGGAGGTATGAAATACCACAAATCCGAGAAGTAGCCATATTGTAAAGTCGGTCCCTCCACTCGCCACCAATAAACCGGCATATAATATCTGTATAGATACAAGTAATGATCATAACTTCGATCAGCAACAAATGCATATACCAAAGCATTAAAGAGAATCACCATCTCGGATAAATAGTGTGGACTCGAGACAACTTCGAACCAATCTCCATGTGGAATCACGTATTCGTCGGTTCGGTCTCCGCGTTCTCTAAGTGACCCCTGTATAAAAAGCAAAACCATACATCATAACCGGGTGATGCACGAAGCATCGATATCGATTCTCTAACATACAATTCATTTAAACCTCGAAAACCAGCACACAACGATACATACAGCTAGCAATAGATTTAAACAGGCGGAAACACGTACGAGAATTGAATGACAACGAAGTTGATGGAACCATCCCCAAGCAAATATAACAGCACCGGTCCATTGGCACCAACCGAGCCTTGTTAATGGCTTCACATATCCCCACAAATCAAAATTTGTAATCGACACCATTTCTTGGCCTTCGACTTTAAATTCAGCCACTTGATCAGCTGCAAAGTTAAAAGCCTCGAGTACACAAAACGTACAGAGCGACAATGGTGCTGCCGTATAGAAACTGCCAATACAATCAGAACCAAATCAATTCGTCAAATGGCAATTCATAAACATATCAAATTGTGTTCATCAACTCACTAGATATGAGAAAAGTATCCAAAAACATTCATTCGAGCTGAAGATGCTTTCACATTCTTACAAGTACACTAATTTTCACAAGCTTTAAATCAACGAAAGAATCAAATAAATTCATCAATGGCAATCCATAAACATATCAAATTGTGTTCATCAACTCACTAGATACTAGATTTTTTTTACAAGTACAAGCTTCAATCAACAAAAGAAATCAAATAAAATCATCCAATAGTAATTCATAAACATATCAAAATGTGTTAAGCAACTCACTAAATACCAGTCAAGTATCCAAAAATATGCATCCGAGCTGAAGGGCTATAATTGAAAACTTGAAAGGTCTCATAAAGTCGCCTCAAGACATGGATTTCCATCAACAACAACAAGAACACAGCTTTCCAAACATTGAACCTGTCATCAACAGAACTAAACCGAGACTTGTGTAATGAAAAAACAAGTGATCCTCCTGTTAAATGATTAGCAGCTGCAAGGTAACCCAATGACTCAGTACTCAAAGGTGTAACTTTGTAAGCAAAATACCAAGTACCCATTAACAAGGTGGTTGTCCAAATCACAGCCAGCAAATAAAAGTGAAGAAAGAAACTTTGGGGAACTGTGAACCTCTACATCCAAAAAAAAAAAACCCAGAATGAAAAATAAATTAATTGTTTGAAAGATTGAAACTTTATGGAAAAAGATGATAAAAAAAGGGTTCTTACGCGTGATGAAGATGGCATAATCTTACCCCTTTTAGCAAAGCTTAGTAAAAGGGTGTGAAATGAATTGAGACATGGAGAAGGGAGTGAAGCTATGAGGATGGGAAGGGTTCCAACTATCCATGTTGTTCTTAGAAGCCAAATAAGGGTTGTTTTAATGGTGTTTATTGATTGAGAAGCTAAAGCTTCCATTAAAACACCAAGCAAGTTCATTCTTTTCACAGGCAAGAAGAGAAGTTGAAAATCGCCGTCGAAGAGGGGGAGGCAACGTAGTGTGATGGCAAAAATATAGTAACGTGTGGCAACAACGTGGCGTCAGCTCGGGGTTTTTACTTTGAACAAGCAAAAAATTGCTTCTTTGGGCTTTTAGATGGATTGAATGCCAAGAAGGCCATTAATAAGGAACCAAAAAGCTTGAGTTAGGCCTTTAATGGAAAGGAGAAAAAGCTTGCATGATCTATTGGGTTTGGGCATTGTTTAGTATATGGGCACATCTATCTTTATTGACACTAGATTTATTAATTGAATGAGTCGGAGTTAGAGATGTTCATGAGTCAGACCGGATTGAGTTTAGGCAGTCCTTAAGCATGATATCAACATATTTTATGTTTGCTCAAGCCGAGCCCGACTTGAAATATGGGCTTAAAATTTTACCTAAACTCATCTATATTTGCAAAAGATTAACCCAAGCTCATTTTAGGCCCGTCACATTATTTTTAAAAATATTTATATTATATTATTTTAATTTAATATTTAATTATTTTATATATATTTTATAGTCATATTAACATTATTTTAATGTTTACATTAGAGTAGATATATTTAGTATAGATTTATTGTTTTAATGTGTTATAAATTACATAATATAAAGTATTATAAACTTAAAAATTGGTTGGGCTGGGTCGGGTCAGACTTGGGCCTTAAATGTTCAAGCTCGACCTCGAACCATATTTTAAACGAGCCTATTTTGGCCCGAGCCCATTTTTCGGGCCTAATATTTTTGCCCAAACCCTCCTAAATTTTGGGCAGGCCTAGACAACCCGACCCATGAACAGGTCTAGTCGGGGTTGATTTTATTTTATATTAATTTGAATTTTAAGATTTTTGGGTTTTTTTTCAATTTTAGCTACTTTTGACTTTTGAGTAGATGTGGCAAAATGGGCTCGAGTCCAAACTCATTTTGAATCCAGTTTGATCAAAAAGTCAAAAACTTGAACTTTAAAAAGTCTGAACTCGAGACTAACCCGAATCTAAACCCGAATTTAGTAACAAAAATAAAATAATTAAACTACAATTAAATATCTATACTATTAATAAAACCCCTTGAATATGTTGGTGTCATGAGTTAATCAAGTACCACCCCGGTTAGGAAATTACGAAAATGTTCTTCTGTAATTAAAATTAGTCATGTTATCAAGGATATTTTAGTATTTTCATTTTAACAAAACCAAAACCAAAAATAAAAATAAAAATGGATATGGTAAGATTTAAACCCGCACCAATTGAATCAATAAAACCTTAAATTTACCACTCAACCAAAGCTTTATTTTAATATTTTTTTATACATTTTTAATATGTACAATTTATTACCTCCACTAGTTGTATGTATTAATAATGTTGTTAATTGAGTTGGTGTTACAAGTCAAATTGACACTAACTCACAGTTGATGACAAAACTATAATAAATAAATATTTATTTGATGTTTAAAAAATCAGCTCTGGGGACAACGGGTGACCTGTGAAAACGTGTCCAGCACGTTACATTTTTGCCATGTGTCACTGGACGTCCCCAAAATCAACCTATTTTTCTTAATTTTTAAAAAATTCGACCTAAATCCCTAATTATTCTTTAAAAATAACATATTTCCCTAATAAACTCCGCATATAAACTGTTTTTTCTACCCAAAAGATGAAGGAAAATAAAATAGATTAGTGCTTTAAATGCAAAATTGACCCTCAAATTATACATTTTCTCACTTAAGTACTTAAAATTTATTTTAATTAAAAGTGGTACTTAAACGGTTAATTTTGTCTTATTTTACTCCAAAACAATGAAAACATTATATCAACCAATAAAAAAATGACACATCATACACTTTTTGAATAAAATGAAATAGATAAAATCGATAATTTAAATACCACTTTTAACCGGAAAAATCTTTAGTTACCTAATTAGATAAAAAGGGTACAATTTGAGAGTTGCTTTTGTAATTAAGCTGAGAAGAATTAGGGCCTGTTTTGTAGTGTTTAAAAAAAGCACTTCTGGCTTCAAAATCATTTTTGATAGAAAAGCTGTGTGAAACAAGCCGCTTTTGGCTGAAATTTTTGGCTCAAAAGGAGAAGCTAAAATTTTTAGCTTTTCTTCTCCCAAAAGCACTTTTAATGCTTAATTACTTTTTCACCCCTTCAATAACATAGTACTTTCCCCCTTTTTTTTTTGTGCTTAATTACAAATGTGCTAAAATAATTAATTAAAAATATTTTTTTTAAATATACTAATTACAAATATTCAATGGTTATATTTAAATATTTAAAATATAGTTTATATATTCTAATTAAATTTTATAAATAATTAATATTTATTGCTTAAAAATATTTAAAATTTATATTTCATATATTAAAATATTAACAACAAGTTATAAATTTTTTTTATATTCTTATTAAAATATAATAATATTAACTAATTTAAATATTATTTAAATGCATATTTGTTACTTGATAATAATATGTCTAAAATGGACATTTTATTTCTCAAAAACACTTTTTGACAGCAATGCTAAACACTCAAATTTTAAACCAAACTTTTCAAAAGCACTTTTCCACAGCACTTTTCAAAAGTATTGCCAAACTAGCCCTTAGTGTCCTTTCTTCCATTAACTTGAACTATTCTTTTCACTTTATGCATGGAGCTTGAAATTTTGGTTTAATTGATTTGAGAGTTAAAATCTAATTAAACTCTATTAATCCGTAAAAATTTAATAACTCAAATCTATAAAAAAAAAATTAAAATGATTTCAACTTAAAATGATTCGAATAAATAACTGAAAATAACTTGAATATGAAATTATGTGACATAAAAAAACTCTATTGATTTGACCTAAATTTACTTAATCCAAACCAACCCGATAATAGATTTAAATATAATACAATAATTATTTCCAAAGATTTCATGCAATGCATGAAAGGAGAGTAGCTGGGGCTGGCAGGCCCCGACCCCCTAAAATAGAAAATAATTTATTTAGGCTCTTTAAAAGTTTTAAAATTTTAAATTAGTAAAAGCAAAATTACACTTTGGCCCCCTTAAAAATGATAAAAATTTGATTTAACCCTTTAAAATTTTTACTGTCGTAAAAATTACAATTTAATTTCGATCCCTATAAAACAATTTTTTAGCTTCGCCCGTGATCATGAAAGTGGTTAAAAGAAAAGAAAGTAATAATTTGTTTCTACCAACAAACCTTGAAAATTTCATTAAAATAGGGTCAAAGGTGCACGAATGCTTAACATGTAATGCATTGTGATTAAGTTTTGGATAAAAATGATGATTTTTTTACATCATGATCCTATTAACTTTCATAATTGTATTAGGTAAATTTGTAGATCATAATAATGTGATGGGTTAATTTCTACAATGTTTAATTATGGTTTTAGTCCCTTCATTATGTTAAAATTTCATATTTGACCTTTCTACTTTAATTTAGCATAATCTAATCATTAATATCGACTAAACCTATACAAGCGTGAAGTTTCATCTGAAATTTGGGAAGGTTTGGTAAAAAAAAAAATATTAGACCCGAAAATTGGTCATGGAATAAAAATTAAGCCTGTTTAAAATATAAGTCAAGTTCGAACTTCATTATTCAAGACTTGAGCATTTATCGGACATGTTGCAAACACCTTAGATGAGAATCGACGAGTAACTAAAGAAGGGTCGAAATAGGCCCGACGTCGAGATGACTCGATGAACTCCCAACTTAAGGTAGCGACGACATTGTGACCAGCATGCATGGAACGTCACGACAACGCGACGTATTCTCCATGTAAGCAGTCGCGTTTTTCACTCCAAGCATAACTTTTTCTCCCAGTCGAACTTTGATTATTTTAGGGATATTTAGTATGATTAAAACTCTAATCTTAGCCTATTTAAAGGGGCCATTGTATCCTTGTTTTGAGAGTCCAAAACTAAAACGCCAATCAGCAAGGGCTTTTCTTGAAGGCGACAAGATGTAGTCGCACATGAGTTTTGGTGAGAGTTTCGTGGTAACTATAAAAAGAATTTTGCTCTCGAGTTTGGGTTTTGTTTTCGAGGTTTGGTGAAGTTGGAAATTTGATGATTAATCTCAACTTACTTTTTAAGTGGAAATGTAAATCACTTCAATCGAGCACAATCCACACGTTGGGAATCATGTAACTAAAAGAGTAAGTTTGCAAAAAGGGAACCCCTCAAATAATTAATGCCCCCAATTTTGCAATAATTACATGGGACTAATGTGGGGGCGAACCATCCAAATATAATCATTTTAATTGTGCTCTCATTTCCATGAGGACCAAATTAGAAAATTTTTTGAGTTGAGATTAATTTGTATATTTTTATAAGAGTTAAAAATGTAATTTTATCGTTGTGTTGATATATATATATAACAACCACGCTGCAAACCACGACCATCAGCAAATTGAAACAAACTGCGTGTGCATAGGGTTTTTTTTGGCTCGGGCATAGCTCGACTCGAATTTGCAATAAAAAAGTCATGTTGTTTTGCTGCTATATTTCCACTGTTTTACTACCAATTTCACTATTATGTTGCTATTATTTTATTGTTGGCGTTTGAATGTTGTATAACACTTATTTTATTGTTAATTTTACTACTAGTTTAGAGGCATTTGCTTGTTAAGTTGTACTTATTTTAGTGTTATTTAAGTATAAAGATTTTTAAAATTTATTTTCAATTTGTTGAGAAATATTTAGTTTAATATTTTTAATGTGCATGGGGTAAATATTTATACCTATTTTTCGGGTCGAGCCGAGTCTGAACCTATCAATCAGGCCTAAAATTTTATTAGGACCCTATTCGACTCAACTCGTAAATAACTCTTTTTAAATAAAATATTGAATTTAAACTTTTCCTCTTATTCAAAAACTTTTCCTCATACTCTAAAAATGTTTTAATCTTATCAAAAGCTTATTAAAATTGGAATAAAGTGAAGGGAACACTTTTTTGACAAACGAAACACATGGTCTCTAGAACTCCCAAACGTCCATCACAAACATAAGCAAAACTAGGATCTAACAAGTCAAATCATACGCGTTATAATCGATGCCTAATGATCCAATTGTAAACCACCACCTCTTGTTTCCAATGACCCCATCATCAGCTCACACCTGTGACCTTCAATGACATCTATATCCATGGCCCCATTTCCTCACCATATTAATGTGTGTGAGAGAGAGAGTTCTCAGTCAAGGAATGTGGTCTGAATTTTATAAACTTTATCCCTGCTGTCTTTCTTCCAAGACATTCCAGGCGACCAACTAATGAGTATATGACTCATTGTGAAAGGTAAAACACAGGTGCATTTCAACTCTTCAGCCATAGAATTTGGGTAATTCTCTTTGGAGTATTTAGAAATTTGCTTTAAGAGGGTCATAGATGACAAATCCACCATTTGAAGGAGGGGCAAGGAAACTGTTTGTTCCCTTTTTGCCTTCGACTCCCGGTGTTGATATGTCTCTACCATGTATATAAATACTAACCTTCTAATTGTACTATTAAAAACGAAATTCGGGTCACACAACTCTAACTTAAATACTCTCGCTAATAGTTTCATGGGGTTCAACCTTGGGTACACTTCTCTCTGAGTAGATATATTTTTGAACTGATCACAATGATTCTAATATCAGAAACCCTAGTTACTATGCAACCCATTTGAGGGAGAAGTGTTAGTTTGGGTGCAGTTTTCAATCAATCACTAGCTCTATTTTCTCCAAATATGATGATGATGATGATAATAATAATGTATGAATTAGCCATATGATGATATCCACTCTAATTCACATGATGATGGTCAATAATAATTTCCTATAGAATCACATATTAGATGTACCTCTAGTTTATTAATCCCAAAAATCTAGAAAAATGTCTAAGAAAATGTACATATTTTACCAAATTCTACCAAATGGTCCATTTAAGGTCCTAAAATGCAAATAAAAAAAAAAGGGGGATTGAGTCTAGGAAAAAGTGTAGTATATTTTTATTTGATTGCCAATATACAAGGGGTGCAATCATGGTTTGATGTCCCCCTTTGAAAGAAGCTTATGTTTCACACCTTACAATAAAATAGAGTGTGAACAGTTTTTTGAGTGCAATTCAAGAGTTTGGATAAAAACCTTTGCTTTATATATATAAATGGTTAAATTACTTTTTGAGGCCCGAATTTAGTAATTGTTTCCACGTTGAGACTTGAATATTTTTTCTGTCCAGATCTCAATATGGGTATAATTGTCGAGTTCAAAGACTAACTTGGACAAAAACAAGTTTAGACACCAATTAAGGAAGAATTGTCTAATTTAGACCCTAACATGGACAAAAAGAAATTTAGATCCGAGTTTGAGAGTAATTATCGAGTTGAAACCCTAAATAGTTGGGGGAAATGGGTGTTTTTTTTCCTTCACCAACCAATGTGAAAATGAAGCTATAAGAGATAATAATGAACAAGAACTTGGAAGGGTAAGGTATTGTTTATGGATTGAGAAAGAAAAAAACAAAGAAATAAGTAAAGGTGTTTGGAGGGTGGTCTATGTCAAAAAGGAGTTTGAGATCCTAATAGGACCCTCCCAAGGATCTGCTTTTGCTGGTTACGCTATCTCTTATGATATAAACTTTTTTTAAATTTTATTTAGGGTTAAATATGACATCGGTTCTTGTACTTTTGATAAAATTTAAGATTCTGTCCTTGAAACCCTTTTATTTTTTCAATTCAAATGTCGTAATCCATAGTATTTTTCGTCGAAATTGTTTAAATCGGCAATGTTGATTAGGTTGCTATCGTATGTTGTGGCACACAATTGACATACAATAAATGTGATAAGTTAATAGATTTTGACGAAAAATACTAATAATTTTTAATTTCTGAAGTATAGGGATAAAATTTTAAAATTTATCAAAGTACAGGGACTGACAGTAGATTTTCACCTTTTACTTATTATTGTTGTTAAAACTGTGAGAGAAGGGTTCACCGCCCCAACTTTGATGGTGGGGTTGAGGGTCCACAAGGGATGGGGTTTTAATGAACTCAATGATGCCCACCGCCGCATGATTGGCGACTACCGCCGACCCACCACCGTCCTACGTGGACTTCGCCTCCACTTCCCTAGCCAATTCACTGTTGGATATGGCAATTTATGCTTTTCACCTTCGTATCAAACCATATGCATGTGTGACACTAGCTTATTGGCTAGCAAAAGCTATATACTTGTAGCCAAACTATGAACTAAACTTTCAATTAGTTCTCCAATTTCAAAATATTTTAATCGAACTCTTAAAGTATCAGTGTTATATCAGTCGTATCCTTTTGTTAATTTTGAATTAATTTGTATGTTATATGCTGATTTGGTATAGAGCATATTTAAAACACGAGTCAATTTGCAAACACATATGTATCTATTACGGCCAAAGGCATAGCTCTACTTGGCTAAATAGGAAAATTGCTTTTTAACTCCTCTAAAAATTTATAATATTTAATTTAAACCTTTTTAATCTTTGATTAAATGAAAATTTTGAGCTTTTATCCTCCCTACTACTTGAAAGACTTAGATCTAATGGTTAAAAAAAAATTATGCCTCATAAATTTTAATGACAAATTCTTTTTTTTAACAAACCAGATCCAATGTATCCATATATTATATATACATGTTTACAATTTGGTCCACATGTTCTAAAAACATTTCATGTCATATCTGAACTGGCACTTAGCGTCTAAACTAATAGTTAGACTAATAGAAAGACCTAGTTAATACAATACCACTACTTTGAGGACTCAATTAGAATATTTTTAAATTTAGGGAGTAATTTAGAATATGGACTATAGTTTGAGGATAGTTGGTGAAATTAACCCGAAGTAACGATATACTTTTGTAAATTCCACCCATTGTTTGTCTTCTACGTAAAGAACGATGTAAACCCACCAATTGATTTTTGCCACGTGGTTTTCCACTGTGTTCTTTGACGTACCTTCTCGTAAATACTTGTCGAGGAAAATCATTCGGAGGCCGTAATTTCTACTTGAAATGACTGAAACATCCTTAAAAGTGTCTCCGCAACAGCTTTGGGATGGGAAGGAGTTTTTGGTAATTTAAAGAAAGAGATGACATGTCAGCAAGCTAGGGAAGAAAATGAACAGCTCGGACGGGCGGTCGTTTGGCGGCAATAGGTGGCCGAGGTTGTGGTTATGGACTGCCAACGTGGCAAGTGTGCCAAAAAGTTTGAAAATGAAAGGGACTTTATTGAAATATTTCTATAAGTTCGAGCAACTATAAAGAATTCAATCAATACAAAATACAAAAAGTAAAGAGTAGAAAAAAACTCGTTTAGCGCAAATGTACATGTTTAGATTAGAAATCCACACATGGAAAATACAAATGGTGAGACTTAGGGGCAAAGTCGAAAAAAATATTTTAGTCACTTATGTTTGAAATGTTACGTTTTAGTCACTTACATTATCGTTTTGTTACGAAGTAGCCACTCTACAGTTAAGCTCCGTTACCTCCCTAACGACAACCCTATGTGGCAGTCTAAATGGATTTTAAATGTCAAATTGAACTGGAAAATTTTAAATTAATTACACCTTAAACTGGAAAAGAAAAACCGTTTGTCTACTTTTTCTTTTAGTTTTTTCTAATCTCAGTTGGATATCCAAGTTGGCATTTAAAACTCATTTGGACTGCCATGTAGGATTGTCGTTAGGGGGTAACGAAGCTTAACGACAGCGTGACCACTTCGTAACAAAACGGTAATGTAAGTAACTAAAACGTAATATTTTAAACATAAATAACTAAAATGTAATCTAAATAAAACAAAAGTGACTATTTTTACGGTTTACTCTTTTTAACTAAAACTAGTTTAGCTATGCATTGACGTAAGCCAAATGGGGAGTGCCATCAATCAACCCCCATGCGCAATATAGAGCGGTCCTTTCCCTCCCCATCCCTTTTATATATTCTCTTCATTTCACTCCTCCATTTTTGTCTCTCTATTCTTCAATTCCCTTCCCTTTTGTCTTCTTCTTATTCATTTCTTCTTTGTCTCTCAAACTCGAAACACGACCGCCAGTTAATAAAATCGAGGTAAGCTTCTACATTTCTGCATGAAAAAGAAAAACTCAATCTTTTTTCAAGACAATATTCTTTTCATTTAGTATCGGGTTCGTGTCATGTCACCATTCCTTAACTGGTCTGAAATCTTACAAGATCTTAACTGGTCTGATTTTCCCTATGAAAACATGAATGCCATTGACATTATAACCTTAAAAAACCAGAATATAGTCAGTTCAGAGTGTCATATTTTGGATTTGAATGTATGAAAAACTATATACAGCAAAAACCCAGGAACTATTTTTTCTGATTTTAGGTCAGTTTTTGTGTTATGGGAATTCTCGACAAACAGATAAAAGTTTGACAGTGGCCTTTCATTTGCAATGAGACAATAACTTCTGCAACTGATGAGTGAAAATGGAGTCGGGGTTTTTTTTTTTTGTTTGTCTTTAAAATCTCTTTTCACTTTTGTCAGGTTTTGATCCGATGGAAAACTGTGTTCTGTCGAGAAAAAGCTTTTCATTTATTTATGGTCTCTCTGTCAAACCAAACGCGTGCTTAATTGTGATAACGTCATCCACCTTGTTCCATTTCTACAACTTTCTAGGGTTAATATAAGTTCTAGTCCCTAAGTTTTACAATTAAGTCCATTTTAATCCATATCATCAAATCCTTAAAAAATCCAAGTTCTTGAACCAAAATAGACTTAGTCACCATGTTTAGATACCATAATAAAGTTAATTACCAAATTTAGGGGCTAAAATTATATTTTCAACTTTTTCAAATAAGATCATGGAAAAACTCGAAAATCCCAAACTTATTAATTTATATTCTACTCTCAAAAGAGTAATTTTCGTTTGTTTCAAACCCTTTTTATTACACCCTTTCTACCTTGCTTATAATTGCACTTTAGATTAATATAAATTTGGTTGTTTTACTTTTATAATACTTTTAGGTGGCTAGAATAGTTAACACTTTGAGACTTGGATTTTTCTTAAAAAAAATTCTTTCCCACTCAAATTTGAGCATAATAGAGGACCAAAATCATAATTTAACAAGTTTTTTATATAGAAATGGAAAAACCCCGTTCTTGATACATCATTTCCACCATTCACCAACACAAGACAACATCATTATAGCTCAAACATCTAGTTGTCCCTTCCAAGTGTTGTCTTAACAAACACACCCCTCATGTATTTTTTTTCTTTTTTTGCCTTTTTCCATTTTCACATCTTCTAGTTTTTTAATCTATGAAATAATAGGTTTTGTCTTATAACCATGCCTTAATTGTGCTTCTAAGAGGGTTTTAATGTTAATCACTATTGATTATACATATACATATATATGTATATAATGCTTGTCAACTTGGAGAAACTTTTCATTATTTTTTTCAACTTTTTTCTAATTATGATTTAGGGGTGAAGAAGCTATAAAAGAGTGGATTGTTAGTGGTGTGTTAATATTGTGGATCAATGGAGTCATGTGTCCCACCCGGGTTCCGGTTCCACCCGACTGACGAAGAGCTTGTCGGCTACTATCTGAGGAAGAAAATTGCATCGAAGAAGATCGATCTCGATGTTATAAGAGACATCGATCTGTATAGGATCGAACCATGGGAACTTCAAGGTACAAAACACCATCCCACACTTCAATTTTATTTCTCCTTTTAGGGTTTTCATTTTATGTAAAGAGTTGGATATTGGTGATTGGAATGTAGAGAGGTGTCGGATCGGGTACGAGGAGCAAAACGAGTGGTATTTTTTCAGCCACAAGGACAAGAAGTATCCGACTGGGACGAGGACTAATAGAGCGACTGTCGCCGGTTTCTGGAAAGCAACGGGACGGGACAAGGCAATTTACGATAAATCGAGGTTGATCGGGATGAGGAAGACCTTGGTTTTCTACCAAGGAAGGGCTCCGACCGGGCAAAAAACAGATTGGATCATACATGAATATAGGCTCGAATCCGATGAGAATGGCCCTCCCCGGGTAAGCATTTACATACACACACACACACACAGACGTAACATATATGTATACTTATAGTGTATAAATATTGACCATCAGTCACGAAACAAAAAGTACTTTGAAGTCTCTTCCCTTTATTAGGACAAGATGATTAGAACCCTAACTTTTTTGTGACGAAATAGTTGGGTGTTTATTTTTTCAAGGAAAATTTATTTTCCGAGGGTCTATAAGTTTCTTTTTTTGTGATTTAGTCACAAACATTCTGGGGGTTATTAATTAACTAAATAAGTGAAGGATTTTTTAAAATTGAAAAATATATGGTATGTATAGTGTTTATAATTTTTATATTAACTTACACGCCATGAGAAAAAAAAAATATAACCTAATATTTTTTAGGACTTATTTTGTAATTTACCCACTATTCAATTTATATGAGAAAAGGAAGCAACTTTTTTTTTTTTTTTTGCTTACATGTCTAACATAATATCATTTCTAGGTCAAAAAATATGATTAGTCTATAACTTTCAAGCATGGCCTTTTTTTTTTTTTTTTGAAAAGAAAAATTCCATTTCTCCTCTATAGCATTCATATATAGCCACCACCATTGCTATAAATCTACCTCAAAAACACATTTGAAAACTAAAAAAGGTTGATTACATCAAATGTTTCTAAATTATAGTCTCGGTTTTAGATTCGTCATCAGTAATTCCATCAATTTAAGTGTTAAATGTTAGCTCAAATATAGTACTGAACATATTTAAAACACGTGATATGCCTATCGCATGGATAGTTTAGATTGGCTATTGTGTTAAAAAGAAAGAAATAACTAGGGGCGTGGATAAACATAAGAACTTAATTGAAATTGTACTAATACGTTGGGACCAATTTAGAACCTAGTCCATAGTTTAGGGACTCCATGTGCAATTAACCTTTCGTGAAAAAGGAAAACTTTAGGTTGAAATATGCTTCAACTCCTTATTCTCTTTGTATATTTATAATTTAGTCTCTAAACTTTCAAACTTATTGCAGGAGGAAGGATGGGTGGTTTGTCGAGCATTTAAGAAGAGAACTAGTAGCCAAAACAAGACCATCCAAGGGTGGGACAGGACCATTTTCCAGGATGAACCAAGTGGGATTACCAGTTCCGCCATTTTTGATCCACTAGCTGACATTTCAAGACAAACCCAGAATTTTAAACAAGAGATAATAGAGGCAAACAATTTGAACTTTATCGATCACTATGATCAGTTCCTACAGCTTCCTCAACTAGAGAGCCCTTCAATGCCATTAATAAAGAAGCTGCCAAACACTAAGGAAGTGACTGATTGGAGAGACCTCGACAAGTTTGTAGCTTCTCAGCTGAGTCAAGAGATTAGATACGGTGGTGGTGATGAAGGTGGTTCGAGCTTTGGAGCTGATACAAATGGTGAAATATCAGATATGGCGGTGCTGTTGTTGCAGTGTAGTAATAATGGTGGAGATCATGAAGAAGGGAATAAGTTGAATGAGTTATTGTGTTCAGATATTGGAATCTGCTTATTTGATAATTGAAAGTGCTTATATTGGTTTTAGTATATTATAAAGCTTGATGGGTAATGATACATTTTTTAAAATTTTGTAAAAATTTGGTTGTGAAATTAGTGAAGAAAACTATCATTCTATCTATGCTCTGGGTTCGAGTCGCTAGTTACTTTATTGTTATGACTTTGCCCTCCTTTGAGCTGCTAGTTACTTTGTTGTTATGGCGTTGCTAATTCAAAAAAAAGAAAAGAAAAAAAAAAAGCCTTTAAAAGTGTAGAGGGGCGAGATTCAAATCTAAATACGTAAAAGGTCCTATGACTTCATCCTTTGTCAATGCGTGAACATAGTGGCCCCATAGCTTGTCTCGCATGCGATAGCCATGCATGCCTCCCCATTTTTTTTTTATACCCGTTTTATAGTTTATGTTCGGGATTTGTGGATATTCCCCTTAACAATATCGTCTTTAAAGCTCGAACCCGACTCATTCTCTTAAGAGTGCAATGTACTTACCAATTTTAATTTTAATCAAAGAAATTATACATACCTCGATTCTAGCTTCGTACACTTTTTTAATACAAAGTTTTAATTTTAATTAATTTATAATTTATTTTAATTTTTATGATATAAAAACAAATATTTTATATTTAAAATATCTTAAAAATAATATATAAAAAATTAATTTTTGAAAAATGTTATATAAAAAATTATTAATTTTTTTATTTATTGAATAATTGAAATACTATAAAAATGTAATTTTTTTTTCTATTAGAATTTAGAAATAAACAGACAGACATTTCATCTTTTATTTTTTGCCACCATTTTTGACCAACAAAGATGTTTAACTTTATTCATCAAATGACTATATTGTAGTTTATATCTTTTGTTAATTTAAATTTTATTTAAATTAATTAAATTCGGTATTCAATTTTCAAGTACTCGTAAATGATAACAGTACTCGTAAATGATAAATTAATTAAATTCGGTATTCAATTTCCAAGTACTCGTAAAAATTTTCCAAGTACTCGTAAATGATAACAGTACTAGCTATTTCAATACATCGAAAGAGTTTAGTCAAGGAGATCCTTTATATCCATAATGGGGGTCAAGTTGGAAATTTTTTTCGTGGTGAAGATTGAGTTATATATTTATACGAGAGTTAAAAGCAAATTTAACATTGTATTGGTATTCATCTTTATAATTTTTAGAAGAATTGAATTAAAATTTTATGATTTTTGGAGGACTAATCTATAATTTTATCATTTTTTATTTATTTTAAAAAATATATTAATCTATATTCGTTAAATCAGAAAGTAAATTGATCATTTTTGTTAAAAAATTCATCTATTTATATTATTAAAAACTGACATGGTTACAAATAACTAGATAGTAACGCGTGGCATGTCATGTGTGCCTCATGCTGACGTACGTGGACCAGTTTTTAACAGTAGAAACATGAATTTTTTAACAAAATGGTCAATTTACTCTTTGATCTAATATAGAGGGACTAATTTGCCTAACTTTTAAGTAGAGGGGGGAAATGCAATCCGGCTACCAATTCAGGGGCCTCCATGATATTTTTACCTGACCGAACTTAAAAATGAAAAATTCTTCTTTTAGCCCTTCAAAAATTACATGATTTTAAGTTAATCTATTACCCTCCATTAACCCGACTCGTGTGAAAAAAAACGAATTTTACACGTGTGGATTTTCAGTTGAAGTAGTTATCGAAGTGCACCTCTGAGAGTAAAAAAAAAAAAAAATTGAAGCTTGCAGCAATGGGTGCCTCTGAATCTGCCCTACTAGGTTCTACATCGGTAAGTATTCAATCTTTCTCGACATTTTTCGAAGCTTTTCTTCAGCTGGATTTTGTTTATAGCTTTAATTTCTGTTAACATTGATTATTATTATTGGGCAATGAAGAGTTCGAGCGATCAAATCACTACAATTTCAAAGCGATCGGAAACAATCGATCCCGTTTTAGAGAAGCTCAAATCCCTTAAAATTGTAAGTTCTTTTTTATTCTTTGTTTTATGAATTATTATGTCACCGTTAAAAGCTAAGGGATTTGAAGGTTTCTTTTGTGAATTGTAGACGTCTCCGATACTGACGGCGCCGCCGACGGAGGGTAGCTTAACTGATATTTTAGTGAGAAAACCATCATCATCTTCGGCTCAAGGTTTTGCGCTTGACTTTTCTTACAATTTTTAGAAAATTACTCCCTAATAAGCTCTGAAAGTTACTCTATCTAATGTTTTCATTAGTGAAAAAGGGATTTTTGCGAATTTTATTACGTTTTGCTTGCTTTATAGTTTATATCAGTGTATTAGGGTTTTTTGGTTGATAAAACCCAGAAAGATGAAGCCTTTTCTGTTTGAGCCTTGAAGTGAAACTGATAGTACTTTGCAAAATTTATAATTGGGTTCAAATTTTATGCTCGAATCCTATATATGAAGAAATTGGCTAACATTAGACTGTTTTGGCTTACGACTTTATTCATAGTGAAATGCTGAGTTTCAGTCATTGGAGCCTTTTTCTTTTCTGATGAATGTGTATACTTGTAAGATTACAGTATATCAGTCATCTAACCTTGTGATTTCATCTCATTGGAGACTTTTTCTGCCTGATGAATGTTTTGGCTGGTAAGATCTCGTTATACCAGTCATCAGACATTGTGAATTTATAACTTCGTACTTGGCTGAGCTAAGCTTTTACCAGTTATCGAGTTCATAAGGAAGCCAAGGAGGTAAGAATAATTAGACTAGCTTACCCAAGGGAGTGGTATCGGAGTGATCCATTAGATTCAATGGTATTTATACAAGACAGGTTCTTTATGCAGCTATATACTGTATATGTTGTATAGCTATTAGGAGTGTCATTCCCGGTTTAAGCCTCCTTCGATTTGCATCCACGTGTTCTTGACTTCGCATTCATTAAAGGCTTCTATTCACTTGTTTGTCTATTTGCTTAGTGTTGTTTTAGGGATGAGATGATGAGTGCAACAATGGTGTTTCGGGTATAGATTGCTTTGTAATCACCTTGTTATGCATATACAAAGTACTCTTGTTATGCACATACCTAAATAAGTGTATTTCCGGGGGAAACGCATATGCATTAAGTTAAAGGTAGATGGAAGAGAAGAAGGTAAAAGTTAATTAATGTTGGAGGGTAAAAAAAAAACCTTAATTACTTTTTCAGAAATTATGGTAATTTGGGGTATAACTGGTTACTATGGTCTTGAATACACTCTTGAAGTGCTAAATATTTTCTGATTTTGTTCGATGGTTGTCAATAGCTTTTTTCACTGGCTTTACATTATTTCTTTTGGACCATCAAAATAGGTACTGTGAATCCGAAGGTGTTGCTGGAGCTTTTCTCAATGTATCGTGATTGGCAGGAGGAGAAGGCTCGAGAGATTAGCAAGAAACAGGTGTGCCATATCTGTCATAAGTTTACAAGTACGAGAACAGTTGTTGCAACATCATAGGGTAGATTACTTCTGTTGTGGATCGTTTTTTTTATTCTATGTTCCATTATTTTCTATCAAGTTAAGATCAAGGCAGAAGTTTTTGCCATTATTTCAATTTTATGAAGAATTAAGTATACACAGTCCCTTTTTGTTGCTCAAATGTATACGTTTGGGACATTTCATTAATTGCAGGAAGAGATAGAAAACAAAATAGAAGTTGCAGATGCTTTGGCAGTTAAACTTCTCCAACGTTTTAATTACTCAGTTTCCACGATGAAGACGACTTCACAACATTTCTCAGAAGGTAATTCGACTTTCCTCTCGAATAGCTAAACATTTTTGAAAAATCTGATGATTTCTCTTTAAAATCTCAAGTAGTTAATATCTTTGTATAATGAATGTAGTTCACACATTGCAAGTGGAGCTTGGGGATCTTAAAGGAAGGTTAACTGAGGTCCTTAGCAATTGTGACTCATTGTGCAAGAGAATTGCCGAGGAGGGGCCAGAACCTCTTCGATCGTCCATCAAGCCATTCGCAGTTGCCACTGCAAACTTGACAGCAAATCAAAGAGTTGAACCTACAGATCAAAGTTCAATATCTATAGAAGACAAATTAGAGTGACACTTAAAAGTGTCTCAGCCGTACATAATTGACCTATTCTTTTACCATTAATACTTCTTTGAGATTTTAGTTATTTTGCGTACTTGCATTAAGCTTTGAATACAGATACTATGGTATGCCTTCATTAAAGGCTTCTCAGGGTGTAGCACTTGGCTTAATTAGCAATTCAACACTACCAGACTTGTCACTCGAAAATCAGACTCTATTAACAAACACAAACTGAACTGACTCGAGCCTTTGACCATAAAATGTTCCATATAAGTAACTCGAAATAACTTTGAACTTGAAGATACCAAAATTCAAAATAATTCAAACCTAATAACTCGATTCAAAAAACTCAAACATAAAACAGGGGTAAAAACCAAAAACAACAAATACCAAAAACATGGATGAAAATCCGAATAAAAAAAAAAAATTGCTCAAACAACTCAAAACAGTACCAATATCTGATAATTCAAACACATTTTCAAGCATAAAGGTCTTAAATACTCTTGAATGTAAAATATGAAGGCCAAAAGAACTAAAATTACAGCAAGTAATATCCTAAGCCTAAGCCTTGTCAGCTTTGGCAGCAGTAGCAGCAGCTTGTCCTCTGAGCCTACCAGTTCTCCTAGCAGCAATAAGACCAACTTTCTGTCCAGGAGGAGCATCACGCCTAACAGTACTAGCATGACCAATGTGTTGATGGTTACCACCTCCATGGGGATGCTCAACAGGGTTCATAGCTACACCACGCACCTTAGGCCAGCAGTTCCTCTTCACTCTAAACTTGTGATAAGCATTACCAGCCTTGAGGAGAGGTTTCTCGGTCCTACCACCACCTGCAACTTGGCCAATCATCGCACGACAGTCACTTGGAACAATCTTCTTAGAACCAGATGGAAGCTTGATCCTGTAAAGATTAAAGGCCAAAAGGTCATTGATAGAACAGCTAATTACTCCGAACTTCCACCAATGTCCATCTATAATTAAGCACTACCAATCTAATTTCAAGGTTAAGCAAAAATTATCATCGAAACACACAGGCACCAACAAGACAGTGAAATTTAACATGCATAGACAAGTAATACTCAACTAAACACTACCGATGTGCTTTAAGAGATGCATTTTTCATTTTAAGCAACCTTCACCTACTAATTGCATTACAGTCCTTTCTAGTAAACTAGGCATACGATCAAGCACGTATATCAACCGTAAGCCTTAGATTGTAGCAAAATGCATAAATAGGGCTAATCAACAATCAAAGAAATATAGAAAATCATCACATATAAAGGCCTGTAATACTCAACACTACATATCGTTCCAAATGCATTTTTCATTTTAAGCAGCCTTTCACACTAATTGCATTACAGTACTTTCTCATAAACTAGGCATACAATTAAGCACGGATATCAACAGTAAGCCTTATATCATAGCAAAATGCATAAATAGGGCCAATTTACAATCAAAGGTTATCACATATAAAGGCCAGTGATACTCAACACTACACATAGATCTGAAACCCGAATGTAGGATTGTAATAAGAAATTTTGAACTCAAGATATACTTTTTTTAATGCTAAAAACCGAGTTATGGATCAAATTCAGAATCCTTTTGCTTAAGAGATGCTCATGTTATCCGCCAATTTGCATTCCATGAGGTAAGAACCAAGCAACATTTATCAAACAATTGCATTACAGTTCTTCCTCATAAGCTAGGCATACAATTAAGCACTAATATCCACATCAAACCCAAGATTATAGCAAAATGTATAAAAATAGCGCTAACCAACAATCAAAGCAGCATAGAAAATCATCAGTTCATCACATACAGTAAAACAGACCCAAATCAAAATCACAGTTAAAACAGCTTAAAAATGAGATACCTGGTGGTATCATTATCAGGGTTGTGACTAATAACAATAGCATAATCCCCAGAAGCTCTAGCGAAAACCCCACGGTCACCAACATGGTGCTCAACGTTGCAAACGACAGCTCCTTCAGGGATAGATCTAAGGGGCAACACATTTCCAACCACAAGGGTAGCTTTCTTACCACAATACACGAACTGTCCGGTGTACATACCCTCGGCGGCGACGAACAATTCCTTCTGTTTCTTGTAACGGAAAGGGTGGCGGAAAACGACGCGGGCTAACGGAGCGCCACGGCCAGGGTCGTGAATGACGTCGGTGACGACACCTTTGAGGTAACCGTTCCGTTCACCGAAGTCGAGGCTGCGGAAACGGGCGGGACCCTTCCGGTGGTGGGTATGGGACTTGAAAACCGAACCGGCACCCTTACGTTGAGCTCGAATGACACGACCCATTACGGTGGTTGTGAGGAGACCTCTCTGTCTTCTCTTGGAGGCGGACGATGGGGAGAGAGAGCTTAGTGAAAAAGGGGTAGGAGGGGTTGAAGATTAGGGTTTTTAGATTGGAATTTGGGTATTTGGGCCTTTAAATTGAATATTAGGGTTTATAGATTGGATTTTGGGGATTTAGGGCTTTAAAATAATTAAAATTTGTTGCCATTATTCAACCCAAAAATAAAAGCCTTTTATGGCCTTTTAAAGGAACCAAATACAAATTTCAATTTTCTTTGGGTTAATTTAATGAGTTAATTGCACTAAACGTCCCCAAACTATGTCTCATTCTAAGTTGGTCCTAAACTTTTAAAACATTGTAATTACATCCTCAGACTATCAATGTTATTCCATTACTAAAATCGTTAATTTAAGAGTTAATTGCACAAAAAATCCTCAAACTATGACTCCTATTCTAAATTGCTCCATAAACTTTAAATCATTCTAAATACATCCCTAAACTATCGAGGTTATATCTATTAGGTCCTTTCGTTACTAAAGTCATTAATTTAACTGTTAAATGATACGTCAAATCTCATGTAAAGTCATTAACCGTTAATCATTTTAATTACATCCTCGAGCTATGATTGAGTCGAATTCGAGCTTAATAATACTTGACTCGAACGGCTCGCAAGCCTTATCGAGCTTTTCATATGTTTATATTATCAGATTACATTATTATCCTTGTATATATTATTAATCCTAAGCTTAATTATCGAGTTGAGCTCGAGTTTGAGTACAAAAATTGGTAAATGAGCTTAATCAAGCTCAAGCTTGAATATATCTTTAGCCGAGCTCAAGCTTAAAAACAAATATTCAATCGAGCTTCGAATTTTGAGTCGAGCTCAAGTTTAACTTTGTAAAAACGGCAACCCAACAAAAAAATAATGTGAATTGAGATCTTGAAATTATGACAAATCTCAAATTCTATTTTACCATGTTTGAAACCATTAAAAAAACAATAAGACAACATCTTTTCTTGTCACCCTTCATTTCCGATTCTTTGTTTGTTTGTCTGAAAGATGAATTCACATACGAGATTATCACTAAACATCCTCGTATCGTTAGCAATGATGGTGGCAACTGTAATACCGGCGACACGAGCTCAACCGTTTGTAAAAAATGGCTGCCCTTCTCAATGCGGCCACGTTACAATCCCGTACCCTTTCGGCACGAAGGAAGGTTGTTTTTTAAACCACAACTTTTACATCCACTGCGACGAATCCATAGCTTGCTTAGCACACAAGAAATTGATCATCACCGATGTCGCGATCAAAGGTCAGTTGCGGGTCTTAACCACGGTTGCTCGAGATTGTTACCAAGCTCCACGGCTCCCTTTCTTAACCCCGGAAACAATGATGCCCTCGTCATCTTTATCGATTTACAATATCTTGAGCACCCGAAACAAGCTCACGGCCATAGGATGCAACACTTACGGATACTTGAAGGGATTTACCGGGAACAGAAGTTATAGTTCCGGGTGTGTGTCATTGTGTGACCAGTTGGATGAATTGATTAATGGATCATGTACTGGATTCGGATGTTGTTGAAGAACGTCAATTTTTGTTACGTCCGCAATCACGATCACGAATTTTTTGTCGTTCTTGTTGATATCGACGAGTGCAAAATTTCGAGTTGATAATGCAATATGCAAAAATTTACCAGGGAGTTTCAAATGCATTTGTAAAGATGGATATGAAGGCCATGGCAAAAGAAACGGAGCTGGTTGTACTCCTATTAGTGGCTTTTCTTTTGTTAATTCTTTTTTAGGTATCGAAGTTTTCTGAATTAGATAGGTGATTAAATTAATCAGACTATTAGTTTGTTAGTCTAATTAATCCATTCAATTCGATTAAATCAATCATTAAACTTTTTCTTTTAAAGTCTATTCAACTGGTCCGTTTCGATTCCCAAGTCAACTAATCTAATGACTTTCTCCAAACCGGCAATGTTTTCTAGAATCGGACCAATGGTCGAACCGATTTGGCCACTAGTTTGTTGGTCTGACCAATTTGATTAAAAAATCATTAAAAATTCTAAAAAATATAAAAACTCGATTCAATCGATTTTTTAGTTGGTTTGTACCGGTTCCTGATCTAATCATTTTAAAACCATTCTCCAGAAAGGTACGCGTCTCGCCCAGTCTGATTCAAACATTATTGTGGACCGATTCCCGATCCGACCGGCTAGTTTTGTCGAGTCTAGTTCAAACATCATTGGGTAAGATCTGATTTATCATTGTTTTTTTGTTGAGGGTTGCAAACTCAGTGACGGGTTTTATCTCCCAACTCTAATAAGAGCATAAGCGTCTAAAAAAAGGGCCTTAAGAAGCAGTAATGGGTTCATAAAATTGGAGCGCCTCAATAGATCTAAAAAGGTGAAGTTTTGATAAACCGAAGAATTTGCACATGGTAAAGTTCGAACCATTAACCTATAGCTTATAGGGTATGGTTTTATGGTACTTAACGAGCTGCTTTCACTCTGTGAACTCATCACCACCACTTCTTGACAATACCGAACTCGTTTAATTTGTTTCTATGTTGGAGCATAATGCTACTGGAATTGGTATTAACCATTTCATGGATATATCGGGGACTTTGGCCAAAAAAGGCTCATCAAACAAAGAGAAAAATTCTTCTTGCTAAATGGGGGTATAATCTTACAACAACAGCTTTCAAAGTTTAATGGAGCTGTTTCAGTCAAAATTTTCACATCAGAAGAGCTAAACAAAGCAACAAACAACTTCAATGAAAGCAATACCGTAGGCCAAGGTGGCCACGGGACGGTTTATAAAGGAATATTGTGCGATAACCATGGTGCCGTTAAAAAATCGATGATTGCAGATCATAGTCAAGTCGAACAGTTCATTAATGAAGTCATTGTTCTTTCTCAAGTTAACCATGGAAATGTTGTGAAGCTTTTCAGATGTTTAGAGACGGAGGTTCCTTTGTTGGTTTATGAATTTATAGCCAACGGTACCCTTTATGAACACTTGCAGTCATCGGGTCTCATATTTGCACTCGGATGCTTATCGTCCTATTATTCATAGGGATATTAAGTCTTCTAACATTCTTTTAGATGAACATTACACTGCAAAAGTCTCGGATTTTGGAGCTATCAGTGCAAGGGACGCTCAGTTATTTAGACTCAGTACTTACAATCAAGCCAGTTAACTGAAGAGCGATGTGTTGCGGAGTTACTAACCGGGAGAAAAGCACTTTGCTTTCAAATGCCGGAAGAACAGCGGAATCTAGCAATGCATTACGTTTCCACATTGAAAAAGGACCAATTATTCAGAATTATCGACCATCATGTGCTTGTTGAGGGAAACACTACACAGATACAAGTTGCTATGTTGGCAGACAGGGTGCTCAAGAGTTAAAGGTAAAGAAAGGCCCTCGATGAAGGAAGTCGCAACCGTATTGGAGGGTCTAAGAGCAATGCTAAGCATCTGCCCAGTTAGCCCTCTGGTAAGTAATGAGGGCAGTTCGTCCGACTACGGCAGCTGTTAACATTGTGAGACTTTTACCCCATACAGAAAAGATGGACATTTTTAAATTTCTGCAATTAGTACACCAAATTTGTGTTCCAATAGCACAACAATATGCATCCACACACTTAATGGTTTGATTTTTTTTCGAAAGCAAAGCACTAACTCGAGTTCCCTGCACTCTTCATTGTGTTACACTTTCATGAAAGTATTCCGTTACAAATTCGGCTATGTAGAGCACAACTTGTCTCACCTTACAGTTCTCTGGCTGATTGTTGAGTCAGCAGGGTGGTACAGTCCGATAGGCGGTAGGGCGAGAAAGTTGATCATATATTTGAAGCACTTAAGGCCATTACTTTGCATTGTTCATTCATGGCCAAAAGTTGAGCTTCTTTCTTGTCGAGAAGTGCGGTCAACCTCACATTCTCTTCCATAAGCTTCTGAACTTCAGTCTCTTTCTGCTTTTTCTCGCCCTCGAGCTGTGTTGTCTTTGCAACTAGTCTGGTTCAGAACAATACTAATAGTTATTCTGAGAAAATAGCCACTATCATGCACTTACGATCAAAATCACAACTATAATTATGTAAGCCTTAAAATCAATCATTTAAGAATTGAGAACATGCGTAATCAGGGAAATAAAAAGAACTAAAAGATCGTACTGACCGTTCAAAGAGCCGCTCGATGGTTTGAAACTGTTTCTCCGATGAAAGAAGAGTTTCTCTTACACTAATGAGACTACTAACATAAGATTTCAAGGACTCGAAATCCTGCTTCACACGAGTAAGCTCCTGTTCGTTTTCAGCAGCTCGCTGCCTCTGTCTCGAAGTTTCTTCGACCAAGTCCTCAACCCTCTGTCTCATTTCGTTAAGAATACTATTCGTACCGAGAGCAAACCTTTCCATCTCTTCTAACTTCACAGACATATTCTCTATTTGGACCACTTTCCGTTTAATTTCTTCCTGACCTAAACTAACTTTTTCTTTCTCGAGAGCAGTTTCGGATTCAGCCATAATGACCCTCTTAACAAGAACTTCCATTACATCTGTGACCATTTGCACGGACTTAATTAATTCACCGATATAAGCTCCATCTTTTTCATCCAAAGAACCTTGTTGTCTACTAATTCCGATCCACATTTCATCATCCAAACAATCAAATGAAGAGAGATCAACACTCCTTGACCAGCTAGATAGCGGTGTACCTTCTTTATCTACAAGCCCTACCCCATCTAATAATTTGATGCCACACGATTTATGAGCTAAATCGGGAACAGCCATTACTCTTGCTTTTGATTTCAAGTAAGTCAATAAAGTTGCGGTAGTTTCTACCCTTCGCCAAAGAACATCTAACTCCTTCTTCGACTCCTCTTCCGACCCTTGTATAGAAGCCTTTACCTCCAGAATTTTGGCTTGTAACACGTCTACTTGGCCTCGACGTTTTTCAATCTCCTGCTTCCACAGTTCATGAGTTTCACTAAGCTGAGATTGCAGAGTCGACAAGTCCAAATTGTCCTTGGCTGCCATACCCTTTCCTACATTATGAAAAAGTACAAGAACACGAAGGCTTAACCAAAACACAAACGGAATTCATCATTGTTAAAAAAACGAACAGATTGTTAAAGAACGAAGAGCAACAAGATGCTTGCTAAAACCCCAAACCTACACTCCACTATTGTAAAGACATTTCCACCACACTTTCCAACCGTTTTACACGCCCCGAGCAAGATTCTAGTTCTTATAAGACTGCTAACTTACAAAATCCAGTGGTAAGCAATAAGAACATCTGAATCCAGTCGAACCATTTCATTCGAATTATGCTACCTAAAAATGCCATAACAACAATTAACATCTAACAATTAACAAGCTAGCACTACCCTTTTTTAGAGATGGCTACCATGTCTCTTGCAACATCAAATTTTTTTTTTCCTAATTCCTTTATGTTCTTTCTTTGAGCTCACAAAAAAAACACAAATTTGCTCCAAATTCATTGAATTTTGCATAATTCTTCATATTATTTAAACCCCATGAATTTTTTCCCAAATTCATCATCTTTACCATAATCAAAAGATCAATTCCACGATCTGAACTAAAAGAGCCCTAGAAAACACCAATGACATGAAAATAACCCAGGAAAAAAAAAAACAACAAACAAGAACCCTATACTAAATACCCTTTTCTGCTGATCAAACACCAAACTTATTAACACAAAAATCAAACCCTAACCCATTAACATAAACGAGAAAAAGATCCAAACTTGAAAGGAAAAAAATTACAGTTTTATCTTAAAAAACAAAACCCAAAAATCTTCTTTTTCTTTTTCTTTTTCAAGTTTTGGGATTTTGAAAGAAGTTGAAAGAGAAGACTGGGGATAAAAAAGAGAAAGAACCTGATTGTGTATGCAAACAAAAGCAATAGCCTGGTGTTTGACTGAAGAAAGATAATGAATTCTAGGGAAGTTGGGTTTCGTCGTCTTCTTCGTGCTATAATTTTATTTTATTTTTTTGGATTAAGTACAAGGAATGTTTGAGAGATGGGTAACTTTTGCTTTCTCCATTTTACCAAAATACTTTTTCATATAATGTGTGTGTATATATATATGCTACAGGATTAATTTATTTTTAATTTAATGTAGGGATTAATTTGTTTATTTTTTTTTAGTAAAGGAGTAAAATGTAATTTAATTTTTAGTACATATTAACATATAAATAATGTTAGTGTATTTAAATTTTAATGGCTATTGAATCAAAATTAAAATTTGAAATTTGAAAATATATATTTTAAATTTTAAATAATTCTATTTATATCTCGTTTACACATTAATTGTACAAATAATAACATAAAATATGTAATTTTTAATTCAGTTCTTTTAGAAATAATAAATTACGAGTAAATCATATTTCTGTCTTTTAAAATATGAAAAGAAAATTTAGTCCCTCTAAAAATGATGGAATTATAAATTAATACATAATAAAATTACGTTTTGATCTCTCGAAAATTTTATAATGCAATTCCATTCCTCCTAAAGAAATTCTCGATTCGTCCTTGTCTTTTGATGCAATGTTTGACTTTTTTCGGATACCCTTTCCTTTGTTAAGTACAAAGGAAGTTGTAATGGAAATATAAGAAAAGGGATTGCATGTATTGAGATTCAAAACCGAAATTAGATGTCACCTCCTAAAATCGAGTCCATGAAAGAAGTGAAATAAGCTCAATTGTAGTTAAGTGACATTAGTATATTGAAATGAGCATGTAATATATATGCAAAGTACAGCCAAGGGAGAGAGGTGTTGGTGCATGATTTAGTTGGCAGCTCCGTTGATCAGTTCATTTTGTTCCTGATTAAGAAGAAAGGGGTTCTCTCGTAAAGAAACAAATGAGAAAAATAGAGCTTTCAGAGAACCGAACCCCATTTTAAGAGTCTTTAGAAGTATATATAAATGAATTTTTTTGGGGTCGGATTCCGAATCAAGTTATATTCCATTAGAAGAGGCAAAATGGAAGGAGACCTAAAAACTTAATGATTGGTATGGCCTGCAATATTGTATATATTTCCAAGCATCTTGATTGACATACCACCAGATTTTCTGGTAACAGTTTTGCTTATGGTTTAAGCCTATGCTTGGTTCTACTATCTTTTTCAGTGTTTCAAACTACATATCCAACATAATACAGTTGGTGAATCCGGTTGAAGACTACACACAATGGCGTCTGCTGTTTTGCGATATGTCAAGAAGGTTTCTACTGTCAGTACATCAAGTATAAATCCTAAAACTACGTCGTGATGTTGAAAAGCTCAAAGCTTGCATTGCTTTTTGACATAAAATGCATGAACAGGGACTGCTCCTTAAGTTCCTACTGTGTTCCCATATCGAGACTTGAACTTTAAAGTTTTTAAGTATCTAAACTGCCAATTGTTTCCATCTTTGGTGCTTGAATTTTTCTAACTTAGTTCTTGAACTTGACAAATGTTCTCACGTTGAAGCTTGAACTTTAAGGTTTTCAAGGAAATATCAGGCATTAACTTGGACAAAAAAAGTTAATTGAAACAATTTGGAACTGTGTGTTCCTTCTGGAATTAAAACAATTTGGTGTTTATTTTAAAATAAAAAGATACAATTATCATGTCCATTAAAACAGTAAAGAACAAAACCAGCCATGCAAGAAAAGACATATAAAAGCGTCTGCCTGAACCATGAAGAGCTATGCATCTTATTTATTGAACCAAAGGCCATTATCTACATCTAATTTATATCAGCAGTTGCAGATTGGTAGCCATGGTTTTGGAAGCTAATGACACTATTAAAAATGGGGTTGGTTTCATTCACCATCACTAAATTGAATGTGAGTTTATTTATATTGTGGCCTTAATCTCAGCCAATTTATTCAGTGTCCCACATGATTTCTTTTGCAGTGCTATAATTGCTTCTTTGTAGCTCAACAGTTCCTTTTCCATGTCTTCAATGACTTGTAGGATATTATGGCCTGAAGATCGATCCCGGACTAAATCCGTCTTCTCGAAGTTGTTGTCACCCTCGCCGTCCGTGGTTAACTTTGACATGACCGAAACATCTGGTTTAGGACCTGGAGACTTTACGTTGTCCATACTAGCTCCATTACATGCCAAAGGAAGTGATATTGAAGATTCATGGACTTGGCAATTTGATGTCCGAGAAAGAGATGAATGGTGCTTGGGACTAACTTCAGAGTTGCCATCTGCAATCAACTGCAGAAAGCTCCATGAGGAGATACAATAATTGGAATTATCAAGCTCTGAATCAAGCCAACTCACCATGAAAAAGGTCTAGAAGGGACTAAGTCCATGTGAAACTACCAATTTTCCAATACACGCATGCACGCATGCACGCACGCATGCATGCATACATACACACACACACACACATGCATGCATGCATAAACACATGCATACATACATACATTTACCTTTTCTTCAAGATGCTTGATCAGGCCCTCAATAGATGCTTTAGGATCCCTAGTCTTCATTAGTTCACCAGCAACCTCAGCAGGGGAAACTTTAACCTTTGGTAGAAGCTTTTCAATGTGGTGAAAAAGACTATGATCAGAAATCTCCAAGTACCTTAAAGCTAGTTGCTTAAAGGCAGAGAAAGTGCAATAAGTAAGGTAGATATGCATGTCCATTCGACCGGCTCGAAGTAATGCAGGGTCGATTCGATCTTTGTAATTGGTAGTAGCAACCAGTATCTTTCCTTCCCCACAGCAGGATAAAATACCATCAAAGAAGTTCAACAATCCAGAAAGTGTTACCTGTAAGAACATTAACTTTTACCCACAATTTCAATGAGTTCACCATAGAATTTCATGACAGCTTACATGACAGACTAACCTTGTTTTGTTGCTGATACTTTATAGGTTGTTCTATCCCAGATTCTCTGTTCTGCAACTTAATAGAACAATCTATGTCTTCAATCACAAGAATCGAACGATTGGCAGTACTAAGCAACAAATTCTGCAAAACAAAGTCTGAAGAAACAGCTGAGAGATTCAAGTTATAGATATCAAAATTTAAATGATTTGCCATAGCAGCAATCAAGCTAGATTTTCCAGTCCCTGGAGGACCATAAAGCAAATACCCTCTTTTCCAGACTTTTCCAATCTGTTGATAATATTCTTTACTATTCATAAACCTGTCTAAATCTTCCACAAGCTCCTTCTTGAGATTCCCATCCATGGCTAAGGTCTCAAATGTCATAGGATGTTGAATTATCACTGGTTTTGGGGTCCAAAAATCATGAGCTGCTGTATGGAGTTGCACCACTCTGTTCCTTTCTTTGATTTTGTTAGCTCTTTCAAGGATACATGGCAAATAACAATTGGTGACCAAGCTTTTGTACTCTTTATGAAATGATAGTTCATACCATCTGATCTCATGTTTGGACATACCTTGACTATAATCAGAGAAGTACTTCCATTTCATTTGTATATTTTCATAAACATCGATCATCTCGGTGTTTTTCTCCATGGAAAAAGTGAGGTTCCTTACGTTCTCAGTCTTTTCTACGGTCACACGAGGGATTGAAATAGTGGGAAGCGATTCTCCAAGGTAAAGATTTGCAGCTTGGAAAAGTTGGTTCATCTTTGAACTTTGGTAATCTTTGAATACCATGGTTTCATCAGTATTGAACCAAGGCGAGTCCATTCTTGAACCTTGCAGAGATGTATAACCGGAGCTTTTCAGGCAAGTAATTGTAGAGTGTGGTACGCATCAAGGCAATGGAAGCCAATAATGCCCACACAGAGTTCATGTTCTTGGCCCTGTAAAAGAGTCAAATACAAAGGAAAGAAGCAAAGTAGTGTAGTACAAAATGAATGAGGATTGTGATTAAATAGAAAGACTAGGCAATGACTTTTGGGGACAAATGCTTGTTAGTCTTTGTTTATTGTTTGCTTTACTACTACACTCTAGAGAGAAATTTGGACGGTCGAACTACTTTATTACTAATATTTAATTGAAGTGTCCTGTTTCTGAGTCATATTACCACTACAGCCAACTTTGTTTTTGCCTCCTTACCTTTTAATATGTACATTGATTGCAAAAAAGGCAGGGAATCTTGTTTAGGTGGCCATCAGTAATGTCAAGGCGTGGGCCTAGCCGTGCTTACCCCGACCACACAACAAAACCTTTCGAATCATTTCGAATGAGAAACACACACAAAAGAAAAAACCCTTTCAAATGCAAAACAACATAAGGGTTCTAGCTCGGCTTTGCGCCCTTAACAACACTAGTTGTGACATTGCCTAATGAATTTAGCTTTAGTACAAAAATGTCCCGAACCCTTTCGAGTGAGAAACACACACAAGAAAGAAATCCTTTCAATGCAAGACAATATTAGGGTTCTAGCTCGGCTTTGCGCCCTTAACAACACTAGTTGTGACATTGCCTAGTGATTTAGCTCTAGTACAAAAACATCTCGAACCCTTTCGAATGAGAGAGACACACACAGAAAAATTCGAATGCAAGACAATATAAGGGTTCTAGCTTGACTTTGCACCTTTAACAACACTAGCTGTGCCATTGCCTAGTGAATTTAGCTCTGCTACAAAAATGTCTTAAACCCTTTCGAATGAGAGAGACATACAAAAAACCTCTTTCGAATGCAAGACAATTTAAGGGTTCTAGCTTGGCTTTGCGCCCTTTCTGCCATTGCCTAATGAATTTAGTTTTAGTACAAAAATGTCTCGAACCCTTTTGAATGAGACACACACACAAAAAAAAAAAAAAAAACCCTTTTGAATGCAAGGTTCTACCTCGTGTCTGCAGCCTTGACAACACTAGTTATGCCATTGCCTAGTGAATTTAGCTCTAGTACAAAAAAGTCTTGAACTCTTTCGTTGAGAGACACACACAAAAAAATCCTTCCGAATGCAAGGCAATATAAGAGTTCTAGCTCGGCTTTGCACCCTTAATAACACTAGTTCTGTCATTGCCTGATGAATTTAGCTCTAGCACAACGGAAAAATGTTATTTTATTAACAAGTGTTGGGTGGAGTAGTAAGGCACATTACATCTCTTCAACTTAAATTTGAACAGTGAAAACAATATATAAATGAATTTTTTTGGGGTCGGATTCCGAATCAAGTTATATTCCATTAGAAGAGGCAAAATGGAAGGAGACCTAAAAACTTAATGATTGGTATGGCCTGCAATATTGTATATATTTCCAAGCATCTTGATTGACATACCACCAGATTTTCTGGTAACAGTTTTGCTTATGGTTTAAGCCTATGCTTGGTTCTACTATCTTTTTCAGTGTTTCAAACTACATATCCAACATAATACAGTTGGTGAATCCGGTTGAAGACTACACACAATGGCGTCTGCTGTTTTGCGATATGTCAAGAAGGTTTCTACTGTCAGTACATCAAGTATAAATCCTAAAACTACGTCGTGATGTTGAAAAGCTCAAAGCTTGCATTGCTTTTTGACATAAAATGCATGAACAGGGACTGCTCCTTAAGTTCCTACTGTGTTCCCATATCGAGACTTGAACTTTAAAGTTTTTAAGTATCTAAACTGCCAATTGTTTCCATCTTTGGTGCTTGAATTTTTTTCTAACTTAGTTCTTGAACTTGACAAATGTTCTCACGTTGAAGCTTGAACTTTAAGGTTTTCAAGGAAATATCAGGCATTAACTTGGACAAAAAAAAAAGTTAATTGAAACAATTTGGAACTGTGTGTTCCTTCTGGAATTAAAACAATTTGGTGTTTATTTTAAAATAAAAAGATACAATTATCATGTCCATTAAAACAGTAAAGAACAAAACCAGCCATGCAAGAAAAGACATATAAAAGCGTCTGCCTGAACCATGAAGAGCTATGCATCTTATTTATTGAACCAAAGGCCATTATCTACATCTAATTTATATCAGCAGTTGCAGATTGGTAGCCATGGTTTTGGAAGCTAATGACACTATTAAAAATGGGGTTGGTTTCATTCACCATCACTAAATTGAATGTGAGTTTATTTATATTGTGGCCTTAATCTCAGCCAATTTATTCAGTGTCCCACATGATTTCTTTTGCAGTGCTATAATTGCTTCTTTGTAGCTCAACAGTTCCTTTTCCATGTCTTCAATGACTTGTAGGATATTATGGCCTGAAGATCGATCCCGGACTAAATCCGTCTTCTCGAAGTTGTTGTCACCCTCGCCGTCCGTGGTTAACTTTGACATGACCGAAACATCTGGTTTAGGACCTGGAGACTTTACGTTGTCCATACTAGCTCCATTACATGCCAAAGGAAGTGATATTGAAGATTCATGGACTTGGCAATTTGATGTCCGAGAAAGAGATGAATGGTGCTTGGGACTAACTTCAGAGTTGCCATCTGCAATCAACTGCAGAAAGCTCCATGAGGAGATACAATAATTGGAATTATCAAGCTCTGAATCAAGCCAACTCACCATGAAAAAGGTCTAGAAGGGACTAAGTCCATGTGAAACTACCAATTTTCCAATACACGCATGCACGCATGCACGCACGCATGCATGCATACATACACACACACACACACATGCATGCATGCATAAACACATGCATACATACATACATTTACCTTTTCTTCAAGATGCTTGATCAGGCCCTCAATAGATGCTTTAGGATCCCTAGTCTTCATTAGTTCACCAGCAACCTCAGCAGGGGAAACTTTAACCTTTGGTAGAAGCTTTTCAATGTGGTGAAAAAGACTATGATCAGAAATCTCCAAGTACCTTAAAGCTAGTTGCTTAAAGGCAGAGAAAGTGCAATAAGTAAGGTAGATATGCATGTCCATTCGACCGGCCTCAAGTAATGCAGGGTCGATTCGATCTTTGTAATTGGTAGTAGCAACCAGTATCTTTCCTTCCCCACAGCAGGATAAAATACCATCAAAGAAGTTCAACAATCCAGAAAGTGTTACCTGTAAGAACATTAACTTTTACCCACAATTTCAATGAGTTCACCATAGAATTTCATGACAGCTTACATGACAGACTAACCTTGTTTTGTTGCTGATACTTTATAGGTTGTTCTATCCCAGATTCTCTGTTCTGCAACTTAATAGAACAATCTATGTCTTCAATCACAAGAATCGAACGATTGGCAGTACTAAGCAACAAATTCTGCAAAACAAAGTCTGAAGAAACAGCTGAGAGATTCAAGTTATAGATATCAAAATTTAAATGATTTGCCATAGCAGCAATCAAGCTAGATTTTCCAGTCCCTGGAGGACCATAAAGCAAATACCCTCTTTTCCAGACTTTTCCAATCTGTTGATAATATTCTTTACTATTCATAAACCTGTCTAAATCTTCCACAAGCTCCTTCTTGAGATTCCCATCCATGGCTAAGGTCTCAAATGTCATAGGATGTTGAATTATCACTGGTTTTGGGGTCCAAAATCATGAGCTGCTGTATGGAGTTGCACCACTCTGTTCCTTTCTTTGATTTTGTTAGCTCTTTCAAGGATACATGGCAAATAACAATTGGTGACCAAGCTTTTGTACTCTTTATGAAATGATAGTTCATACCATCTGATCTCATGTTTGGACATACCTTGACTATAATCAGAGAAGTACTTCCATTTCATTTGTATATTTTCATAAACATCGATCATCTCGGTGTTTTTCTCCATGGAAAAAGTGAGGTTCCTTACGTTCTCAGTCTTTTCTACGGTCACACGAGGGATTGAAATAGTGGGAAGCGATTCTCCAAGGTAAAGATTTGCAGCTTGGAAAAGTTGGTTCATCTTTGAACTTTGGTAATCTTTGAATACCATGGTTTCATCAGTATTGAACCGGCGAGTCCATTCTTCGAACCTTGCAGAGATGTATAACCGGAGCTTTTCAGGCAAGTAATTGTAGAGTGTGGTACGCATCAAGGCAATGGAAGCCAATAATGCCCACACAGAGTTCATGTTCTTGGCCCTGTAAAAGAGTCAAATACAAAGGAAAGAAGCAAAGTAGTGTAGTACAAAATGAATGAGGATTGTGATTAAATAGAAAGACTAGGCAATGACTTTTGGGGACAAATGCTTGTTAGTCTTTGTTTATTGTTTGCTTTTACTACACTCTAGAGAGAAATTTGGACGGTCGAACTACTTTATTACTAATATTTAATTGAAGTGTCCTGTTTCTGAGTCATATTACCACTACAGCCAACTTTGTTTTTGCCTCCTTACCTTTTAATATGTACATTGATTGCAAAAAAGGCAGGGAATCTTGTTTAGGTGGCCATCAGTAATGTCAAGGCGTGGGCCTAGCCGTGCTTACCCCGACCACACAACAAAAACCTTTCGAATCATTTCGAATGAGAAACACACACAAAAGAAAAAACCCTTTCAAATGCAAAACAACATAAGGGTTCTAGCTCGGCTTTGCGCCCTTAACAACACTAGTTGTGACATTGCCTAATGAATTTAGCTTTAGTACAAAAATGTCCCGAACCCTTTCGAGTGAGAAACACACACAAGAAAGAAATCCTTTCGAATGCAAGACAATATTAGGGTTCTAGCTCGGCTTTGCGCCCTTAACAACACTAGTTGTGACATTGCCTAGTGATTTAGCTCTAGTACAAAAACATCTCGAACCCTTTCGAATGAGAGAGACACACACAGAAAAATTCGAATGCAAGACAATATAAGGGTTCTAGCTTGACTTTGCACCTTTAACAACACTAGCTGTGCCATTGCCTAGTGAATTTAGCTCTGCTACAAAAATGTCTTAAACCCTTTCGAATGAGAGAGACATACAAAAAACCTCTTTCGAATGCAAGACAATTTAAGGGTTCTAGCTTGGCTTTGCGCCCTTTCTGCCATTGCCTAATGAATTTAGTTTTAGTACAAAAATGTCTCGAACCCTTTTGAATGAGACACACACACAAAAAAAAAAAAAAAAAAACCCTTTTGAATGCAAGGTTCTACCTCGTGTCTGCAGCCTTGACAACACTAGTTATGCCATTGCCTAGTGAATTTAGCTCTAGTACAAAAAAGTCTTGAACTCTTTCGTTGAGAGACACACACAAAAAAATCCTTCCGAATGCAAGGCAATATAAGAGTTCTAGCTCGGCTTTGCACCCTTAATAACACTAGTTCTGTCATTGCCTGATGAATTTAGCTCTAGCACAACGGAAAAATGTTATTTTATTAACAAGTGTTGGGTGGAGTAGTAAGGCACATTACATCTCTTCAACTTAAATTTGAACAGTGAAAACAATATTATTAAAACAAACATTCACAAACCTTGAAAAGTTGGGTCTTCACAAGACACCAATTCATAACACATAAAAGGCCACCACTTATAACCAAATGGGACTATATCTCAGATATGTTAATTGTAAAATATGTTTCATTATTGTTCCATTTCCCTAAACAAGATGCTACAAAAAAAACCAATACAAAGACAAAGCACTATGGTATCATTTCAAGAGCCCTTAAACATGGAGGTAGGAGCCAAAGGAGGAGAACCAAGTTGATAAAGATTAAGTGCCGGTCCAACAAACCGGAAAAGTATCCAAGCACCAATAATAATAAAAATGGAAGCATAAGCAAACTTATTGAGCCAAAACAGCAAACCCTTTTCCCCAACGTACAAGTCTAATGCCTTCTCTGTCATGCTCATTTCTTCCCATTTCTTTGGAACCGGTTGTTCAATTGCAGCCTTGTTGGTCTTCATGTTTTGTCCTTGTACACCAAACCCATCTTCTTGGAGCTGTCTGCGCCGTCTTGAACCTCTTTTGAACCGGATTTGAATAGGTTCTGCTGGTGGCGGTGGTGGTGGTGGTGTGTCGTTGCCACTTGTTGTGCTGCTGTTATCTGTGCTGCTGTTGGTGCAGTGAAGTTTGGGCAGCCGTGGAAGGTGGCGAGGGAAAAAGAGGTGGGTGCATGGTGGTTGTGATGGTGGTGAGGATGGAGGTTGTAGAAAGAGAGGGGTGGTTGATGGCGGTGATCTTGAAGCAAGGGAATGAAGAATGGTAGAATCCATTTTCATATATTATAGCAGGAACTTGTGGATATGCTTATCTTTCTTTTATTTTATGTGGGGTGAATGAGTTATATAGTGGGAGACTGATCCTATCTCATTTCCTTTACACCCTATCATTTCGTGCCATGTCATCAGGTTACATGGAAGCTTAATTTAATCGCTTACATGTATCAAATACTACCATTTTTGTAAAAAAAAATTGTATAAAACAGTAACATCATATAAAACGAAAAAAAACCTAACATGAAAAAAATTCCTCATTTCAAATTTAAATCTCATTTTTTAATCAAATCACTAAAAATTTAAATCACACTTAAGTTATTTAAATCATTTTAAATTCAAATTCATCGAGTTCGGGTTAATTTAATTTAAAATTATTATAAGAAATTTGAAAAACTCAACTTATTAACTTTTTATATAATAAAATTGATGGGTCTATGAAACACATAAGATCTTAAACAAAACAAATTTCTATCACAACATCCAACATTCCATAATCCAAAGGTCAAATTCTATTATCAATCCATGCACTATAGATAAGTTGCAAATGGTCAACTTTAGACTATACTTTCTGGATTTCGAAATTTCAATTCTAATTAAGTGATAGTTGTTAAATTTGTTAAGTTAAATTCTACTAATATATTATACATGTACAATACCATATCTATTTACTATTTTCACATAATACACGCAAAAAAAGCCATGTCATTTTAATTAATGAATTTATCGACTACCATTTAAATCAGAACTAAAATTTCAAAATCAAACATAAGGACTAAAAACGATCCAACTAAAACACATGGATTAAATCCACTACATACATACAGATAATACAAGACTAATAGCAGAGTAGATTTAATGTTACCTTCTAATTGGGAAATTTTAAAATTCGAAAAAGTACAAGAATTAAATTTGACCAGGGACTACTATAGCATAATTTAACCTAACCCGCTTTAGAAGTTTATAACATATAAAATAGCTGTACAACCAGATGACTACAAAATGAAAGAACATAAGGAAGCTTTGAAATATATACCTAAATTAGAAGCTGGCCTCTCATTCTTACTGGAGAACCTACAACCTGGCTCTTAACAAAAATAGTCATAGTTAAATGCTTAAACAGATGCAAGAGACTGAAGCAACAGAGATACGAACATTTTGCTCTGAATCCGGAATCAGATGAACCTTACAAATACGACTCAAAGATTATAAGCACGAAGCATTGAGAGCTGGAGCCCTACTTCCTTCCAACGTATGCTGCCAATTTAGACAGATCTGGAATCCAAAAAGACAGCTCGGTAGACCCGGTTACAAACATAAGACTCCCGGGAGCCCACTTAATGACGGGAGGCTCAGTGTCGGTGTTCATCCAATTCCAGTTTATTACAGAAGGTTCACTATTCATCATCCAGCTTGCAACCTAAGGAGTGCAAAGAACAGCTATTAGGATTTCCATGTAAAGAAGCTGAATGTTGAAGGGAGTGAATAATTTAAAAGGGTATGAAGTAAATGCTCAAATAGGGGAAAGAAAAAGTGAAAGTTCCTGCCAAGTCCCACTATTATAGAGACTAGATCAAATTAGTCCATCTATTATTAAAAGGATTAATTTAATCCTTGTACTATTAAAAAGAATCAAATAAAGCCAAATTGTAAGAGTTAGCATTTACTGTTTAAAAATGACATGAAATTTCATTTGCAAATCAACTCCAAGCAAAGACTCCATTTGCAAAACCATTAAAAAGCTTTCAAAATATTAACTTTGTTAAACAATAAATGACATATTTTAAACGGTAAATGTTAACTCTTGAAATTTGGTCTTATTTGATTCTTTTCAATACAATACTTACAAAATTGGTCTATTAGTAGAGGGACTAATTTGATCTGGTTCCTATGATAGAGGGACCTACCAAGTAGGTTCACCAAAAAATATATGAAATTACAGGTTTAGAACTATTAATGGGTAGAAATCAAGCACTAATTTTACTGTATCTTCTGTGGATTTCCTCTAGTATTTTTAGCAGCCAAATCCGATAGACCAGACATAACCACATTCCAGGGGTCAACAACATTCAACATCTCTAATTCATTACAATGCCTTAGGATATCATTGTGATAATGAGTGTTTCCTTTTCTGGTTTTAGAGGGGCAGTCAAGGATGAATGAATTTTCAAAGCAAATAATGGAGAAAAGTACTATATTTCTTATTATTACTGGGTACTGTAGAAAATGCCTTAAAAACTACGGAATTGAACACCAAAGAATAACCTAAACAGCGATGAAATATGCACACAAGTAACAACTTCATTGTTATCACCAAGTTATGTAAATAATTTAAATAGAGAGACAGAGACAAGATATTGATTGAGGGCAGATGAATCATACTTCTTTTCCACTGCGTACACTCCAAGCATATGCACGACCATCCCCTGAACCTGCAAATCAGAAATCAAGCAACTTAGATACTTTCAGACTTCGGAGAATCTCCACAGCTCTCCCCCAAAATTTCAAAACATGAAACAAATAAAACAACTATGAAATGAGACAATGGTGCTCACAAGCTATTTGAGTTTGACTTGAAAAAATTCGAACTCAATTAGCTAACTGTCGAACCGAGCTCGAGCTCAATTATATCTCGAGCTTAAAAACAAATGTTCAATCGAGCTTGAGCCAAGTATTGAGCTCCAAATTTTGGGTCGAGCTGAGCTCAAGCTTGGCAGTATTGAAGCTCGGCTCGGCTCGGTTACACCCCTAACTATGACAGAAGATCATTAGAATATTTTATGCTGCTATACCGAGTAAAATATTGTACTTTCAAAAAATAAACTGTCGGATATTTGCCATTTGGATATAGAATACCTGATATAACAAACATTCCCTCGGGACTAAATGATGCCTCTAACGTGCAATTGCTAGGAACTGGCTTCACATTGTAAGTGGATAACTGAAAACAACAATAACAGAAAAAAGAACCTCACTAAGTATGTGAACCACTTAGTATAATCTTGTTTAATTAAATTTAAAATTTTGCATGAAAGCTGTTTTAAGTGTATGATTAACTCACATGCGTGCCACGAAATGAATCGAGCACATGAATATGTCCATCCATAGTTGTCAAAAGCATGAGTCGTCCATCATTGCTGAACTTTACAACATTAGCATCGGATACATCTCCCCCAACAGAAAAGATTTCAAAAGGACCCTAAACGAATTCAAAGTTTCCAATTCATTACATGCCATTTCTTCCCCCAAAAGAAAACAGAGAGCATAAAAAGAACAGCGAAACTACAAAATTAATCTTATATGAGTGGTGAACCTTTTCATACATCCTAGCATCGAACATTCTGATGTATCCTCCAAAGGCAATAGCAAAGACTAGCCCTTGGTCATCATAAGATATGGCAGGCCTGCCTTGCACACGTAAAAGGCCCTAGAATACATACGATAAATTTGAGAATTTGGAAGCAATAAAAGCATATCTAAATATCAATCTAAACATACAAATACAACTCACCTGACATTTTTCCGCACGTTGATCCCAAAGCAGAACGGTTCTATCAAGAGAACCGGAAATGAAACTTTCATTGCGTGAGTTTAGGCTAAGGGAAACAACTCTAAAAAGACAAAACAAAACATCAAAAAAATGCCAATAATTCAAGTCTTAGTTACAGATTTTTTGGGCACAAACACTTAATTGGTATCAAAAACCAAACCTGTCATGGTGACCCTTAAAATACCGCAAGTACTTGTTATCATGCAACGAGAGAAGCCGCAACGATTCTGAAACAATGAAACTCCACCTCTCAATAATAAAACTAAAATAACACCAATAATAAAAACGCACACAGAGAGTTGTAGTGTTAGCATACCATCCCAACCGTTCTTCGATGAATAAATAACTGTCGTTGGATGCGAAGTAAAGCAAACTAGATCAACTCCATACTTTTTGCTATTAATTGTTTTCAAACACCTGAGGAAAAAAATCAATTGCAGTAAAATTCATTAAGGCTTTAGGTTTTAAAGATCATGATTGTGAAAAATGAAGAAAAAAAAATCCTTCCATTTTTCAAATTAATCAAGCAAGAAAATTAATGAAATATACTTTAAAATCAGCTTACGTAGCACTGGAAACATCATAAAGGCGGATGGATTCATCTTCACTAGCAGTTACTAAATAACCCGACGTTCTGTGAAAATCCATTGAACTTATCCTACCGCTCTGTTAAACGATAATTGAAGAGCAAAATTCTTTAGTTTTAAGCTAACAATTGAAATTTAAAATAAATAAATAAATAAATTAGGAGGTGGAATTTACATAATCTTTAAAAACCATGCCTATCTCCATGCTTTGAATGATTTCTTCAGTGAGTTCCAACGATACTTTGTCTTCTCTCTCGGATTGCGGGCCTAAACAAAAGCCATTATAAAAAAAAATTAAAAACTAAAGAAAAAAGCAAAATAGAATAGCTGATCAACAGTGAAAGCCATGAAAATGGAACTTTAAATGGAAATTTGACGTACCGACCATTTTCGATTGGCTTCGTTGATCGGAGGTTTGCGATTTTTAGGGCGGAGAAATAGAACAAAACCCTAGAGGCGGTGGCGATGGCGATGGCGGTGGCGGTGGCGGTGAGAATGAGTTCGATTATTTAGTGTTTATGACCGCCAAGAGGAAACATGCGCGGTTTTTTTCCTTAAATGTGGACCGGGCTTACGTTTAATGTCCGGTTTGCGTTTAGGTGCAGTTTTTAATTATTCGCTATTCTCCGGACCAATACTCTAAATAGTTTGTGGTTTATTTGATTTATTTTGAGTTTAGCTAAGTCGAGATAGTGATAAGTTCGGACTCAATCGAGCATCAATTTCAAATTTTAAGTTCAACTCGAGGCATAATCAAGTTATTTAAGCTCAATTTAATTTGCTTATCGATTTTTATACTCAATTAAAATTTTAATCAGTAGTCAGGTAGGTTCAATCAAATCAATTATGATTATTAATTCAATTTTATAAGCGATTAAAATAAATTAAATTTCTCGGTTATCGTTTATTAACTGAATTAATTGCATTAACAAACTTATAATACATATATTTTTTTTATTTTTTAATATATTTGTAATAATATAAATGATATATAAATTTTTAACTAAAACTCGAAATCGTGTTTTTCTTTGCTCACACTTTGAAGGAAACATTGTGAACCAACTGAATTAGCCAATGTCAAGTTAGTTCGATTAGATTAGTTAAGACCTAATTAAAGGGACCAAATTAATCGAGCAACCTCGTACTTTAATCAATGTGAAATTCTACTATTAGTGCTCGTATTATGCATAAGTTGTGGAGTCCTTATACTTTAAATTGGTCTATTTTGGTCAATGTATTTTTGAAATTTAGAAATTTTTATTTAAGCCAAACAGTAACTATTAAATTCGTTAAGTTAAATTATGTTTTTTTTTTTTAATTTTATGCTTCAAACATATTATCACATATATTGTCATATCAGTCTGTTATTTCCACATAACACTCATGGAAAAATCAATTTTAATTAATGGATTTAATTGTTATCACTCGATACATGACTAAATTTCAAATTTTGAAAAGTGTAAGGACTAAAAATGATTAAATTAAAAAACATGAACTAAATTAACAAATTATTGGACCAATAGTAAAATTTAACCTAATAGATTTAATTGCTATATTTTGTATTAGGATTAAATTTTCAAAATTAAAAATTATTCAAATTTTTAAAAAAATACAAAAAATTCCAAATCTACACCACACACCTCTAATGTTCAAATCTCACATTTAGATGAAGAAGAAAATGGTTAAAAGTATTGCATCACAGAACCTGCATGGCAACATCACCAATAACATCATTCGCAGTCGAATTACGATCACTCGACTCCCGATTTTCTTCTACGAATGCCTTTCTCTTGATGAACTCAATGCAATCCGCCATGTCTTCACTGCGACGGGCGTCATCTGGCTGGTGGGAACATTTCTGAGGAACAGCCAAAGAGTTAAAGTGTTGATCCGACGAGGTCTTAGTGAGAGCCGATAGCATTATGAGACGAAAAATCGCCTCTCGGAACCGTTCGAAAAGGGTCATCGGCGACAAACGTTTGTTTTTGTTATTGCCTTTGAACCTTGGCATGCATAGATTACTAGTCTTCATTTTTCTTTTTCTCTAGGCTGCCTCTGGTTTTTTTTGTTTTTTTTTCGCCATTGGGGTCATTTATATAGAAGAGCCTAACGCACCATACAAGTAGCTTATCCTACCAACAAAAAAGGGTTAATTTTTAGTTTTAGTCCCTCTATTATATCTGAATTTGTGATTCGATCCACATACTTTAATTTGGCATATTTTAATTTTCTTTTTTATAATATCCTTAGTTAGTCCAAATAGTTAGCACAATGTTAACATTTTTATTTAAATTTTCATAAAAACAAACCCTTATTCCAACACGGGAAATTAATGTCAAAATGATGTGTAACACCCCTTACCCGAGGCCGTTACCGGAGTCGAGCACGAGGCATTACTAGACTTTACTACTAATTCAGCATAATAATTTAAAACTGTCCATCTGCGTGATAGTCACTAAATTATTTATATCTGGAGCTAAAGAACTCCAAATTAAGATCCGTAAATTTTCCTTGAAACTAGACTCATATATCTTCTTACTATAATTTTTCCAGAATTTTTGACTTAGCCAATTAGTACAGTTTATTCATTAAATTTTCCCCTGTTTTACTGTTCAACTATTCTGACCTCTCTTCACTACGAATCAAATTACTCTTCGTACAGAACTTATATGACCTTTCTATTTATTTCATTTGAAAATAGACTCATTCAGGATTCCATGCATATAAACTATATCCCTCAATTATTATTATACAATTTCTAATGATTTTTCAAAGACAGAACAGGGGATCACGTAACCATTCTGAACTAGTCTCACAAAAATTCAAATATCTCCAAACATAAGAATAATTTGATTGTTATGTTTCTTTTATGTGAAAATAGACTCAATAAGCTTCAATTATATATCTTATTCACTTCATAATTCCATTTCTCCTATTTTTGGTGATTTTTCACAATCACGTCAATGCTGTAATTCAAAAACTGTTTCATTGCAAAATATTGTTAACTAGTTTATAACATCTTTACTCCATCTCATTTAAACTCTATACATGCCATATAAATCTTTAAACATAAAACAAAAGCTACCGGAATTGATCTGGATAGTGAGCTTTGCTGTGATGATCCGATCTACCAACTTCTCTTTAATTCAATCTACATAAAAATATCAAACAGACACAAGTAAGCTTAATGAAGCTTAGTAAGTTCATAGGTTTAAAGTAATGCTTACCACACATAATATTTCCAAACAATAACAAAACATTTACTAAAGTTCCCTGCCATTCACAACCATTGTTATAATATATTTCACATAGTTGAGCTCAACATTAACAACTACTCAATCTCTTTCATTTGATTCACTTCTATTGTATTACTTATTATCAAATTAGGAAACGCGTCTTATGAATTTGAGTACGCTGTTGCTCGATTGCCACATTTCACAACTCAGTATGGTTTTCCTCGGTGAAATACCATACCTACATTTCACAACTCGGTATGGGAAATGCCATACCTACGTTTCTTAACTCAGTATGGTTAATACCATACCTACATTTCACAACTCGATTATGGATGATACCATACCTACATTTCACAACTCGGTATGGTTAATACCATACCTACGTTTCATACTTTGCCATGGATTAACCATGGACTTTTCCGTCAATTCATCACATGTCACGATACGAACGTACTCAATCCTGCGTTTTTCCTAATTTGAATTACCACATTTATTCTTTTATTTTATCATAGTTTTCACAATCCAACAACAAATTCATATTCAATGACACATTATATCATTCAACCATTCACAATAAAACATATAAATTCAACCATATGAACTTACCCGTGATTTGTAGATGATATTGAAATTTAGGGACTATTCTGCAACTTTTTCTTTTCCTCGTTCTTCTTTGGATTCTTGATCTATAATGTAAAATATTTCCACTCATTAGCATTTATTTCATTTCTATTTCACTTCATAATTTATGCTCTTCAATTTTCGAAATTGCACTTTTACCCCAAATTTTACAGTTTTACAATTTAGTCCCTACTCAATTCAGCCATCAATTAAACTATTTTTTTCTCAATTAACACTTTATTCTATCATTACAAACTATTTCACCACCTTTAATATTCTGAATTTTAACACCAACCCCTAATTCACAACTTTTTCACATTTAGGTCCTAAATACCATTTCCCATCAAAATCACTTAATAAAACCACCTTAATATGAAATTAGAATTTAAATTTCATAATAATTCATCATAAACTTCCATTTCTCAACCAGGGTAACTTTTAATTTTACCCACCAAATCAAAAACTAATGAATTCTATAAGTGGATCTAGTTGTAAAAGTCATAAAAACATAAAAATTATCAAGAAAAAGCAAGAAATAAACTCACATGATGTGAAAATATGAAAAACCAGCTTTCTCCAGACCTCCTATGGCGTTTTGGCTGAGAAAATATGAAGATATCTCTAGATCTTTCAATTTTATCTTTATTATACATGTTAAAATTATTAAATTTCCAATTATGCCCTTATTTCCCTTATCTTCTGATGATTTTCTTTCCCTTACCGTCCAACCTTTTCACCTTTAGGTTTAATTATCCTTTAAACCCTCCTTCTTTTAACACTTGAGCTATTTAATTCTTGTAGCAATTTTGCATTTGTTACAATTTAGTCCTTTTTATTTAATTGACTACCCAAACATTTAAATTTCTCAACCAAACTTTAATATTAACTTAATAACACTCCATAAATATTTATAAAAATATTTATGCCTCGGTTTTCAAATTTGAGATCTCGATACCTCGTTTTTGACCCATTTGACTTACTAAATTCTTTTAATTTACCAAATTTACCAATCCACAAATTCTTCTAAATTCTCACTTGACTCATAAATATTAAATTACTATCTTATTCAATCTTACCTGTCAGATTTAGTGATCTCATATCACTATTTCCGACACCACTGAAAATTAGGCCGTTACATGATGAGCCAGAGAGAGTGGTTTTTAAGGGGGAAAATCACATCAACATTTTAGATAGAATAGTTAATAGTGACGACTATTTGAATTAATTAATAACATTTATAAAACTCCGATTAAATTATGTCAGATTAAAATATAAAAACTAAATACTAAATTTGGGACCAAAATCAGAATTTGTTAACATAACGAGTTAGAACGAGTGTTTTTTTAACTATAAAAGTTAACACCATTAACCGTTTGGATTAATTAATGATATTATAAAAACCCACGAGAGAAGTTATATCATATTAAAATATAAAGACTAAATATTAAATTTGAATAGAATAGAAGGGCCAAAACCACAAATTGACAATCTTTTTTAAATGATTGTGGGTTTTAGTTAGAGGTGATCATGGGTTGGGCGGCCCGGCCCGACGGCCCGCCCGAAAAATGGGAGGATTCGAGTAAAAATATAGGCTCGAAATATGGGTTTGGGCAAAAAACGAGGCCCGCTTAGAAAACGGGCCGGGCCTTGGGTAAAACTTTTTTGGCCCAGGCCCGGCCCGAATTATATATTAAATATATATTTTATTTTTAATCAAATATACTTTTTAAATTTACATATTTTTTATTTGTTTTTTTGTTTTAATATTTGTTTTAAAAAATTTATTTAATGAAAAAAGTTAAAAAAAAACCAATATGGGCCGGGCCGGGCTCGGTTTATCAATTTTCTTTCAGGTCGGGCTTAGACAAATTTTTAGGCCCATATTTCGGGCCGGGCCAGGCTCGGGCCTAAAAACGGGCCTAAAATTTGTCCGGACCCGGCTCGGCCCATGATCACCTCTAGTTTTAGTTAATGGGGATTTAAATTAGATTAGCAAAGCATGTTAAAGGCACCTATCTGTATTTACTGACATTCTGATAAGCCTCACATGGTTGCTTTGTGTATTGTTTACATAATTTTAGTGCAATGGGGTTCATGCCTCACCATAACTATATTAATTTCAATTTGGTCCACCTACCCACAATCAAAGAAGTCCCTTTGCTTTTTATACTCCCTTTATTTGCTTTAAATTTTTTATTAGAGGTGGTTATAGGGCGGGTTGCTTTTTTTTTCCGGCCCGGCCTCGATCCAAAATTAAATATATTTTTTTGAATAATCTCGTTATAAATTTTGATCATATTTACTTTTTGTGACATAATGCCTAGAATTATTCATAGCCCCTCCCTACCCCATAAATAGAAGGATAATGCGCTTCAGTGCACTCAAATCCACGTCTTCCTGCATTAATAACAATGGACACGTCAGTCGAGCTAAGATTCAATCGAAAAATTAAATATTAATTTAATTGCCTTGAATTTGATCTGAAAAATCAAAGATATACTTAATTCTAACTCGACTTGATATGTCATGGTTTTTAATTTATATATTTTTTTATCAAAATAGAATAATAATTTTTTTTATTTATTTTGAACCCCATCTCCACCATGTTTGAAACTGAATTTCTTGTCTCTAGTTTGCTTTTTTTTTTTTTCAAAAATTGGGACAAGATTGAGGGGACTTGTTGGATTTAACATAATTCGTTAATAGTCCTCCGAAAATATGAAAAATTTTAATTCGAGAGGCCAAGCTAGATGGGGGATATGGGAATTTGGATTAGAATTATCCATGAGTCGAGTTACCCGGTTCGACCAGAAGATACACTCGAAAAGTGAAATATTTTGAGTAAAAATATAGGTCCAGAAAATAGGTTTGGGCAAAAAAATAAGGCTTGTTTAGAAAACGGATCAAGCATCAGGTAAGGTTTTTCGGCCTGGCCCGAATTTGCAAAAAAAAAAAAAAAAAAACTTGCTATTTTGCTGTTGGGAAATATTTATTTTAATGTTTTTAATCTTTTTAAAGTATTATATTTATTTCTTTTAAATAAAAAAAAATTAATATGAGCTGGGCTGGGCCAAGTTTAGTATCTATAATTTGAGGCAGGATTGGACAAAAAGTTAGACCCATTTTTCAGACCAGGTCGGGCCTAAACCTATCAAACAGGCTTAGAATTTTGTTAGGGCATGACCTAACCCCATGAACAGGCCTAGTTTGGCCCTTAAAATGGATTTTTTTTTCATTTAATTTTTTTAAAAAATATAAATTTTAAGTTAATTCAATAATAAAATTACAATCTGATCCTCTTAAAATTTAAAATTCAAATTTATTCCTCCAAAAACATAAAAATTACAGTTCAATCTTTGGAAATTTTGTAAAACTTCATATAAATACAGTGATAAATAATTTCAACACATCTGTCAGTACAATGAACACCTCTTCTTTTTCGAACCTGCACTTGTTGTCCCTTGTTTGTCTTGTTTCTTTGTTTGCAAAATTTGGAACAATTTTGTCAGCTCATATGAATACATCCCCCCATTATTAAACTTAGCTTTAGATGAGGCTTCGTTTTGTTTCAAGATCGAGCTTGGTCGAGACCTTGCAATAATGGAGATTGTCTAAAATAACAGGTTGGACCGATGATGCTAAGTTTCGAATCTCAAATTTATTAAATATCATATCTGTAATCTCTTTTTATCTTTAAACAATAAGAAAAAACGTGTTCAAGTGCGTACGTTCGAGTCTACGTCTTTTTTATTGTTGTAATAGCTAGGAGCAAAGTCGAAATTTTTATTTAAGGATCGAATTAAAATTATAAAATTTTAGAGGGACTAAAGTTGAAAAGTTATCGTTAAAATGCTTAAATTACATTGCTTATATTTTTAGAGGTGTCAGATAATTTTCCATTTATTCAAAAGCTAAGAGGCTTGATTTGAATTGTTTATATTTTAGGAGGAGTTAAAGTGAAAATTTTCCATTGAAACAAAGGGGGGCAATGCTCCTAACATAATTTGATATTAACAGTAATTTATTCAAAACCGAACATAATTCGATAAATTTTTAAAATTACAAGTATATTCAAGCATGATAGATGTCTATTCATTTCATTCAAAGTGTTCCAACATTAATCAGAGTCAAATACAGAGTCAGTATTTCAAACTCAAGTACAATTATTTGATTGTAAGTCTTAAGACAAGTTTTCCTTGTTTTAGACCTTTAGCTTCAATGTTTTTCTGTCTCGAGACATTGGGATCCATGTCTCAAGACATGTTCATTGGGTCTCAAGACCATTACCTAGAAATACCTAAAATGGGCATTATATTCTTATTGTCTCGAGACCAAATGGCAATTTCTCCTATTATGCACATTTTATCACATTCAAATGAATTCCAATATAAGTAAACCTTAGGCCAACATAATACCAAAATGTTAACTATAACTCGTAACTCACTCAACTTAGGTACATGCCTTTACTACTTGCAAAGCATAACAAAATTTCACAAAGATATAGTTGAGCTAAAATATGAGATCCGGATGCTGTTGACACCTCTCGATTGGTCCAAAACCTAATCGGCACCTGCGCAAGAAAACAAACAATCTGCACGCTAAGCAAAAAAGCTTAGTGATGTTTACATAATCTAAAAATAATGCATAAATAAAGCATATTATAAATATAATTAAATACCTTTTGTAATTGTATATATCACATTCATTTTATTAGCTCACATCTGTCTTACTATTATGCCCCTAATAATTGATTCGGACTTGAGGGCAAGAATGCAAAATAAACCACCATCACATCAATATAAAATGCACCAATGCGCATTGCTACGTTTGAAGTAATATTCACTCAACACTCATTGGTATAAATTGAAGTAATGTGTGCCCAACACTAATCTGAACATCTAAAGTAATGTGCGCCCACGCTCATCGATATAAACCGAAGTATCCTGCATAACTAATCCTATAACATGCCAACTACATTCGTAACTTTATCTGATACCATTAATAGGGCATTATTCTTTATTAATAATCATTGAGCACATCAACTCAAATTAACATATCATTATCATAATACAATCATATAACCACAACTCGTATAGATACACATATTTCAATTGTAACCCAATCCTCTCAATTGGTCAAGCTAATACATACCTCGAGCCATGATTAATTAGAATATTATTTGATTATACTAACTACCCATTAAAGCATAAAATGAGATCAAATTATGAGAGCACAAATTGAATTTGTTATCATACAAATTACACTTAGGGCACCGGATCCAACACCTATTTGGACTAACTAATGATATTATAAAACTATAAGTCTTTTATTAGCAAATTGATCCCTAAATATACCTCAATTTCTATATTGGTCCTTTCTTTTTGCTACAAGTGGTCCTTACCCAAAAGTGTATGACATCGAATAAGAATGTGCAACATGTCCGTTCTTATTGGTTGATTTTTTGGGGGTAAAGCAAGATAAAATTAATAGTTTAATGACTAAATTTGACAAAATAAAAGGACTAATATGGAAATTATGGTATATTTTAGAGGCTAGTTTACTCGTAAAGCCAAACTAGAAAAACCAAATAATATAAAATTAAAGTATAAGGATCAAATCTCAAATTTGAATGCAATAAAGAGACCAAAATCATAATTTTACTTTCATTCCCTAAACATAGCTTTTGAAATATTAGTACAATTTTATAATTTTTTTTTTTAACTATGAATCCAACAAAACATTCACCCAACTATAGAAAATCAGTAATCATAATAATATTTATTTTCTCTTAAACCATGACTAATAATGTATTTTGAAAAGTCATTTGTTCTTTGAAAAAAGCCATCCAATCATGGTGATCGATACTTTCCTTCTAATTTTCTTAACTGGTATTGGTTTCTCCATCACTTCCTCTTTGTTGATAGTAACTTGAGCCATTGAAGGTGAACTAGCAAATTTCACATGTTTCTTCTTTTGAAACTCTTCAGACTTTGGCTCTAGTTCCATTTTGGTTGTTTTTTTGATGAACTTGAAATCTTTTACCTCAGGCTCTGATTGTTGCTTATCAAACTCTACTACTTTGAGCAAATGCAGATCTTGTTTTGTTTTTTCAAGCTCTTCTTTAAGTACTTTTATGCTGTGTGACATTGAATTGCCTTCCTCTTTAGCTTTTTGCAAGTTTTGCTTTGTCTCTTCTAGCTCTGATGTTAAGGTTGCAATCTTGGATTGACTTTTTCCTCTTTCTCGTTGCTGGATTTTCATCTATCAAAAAAAAAAATTAAGTAGCCATCAATTTTTTTGCTTTATTACTGGTTTAAAAATACATCATATATGTGTGGGGAGAGGGGGTCATGGTATTCATGAGTACTAGAGGTGTTCAAAGGCCGGACTTGGGTATCCTATTTTGGGTGAGGCTTGGGTTTATATTTTTCAACTTTAGCGCGACCCAGCTTGACTCATTTTATTGTTTAAAAATAATTTAAAAAAAAAAACATTAGAGCAACCTCACATTAATTTTTATATATTTTTATAATTATAATTAAATAAAAATATTTATCATTTCATTAACAGTAGACTGAGTCATTTCTACAAGCCTAGATGATTGGGTTTGGGCTTGGGCCAAGATTTTTTTTAGAATCGAACATTGACTCAACATTACCTATGAACACCTCAAATGTCTACAAACTTGGCACACATATATGCTTTAAAAATAAATAATAGGTCTAATTATGACTTTTGTCCCTTTATTATGTTGAATTTAGGATCTAATCCCTCTACTTTAATTTGACATAACTTGGTCCTTCTACTCTTCTAATATTATAAGTAGGTCAAATTTATAAAACCGTTAATTAATGTAATTAAAGTGATGACATGAATTTTTTTTAAACAATATTAAAATATTTGGCTAATATTCAAAGTTATAATCGGTTGAATACGGTTTGATTGGATTTTCATGTGACTCTAATAAAAACAATTAAAAAAATCAGCCTTGTCGCTTTAATGACAACAATTAACGGTTTATCAATTTAAATCTAATATTAATATTATACAAATAGAAGGACCAAATTATACCAAATTTAAATAGAGAAATTAATCCAGTTTTCAACATAAAAGAGGGACTAAAACAGCAACTAGACCAAACAAATAAGCATAGAACAGACAAAAGAGACAACCTCTTTGAGCTTATTGCCATAAATTTCTGCAACTAGAACTTTTTCTCCGAACAACATCACAGCCTCCTTAACTGACCGAAAAGGTGGCCGGGTATCGATCTCCGCCCGCCCAACGACAACCACGGCACCTCCTTGCTCCACCTCCATGGCTATATAACTTTCAAATTGAAAAAAAAAAAAATGCAGTGAATACATTCTCAGGTGGTGATAAAAGAGCTCCTTTTAATACAAGATATTTAGCCACATGAAAGTGAAAGGGTCGTTAGAAATGGGGTTGGATGTAATTAATTTAACTTAGAGGGACCTAAACTAAAATTACTAGTTGCTATTGTGGGGGGTTAGTTTCTTTGCGTCCACTTCACTGGAATTTTGTTAATTGAAGTTGACATTAGGTGGTTGGGATTAGATCCTCCATGTTTTGTTTGATTAAGACATGACTCCTTATGGCATCCACACATGTCAATAGGTTAAATTTGCTATTAGTTCATGTATTTTATGAAAATTATGGATTTGATCCATGTATTTTAATTAAATCGTTTTTAGTTCCTATCTTTTTCAAAATTTAAAATTTTAGTCCTCACCAGACGATGATCGTTTTAATGCAACAAACATATTATCATGTGTACAATGTCACCTGAGCTTGTTATTTCTAGGGGTGTGCAAAATTCGGGTAAAACCGAAAAAATTCGATTAACCGACCGAATCGAGGGTCGGTTAATTATTTTGTGATTTTTTGTTAACGGTTAATTCGGTTCGAAACCGGTCGGTTAACCAAATTTTTTCAGTTTAACCAAAAAAATTAATAAATAAAATTATAATATATAAATAGGCCCACTATTCATCTAAACCCAATCCCTAAACCCAAATATCTAACCCAACCCAATTACCCAATCTAACCCAATCATAAAAATTACAAATAATTTAATAAATAAAAATAAAATTCTAAAACTAAAACTAAAATTATGTAATCTTTTTAATTATGTAGTGATTAATTTCGGGTAATTCGGGTAATTCGGTTAATTCGGTTAATTTTTAACCAAAAAAAAAACATATAATTTTCGGTTAATTCGGTTAACTGACCGAATTAACCGAAAAAATTCCGGTTCGGTTACTTTTTTTGAAAAAATTTCGGTTCGGTTAACGGTTAAAAATTTTGAAAGGTCGGTTAATTCGGTTAATGTTATTTCGGGTCGGTTAACCGAATGAACACCCCTAGTTATTTCCACGTATTGCTCACTAAAAATTTAGTTAATGGTTTAACGACTATCATTTGTGTTAGAACTGAAATTTCAAATTTTGAAAAGTATAAGGACTTAGAATGGTCCAATTGGAGAATATGGACTAAACCTACAACTATATGCATAATATAGGGCTAATTATTGAATTTAATCAAATAGATTTAACTACCACTATTTGGGTCAGCACTAAAATTTCAAAAGTTTAAAAGCACAAAATTGATCAAATCAAAGTATAAAGACTAAATCTACAACTTTCACAAATTACAGGGACTAATGCAAAATTTAAACCATGTCAAAATTTTGAGTTTCAGTTCAGACCCGACCTTGAATTAAGTTATTTTTCAAAACCGAATCAGACTGACCTGGGAAGAAATCGTAAACATATACTATTTTTAAAGGAGATAAAAGTTGACACCATTAGCCAACTAACCACAAAAGATAAAATTGAATAGTTGAGCGACTATTTTGTATATTTTTATACTTTACCCAAAAAATGGATTTGGATTTGGATGTGGCTAAAGCTAAACTAGACCTATTAATGTGCCGAACTATCCGCCCAAATCCAAAGGTCTGTCCAAAATTTGAGAAGGTTTGAGGAAAAATATTAGACCCAAAAATGAGATTGGGTAAAAAAATAGACCCGTTTAAAATCTAAGCCGGGCTCGGGCTTGAACGTTCAAGGCTCAAGTTCAGCCTGACCCATTATTAATACTTTATATTATGTTATTTTTATATATCATGTAATTTAAAACACATTAAAAAAATAGACATATACTAAATATATAATACTACTCTAATATAAATATTAAAATAATATTAGGACGACTGTATAAAAACATTCAATAAATAAAAAATAAAAAAATTAAATATTAAAATAAAAAATATAGAACCCCATGTGATGGCTTGATAGTCAAGGGTGTTTACTACCCCAGGTGTAACTTGGGATCGAGTCACGCTGGTTGTTTGGGCTTTGCCCTATTATTTTAATTCATAAAAAAATATTTATTAATTTTTTTAAAAAGTAATATGGACGTACTTAAAATGGGTTGAGGTTAATTTTTTACAAATATGAGCAGATTTTAAGCAAAATTTTAAGTTCATATCTCAAACCGAACCGGACTTGAACAAGTATAAAATATGTTAATATTATACTTAGGGTGGGTTTGGATGGGCGGTGCGTTTACCTGCGGTTAGTGTAAAAACAGCGGTGGCGGTGAGATTAGATACTGTAGCGATACTGTAGCGTGAGACAAAAAGTAAGCTAAACGCACCGCACCGCACTCAATCGCCCATCCAAACCCACCTTTAGGCAAGCTTAAATCTGACCCAACCCATGGTGCTAGGCTAATCCCTAGATCATAGGTCCAACAATTAAAGCCCATTACTCTCGGATACGATAAAACGGATCCTCGGCATCAGTCAACACAATTAGGCCTATGAATCCATTAATTTACAGTCAAGGGATTACTCAACTTTCAGCGAATCCTCGACCGCCATGAGCTCACTAGAGAAAAGAGAGGGAACGTGACCAGTAAATTACATCACGAACTGCAGTTTTTTTCTCTCTGGGTTTTTTTTCAGAAATTAATTTTCAATTCCGAAAACCTAATTTCGAACCAAAAATAGTTATATTTAAGGCCGTGCAAGAGTTACAAATTCAGAGTTAAAAGCTTTTCACAAATTTTGCAGTTGTGAAGAAGAAAAGAGGTTCAAGAAACAAGAAGTAAAAAGAAAGTGTAACAGTGGGAAAAACCCTAAAGCTTGAAAAAAAAGCTTGGGGTTTTTGTTTTTTTCTTTGTCTACAACAATGAGTCCCATTCAGAATTTCGAGCAACACTCTCGTCACCTCGTGGAACCTGACCTACGTATACCCTTTACTCTTTCTTACTCTTTTTCATTAAATTGATGGAATGATATACTATTTTTGTTGTGATTTTTGATTTTTTGTTTTTGTTTTTGAAAAAAAAAACAGCAATTCAGACGAGGTTACAAATGGTAATGGAGGTTAGGGACAGTTTAGAGATAGCTCACACAGCTGAGTACTTAAATTTCCTCAAATGTTACTTCCGTGCTTTCTCGGTGGTTCTCTTACAGGTTACGAGGCCTCAATATAGTGACAATCATGAGCATAAAGTGCGGAATGTTGTGGTGGAAATTCTCAATAGGCTTCCTCATAGTGAAGTTCTTAGACCATTTGTGCAAGACTTGTTAAAATTAGCCATGCAAGTGTTAACTAATGATAATGAAGAAAATGGGTTAATTTGTATTCGGATTATCTTTGATCTTCTTAGGAACTTTAGGCCTACTTTAGAAAATGAGGTTCAACCTTTTTTGGATTTTGTTTGCAAGATTTATCAGAACTTTAGGTTGACTGTTAGCCATTTCTTTGATAATGCTGCTGTGGGAATGGAAGTAGATGTGAAGCCTATGGATACTTCTTCTGTGGATCAAGGGATTACTTCGAGTGGATATGTTGGGAATGGGCAGATGAATCCCAGTGGGCGGTCATTCAAGATAGTTACAGAGAGTCCACTTGTAGTTATGTTTCTGTTTCAATTGTATAGTCGTCTAGTACAAACTAATATTCCTCATTTGTTACCATTGATGGTTGCGGCAATATCGGTTCCGGGACCTGAAAGAGTTCCTCCCCATTTGAAGACTCATTTCATCGAGTTAAAAGGTGCACAGGTTAAGGTGTGTGATTATTTCATGCTCTCCATTTACTTGTTGTTTTGCTGCATAATAAAATGATTTTTACTGTACAACTTATTCTAGGAAATGCTCTTGAAGAGCATGATTGGGTTGCTTGAATCTTTGCATGCCTAAGAATATGCATGATATGTTTCTGAAGTGCTCTTGTTTTGAGTTTTTCCTTGAATCATATCAGTTTTATGAAGATAACTGAATTGAAAACTGAAATTTTCACGCTGTTTTGCTTAAGGATGTAAAAGGCTGTAGCCTTTTCAGAATCCTTTAAAGGACTGATCCTTGGAATTCACTGGGCTGGAAACATGTTAGAATACTTTTCTTGTGCACATCCTCTCAAAATTTCAATTTTGCTTGTATTAGATCTTTTCACTTGAGAGAAATCGGAAAAGTAACCTCTTTAGTTTTAGTATTATGAAGCACTTTAATTTCTCACTGCATGTACTCTATTTCTTTCCTGATTTTTTCTCTCCTCTATCACAGACAGTTTCCTTTTTAACATATCTCTTGAAGAGCTTTGCTGATTATATAAGACCACATGAAGAAAGCATATGTAAAAGCATTGTGAATTTACTTGTTACATGTTCTGACTCTGTATCCATTAGAAAGGTGAGTTGTGTCTGAATTCTAATCTCCTTTTTTTAATTCTGGTTCCTCTGCTTTTAGTTTTGATGCATATTGTGTTGAATGCAGGAGTTGTTGGTAGCCTTGAAACATGTTTTGGGCACAGATTTCAAGAGGGGTTTATTTCCTTTGATTGACACGCTATTGGAAGAGAGGTAAAGGTTTTGTCCCCCCCCCCCTTATCTTTATTGTTACATCAAGATGAATCATTGAACTATGATAAAGATCTTATATTGTCAAACTTATTGTGTTAAGTGAGAGATCAAGTGATAGTCTCAATTCTCTATGTTTTTGACATTATGTTATATGATAAACAATTAAGGGTGGGTTTGGATGGGCGATTGAGTGCGGTGCGGTGCGTTTAGCTTACTTTTTGTCTCACGCTACAGTATCGCTATAGTATTTAATCTCACCGCCACCGCTGTTTTTACACTAACCGCAGGTAAACGCACCGCCCATCCAAACCCACCCTAAATCCGCAAGTGGAAAAGAACAATTTAGCAGATTTCAACCTCAGCAATGATTTTGGAGTCAAATTAGTGGAAGTTCAAGCATGTTTTATGTAACTCAGAATAAACCAGTGGCAAATTAAAGCTTTATATTCAAAGAACTGCCTTGTGCTGATTATCAGTTCCAGAAATCCTTGGATGATTCAACATATTTTACTAACACAATACAATCTGTAGTAGTTGTCAATTATCATTTCCAGCAGAGCTTGAAGGCTTAAAGAAGGATCTTTCTTTTTTGTATCTTTTATATATTTGAAGGACAAATTTGTTCCAGTAACAAATTTTGTCTCTTAGTCCCAAAATTCCGGGAGGACCCTGTACCTTAATCTATTCATCATCTTGGACCCTAAAATTTAGCTTGACTGTGTGATTGGGTGGACCTTTTAGTAACTTCCTTAAAGCATTGTTTGGAACTTTGATGGATAATTCTTCTGTTAGGTTAGGGTTGAGCAAGAAAAACAGAGAAACCAAAAACCAACCTGAACCGAGGTGTGGATAGTTTATGGAATTCAAGTTAGAAAACTGCAGTTACGTAAATCAAACTGAATTCTATTTTTTATTTATAATTAATTTAAATTTTTTATTATGTAAAAATAAATATTTTACATTTAAAATAGAAAATAACTAAAAAAGTTTATTTAATTTTTCCCCAAAAATTACCATTTAAGAGTAATGGATTATGTTGCATTTACTTGAATTTTTTTTTTTAAGAAATATTTATGAAAGGGACTTTGACACATTACCACATAATGTCCAAAATCTATAAAACAAAGCTCATTTTGTCAAAATAAGTCCAAAAACCCAAAATCCAAAATTGTTATGGAAAAACTGAGAATCAAACTGAATTATCATGGGTGGTTCAAAAAATCCAAAAGACCCAATTGAACTGAACTCACCCCCATGTCTGGAGTGCTTGGCTAGAAATAACAATTCCTAGAATGTATCTTTTGTTATTTAGTATTTCTTTTGCCTTTAAGCATGTGTGCTTTACCAACTTGGCTGGAGGGTTTGGTTGTTCAACTTTAGCACTGATATCAATTTATAAATTTGCACAAAAATTGCATAGCTAAAATATTTTATGCTCTGACCTGTGTATCAAATTCAAGTCACTGCAGATCCTTGCATTTGATATCTTCCTTCTATTTTACTTCAGGGTCCTAGTTGGAACTGGACGTGCTTGTTTTGAGACTTTGAGGCCATTAGCATATAGTCTGCTGGCAGAGATTGTTCATCATGTCAGAGGGGACCTCTCCCTCTCACAGGTATGGATATCAGATCAGGGTTTTATCTTTCTCTCCCCTTCCTCTTGTTATAGGTTTAAAGATTGTGATGGGTCAAGTTGACTTTTTGTTCTGATGCTGATAAACTTTATTTGTTGCTGCAGTTGTCACGAATCATTTACTTGTTCTCGAAAAATATGCATGATGCTTCATTGTCACTTGGCATTCATACAACTTGTGCTCGTCTGATGTTAAATTTGGTGCCTTACATAACTCTATTACTACTATATTTTCTTTATGTCTTATTTCTGATGTGGTGAGATCATCTCATGTTTTGCTGCTGACTATGCCACCGAATTTCCTTTTGAAATTTAGGTGGAACCAATTTTCGAGAAGGGGGTCGACCAGCCAACAATGGATGAAGCACGGGTTTTGTTGGTATGTGTTTGATGTAAGATTTCTGGTGCCTTTGCTTGAATTGATTGATTTGATGGGTTTTTCTCTTGCATCCTTGTTTTTCTTCAGGGGCATATTTTGGATGCTTTTGTCGGGAAATTTAGTACTTTCAAGCGTACAATTCCCCAGGTAAGCATGATTATTGAACTTTATAGTACCCAGCTTTAATCTAGAAAAATTGTTCCTGTAACTGATCATTTTTCTTTTAGTGCCTTTGCTATGATGTCCTAGGAAACTTCTTTACATCTTTGGGTTAACTAGCTACTGATAGCTGTCTGTAAATGTTCATGTGCATGGTTTTCACTTTCTAACAGTTTGTCTTGTGGTTCTGATTTTCTCAACTGGGTTCTTTAAATGTGGCTTGTTACGTGCTTAGGCAATGAAAGAGGAGGTTTGTAATTTGAATCTTCTGTGCCCTAAACCATCTGAAAGGAAAAGTGTGCTATGACTTTGTAGTCTAATAAGTGCCATATTTTTTTCTTGCGCCCCATGAAGCTTTGGAAAGTTGGCAAAAGTACTCAGTTTTAGCTGATGGGCTATGACATTTTTCTGAGCTATAACGTTTAATTTTATTTGCTCAAATCAATTCTCTTATCCTCTTGTATAAGAATAGTTCACAAGGACACAGGACATGTTAGGATAACATTCTGTTTTTCAGACTGCATTAATTTAAGATGGACCATTACATGCTTGTTTATGTATTTGGATAAAGGCCTCTATGCATCTATATCTCATCTGACTATCTTAAGTTATTATTCTTTGTTCAACTTGTATTTCTGAATGATTGATTGACCCTATTTGGCTTTTCCAAAATTTCTATAATTTTTGTTTCTCAAATTGTTTATGTATTTGGATAAAGGCCTCTATGCATCTATCTCTCATCTGACTATCTTAAGATATTATTCTTTGTTCAACTTGTATTTCTAAATGATTGATTGACCCTATTTGGCTTTTCCAAAATTTCTATAATTTTTGTTTCTCAAAAGACTATTGTGGATCATGTCATGGGATCAACTTCATTTTTGGCTTTCCATCTGGATTCTTTTTAAAACTTCTTTTAGGACTATTTGCTATATTAATGTATTTCTGTTGTCTATTCATAGTTGTTGAAGGAGGGTGAAGAGGGAAAAGATCGTCCTACACTGAGGTCAAAGCTTGAGCTTCCTGTTCAGGTTTTTTCAATAATTATTTGTATTAATTTTAGTTGCTCTAGTCTATTACTCTATTATTCAGTTGCTGACTGAGGCTCTACTTCATATCCCACGTATCTGTTATTTTGTTGATAATCAAGTAGGTCTTGTTCTCAATGTATTTATTTCACTTTTCCGCATGATATGAATGTAGACTTCCTTTTATCATGAATTGGTAAATGTAGGGCCTGTATCACTATCACTGTTAGATATGTTTGGATGTTTGCCTCTGGGCTACTGTTTGAATTGAATATTCTATGCTGTAGCTAAGGAACTCAGGCTAGAGAATTTGATGTTCTTTCTATTAACCAACTATATAAGTCAAGATTTGAAGGTTAGGCCTATAATAAATCATGAGCTGTAGTTCTACATTTAGTATTTCCCCCCCCAAAGTTCAGGGGACAGATGTTCCTAAGAGAATGTGAAACTAGATTCATGTACCGACAGTAATCTGTCCAGCAAATGAATTTTGTAAGTTAGAGCCGGTTTGATATTGCAAAATGACTTTGGTCTAGCATCTAGCTTCGAACTTCTATTTTGTGAGAATGTCTCCAAACTTTCTATGATGTCTTGCGTCAGAGTAAATTTTCTTGACATTATTTAGAAATTGAAATCTTATTGCACCTTTTAATTTACTACACCATGTCCGATTTTGATGTATCTGATGCTTGCAGGCAGTTCTGAATTTGCAAGTGCCAGTGGAGCATTCTAAGGAAGTGAGTGACTGTAAGAATCTAATTAAGACCTTGGTCGTGGGTAGGTTATCTCGTTTAATTTTTCATATAGTGTTAGAAGGTTATTTTGTTATGTTCCTAGAGGATATGATGCTACTCTGCTAGTATATATCTTCTCTTATTTTTATTCTTAACATGCCCTGATCCCCATCTAAAAGAAAAAAAAATGGAAATACCCTCTAATCCTTGGCTGGATGCATTCATAGGAATGAAGACCATCATATGGAGCATAACTCACTCGCATTTGCCTCGATCACAGGTTTTATTTTCTCCTGTTCTTTTTCTTTTTTATTCCTCATTTTCCTGAAAAGTTTGTTAAGCTTTCATCTTAAAACCGATTGGGAATAGGTGGAGGGGCCAACTATAATATAAGACCACAGGAAACCCTTTATTTAATGGATGTGGGATAACACCACTTAACACTACCCTCACATGTAGCTCAACAATGGCCTACACATGGATAGCATCACGGGGGATTGTCAACCTCACATGGGGCTAGGCAAGAACAACAAAATGCATCTGGGCTTTTATTCCATGTTAAGCATTCAACTTAAAACCAATTGGTAATAGACCAAAGGTGCAACTTTAATATAAGACCACAGGAACCCGATGCTTAATAGATGTGGGATAACACCACTTCACAAAGTTGAATTGTATTATCTCATGTCATTATTTTCTACTATTTAGGGTTCATCTTCTACTCATGGAACACACCAACAAGTTCTTGTCTCACCAAATTCCAACTTGCCAGCTCCTCAAGCATTCAAAGGATTAAGAGAAGATGAGGTATGATACTAAGATGATTAGATCTAGGGTGGGCTTCTAGGCATGACTAAATCTTCTGGCTCTGATTTTGGCAGGTTTGGAAAGCTTCTGCTGTTTTAAAAAGTGGTGTACACTGCTTAGCACTCTTCAAGGAGAAAGATGAGGAGAGGGAAATGCTTCAACTATTTTCTCAAATTTTGGCAATTATGGAGGCACGGGATCTTATGGACATGTTCTCGTTGTGTATGCCAGAGCTTTTTGAATGCATGATTTCTAACGATCAACTGGTTCATATATTTTCTACTCTTCTGCAAACTCCAAAGGTTTACCGTCCATTTGCAGATGTTTTGGTTAATTTTCTTGTAAGCAGCAAACTTGATTCCTTGAAGCATCCAGATACCCCTCCTGCCAAACTGGTTTTGCATCTCTTTAGATTTATATTTGGGGCTGTAGCAAAAGCACCTGCAGATTTTGAACGTATTTTGCAGCCTCATGTGCCTGTAATCATGGAAGTTTGCATGAAAAATGCTACTGAAGTCGAGAAGCCTCTTGGCTATCTGCAACTTCTACGTACAATGTTTAAAGCACTTGCTGGATGCAAAATTGAGCTCCTATTGCGAGACCTAATTCCTATGCTGCAACCTTGCTTAAATATGCTCCTGACAATGCTTGAAGGTCCAACTGCTGAAGACATGAGGGACCTTTTGTTGGAGCTTTGCTTAACGTTGCCTGCACGCCTAAGCTCCTTGTTACCTCACCTTCCCCGGCTAATGAAATCTCTTGTATTGTGTCTTAAAGGAAGTGATGACCTTGTAAGCTTAGGTTTAAAAACTCTTGAGTTTTGGGTTGACAGTTTAAATCCAGATTTCCTGGAGCCCAGTATGGCTAATGTGATGTCAGATGTGATTTTAGCTCTATGGTCTCATTTGAGGCCTGCACCATATCCTTGGGGTGGGAAAGCATTGCAACTCCTTGGCAAATTAGGTGGTCGTAATAGACGTTTTCTCAAAGAGCCTCTAGCACTTGAGTGCAAGGAAAACCCAGAGCATGGGCTTCGCCTGATTCTTACATTTGAGCCCTCAACCCCATTTTTAGTTCCATTAGACCGATGCATAAATCTAGCTGTAGCTGCTATTATGCACAAAGATGATGGCATGGATTCTTTCTACAGAAAGCAGGCTTTAAAATTCCTTCGTGTTTGCTTATCATCTCAGCTTAACCTGCCAGGTAATGCTTCAGATGAAGGTTATACACCAAAGCACTTATTATCTTCTTTGGGTTCAAGTGTTGACTTGTCTTGGCGCAGGTCTGAGACGACAGATGCAAAGGTTAGACTCAAGAAATTATGCTATTCCCTTTTAATGCAGCTGCATATCACTGCTATTCCTACTAGTTTTATCTCATGCATTCTTGTGTGTTACATCTTTTTCCGAGATTTTTGGAGAGCTGTTTCAGGAAGTGCTATTATTATGTTTATCATTTAAACTATTGTCCTATTCGAAATAGCAATTGATATGAATATCCTTCTGCAGAGTGACTTGGGTGTAAAGACAAAGACCCAGCTTTTGGCCGAGAAGTCGGTTTTCAAGATTCTGTTAATGACCATCATTGCTGCCAGTGCAGAACCAGATCTGAGTGACCCCAAGGACGATTTCGTTGCCAACATTTGCCGTCATTTTGCTATGATATTTCATATTGATCAGTCATCAATGAATACTTCAACCGCATCTTCTTCTCTCAGTGGTCCAATGCTTTCATCAAATGTAAATACTAGTTCCAGGTCAAAAACTAGCAGTTCTTCTAATCTGAAAGAGCTGGACCCCTTAATCTTTTTGGATGCTTTAGTTGATGTGCTAGCAGATGAAAACAGGCTTCATGCAAAAGCTGCTCTCAGTGCTTTAAATGTGTTTGCTGAAACACTCCTGTTTCTTGCTCGTTCAAAACATGCTGACATGCTGATGTCCAGAGGAGGCCCAAGTACTCCTATGATTGTTTCTAGCCCCTCAATGAATCCTGTATACTCTCCACCTCCAAGTGTTCGGATCCCAGTTTTTGAGCAACTTCTGCCTCGGCTGCTGCATTGTTGCTATGGAAGTACATGGCAAGCACAAATGGGAGGTGTTATGGGCCTTGGTGCTTTAGTCGGAAAGGTCACTGTTGAGACTCTGTGCCTTTTTCAAGTTAGAGTTGTTCGGGGTCTGGTATATGTTCTTAAAAGGTTGCCTGTTTATTCTAGCAAAGAGCAGGAAGAGACAAGTCAGGTTCTTACGCAGGTTCTTCGAGTAGTAAATAATGTCGATGAAGCAAACAATGAACCACGTAGGCAAAGCTTTCTAGGAGTGGTTGATTTCCTTGCTTCAGAATTGTTCAATCCAAATGCATCTATTATTGTTAGAAAGAATGTGCAGTCTTGTTTGGCACTTTTAGCTAGTAGGACTGGCAGTGAGGTATCTGAGCTTCTTGAGCCTTTGCATCAATCAATGCTTCAGCCTCTTATAATGCGACCACTTCGAGCTAAGACTGTTGATCAGCAGGTAACCATGGTGTATAATCTTGTGAATATCTTCTTTGAATGTTTCCTCTTTCTAACTTTTTGAGTGGCTTATAGGTTGGAACGGTTACGGCTTTGAATTTCTGCTTGGCCTTAAGGCCCCCTCTTCTCAAGTTGACACCAGAATTGATTAATTTCCTCCAAGAGGCTCTGCAAATAGCTGAGGCTGATGAAACCGTTTGGGTGGTAAAGTTCATGAACCCAAAAGTGGCCACATCATTAAATAAGCTTCGAACAGCTTGCATTGAGCTACTTTGTACCACAATGGCATGGGCTGATTTCAAAACTCCTAACCATTCAGAATTACGTGCAAAGATCATTGCCATGTTTTTCAAGTCTTTGACCTGTAGAACTCCAGAAATTGTTGCTGTTGCTAAGGAGGGTTTACGACAGGTATACCAAACTTCTATGGTATAGTTGTCTGTTGATAACTTGGGTTGCTATTTCTTTTATTTATTTTTAAATGGTTTGGGGGAATGCAATTCAATTTTGCCTTTTTGAACTGGGGGGTACATGCACTACAGTTTACACAAACCTCAGGTGCTGGGTTGTTATTTTAATCAGTAACTATTTCTCCTTGTCATCTCTGTTCAGGTTATTAATCAACAGAGGATGCCCAAAGAGCTTCTACAGAGCAGCCTGAGGCCTATCCTTGTCAATTTAGCACACACCAAGAATCTCAGCATGCCTCTTCTGCAAGGTCTGGCACGCCTGCTTGAACTTTTATCTAATTGGTTTAATGTCACTTTGGGTGGAAAGTTGTTGGAGCACCTTAAGAAATGGTTGGAACCTGAAAAACTTGCTCAGAGTCAGAAATCATGGAAGGCTGGTGAAGAGCCAAAAATTGCTGCAGGTAATAGATTTTAAAATTTCTCTACTAGGATGAAATGAAACTTATTTATACACTTTGCATGTATAAAATTATTTACCTTGTTTATGCAGCTATCATTGAACTTTTTCATTTGCTTCCCCATGCTGCATCAAAGTTTCTTGACGAACTTGTTACGTTGACAATTGATTTGGAGGGGGCTCTTCCTCCTGGCCAAGTATACAGTGAGATCAACAGTCCATATCGCCTTCCACTTACCAAATTCTTAAATAGATATGCAACTCTTGCTGTTGATTACTTTCTTGCTCGGTTAAGTGAACCAAAATACTTCAGACGGTAAGGTTATGATTTTTGTTTTTGCTGTTAATATCAATCCACTCATGGTAGTTCAGTAACTTTTTTCCTTGCTCCATTTTATGGTATACATTCCAGATTTATGTACATAATACGTTCAGATGCTGGTCAACCTTTGAGAGATGAACTTGCAAAGTCACCCCAGAAGATACTCGCTAGTGCGTTTCCTGAATTTTTAAGCAAATCTGAAGCAGCAATGACTTCTGGGTCTTCAACTCCAGCTGCTGCGTTAATGGGTGACGAAGGGCTTGGGACTTCTCAGGTTGATAGTTCTAATTTACCACCAGTAACCTCTACTGCAACTTTAGATGCTTATTTTCAGGGGCTTGCGCTAATTAAAACGTTGGTAAAGTTGATACCTGGCTGGCTTCAAAGTAATCGTCTTGTTTTTGATACACTGGTACTTGTTTGGAAGTCGCCTGCAAGAATATCTCGTCTACAGAACGAACAGGAGCTGAACCTTGTGCAAGTAAGTTCAATTTCACCATAGACACAAGCATATTACTCTTCATGTTACTTGGAAAGATTGACAAATAATTCCTGGACATGTTCATTCTCCTTCTAGGCGTAAATTTTTATTCTTTTATTGATTATTCTAACGTTAAATGTGTGCTTCTATTTTAGCTGTATGGATGTTAAGTGGCAAATGCTATGTTGTAGTACTTTTTTATCTCAAAAACCATTCCAGAGACATTTTTTCACTTCTATATGTTTAAAAAAATTGGCCACAGCTTTATACCGTGCTTTTGCCTTTGGTCCGTTGATACATTTTATTTTTGAGGTTAATCCTATATCCTTAGGCACTCACAAATACAATTTTAAGCTTTCTTAATCACTTCATTTTGACCCCTGAAGAAGGAATCTGTCAGCTTGTATTTGGCATGGATCATGGATCTTTTTATTGTTCGGTCATTGTTATTGTCTGAGGTGTTTTAAGTTATTGCTTACTACAAATTTTTGTGATTTTTCTTGGAAAGATCTGCATTTTCTGTGGGTGCCAATGCATATGTGGCACTAGATCTTTATTTGATAATAATAATTTCTTAAATGCAGGTGAAAGAAAGCAAATGGCTTATCAAGTGCTTCTTGAATTATTTACGACATGACAAAAACGAAGTTAATGTTCTCTTTGATATCCTTTCGATCTTCTTGTTTCATAGTCGCATTGATTATACTTTTTTGAAGGAGTTCTACATTATTGAGGTATCTAATTAACTTTTTGAATATGCTTTTATAATTTGGCACTATCTTCGTATGTTAAGTTTTCTTGGTTGTGTTTTTGATGATGTCGTAAGTGGCTTTCCTTGATTTCAGGTTGCCGAAGGTTACCCACCCAACATGAAGAGAGCACTTATGTCGCACTTTTTGAACCTTTTCCAATCAAAACAACTTGGTCATGATCATTTGGTGGTTGTGATGCAAATGCTCATTCTTCCGATGCTTGCTCATGCTTTCCAGAATGGCCAAAGTTGGGATGTTGTTGATCCTGGTATTATTAAAACAATTGTTGACAAGCTTCTGGACCCTCCAGAAGAGGTGGTCCTTCGCATCTATGTTTTTATTTAATTAATAATCCCTGTTTAGCAATTTCCTTTTTCATAATCAATATGATTATTGGTTTCCCCCCCCCCCTCTTTAATTTTAACACATTCTACTTCTCTATTCAAGGTTTCTGCTGAATATGATGAGCCTTTGAGGATAGAACTTCTGCAGCTTGCCACTTTGCTTCTTAAATATCTCCAGAGTGACCTTGTTCATCACAGAAAAGAACTAATCAAATTTGGCTGGAATCATCTCAAACGTGAAGATAGCGCCAGTAAGCAATGGGCGTTTGTGAATGTTTGTCACTTCTTGGAGGCCTATCAAGCCCCAGAAAAAATTATTCTTCAGGTACTTGTTTGTAGTGCAGTGTACTGGATTGGAGTATGAAGTACTAAGCTGACTTCTTTTGGTGCTTGAGTTCTATTTCTTGCTTTTTTACATAATCACCGAACTGCTAATGCTGTCAATAAATTGTAACATGTAGTTATTTTACATGACATCCACAGAATACTTGCAAGTTTAAGGTCACGTACATCACTATTGCTTATCACACTGGACCTTTTTTTTTTCTTTATTAAATTAGCATTTACGAAAATATTCTGATATGGACTTAAAATGTAGGTTTTTGTTGCACTCCTTAGAACTTGCCAGCCAGAGAATAAAATGCTGGTCAAGCAGGCCCTTGATATTCTAATGCCAGCCCTACCGAGAAGGTTACCTCTCGGGGATTCTCGCATGCCAATCTGGATAAGATACACCAAGAAGATCTTGGTTGAGGAAGGTCATTCAATTCCTAATTTGATTCACATTTTCCAGCTCATTGCCCGCCATTCAGATCTATTCTATAGTTGCAGAGCACAATTTGTGCCTCAGATGGTGAATTCTCTCAGTCGTCTCGGGTTGCCATATAACACTACGGCTGAAAACAGGCGTCTCGCTATTGAACTTGCTGGATTGGTGGTTGGTTGGGAAAGAAAGCGGCAAAAGGAAATGAAAGTTGCTAGTGAAAGTGATGTCCCCAGTCAGATTGGTGATGGGTTCAATTCGGCTTCTACTAGTTCTGATCCTAAGCGTCCAGTTGAGAGTTCTACATTCCCTGAAGATCCTAGCAAGAGGGTTAAAGTTGAACCTGGTCTTCAACCCTTCTGTGTCATGTCACCTGGTGCTGCTTCATCAATTCCCAACATAGAAACCCCGGGATCTGCTGGACAACCAGATGAAGAATTTAAGCCAAATGCTGCTATGGAAGAGATGATTATCAATTTTCTTATACGAGTGAGGATTTCTTTTAATATGTGCTTTTATGTTCAGCTTATTCTCTCTATGATACTTACTTGGAAGTTTGGATTTCAAAGCTTCTTGACAGGCCCCTCAAATTTTTTCTGGTTTCTGCTTCCTGGAAATAATAAGTTGTTTGGTCCAATAAGTACCGTTCATTGGTTTCTTCCATGTGCGGATAACCATTTTAACTTCACATGTACCTCAGGTTAAATTATAATTTAAATTAACTATCGAGGTTTGAATCCATCTTCTGATTGAAAATTAGTTTCCCAAATGTTCTTCAAGAATATATATTTACCAAATAAATGTCTAAATGTGCCAGGAATCTGGAAAGAAGAATTTGACATCCATCAACATTTGGTGATGTGTAAAACTTTGCTTGTCATGCGCTTATACGGTTCTAGTCCAAGCTGAAATTTGCAAAATGGCATCAATTTTTGTCTCGTTGCCAAGATTGCTATTCATCTTTGCTTTTTATTTGCTTGATATATATATATTGCAACATATCTTTTATCCATCTGACAATTGTGATTTGTTTAGTTCATTACACATGAATTTACTTAACATTATCTTAATAAACATTACGAATTTGGTCTGGAATAGGTTGCTTTAGTAATTGATCCCAAGGAAAAAGAAGCTAGTGCTATGTACAAACAAGCTTTAGAATTGCTTTCACAAGCTTTGGAAGTGTGGCCAACTGCCAATGTCAAGTTCAATTATTTGGAAAAGCTACTGAGCAGCGTTCAGCCATCTCAGTCCAAAGACCCTTCGACGGCTCTTTCTCAAGGCTTGGATGTCATGAATAAAATTTTGGAGAAACAGCCACAGTTGTTCATCAGAAACAATATCAATCAGATCTCCCAGGTATATTCCTGCTCTATATGCTTATTCCTTTGAGATACAGGCATTTTCTAACCTTGTCATTGACATTGCTGCTACATCACTTTCAGATTCTTGAACCTTGTTTCAAGTACAAAATGTTAGATGCTGGAAAGTCACTGTGCTCCTTGTTGAAAATGGTGTTTGTTGCTTTTCCTCTGGATGCGGGTAATACACCACCAGATGTAAAGCTTTTGTATCAGAAGGTGGATGAACTGATTCAGAAGCACATTGCTACTGTTACAGCTCCTCAGGCTTCTGGTGAAGATAGCTCTGCTAATTCAATTAGCTTTGTACTCCTTGTCATCGATACATTGATAAAGCTGCAAAAGAGCTTCATTGATCCATTCATCTTGGTCCGCATCCTTCAACGGCTTGCCCGTGATATGGGATCAACAGGTGGCTCCCACATGAGACAAGTATGTCATTTCCTAGTTTCATTTTAAGTTTTATCTAATTACAGATAGACACAGCATGCACGGGTTTAGAAACACTCACAACCTATGCATGCATGTGTGGTTTTGCAGTTTGATTTCCTTTGGGTTCAAATTTACTGGTTCACTCCCAGCTTTCTTTTTCTGCTGCTGATAATAAATAAACGTTAAATGAAACTAGTGTGCATGACTAATGTTAATTTGAAGTTTGGCTTTGTCATGTCCTTAAATATTTCTATAATGTATGTTTTTCTTCAATGGATTTTACTTCGATTTTCATGTGCCAGCAGTATTTATGCTTGATTTGCTTTTGGTATCATGCCAACGTTAGAAATATTTTATCGCTTTGTTTCATTTGCATGAATTACCAATCACATACTCTACGTTTTAATTTCTTTTGACATCTTGTTTGCTTGAAAATCAAGAACTTATACTCTTAAACCCATTTGCTTGATTAGTTGACTGAGATATCTTTTATATTTAGGGCCAGCGAACAGAGCCTGATTCTTCTGTCACTTCATCTCGTCAAGGTGATGATGTTGGAGCAGTCATCTCCAACCTGAAGTCTGTGTTGAAACTTATTAGTGAAAGGGTCATGCTTGTGCCAGAATGCAAGAGATCTGTAACTCAAATTTTGAATGCTTTGCTTTTGGAGAAGGGAACTGATGCTACTGTGCTTCTCTGTATCCTTGATGTGATAAAAGGTTGGATTGAAGATGACTTCAACAAGCAAGGCATGATAGGCACCTCTAACGCTTTTCTCACTCCTAAGGATATTGTTTCATTCCTCCAGAAGCTTTCACAGGTTGATAAGCAAAATTTCCAGGCCAGTGCCTTGGAAGAGTGGGACAGAAAATATCTACACCTTCTTTATGGCATTTGTTCTGATTCAAACAAGTAATTAGCTTGTATATTCTTCAGTTAGGTACATGTTTCATATTTTGCTTAGAATTTAATCGTATAATTTGATTCAATTTCAGATATCCACCAGCTTTACGTCAAGAGGTGTTTCAGAAGGTGGAAAGGCAGTACATGCTTGGTCTCTGCGCAAAAGATCCTGAAGTTCGAATGAAATTCTTCTCCCTGTATCATGAGTCGCTTAGCAAGACTTTGTTCAATAGGTTGCAGTTTATCATCCAAATACAGGACTGGGAAGCTTTAAGCGATGTCTTCTGGCTCAAGCAGGGTCTTGATCTCCTTTTAGCGGTCTTAGTTGAGGATAAACCTATTACACTTGCTCCTAATTCTGCAAGGGTTCTGCCAGTTGTCGCTCCTGGTTCGGTTTCAGATAATTCTGGAATGCAGCATCAGGTCGCTGAAGTTCCAGAGGGTTCTGAGGAAGCTCCTTTGACCCTTGATAGCCTTGTTGTTAAACATGCACAATTTCTGAATGAAATGAGCAAGCTTCAGGTTCTTAATACTCTTTTTCTCTAATTTATTCCTTTATGCTATATTTGGTAGGAGTATTGTTTTGTATGCATGTTTTAGCAATGAACTAGCAAAACTAATTTAATTGGTAATATTTAGCCACTCCCATGACTTAATTTTAGCAAAGAGAATGAAAAATTTTCACATATTTTGAAGAGGTCTTATTTTCTACAAGATTTTTTACTCATTTTTCTAATTTCAAGTTTAAATTTGTACTAAATGTTCTTTATTTTATGTCTAACTAGTGTAATACATATGTAATAATTAAGCTTTTTTTTCATGTTATTATATTAGTAACCAAACGAGGCATTAATGTTCTTGGATCCTTGAGATATTGACAGGCATACAGTAATTTAGCCATTTGCCCTGTTTTCTTTCAGGCTCATATCCCTTTGAAAGATTGTTAAAAACAACTGTCTATTAATAAATATCATATTCTTGTTAGTGTGTTGTCTATTCCTTCTGTTCGTGTTAGATTCCTGCCCTTGGTACTGGTTAAGTACTGCAGTTGCATAAAGCTGAACAATCTGCAGTTTCTCTTGATATATAAATTATCCCATTTATGTTGACCACTTTCCTCTCATCTAGGTTGCTGATCTTGTTATTCCCTTGAGGGAGCTTGCTCATACAGATTCAAATGTTGCTTATCATTTATGGGTGTTGGTTTTTCCTATAGTATGGGTTACCTTACTCAAAGAAGAACAAGTCACTCTAGCTAAACCAATGATAAGTCTCCTATCAAAAGATTATCATAAAAAGCAGCAAGCCAGCAGACCAAATGTTGTGCAAGCTCTATTGGAAGGGCTTCAACTGAGCCATCCTCAGCCTAGAATGCCCAGTGAACTCATTAAATATATAGGAAAAACATATAATGCATGGCATATTGCACTAGCTCTCCTGGAAAGTCATGTCATGTTATTTATGAATGAGACAAAGTGTTCAGAGTCTCTGGCTGAGCTTTACCGTTTGCTCAATGAAGAAGATATGAGGTGTGGATTATGGAAGAAAAGGTCAATCACTGCAGAAACCAAAGCTGGGCTTTCACTAGTTCAGCATGGTTACTGGCAGCGTGCGCAAAGCCTCTTTTACCAAGCAATGGTTAAGGCAACTCAAGGCACATATAACAACACTGTACCTAAAGCTGAAATGTGTCTTTGGGAAGAGCAATGGCTTTCCTGTGCCAGTCAACTTAGCCAGTGGGATGCGTTGGTGGAATTTGGAAAGAATATTGAAAATTATGAGATTCTGCTTGATAGCCTTTGGAAGTTACCTGACTGGGTCTATATGAAGGACTACGTAATCCCAAAAGCTCAAGTAGAAGAGACTCCAAAACTTCGTCTTATTCAAGCCTTTTTTGCCCTCCATGATAAAAACACAAATGGTGTAGGGGATGCAGAAAACATAATTGGAAAGGGTGTTGATCTTGCTTTAGAACAATGGTGGCAATTGCCTGAAATGTCAGTGCATGCTAGGGTTCCTCTTCTGCAGCAGTTTCAGCAATTAGTTGAAGTTCAAGAATCTGCCCGAATTCTTGTGGACATCGCCAATGGGAGCAAACTTTCTGGCAATTCTGTGGTTGGTGTGCATGGAAATCTTTATGCTGATCTCAAGGACATTCTTGAGACTTGGAGACTAAGAACTCCAAATGATTGGGATAATATGTCTGTCTGGTATGATTTACTTCAGTGGAGGAATGAAATGTATAATGCTGTTATAGATGCATTCAAAGAGTTTAGCACGACAAACCCACAACTGCATCATCTTGGTTTCCGCGATAAGGCATGGAATGTTAATAAGCTTGCTCGTATTGCTCGTAAGCAAGGCCTTTATGACGTATGTGTAACAATACTCGAAAAGATGTATGGCCATTCAACCATGGAAGTCCAGGTACTAAATGTCATGATATTATAGAACATGTTTCCACATCAATTGACTTGACATCTTTTCTTGGTCTTATTTAGGTACTAAAATTGTTGTAGTTTGTAGTTTGTCTTCTTTATATTAGCCACTACTGTATTAAAGGATCTTACATTTTCTTGAAGCCATTCAAATTTGATTTTTTTATCTTACTTTTACTTTTTTGATTAGTCTCTGTATCCAATGAGCATAAGCTAATAGTTTGCCAACTGCTGAGCATTGTAGTGCTATTTTTCATCTAGTCATTCTTGTTTTTGTTAAACTAACTGATTTTTTCCTTTTTAAGAAGATGAAGGAGATGCTGTTAGTTGAAACTTTCTTACTGTTTTTTTTTTTCTTTTGAATAAATGCAGGAGGCCTTTGTTAAGATTACAGAACAGGCAAAGGCATATCTTGAAATGAAGGGAGAACTTACTAGTGGCCTTAATTTGATCAACAGCACTAATCTTGAATATTTTCCTGTGAAACACAAGGCAGAAATTTTTCGCATTAAAGGGGACTTCTTATTAAAGTTAAATGACTCTGAAGGGGCTAATCTTGCATACTCCAATGCCATCTCCCTTTTCAAAAACCTGCCCAAAGGGTGGATAAGCTGGGGAAATTATTGTGACATGGTATTACTTGTCTATACTTTAGTGATATAGATTTCAATATTTAACTATAGATAGCACTGACTTTTTGTTTCACTTATAGGCTTATAAAGATGGTCATGATGAGATTTGGTTAGAATATGCTGTTAGCTGCTTTCTTCAAGGAATTAAATTTGGTGTTTCTAATTCGAGAAGCCATCTAGCTCGTGTGCTATTTCTTCTTAGCTTTGATACTCCCAGTGAACCCGTCGGGAGATCATTTGATAAGTATTTGGACCAAATTCCCCACTGGGTCTGGCTTTCTTGGATTCCACAGCTCTTACTTTCATTGCAAAGGACGGAAGCACCTCATTGCAAACTTGTGCTTCTTAAAATTGCTACTGTTTATCCGCAGGTAAATGTTCAATTTTCTGATCGACACAATAAGCATATTATCTGTATGTTACATATTCCCTTCTTCCACCTTTTTTCTTGACTTCTTTCCATTTAAAATTCCAGGCACTATATTACTGGCTCCGAACATATTTGCTTGAGCGTCGTGATGTTGCAAATAAATCAGAACTCGGCAGAATGACCATGGCTCAGCAAAGAATGCAACAGAATAGTGGAGGCAATTTACCGCCAGACAATCAAGTTAATCAAGTAACTCAGTCTGGTAGTGGAATTGGGTCTCATGATGGCAGTAACTCTCATGGGCAAGACCCAGAGCGATCCAATGTAACGGAGAACAGTGTGCAGACGGGGAATGACCAACCTATGCAACAAAGTTCTTCAAGCATCAGTGATAGTGGCCAGTCTGCAATGAGGCGTAATGGTTCATTAGGTTTGGTTGCTTCTGCTGCCAGTGCTTTTGATGCTGCTAAGGATATAATGGAGACCCTAAGAAGCAAGCATGCTAATTTGGCTGGTGAACTTGAGGTGAGAATTGGTTGAAGGAAAGGAGCATTTGGTTTCATGATTGTTTCACATGCATTCTGAAAAATGATTGGCCATTTATATTATTATATAGACAGGCCTTGAGGTTTTAACTGTTATGTTTGCTCTATTTCTTGCACCATTCTGTAAATGTCAATTGAATAATGTAAATCAAAGGTTTTGCCTTTCTGCAGGTTCTCTTAACAGAAATCGGTTCAAGGTTTGTTACTCTGCCTGAGGAGAGGCTTCTGGCAGTGGTTAATGCACTGCTGCACCGCTGTTACAAGTACCCAACTGCTACTACAGCAGAAGTTCCTCAGTCTCTTAAGAAGGAGCTCTCTGGTGTTTGCCGGGCTTGCTTCTCTGCAGATGCTGTTAACAAGCATGTAGATTTTGTTAGGGACTACAAGCAGGATTTTGAGCGTGATCTAGATCCAGAAAGTACAACTACTTTTCCAGCCACTCTTTCTGAATTGACCGAGCGACTAAAGCACTGGAAAAATATACTCCAGAGCAATGTTGAGGACAGGTTTCCAGCTGTCCTGAAGTTGGAGGAGGAAAGCAAGGTTTTGCGTGACTTCCACATGGTTGACGTGGAGATTCCGGGGCAGTATTTCAGTGATCAGGTAAAAAAAACTAGTGCTTCTATATTAGTTATTGTCCTCTTTCTGTTGTATAAGACGGCAAATTGGCCAGAGATAGCCCTTGTAGTTCTCCGAACTATTTGAATGCAATCTATATTATCGAAGTTCCCTGAATTTTTCAAAATAATGCAGCGTAAGCACCAAAATTGACATGCAATTTTTCAATCAATTTTGTCCTTGTTCTAATTAAAATAATTTCTCTGGACCACTAGGAAATTGCACCAGACCACACAGTTAAGTTAGACCGGGTTGGAGCTGATGTACCAATTGTTCGAAGGCATGGAAGCAGTTTTCGCCGCTTAACACTCATTGGCTCTGATGGTTCTCAACGGCATTTTATAGTCCAGACATCTTTGACGCCTAATGCTAGAAGTGATGAGAGGATATTGCAGCTCTTCCGTGTAATGAACCAAATGTTTGATAAACACAAGGAATCTAGGCGTCGTCATATATGCATCCACACTCCCATTATAATTCCTGTTTGGTCACAGGTTATTAGTCCTGCCTGTTAAAATCTCTAATTCATTGATTCTTTTATAGTTCAGTAGATATCATATTGGTATTTTTATGTAGCTTTGAATAACCTGCTCGGCTGTTGGCCGATCGTGCTATTCCTTTAATATTCCTACCAGGTATAAGAATAATTGGTTCTTCTAACAGGTGCGCATGGTCGAAGATGATTTGATGTACAACACATTTCTAGGGGTATATGAGAACCACTGTGCAAGGAATGATCGAGAGCCAGATCTTCCTATTACCTATTTCAAGGAGCAGTTAAACCAAGCCATATCAGGACAAATTTCACCTGAAGCTGTTGTAGATCTCCGCCTCCAAGCTTATAACGATATAACGAAGAGTCTTGTAGCAGATGGTATCTTTTCCCAGTACATGTACAAGACCCTGCCCAGTGGCAATCATATGTGGGCTTTTAAGAAGCAATTTGCTATCCAGTTAGCTCTGTCAAGTTTCATGTCTTTCATGCTACAAATCGGTGGAAGGTCTCCAAATAAGATATTATTTGCCAAAAACACGGGGAAAATATTCCAAACAGATTTTCATCCTGCATATGATGTGAATGGAATGATTGAATTCAGTGAGCCGGTGCCTTTCCGTCTGACAAGGAACATGCAAGCATTCTTCTCTCATTTTGGTGTGGAAGGCCTTATTGTATCCGCAATGTGTGCTGCAGCGCAGGCTGTTGTCTCACCCAAAGTAAGTTTTCTGAGCATTTGTGTCTAAACTAATCAAGAAAATAACCCTATTGACCATCATGTTCATTAAATTTGCAGCAAACTCAGCATTTGTGGTATCAGCTAGCCATGTTTTTCCGTGATGAGTTGCTTTCATGGTCTTGGAGAAGACCACTTGGGATGCCCCTTGCCCCTTCTGCCGGAGGGGGTAGTATGAACCCTACAGACTTCAAACACAAGGTTACTACCAATGTGGAGAATGTTATCGGCCGGATTAGCGGAATAGCACCACAGTTCTTTTCCGAAGAGGTGGTAAATTTTTTTACACATTCTTCAGTTAATTCTCTTCATATGTTTTCTCATCATCTGGCTTTAAAAAAACTGCATTATTTCTTGGTTCATTCAGGAGGAGAATGTAATGGACCCACCGCAGTCGGTACAGAGGGGTGTTACCGAGTTAGTCGATGCCGCCTTACTACCTAGAAATTTATGCATGATGGATCCAACTTGGCATCCGTGGTTTTGAATTGATGCAAGTACATTCAATATGCTTTGCTTTGGAAGTAAATGTACATCCTTTCTGTTTTAGAAACTTAAAACTAGAAACAAAGAATCTATATTTGTAAAAATTAGTTAGTTCAATTTCCGAGGAATTTTTGCGTTGCATCAATTTTTATTTATTCAATCACTTCGTTCGTGATCTGTTCTTTTTCCAGAAAGAACAAACAAGTTGAGATGACAACAAAATGAATCACAACATCCCCACCCCTAAACCGAGTTAGTTATCAATCATCGTCAACCTCATCTAGAGGAAACCGCAGGTGCTTTCCTTTCGGTGTTGGCAATCCCTTGAGTCGTATGATATCGGATGAATCCTCCTTAATCTCTGCACACTCTTCTTCAATCTCTTCATCACTGTTGTATACAAATCTAGTGTGTTTTCCTTGAAACATCTCTTCCATGCTCATCTTGCTTAAACCTTCACAAAGCTCATCAACCAATCCATCGTCATCATCACCCATTTCTTCTGCATCTTCATGGTAATCATCTCCCATTTCTTCAATAGTTGTTTCCTCATCTTCATCATGGGTGCTTGCATTTACTTGGATTGACCAAACAGATGAATTATCATCATCAATGGATGATGATGATGATACCTTCTCTTTACTTGCACTACATTCATCGGTCACCACAGAGTAACAACATTCTGATGAATCCTCCAAGGTTTCCGATTTCTCGGAAAACTCCACCAGCAAAGACCTTGTTATCTCACTTTTCTCTGATTCAACACTCACTCCATCAAAGATGCTACTCACCACCTATAATCAGCATTTTCAATCATATTCAATTCCAACTTTAGAGAAAAAAAAGAGGGTAAATTAGGTTTTAAAGTTTACCTCAGAAATCCTCAAATTTTCCTCAACAACAGGAAGAGCCATCACTATTGAGCCTTCAATTTGTGGTGTATTTGCAGGAGTAGGAGCTACAAGTCCCATTGGAGAAACCACACAGCTTTGACCACGAAGAAAATGACAGCTCTCTGACGGAACATTCGAAACCTCAGGTTCTTCTTCTTCGACCTTTTGCAACAAAGTCTTGACTTGACTCCTTAGTAATGCCTCACCAGAACCAGGAGTCATCATCTTCATCATTTTGTTAGCTCTCCATTGCTTAGATGTTTCAGACAATGGTGTCCCCATCGCAAGCCCAATGATAGGCGAATCGTTCCTTACATCGATAAGGGCAGACCTTTCTTCTTGCTGCTGCTTTTCATTTCTTGTTTTCAACATACTCTTCTTCTCCGATTCGTCGTCTTTTTGGAACAGAGTCTTGACCTGACCCCTTAGTAATGCCTCACCAGAACCAGGAGTCATCATCATCAGTTTCTTGGGTCTCCATTGCTTAGATGTATTTGACGATGGCGTCCCCATCGCAAGCCCAACAATAGGAGAATCATTCGTTATATCAATAAGGGCAGACCTTTCTTCTTGTTTCTCCTTTCCATTTCTTGTTTGCAACACACCCTTCTTCTCAGATTCTTCTAAAAAAAAAAATCAAGAACAACAAAAGAAAAGAGATAAAAATGATCAAACCAAGTTTTTCATAAATCATTGGTAATTAAAAAAAAGTGAAAAAAAAAATCGACTCACTGGCAACAGAGATACTGTTGTTCAAAGCAGCCAAAGTCTGTGACCTGGTGACTCTTCTTGTAGATGAACAAGGTGTCTCCATTGAAAACCGATCAGTGAGTCGAGAAAGTTGCCGGGAAATCGGACTTTTGTTGCCTGAAGACAGCCTTCTTTTCGATGACGGAGGGAAGCTATTCAAAACTTGAAACTTTTTAATGAAATCAATGGAAAAAGAAAATCTCCGAACAGGGAATGAAAAATATTATGCTTTTCTGAAAAGCCGAAGAATTGGAGGGCACCTTATATTGAAATTTAAACGGTCAATACGAAATCCGACCGTTGGATCCTTTATTTTAAAAAAAAGAAACTAGCCGTTGGAGGGTATAAGGTGCGTATAATTTGATAATGGGTTGGATCATCTCATTTGTAAGTGGGCTGATTTATGCATATTAGGGCATGAAAATTGGGCTTCTATTTGAAACTAGTATCTTTCCATATCCAAATTTTATATCAATATCGGGTAGACTACATCCAATGTCACTAAATTAGTAAGTTCGTGTTTTAGTCATTCAACTTTAAAAAGTTACAAAACGGACAGTGAATTATTCAAAAGTTCTCATTTAAGTCACTAGGCTATTAAAAACACTGTTGTATGGCATTCTCTGTTCACCAACTGAAAGCTCTCATTTCCTTTCTCTTTTACAGTTTAGTATTTTTTTCGTGAAACAATTTTAAATATCATGGATTTGTGAACGAAAATACAAACAACTTTATTCTCGATCTCCAACATTGATCGTCAATGCGACTTGGATCTAACGTATGTTTTAATACTCGTTAATAGGTACTGATCCATTGTATCGATCGTCACTTGGAGCTTGCTAGTTGAATTTAAAAGAAAAAAAAAAAAACTTAACATCCTAATGGCTTGAATAAAATTTTTTTGAATAGTTCAGTGACTTAAATGAAAACTTTCGAATAATTTAGTGACCATTTTGTACTCAAAATGTAAATTTACAAATAGTTTAGTGACATTGGGTAAACTTTGATTAAAGAGAAAAAAAATATATTATAGTTAGGAATGGCAATGGATTGGGTATCTGCAATTTTTGAATTATCCAAATCCGGATTTATTTATTATCCACAAATTACTCGAGTAATAAATCTAAATTTAAATTAAATATTATTATTTGTTAGACATTCAAATTTGTAAAAAAAAATACTAATTTTAAAAAATTCAATTTCTTTTTTTGGATATCAAAAGAAATAAAAAAAATTCAAAATCTCTATCAACACTTATGATATAAAAATTTTAATTAAAAAAAAGCATATATTTAGAAAAATGATTAAAAAAGTGTAAATCACACCAAATGCCACTAAACTTTTATTAATTTTTATTTTTATCTAAACTTTAAAAATTTTACAAAGATATGACTAATATTATCGTATTATTACAAAAATGCCACTCTATCATTTAGTGTTGTTACTTGGGTAACCGTGTTTGACGTGGCATCTTTATAAGTTTTAAAAGTTTAGTGACAAAAAATAAATAATAATGAAAGTTCCGTGACAGTTGATGTAATTTACCCAAATCAATATTACATGCAATAGAAACCATAAACGCTAAACATATACGATAAATTAGAGATGAAAAGTAAAAAAAAAAAAAAAAAAAAAAAAAACCTTGTTTCTAGAAGAAAAAAATAATTTATAATAACTTTACTTGGCAGCCACATGTTTCATATTTGATAGCTTTTAGAATTTTCATTAAGCACCATAACTTTAGAGTTTATGAATGACCCCATTCACATCATACCTACTAAACTTGATTTTATATTTAGTCTTTGAATTTGGTAATGTTTTTACTTTGGTCCTTAAATTAATTTTAAAGCTCGACAACTTTTCTTAAATTACTCCTTGAACTGCTGATTGAGTCGTAATTCGATCGGTATGGGTATTGTTGCCAATGCAGGAGGACGTGGATTCGAGTGCGCTGAAGCGTATTATCCTCTTATTTATGGGTTGGGAGGGGCTATGGGTATGTCAAAAGGAACATATATATATGATCAGAACTTATAATGAGATTATTCAAAAAAAAAATACTCCTTTAATTTTGATTCTGTTAATATATGATGACATGATACTCTGAGATCGAGTCATATAATCATCTGGGTTGTTTTATAATTTTTAATAAATTTTTAATATTCTTTGCATTTTCTTAGATTTTAGATAATATTTTTTTAGATTTCTAAGTAATGGTGTGGCACAATCTTAGAGTACCATGTTACCATACTTTAATGGAGTTCAAGTTTAAGGACTAAATTGAAAAAAGCTGTCAAGTTTCAAGATTAATGTAGACCAAAAAAAAGTTTAAGAGTCAAATTGAGAAAAACTACCAAGTTGAAGGACTAAATATTAATTTATCCTTTTATAAAACATCAAACAGACATATATTGCATCCAATCATGAGGTCTTGTCTGAAAATGAAAATTCATGATCCTATGCTTTATTAAAAAGGAAAACAAAAATGTCATAAAAGAAAAAGAAAAAGAAAAAAAATTCCCCATCAAGTTCCATTTCAGTTTCTTTTCATTTTTTTTTCTAAATTTAGGGTTAAAAAAATCGAAAAATTGAAAATCGATTTCGAAATTTTATTTTGGCTTAATATATTATTTGTGTTCGAGTTTGACATTTTTTTTTAATGTGATACATGTGTTGTTTTTTGGTCCAATCTGATACTTATATTTGACAAAAGTTATATATTTTGATACTCAAATGTGACAGTATTAACTTTTTAGTATTTAATTCGGGTTTTATGGTTAATTTCATGAAAGTTAATTGTTGATATTATTATATTTGAATTTTGTTAATAAAATAAATTTAGTTAATTGTAAATTTGTTTAATTTTGTATGTAATTTGTCAAATATAGTCCAATAAATATGATTTAATTCGAGCTAAAACTGTTACCTTTGGATATCAAAATATATAACTTTTGTCAAATACAAGTATAAATATTTTCTAATAAATTGAAAATACGTTAAAAAGTCTTTATACTAAGATAGTTGTAACTAAAATAGTAGCAAATTAATATACATTTATTATTTAAAAAATTAGTAAATTTATTTGGTCCCTGGCCAGGTTGAAAAACTTTTACTCGAGGCTCGCCCTTTTATAAAATTGGCCCCATTTTTTGCCCAAACCTATATTTTGAGCCTGTATTTTTGTCAAACATTCTCACTTTCCGAACATACTTTGGAACCAGACTGCCCAACCTCATAAATCCATCACTCGGTTTCTCCGTTAGTGAGTGACAAAGGTGTCTCCATCTTTACCGAGTCCACTCATTTTTCTAAACTATGAGTCAGCTATTTTTGGTGAGAATTTCATTTTCCCTTCCTAAAATAATAAAGGGATAAATTAATTTTTCATCTTGAATTTTGATTATTTTTTTGTTCACATTAGTCTTAGAATTTGAGAGTTTTTTTTTTTTAATTTGATCCTTGAACTTAGATTCCATTAATATATGATTATACAGCACTCTAAGATTGTATTATATCATCAAATACTCTTACCCGAGGCTCAACCTGTTTAGAAAATGGGCCTCATTTTTTGTCCAAACTTATTTTTCTGGCGGCCCAACCCATAAATAAGTCTATTTCAAAGTGTCACATCATTATACCTTAACGGAGTCCAAATTCAAGAACTAAAATGAGAAAAACTGCCAAATTCCAAAATTATCGCTGACAAAAAATAATTCAACGATTAAATTGAAAAAGATTACCAAATTCAGGGACTAAATATTGCTTTATTCCATAAATAAATAAATAAATAATATCCCTTCTGAGTTCTGACCGAGTCTGGTCGTCCTGGAGCCTAACTTTTCAAAGTCACCTTTAACATCAATTATTAGATAATCTTTTCTTTTTCTTTTTCTTTATCATAAAATAAATAAAAAATATGGAAAATTTAATAAGAATAAATTAATGTAATTAAACTTAAAGGAGAATAATCGGTCGATTAGGTAAATTTCATTAATAAAATTAAATAACTGGTCCACCTTTGAGTTAGGTTTAAAAAATATATTTTTATATTTTTATTACATATTATAAATTATTAAAAATAAATAAACCGGATGGTTTGATTATGAATTTTGTACACTGATTTAACTTATAACTGAAACCGACAAAATTAAAAGTGTTGATATAAAATATTATTTAAATTCATGGTTGTGTTTAGTTAAAACTACTACTGAGACCCGTGTACTAGAAGTCAGATTGTATTTTTCCTTCTCTACTCAAAACATGGGTAAACTAGTCCTTGTACATTAGATTGAAGAGTATAAAAATTTCATCAATTTGTATTTAGGGGCGTAGCCGAAGGGCTGGCACGGGCCTTGACGCCCTTAAAATAAGAAAATGAAAATGCCCCTTTAAAATTTATAAAAATTTAAATTAGCAAAGATAAAATTGCACTTTGCCCTCCCCTAAAAACGATTAAAATTTGATTTAAAAATTATAAAGATATAGATATTAAAATGGTGAAATCGTATTTTTACTATCGTAAAAGTATACAATTTAATTTTGTCCCCCTAAAAAAAATTTCTTGCTTTGCCCTTGTTTGTATTGTTAAAACCCGACATGGTTGACGGAATAATTAGTCAATGACCCATTTCTGATCACGTATATCTCATGTTGATGTAAAACGACCAATTTTAACAGCAAAGTTTGATGAAATTTCTAACAAAATGACTAATTATCTATCTTTCAGTAAAAGGAATAAAATACAATCTAGATACTAATACAGGGACCTCCATAATAATTTTACCGTTGTCTTTATAATGAAAAATGGACCCAAAAGAAACAACATACAAAGATTATATGTATACCTTTTATCCTCATTTTTGGATGAAGTAAATGGCACATGTTCATCATGTTCTTCAAGGCACCGTCCTTTTATCTCACAACGTAAGTTCATGTGCTTTCTCCTTTATAAGTAGGTTTATGGGCTCCGATTACGATATGGCTGGCCGAAAGAGGCTATATGGTAAGTGATTGGTGACGACTATGATGTGTATTGGGACACAACTCTATGTATTGTGGGCAGTATAGTGGATTCACTTTTAAATCGAGTAAATTTCAGGGTTGAATTTAGAAATTTTTTCGGGACGGGATTAAATTTTATATTGCTTATGAGTACTAAAATGTAATTTTTATTGTTTTAATAGTTTATATCATTTTAATTTTTAGAATATTAAATCAAATTTTTATTATCTTTAGGAGGTTAAAGTGCAATTTTATAATATATTAACTTAAAATTTCATAAATTTTAAAGCCTTAACAATGAAATTTCCTATTTTAGGAGCACGAGGCCCCTGCCAATCCCTTCAATACCGAGAAATTGTTTGATGGACCGTTCCCATCACATCCCTTCAATCCTGAACCTTGGACCCTAAGTGTGGTTCGAGTTCAAGGTTTGAGATTTAGGGTCAAGGGTTTGGGGTTCAAGGTTGGTCTAGGATTCAGGGCTTGGGTTCTAGGTTAGGGTTCAGGGTAATAAAATTATCAAAATGATATGTCAATAACATGGAAAAAAATTGCTAGAATGTCATTAAATAATTGAAAAATGACAATGAATAATGTTGCGGGAAAGATCCATAAAATAATATCTCCTTCAATGCCACCCCCGCTTGGCTCAATGATAAGGTTAAAGTCTCGGGAACTTTGAGGTCCTAAGTTCGAGTCCCCAACTCATGTAAATGTATGGGCTCTTAGGGTGGGTTTGGATGGGCGATTGAGTGCGGCGCGGTGCGTTTAGCTTACTTTTTGTCTCACGCTACAGTATCTAATCTCACCGCCACCGCTATTTTTACACTAACCGCAGGTAAACACACCGCCCATCCAAACTCACCCTTAGTCTGAGTTGAATTTGTTGTTAAGTTATTTATTCAGTTTAGTGCTTGTAATGATCGATTGTATTGAAACTACTATAATTTCAAAAAAAAAGAAGAAGATAATTTATACGGATGATAATCCCATTTGTTTTAGTCGCAAATATATATATATATATATATATGAATAATTACATCAAACATTCCCAAACTATTATTCATATTTTAAATTAGTTTCTAAACTTCAAAACATTCTAATTGAATCCTCGAAATATCAATATCACATCATTCCAATAGACAATTTAAGTGTTAAGCATCGATTTGAATTTAACGCAACGTGTCTTTATAAAATTAAAATTTAGTTCATATACTTTAATTTTCAGGAATTTAATCATTCTCCTTTTTAGATTTCAAAATTCAAATTCAACTATCAACACTGTTAAAATTATTTCGTTAAATTCGAGTTCATTACAATGTCGTTTTTTTAGTTACATAACTACCAAGAGAGCATTATATTATTTAAAATTATCGTATCAACAAATTTAACAGTATTAACAACTGAACCTAAATTTTAAAATCTAAAAAATAAAAAGATTAAATTTCCAAAAATATTCCAAAAGTTTTTATTTTATTTTATTTTATTTATTAATTTTTTTATCATAATGTTATTGGTTTTTTTTTTTTTTTTAACTTTTCTCACATATTTCAGTAAAGGCTAAGTAGTTGCAGAGTAGGTAAAAAGGTCGGCGACTTGGCGTGCGCTAGCCTTGATTAATTTATACATAAATTTTGGACAATTTGCATAATGGTACACTATAATCTTAATCTTATATTAGTCCCCCACATTAAAAAAAATTTCAACTTTCTGCTTAGTGATGACATCAACATTAGAAAAGTCAATAAATTGGCAATTAGACAAAACAAGCAATTGAATTCAGGACTGAATCTGGAAATTTTTTATCGGGGTGAAAATTAAATTATAAATTTTTAAGAGGTTAAAATATAATTTTATTATGTATTAATTTACAATAATATCATTTTTAACGAGACTTAACATATTTTTTTTTTCATTTTTAAGGGAAGTGCAGTTTGATATACCATAAAGAAGACATCAAATTTCTATAAGATTGCAATATTTCGATAATGTATAGAAAGGCTTTTAGATGCTTGTTGAAGGGAGGTTGACTCATTTTAAAGAAGTCTCCAAAGTATCATCTATCTGGTGCCGATGAACCTCTCAATGGGTTGGTATTGTCCTTGGTCGAGACTTTGTTTCTTGACCATAACGAGAGTTTGGGTGCTTGAGGTTGCTTGAAGAGATAGCAGGTTCAGTAGAGTGGGAGCACCTTGTCGTAACAAAGCGTGCGTGATACACAACCACCTATGAGGGAAATGTGAGCATTTGCGCTTAGGAGGGTTAGAGCTCATGCCAAGTGGTAGCATAGTGGCCCATAAGTGACCCATATACTCTAATTTGATCAATTTTAGTCTCTCTACTTCTTGAACTAGTTAATTTTAGTCCTTTTACTTTTTCTATTTTGAAATTTTAGTCCTTTTACTTTTTCTATTTTGAAATTTTAGTTAAATTCTACTATTAGTCTTATACTATGGTAAGTTGTAAATGTAGTCTAAATTCTCCAATTTGATCAATTCTAGTCCCTATATTTTCAAATTTTGAAATTTCAATCCTAACTCAAAAGACAACATTAAATCTACTAGCCAACTTTTTTGTTTGTATTGGGTAAAAATAACAAGCTGACACAGTGTTATATATGTGATAATACGTTTGCTGCATAAGATTTTGGGTAAATAATAGAACTTAACTTACTGTTTGGTCATGATTGAAATTTTAAAATTCGAAAAATATAAGGACTAAATCCAAAAGACATACACATAATATAAGGACTAGTAGAAGAATTTAACCATTTCTATCCATGACAGTCAAGATTATTTGCGTAAACAAAAATCTTAATTAAAAAAATAATTAAGTTTTCGTGATAAAAAAGTTTGTTGTCTCCTTAATTGAAGAATTTTTATTTTATCTAATTTTATATTTAAATGAAATCTATGTTCTTACTGCTAACTACTGAGTTTTACTCACTCAAACCACTAAAAAAAAACATGACTTTTGTTCCTATTTATGTTTTGTTTTTTTCTAGTTTATTCAAAATATTAGTAGAAGACCAGGTCTCCCTTTGACTTCTCATTTGTGAAAAATTACAATAATGTATAATATATATATATATATATAGTATTTGTTTATGGGAAATTATTTGGTGCACTGTTAGTGGAGTTTTTAGACTTCACAAGTAGTGTTAGAGGGTTGACGAGTATTCTAAAAGGTAAATATTTCTAAAAAAAAAATGAGATACGTGTCAATTTTGCAAGGCTGCTTGTGGAATAAAAAATGTACACTAGCAGTGTACCAAATACTAACCCTTTATTTATTACATAAATCAATTAGATTAAATTGGAGTGTTTGTGGTTTAAGCTATGTAAAAGGGTTTTTGTGTGAGGTAGAGATGTCCATGAATTAGGTTTAGTTTGAGTTTATGTATACAGGAAGAGAGCCGTAAGAGAGCTAGGATGATCGGAGTGTGGGTTTTGAGCGAGGATCAGAGAGGAGACTAGGTAGAAAAGAGTTGAGAGAGCCTTTTTTTTAGAAGAGAAAGTGTCCAGGTCCCTTTTCCTGGTGCTCGTAAGTGTTTAAGGGTGTTCTATCTAGTTATTTATAGTATGTCACATGTTGCTGGCATATTGATCTCAAACTCCCAACAAATTAGGCGGTCGACGAGTGTACTATTGTCATAATTTGTCCCAAACAGGCAAGGGCAAAGCTAAAAAAAAAATTTAGGGGGTCAAAATTAATTTGTATATTTTTTATGAGTTAAAGAGAAAATTTATCATTTTAATAGCTTATATCTTTTTAATTTTTTAAAGGACTAAATCAAAATTTTATCATTTTGGGAGGTCAAAGTGCAATTTTTTCATATATTAACTTAAAATTTCATAAATTTTAAAGGGCAAAAAAAGAGATTTCCCATTTTAAGGGAGTCGGGCCCCTTGCCAACCCCTAACACTGCCCCTGTAGGTAAGTCTTCAGTATGAACAATCATATCTAAAGAATGAATATATTTAACGTGTAAACAACGGATGACCCATCTATGTCACACAAGTGATCCCGATCGTTTAAGTTCCCAAGTTCTTGGGCTCACAAATGTCTTAGCTTACAAAGTAACCCTCATTGGTCAAAACCGTCGACACACAAGACACGAACTCACATATGATATATAATTTACATAATATATAAATAAAAATATCAACAACATAATATAAAATAAAAAAACAGGTCAAGTCAAATCAAATTCTAACTTTGAATATTAAAACTTAAAATTTAATCTATTTTTTAAACAAAATTAAATATTTACTCAAACCCATTTCTCGAACATAATTTATTTTTTAAACGTGTCAAATATTTAATAAACTTTCCAAATATATATATATATATATATATTGTTGTGGGTTTTTTGAGCTTAATATATATAATCTTTTACAAAGATTTGTTTCACATTTGAGAAATATCAAAAAAGGGCTTTGGGCAATTTTGTAATTGAAACAATGAAATTTAATTGGTTGAAAAAGTCAGAAAAATGTTTTTTTTTTTTTTTTCCTTATTAATCTTCACTGCTTTTGAAAGTGGAGATTATGACATGACATGACATAAGAGATATGTCCATTAGCTGCTATAATTTCAAACACGTTAAAATCTGATTGACTTAGAAAAACAAAATGGGTTAATTTACTTTTTATCATAAAAGTTTAGCTTACATATTCAATTTAGTACCTAAACTCTTTTGTCCTAATTTAGTACATAAGTTTGGCTTCGAATTAGGGTCTTATACCCCTTAGGTTCTGGTTGGAGTCTAGAGGAGAGCAATTTTTAGTTAAAACCGAAAAAATCGATTGGGGGATTGGGTGGCTTTTTCTGTTATGAATTCGGTTTTGTTGATTATTTCGGTCAATTATCGATTTTTGAATTTTCTAACCAACTTGACCGAAAAATGACTTAATTGAAATTTTTAATTATTTAAAATATATTTTTAATTTATAATATATAAAATAAATATATATTATTCAATCCCGATAACTAAAGTTGGTTAACCAATCAATCCGGTCAACTTAAAATTGGTTTGACTATGTCAGTTCTTGAGCTCTAATACGGTCGAGTCAGTTTTTGTAGATTATGGTCAGGTAAGTCGGTTTAATCAAAAAGTGACCAAACTGATTGGAAAAAACAAATGCTCTCCCCTATTCGAGTCTCCCTACGCAGGTGATTTACATAATTAATATTATGCACTATACTCACATTTATCTCAAAAGGCTTGCTGGTTGTATCTCCTCCAATTGAGGTGCTTCTCTTTCGTGAGCCTTTCAAGGTTTTCAGTAGAGGTGGGAGATAAAACTCTATTGGGGATAATACCATGGTAGTCGGTACCATATTGGTACCAGTCGCGTCGGTCGTTATGTACCGTTCCGGTCAAAATTTTGATGTGTTTTGACCTGTTTCGGTCAATACCGACTTCTACCGGTGCGTATCGGTCCGTACCGGTTGATACAAAATTTTAATTTTTAAAAATTAATTTTTAAATTTTTTATCTTAACCATTTTAATTTTTCTATAATTATAATTAAAAATAAAAATATACTGAATTAAATTATTGAAGTTATATAAATAATTTTAAAACTTATATTACATATAAATATATTTATATGAATGTAATTGAGATATATTTACATGAATATAATATATAATTTATTAAGAAACTAAAAATTAGACAATATATATGCGTGTGTGAAAAATATTTAAAAACATTGATAAATCCAAAACGGTACACCGAAATATGCCAGTACCAATATGTACCAATACCAAGATAAAAATAATCAACCCACCAATACGATATTAACTACCTTGGATAATACTAATCGTTGTTGGGGGTTTGGACGACAATTCGAAGATTTTTGTCGAATGAGTCGAAAGTTTCCTCAACACTAGTATAGATGAAAAATTTTACAAATGGTAAAAACAAAATATAAAATATCGGTTCTATAACAAACTTGATTGTTATAGTGAAATATTGTTATAGAGGGCGAGTATTACAGAGAGGACAAATTGTAAAAGCTTTCCTAACCATAGCCGCTTGGGGTGGCAACAACATTCCTTTGGTCGACGATAACCCGCTGACCTCCACTCACTCCACCCTTTCCATCTCATTTTCTTCTTTTCTCCGACCCTTGTCGTTTAGGTCTCTATTGCAAGTCATTGTTTGTAGTTCGCCGATTCAGGACAACTCCTCTTTTGAGGGAGGCTTTTTTTAGTCAATGAAAACTCGATATTTTCGAGTGAACTTTGACTTGGTTCTCAAATCCGAATCAATTCAAATTTGTTTACCTCTAATCTAATGAATTTTACAGTGATTTTACAAATTTTAATTGTAATGATTAACATCTCAATGAAATTTCTTGTTGGAGGAAAAAAAATCAAGTAATATTTTTTTATAGTTAGTACACAAAAAATAAATAACATAACAAAAAGGAAAAAGTCTCTTTTGACCATGGCAATACAATCATCATCCCTCACCTTCTTCCCTTCTTCCCCATTGTTTCCTCTCCCATTTCCTTTCATTTTTCTTCTTCTTTTTTGAAGCTTAAACAAGTTTCCCACTTAGCTATTTATTTCAATTTTTCCGTTTCATATTGAATTCTGTGTAAAGAAACTCTAATTCCCTTTTCATATCTTCTTCTTCTTCTTCTTCTTCTTCTCATAAACCATGGGAGCTTGTCTCTCCGCCACCAAAGTCAGTGGTGGTTCAAGCGGAAACACCACCTCCCACCACCGTAAAACAGCCACAAATGCTGAAAAAGAGTCTCAGAAGCCAAATAATCAACAGGTGAGGTGTTCTCAGCCACTGAAAAACAAACAGAAACCGAAGAAACAAAGTGGGATCATCCCATGGGGGAAACGTACGGATTTTGGGTACGATAAGGATTTTGATCAGCGTTATACGATTGGGAAATTGTTGGGACATGGTCAGTTTGGTTACACTTATGTTGCTATAGACAAGGTGAATGGGGATCGTGTTGCTGTTAAGAAAATTGATAAAAATAAGGTAATTTTTAAGTGTTAATTTTAAATCCTTTGCTTGATTTGTGCTTCTGGGATCTTGGGGTTAGTTATTTCATTCACTTTTTCAAATTCAAGGTGGGATTTTTTTGGGATTTTTGGATTAGAGTTGTTTATATAGTGGTGGGGTTTCAATTCCTCATTGATTAGATACGTATATATGTCTGTGTATGTATATATTAATTTTGCTATGTATTGGATATGAAGCATGACTATGGGAAAAATTCATTGAACTATGAGGATTTTGGATCTACTGTTTCTTTGGCTTGACAATATTAGTACAGTTTTAAGCTCTTGGAGGTATGGCAAACTTGTGGCTAAAAGTAACTTGTACTAAAAGTTGTATTGTATTTTACCCCCTTAACTTAAAAAGCGGGTAAATTAGTTCGGGTAAATTAGTTCTTGTAAGTTAGATTAAAGATTTCGTCCATTTCTACAGCTAAAAACTGGTCTTGTACGGAACAAATGGATGAAATTTTTAATAGAAAAGATTAATTTGCTCTTTGATTTAACAGACTAATTTATCCATTTTTGAGAAATGGCTAATTTGCTCTTTTATTTAAAGTAAAGGATTAATTTGCAAATTTGCAGTAATTGAAGTTGATTGAGGCTTCAATGTGAAGCTGCAACCTTTAATATGCATATATTTTGTAGTTGTAACTATCACTGAATCGGATCGATGTAGTAGTTAGTAGTTACACTAAACTAGCTAATCTAAAATTTGATAACTTCAGTCTCTCTTTAGCTGTGCTTTCATGGTGAGGTGTTGCTTTCCTTACTGCTTTTTCCATCTCGAAATGTTTTCATGGTGCGGTATTTAGAAGTTTTCGGAATGATATTAGACGAGTGGAGAGGTGTTTTTTTACTTTCATGTATTGTGATGCAATATATTGCCATTAAAATAGATACATCATGTATGAGGTTTCATTTCCTTAGATGCATTAGATTCGTTTCATTTCCATCTCGAAGTGGAGACTTTTTCTTATTTTAGATTCCTGTTTCGGGTGCAGATGATTCTTCCAATTGCTGTCGAGGATGTCAAGCGAGAAGTCAAGATATTGAAAGCCTTGAAAGGCCATGAAAATGTGGTTCAATTTTATAATGCATTCGAGGATGATTCCTATGTGTATATTGTTATGGAGTAAGTTCTATAAGTTCATCTCCTTTTTCTCGTTTTTCTTTTCTTTTTCCCCCCTTGGAACTCATGTTCGACCTTGATCCGTGCTTCATATCTTGACTCTATCATGTGTTGGTGTTCTATGATTCTAGGTTATGCGAGGGTGGAGAATTGTTGGACCGGATTTTGGCCAAGTAAGTTTATGTAGTACTTTCTTTCCCTTGATTTTTCGATAGTTTAAACAGCCTGTAGTAACTTATTCTTCCCATCTTCTATCAGAAAAGATAGCCGATATAGTGAAAAAGATGCTGCAGTAGTAGTACGGCAAATGCTCAAAGTTGCGGCCGAGTGTCATCTGCATGGCTTAGTGCACCGTGACATGAAACCCGAGGTATGCTCAAGTACATTAACATGGCTTACTCGTAAACTTCATGTCATGCTGCTTACTTACAATTTCTCTTGGTTTTTCTTGCCTGTAGAATTTCCTATTTAAGTCAACACGTCCAGACTCGCCTCTGAAGGCTACAGATTTCGGTTTGTCGGACTTTATCAAGCCCGGTGAGTAGCATTTGCTTGATTAAAGTAAGCTTTTTAACATTACCAGGTTCCATCATCAATATATTGTGTGTTATGTTTAGTTTCAGTTCAACTTGCTAATGTTATAATCCTAGTACACAAAACACCCGAGCAATACAATCCTAAACTAAAACTAAATGCAGGGAAGAGGTTTCGAGATATTGTTGGCAGTGCCTATTATGTTGCTCCTGAAGTATTAAAAAGAAGGTCAGGGCCTGAATCAGATGTATGGAGTATCGGTGTAATTACCTACATTTTGCTCTGTGGGAAGCGTCCCTTTTGGGATAAGACTGAGGATGGTATATTTAAGGAGGTGTGGTACATTTTCATATCACGGGCCTCAATTTTCTCATTACGGGTTTAGTCATTTTATTTTATTATTAACATATGTAGACACAATATTACATCGGTGCTATGCATGTTTTTGCACCATGCTTTATCCTATGAAATTCACTTGGCAATGTGTATCTAGGATGTGGGTAAAAGTACCATGGAGGCTCCTATACTAGGAAACGGATTGTATTTTACCCCCACTACGCAAAAATGGGCAAATTAGTCCTCAAATATGTTAGATAAAAGAGCAAATTAGTCCTTTTCAAAATTCCATCCATTTCTACTATTAAAAATTGGTCCCTATATGTTAGCATAAGATACACATGGCACGTCATGTGTCACTGTTTGATTATTTCATCAGCCATGCCAATTTTTAATAGTACAAATAGATGAAGTTTTTAACAGAAAGGATCAAATTGCTCTTTTATCTAACGTACAAGAACTAATTTGCCCAATTTTTGAGTTGAAGGGGCAAAATACAATCTAACTCCTAGTGCAGGTGCCCCCTTGGTGCTTTTACCCTAAGATGTCTTATATTAAATTTGTTATATAATGTGTCTATAACTCATAGGTTTTGAAGAACAAGCCTGATTTCCGTCGAAAACCATGGCCAACAATTAGCAACGACGCTAAAGACTTTTTGAAGAAGATATTGGTGAAGGATCCTCGGGCAAGATTGACAGCAGCTCAGGCCCTATGTATGTGTTTACATCATCTCTTAGTAAATCATCACTTTATTCATTTTTTTTCAAGTTTTCTAGCTCGAAGGAAGTGAATCTTACATGCCGAGCTTGCTATTACCCATTTAAGTAATTCTTGTATCGTGTTATGATCTTATCATCCCATTATTTCTAGAATATCTGACTGGTTTCAACTTCTCCAGCACACCAATGGGTTAGGGAAGGAGGAAATGCATCTGATATTCCCGTTGATATATCAGTTTTGAATAATCTCCGGCAGTTCGTGAAGTATAGCCGATTGAAGCAGTTTGCTCTGAGGGTAAAACATAAGAATTTCTTCCTCTTGAAACATTACTGGATTATTTTATAGGCACGTAAGAGGTTATATATAATGGTTATTACCCTGTAGGCATTGGCTAGCACACTTAATGAAGAAGAGATAGCCGATCTTCGGGACCAATTTGATGCAATCGATGTGGATAAGAACGGTTCTATTAGTCTCGAAGAGATGAGACAGGTGAACATTTCTATCGTGTGCCTAACGTCTATTAGGTTGCACAAAACTTCTTTGTTTTTGTCCCTAATAGGATGGTTTCAGTGCAGGCCCTTGCTAAAGATCTTCCTTGGAAGCTAAAGGATTCACGCGTCCTCGAGATTCTTCAAGCGGTGAGTAAAATTTTCCCTTTCGTCATCTAAGGTCATTCGTTCTTTTCTGTTCCTTTAGCAGTTTGATTGTTTTGCTACAGATTGATAGCAACACAGATGGACTTGTTGATTTCACTGAGTTTGTTGCGGCTGCACTACATGTGAATCAAATGGAAGAACATGATTGCGATAAGTGGCAAATGCGGTTACAGGCTGCTTTCGAGAAATTTGATGTAGATAGAGATGGATATATAACTCCGGAGGAACTACGAATGGTAAGTGTTCATGTTTTGGTCTTGATGTTCTTTGTTTTTCTGAAAATAAACGAACAAAGAAACCGTTAATTTGGCACTCTTGCGACAATAAATGAACGATAGATTCTATAGTATAACATATTCGAACTCGAATTCACATATTTAGGGCATCCTAGTGTTCAGGAAGCCGAGGTTATTACTTGCAAAAGTGTTTTTATATTGAAACATTTTACAAAGAATGATACCATCATAATAGGGTAAAAGTTCCATAGAGGTCCTTGTAATAGGAGTCGAAATACATTTTGCCCCCTCTATTCAAAAAATGGACAAATTAGTACATATACGTCAAATCCAAGAGCAAATTGGTCCTATTTTAATTTCATCCATTTCTACTGTTAAAAATTGGTCATTGTACATCATGATGATGTACATGTGGCATGCCACGTATCACTATTTGATTATTTCGTCAGCATGGATGAAAATAGAAATGACCAATATGCTATTTGAACTAACGTACATGGGACAAATTTGCCCGTTTTATGAGTAGAAGGTGCAAAATATAATTTGACTCCTAATACAAAGATTTCCATAATACTTTCACCCCATAATAGCTATGTTCTCTTACTTGCACTGTGCAATCATTTTGTAGCACACGGGATTAAGAGGTTCCATCGACCCTTTACTTGAGGAGGCCGACATTGACAAAGATGGAAAAATAAGCCTTTCAGAATTCCGACGGCTTTTACGAACTGCAAGCATGGGTTCACGGAACGTATCTAGTCCATCCGGTAATCGGCATATTCAGAAGTTGTAGATTAAAAAATGAAAACGAGAGCAAGAAAAATGGAGCATTTCCCCGATTTTTGTGCTTGCCTGGTATCTATACCGGACCCCGAGCGTGTCTACGTCTACCGGTCATCAAGCATTGTAGGACCCTTTTCGACTTCGAGTTTTGTTCGATGTTGGCTCTGGTTGTGGGTAGCTCTATGTATATGGTCATTCTATGTACATTTTCTTTGGTTGGGTATAATCTTGTTATGCCTATATGTGACCATAAAATAATTTATCAATGAAGAATATAGTGCATCCCAATTTATTGTCTTGTTTACACTAACCTTTAAGGTTAAATTATGGTTTTGGTCCCTCTCATGCTAAAATTATGATTTTGATCCTCTACTTTTACAAAGTCATTAATCAATCTAAATAATTAATGAGTCCACAACAAACAAAACTATTACTGCAATAATTGCAGTGTTGAGGCTTTTAACTTAATCTGCTTGTACTTGCTTCAATCATCCCAATAGAAACAATTAAAAAAAGTCATAATATTATTTGGTACCTGAGATTGGCTTTAATATTCACTTTGGTACTTGGCTTATTTTGTCCAATTTGGTTCCTAAATTTCGCTTCAATATTCTACTTGAGTTCGATACTGGCTTGGTTCTGAAAAGCAAAGAGACTAAATTCCATAAAATAAAAATATAGAGACTAAATTTCTAATTTTTTAAAAGTCCATGGACTTGCGGCACATTTTAACCAAATGAAGTTTACAATGCTCATAGTCAGTCAATTACAATTTTCAAGTCATATATAGAAATGTTGTCCAAATGCCATTTGGGGTAAAAATACCCATGGACGCTCCTATATTAATAGTTAGATTGCATTTTGCCACTTTACAAAAAATGCACAGTTCATGCACGTGAAATCAAAAAGCAAATCAATCCTTTCTGTTAAAAATTTCATCCAATTTACTTTTTGATTTCACGTGCATGGACTAATTTGCCCATTTTGAGTAAATGAGGTAAAATGCAATCCTACTCCTAGTACAGGAGCCTCCAAAGGTATATCATAGTATAAACATGTTACCTTGATATGCAAGCAACCGAAATCACCGGAAAAGTGAATGCAAAAGAATTGTTTCACTTGTTGGACTTCGAAACATCATTCACACTGTTAGAAGAACTATCTTTAAGATCTTGAGACGAAGAGTACCAGTTCAACGAGCAGCCATTTGTTCTATCCTTTTTTTTTTCCTTGCCTTTCTTTTTTCTGGCAGATAAATCCTACATATGACATTCGGATGATATTAGTTTTCAGCATCCGTTATGTTATAACATGCGTTGTGGAATGATGAACCGAACCTCGTTTGTTGATGATCCGGGATTTTTCAGTTCAAGTTTCGTCCTCACGTCGTTGGAACCATTACTCTCTCTATTACTTCCTCTTTGGTGATCCGCCAATTTGCTTTTGGAATCCCTTTTACTAGAAGTGTGGGACGATGATGTATATTGGGATGATGGCTGTTCGATCAGAGGGTTGCTTGTCGTGGTTGAATATGGCATGAACGTTGAACAGGGATTGTTAATAGCACCTGGGTTATGATTTCCGAAAAACGGATATGGTTGCAGCGAGGAATGCATTAAGATTGGGCCTGTAGTGACAGGCAAAGGAACTGGATATGGATAAGGTGGAGCCATGACACTTGAAGAGTAAATACTGGTCCAAGGAAACATCATCATACGTCTTTGCTGATACTGAACAGTTAGGTTTTCGATATTAGCTTTCACAGAAGCCTTTTCTTCTCTCAGCTCATTGTTCTCTTGAGTCAGCTGTTCCGGAAAAAAAAAAAAGTAAGCGACAATAGGAACTCGGGGGGGCTGTAATCTATGGGCTTCAATATTAAAACAATGTCACCTCACGTGATTCTTCGGTTAGTGATGAACGCTCAGCTTTTAGCCTGTTGACTTCTGCAGTTAAATCCTTTAGCATTTGGATTGCGCCGACGAGTATGGTTGATTTATCGTTCTTAGGCCTATCCGGGTCTGCATTAGCAAAAAAGGAGCATTGGGAACTAGCAAGATCAGAAAATTCAAACACGCAGAACAAATTTAGGTAAAGCAAGTTTGAATACGTCTATCCAACTATAATAAAACCAATGTTTTCGGAAGAAAGAGGGAGTAGACTCGGTCTAGAGCAGAGGAAAAACTAAACAAAAGCTGCAATCAAGGTCCTAACTCCTAACTCACTGTGACATCCTTAGACATTTCCGCACTTCACGAATCGGTTCTATTCACTCCTGTAAGCAATACTTTTAAACGTTTAACTCGTTTACGTGTTATATTCTCAAAACATGAAACAAGTTACAAGATATTCACCGATATTCCAAACTCGAACATGATTATTCTTGTTAATGGCCACGTAAACTACTTGCATCAATACAACGATATCTAATTCTCTTATGCATCAGACAAAGCATTCATAATGCTCAAAACATGAAACAAATTACAAGACATTTACAAATTACCAGCAGCTTGGAACTTGAACACGATCATTCTTGTTAATAGCCGAGTAAACTGCTAGCATCAATACAATGATATCTAACTTCCGAATGCATCAGACAAGCATCCATAAACATACATACACACATACATACATACATGAATGACTGCGCATTTAACTTAGAATTTGGTAGTTCGTATACATACATACATACATGAATGAATGCTCAAAACATGAAACAAATTACAAGACATTCCAAACCCGAACACAATTTTTTCTGTTAATAACCATGTAAACTGCTTGCATTCAATACAACTATATCTAACTTTCTAATGCATCAGACAAGCATTCATAAACATACATACATACATATAAATATATATATGACATGGCATTGAACTTCAGCATTTGGTAGTTCACATACATACGTTACCAAGTGTGTTTCCCAATTCAAGAAACTGCTCATTCAATCTATCCCTCCTCAGTTTTTCACGGTCAGCCTTTTGAACTTTCCTTGCAGCTATCGGATCCTCAGCTTCCATTTCTAGCCTTTTTCTGCAAAATAAACAATAAACCATTAACATCAACAAATAACCCACAAAAAAGCAAAAGAAAAAAGAAAAAAAAACTGGTAGTCACTTTCATTTAATTAAAACAAATTCATAAACAATAACGAATGAAAATTCAACAGCGAAATAAACAGGAAAGGACACAAATTTAAACAAAATAATTTTAAAAAAAATTTAAAAAAAAAACCTGGGTTCAGGGTTTGAAATGCCCAAATCTGCTGCAATAGCTTCAGAGAAATCATTGGGTTTCCATTGATGATTCATGTGTAGATTGAAGTTGATGATCGAAAAAAAAAAAATGGATGAATTTTGAGTTTTTTGAGAATAAAAAAAATCGTAAAAATGGAACGAAGTGGATACCACGACAGCACTAACTTGTGTTCTACACGAACCTCGACCACGTGTCGAACTCGAACCGGTTCCTGGTCCTGTCAGATTTTTATTTTATTAAATTAAGAATTGGGATAATTTCACTTAATGTCCTCAAGCTATTGTTCAGATTTTAAATTGGTCTCTGAATTTCAAAATGTTCTAATTATATCCTTAGAATATGGGTATTATATCAGTTTGAGCATTTGGTCAGTTAAATTGTCAAATTAGGTGTTAAATACAATATAATATCTAATACGAAGCATATTTAAAACATAATCAAATTGCAAATACATGTATATAGTGCATAGATAGTTTAAATTTAATGTGTTAAAATTAAGGTTGAGCCTTGAAAATTGAAAATCGACTCGAGTCGAGGTGTTTAGATAGTTTATGGAATGTAAATTCAAAAATTGTAGTTACGCGAAACCGAACTGAATTCTATTTTTTTATTTAATAGTGAAAATAATTTGAAAATTGTTGTTCTTTAGAAATATCTATGAAAAGACATTGAATTTTTTTTCAAACATTGTCAAAATAAGTCTAAAAATTCAAAAAAATAATAATATGGAAAAACTGAGAACTACATCGAGTCGAACCAAATTTTGACGAACAGTTTAAAAAGTCTAAAAAATCCGGCCAAATCGAACTGATATCACCCCTAGTTAAAATGTATACCAACAAGTGGTTAGAAAGAGTGACGGTGAACTTCTTTCTCAACATTTGAACCAAGTTTGAATCTTGAAGTCATCATTGTTGAAAAGGCTTTACCTTTAACACCATTTCGGCTTGAACAAATTTTAATCTTAGACCGTAAAACGAAAGAGAAAACCGCAATTTGAGTCCTACAAAAGACTTTTAAAATTTACTCAAAAGGCATACGATGAGACCTTCAATATCCCGAAATCATATCGGGTCTCAACTAAATCTTAAATAGGAGCAAACTCTCTTAACATTATTTTTTTATCCACAAAGCTGGAATCAAAGACCTTATCCAAAAAAGTGTTGAAGATTTTTTCTTTTACCAGATCCAAAAAGTGTCAAAGGCGGAGGGTAGAGGTAAGTACTGGTCTTGCCCCCAAAATAAAATTAAAAAATTTGCTTATATAGTCCTTTTAGTTTTTAAGAAATCACAAGTTAGTATAATAATAAAATTGTACTTCGACCCCAAAAAAAATTATTCATTTTTTGTCGCCTAAAACAATTTCCTAACTTCACCCTTGAAAGGTGTTGATGATTTAGTTAGTTTAGATAAAAATCGAAGTTCGAATGAATTTGCTAACTTACTCCCCGAGCTAATGTGAACTAAACCACTAAATTCGAATATAGGACCAGCTCAACATGTATGACATTGGTCAAATGAAGGAAACTTCATCATATTAAACACCTATAAATACCTCACTAAATTTAAAGTCGAGTCAGATCAAACTTTAAATAAAAACAAATTTTTTTAACATTAATATTTTTTCATCCACGAAACTCGAATCGGAAAAACTGTTGTTGATTTTTTTTAAAAAAAATTTTAATTGCCTACCAACTTGGAAAATTCAATCAAATTTTTGTGAATGTAATTAATTGGTATTAAAAATTGGAAAAAAGTTTTATTTTAATTGTACAACATTAATATATACATACCAAAAAGGACCGATTAGCTTTTATTGGACTGAATTGAATAGAATTTTCAAAATTGATACGTAATTGTTTAATAGATTTGTTTGAGAATTACCAAAGGATGACTAGATTTTATTAAATTGGTACAATAAGTCTTTGATTAAATTATAGTTATTGGAGAATTTAGTAACTATGTTGATAATTAGGACATACTTTGCTTTCAAATTTGACGTATGAATGGGAAATTATTTCATAGACCCTTTCCATCCTTTTGTAATTATTTAATGATATTTCAGTAAATTTTTTGGCAATTTTTTACTTTGAATCTCGAACTTGAAATCTTCAGGGTCCAAGGTTCGAGTTCAGGGTAAAAAAATTACCAAAATTATGTATCAATGGCGTGAAAAAAAAAGAAGCTAATTCATATTATCTATAATGGATATGACTTTTTTAATATTATTCCGAGGCGAAGGTAGGGGTAGACAGGGGTTTTGGCCGCCCCAAAATTAGAAAATTTTTGTTTAATCCTTTTAAAAGAAAGTTATAAGTTAATCTATAATAAAATTACATTTTGACTTTCAATATATGAAAAAAAATTATAAACTAATCTTTTAAAATTGATGAAATTATAAATTAATACACAATAAAATTATTAATATTATTATTTTAATTTCATCCGGAATTTATTTATTTATTTTTATCCACATGTGCCTAATATATTTAAACCTTCCTCTCAAAGTAATTGAAAAAACATGGGAAATGTACATAATTTTGATTTTCTTAAAACGCAATTTTTAAAATAAAATAAAAATCATTTAGTAAATGTTTTTTCAATAAAATAAATTAATTTGTTGGAAAAGTAGCCGACCAAATCACATCACATGTAATTAGTGATTAGTGACTAATTTTTCACTGTTTATTTTCAAGCTATTCCAATTGAGGCGCTGTCATAATAATATATTTTATAAAAAAATATAATTTATTTTAATATTAATTATATGTTACATCATGCATTTGTTTTTTCACATTATTGGAGCCACGTAAAAAAATAATAATCATATATTGAGTTTTAGATAGATCGGGATAGATATCGTTATCTGTACAGGAGAATGTGGATTCGAGTGCGCTAAAGCGCATTATTCCCTTATTGTATCAAAAAGAACAGATATTATATGAACTTATAATGAGATTAATGTTTACAAAAAATAATGACAAATATATGTTTTGCGTATGAATGGTAAACTTAAAGTTACGAAACTATTAGTAAATTTATGTTTTGATCGTTTAATTTCAAGAAGTTATAAAAAATATTGTTGAACTATTCGGAAGTTTTTATGTAAGTTATTGGGTTGTTAAAATCGTTGTTGTATGGCCTTCTCTGCTCGCACTGTCTATACCAATCGAAAGCTCTCATTCCCTTTCTCTTCAACTATTTAGTTTTTTTTCATGAAAACAATTTTAAACACTACGAATCTGTGAACCAAAATCCAAACAATTTTATTCACCTATTTCCGACACTGATCGTCATATCAACTTGTATTCAAGGTATGTTCATCGTTGAATCGTCGTTTGGAACTCTCTAGCTGAACCTTAAAAAAAAAAAAAAAAAAACTTAACAGCCTAATGGCTTAAATAAAAACTTTCAAATAGTTCAGTGACTTAAATGACAACTTTTGAATAGTTCAATGACTATTTTGTAACTTTTTTAAGTTGAGTAACTAAAATATAAATTTACTAATAATTTAATAATCTTAAATGCAATTCGTCCAAACTCATAATTATTATAATATTATAACAACAGTAATCCATATATAATCAAATTGAAAGCGACCCTAAAGACAATAAAATTTTCTACTTTTTAACTTTTGGTCGTAATTAGGGATTGCAATGAAGCGAGGTAAACATTATTTTATAAGAAAAGAAAAATCTTCCGTTTAAAATGAAACGAGGCGGACATTGTTTTATTTATTTTCATCTTATGTCACTCCAGGGGCGAAGCCAGAAGGGGGCTGGCATGGGCCCCGGCCCCCCTAAAATGTAAAATTATTATTTAGGCCCTTAAAATTTTTTAAAAATTTTAAATTAGTAAAGGTAAAATTGCACTTTGGCCCCCCTAAAATTATAAAAATTCGATTTAATCTTTTACAAATTATAAAGATATAAACTATAAAAAATTAAAATTTCATCCGCCCCCCCTAAAAAATTGTTCTGGCTTCGCCCCTGTGTCACTCCATCTTTTTGAATAGGAGGGGTTTTTTCTTATCACTACTCTAAAATCATTTTTCTAGATCGTTTCATACATGTCGCTCCATTTTTTTTATACAATTACTACATTTTTCTAGACTCGAAAGTCCATTTGAAAAATGAGAGAGTTTGTACAAAAAATATAGACTCAAAAAATGAGTTTAGACAAAAAAATAAGACCCGTTTTTTAAATGGGTTAAGTCTCAGGTAAGATTTTTTTGCCCGAGCCTAGCCTGACATGAATCAATTGTTTCGCTACCATTTCGTTGTTGTTTTTATTATTATTATTATTATTATTATTATTATTATTATTATTTCGCTATTATATTGTTACTATTTTGTTGTTGTTATTTGGATATCGTATAACTCTTATTTTGTTAGTAATTTTACTATTATTTTAGAGATATTTGCTTGCTAAGTTGCAGCTATCTTAGTTTTTCAATTTTTAAAAATGTTTTTAGTGTATTTGATTTATTATATTTTTAAAATTTATTTTTATATAAAAAATAATCCTAAAAAACTTAATACGGGCGGGCTAGGTTTGGATAGAATTTTAGGCCTATTTTGTGAGCCGGGTCAAGCCCGAACCTAAAAAACAAGCTTACAATTTTGCATTGGCCAAAACCCGACCTATGATCAGGTCTAATAAGCTCTTAATCCTTTTTTTTTTGTAATAATTTAATTCAAACAATCTATTTATATTATAATAATTTGATACTTATTACTTCATATATATATAATGACAAAAACTTATATTTAAATCTTCTATTAATATTTATCTCGAAGATCAAAAATTCTTAAACAATTCTATTTTTTTTGAACAATTTTATTATGGGTTCTGATCATATTTATTTTTTTTGACATAATAGCTAAAACTACTCATAGCCCCTCCCCAATCCTTAAATAGGAAGATAACACGTTTCAGTACACTCAAACCCACGTTTTCCTATATTAACAACAACATTCATGCAACTAAACTAAGACTCAATCGGCCAAAGTAATTCTATTTTGAATTGTTATCCATATATATTAATTACATAAAACAAATAAGGAAAAAAGAAAAATCTTGATAAGCACGAAGAAATTGAAAACGGCAGAGTTCAGTAGCTGACTCATAGCCAAAACTTGACCACCACTAATTGGATAAGCATTGGACTTATTCGCTGTCGCCCAAATAACCTCAGTTAAAAGGTGGAAAAATAAAATAAAACAAAATAATAAAATAAATCTTTTTTATGTGTAAATATTAAATTTATGGAATTTAATATTTTTATTTGATGCAACTATACATAATTTGTATTGTCGTTCATACATACATATGATATTTTAATTTTGATTCAGTTATATAGATTCAAAGAAAACGAGCATGTACATTTATTTTCATGTTGGATTAATATGGTTGCTTATGTGTGTAATATCCAACATAAAATGATATCGATTCGATAATGTTGTTAGTGATTTTTGAAAATTGAATCAAATCAAGATTCCGTATATAAAATCGATAAAATCAAAGTTTATGTATGACATTGCATATTGTATAAAAGTTATGTATAATTTTGATATTTATCCATTTTGTTTACACTTCCCACTGTTGCTCATAGTCCCTATATCTGAAAATAATACACGCATAAATATGCTCGAACCTACGTTCTCTTACCTATTACAATAGTAACGATGCCAACTGAACTATGTTCAATCGATAAATAAAATAAAACTTCAACTTTGGCAAAAGTCGAGACTCTAGGTTTGTTGATGCCACCATATACAATTGTCATAGATAGGTTTTACTCGCAAGGGAAACTCTCACAAATGACAAATTTTCAATTCGATTTTTTTATAAATAGAAAAACTATAAAATATAGTAAAATTAAATTTTAACCCCTAAAAAAATTCAATTCAAACCCTCTTAAAAAATGGAAAAATTCTATTTAGTCCCTTAAAAATGATAAACTTATAAATTCATCTATAAAAGCCCCCATTAAACTAAATTTATGATACAATTTAAACTTTATTAGTTATATTTTGTTTTAAATTTAAATTTAAATTTATTTTATAATTATTCGTACATATATTTATAATTAATATTTTTTTTAATTTTAAAGAAAAACACTCTTTGGTAGCTATTTATATCCCTTGCCCTCCAATTGTTTCTCGAAACATAGCAACTCTGATAACCGAATCATACGATGCTCTCTTCTCTTTATATCTCAACCTCTCTTTCCGTTTCTCCGATTTCTCCGCCGTCTACTTCCCGCTCCAAATTCCGGCCACCTCGCTCCGCCGCTACTTACACTTCGCAACAACAGAAAGGATCGACGAACGGTTACCTAAGCCGTCAAGGAATGGCGACGTGCACGTCGTTGTACGAAGTTCTAGGGATTCCCGTCGGTGCTTCGAACGAGGAAATCAAATCGGCGTACCGCCGATTGGCTAGAGTTTGCCATCCAGACGTGGCGGCAACCGATCGGAAAGATTCGTCGGCGGACGAGTTCATGAAGATCCACGCGGCGTACAGTACCTTATCGGATCCACAAAAACGAGCCGTATACGATAGTAAGCTTGTATGGAGACACAAACGGCCGTTGACTTCGGTTTCTAGGGTTTCAGGATATAGAGGGAGGAGTTGGGAGACCGATCAGTGCTGGTAAACCGAGTCGACTCATTCACGCTACCGAGTTTGGAAGTTGAACTCATCAACGATTTTTAAACTTCCATAAATCTGTACAGTTAATCAGTCAAGTACATATATATATATATAAAAGCTGATTTACTAACGACGGCAAAAAAAAACGACCGGCGAGTTTAGCGGGAGAAATTAGAGTCGTTGATTGTGCCACGTACTCTTTTTTATCGGCCTTTGTTGTGCTTTGGCTGATGTTTAAGAAGCAGACTCTGAGAAACCGTTGTACTTTTACAGTTATTAAAGATCGAAATTAAGCTTTTCTTTGTTAATTAAATACTACTATTTAGACCATGAATTATTAAATTGTGTGAATTTCTAATTAGGCTATTTGAAATTCTGGTTATTATTAGATATAACACTATTTATGATTTTTTTAATAATTTAATGATATTTCAGTAATTTTTTTTTGTGTTATTGATACATAATTTTAATTTCCTTTTTACGTCGAACCCTGAATCCTTAACCTTAAACTTCAAACCCAGAACCTTGACCATGAACCCCAAACCCGAACCTTAAATCATTAACTTCGAATCTTGAATCTCGAACCTTAAACTCAGAATTCAAAATTTAATGCGATGACACATGGCGTGTTCTCAAACTCGTAAATTTGACAATAATTTATTTTTTAAAATTGTAAATGGAGAAATGATTGTATGAAATAGTGACGCCACGTCATCTGTATCTCTTTCCAATAGTTTTATGCCACATCAGTATTCTTATCCTGAATTTCAGGATTTTAATTTGGATTTGATTTTTTTCAAGATGAAAATGCTGAAATTTAGGATAAAAATGCTGATGTGGCATAAATCTATTGGAAAAGGAATACAGATGATGTGGCGTCACTGTTTCATACAATCCTTTTCCCAACTGAATATATTAATAGATTGAGTCAGAATTACCTAAATGAAAAGTTTTGCTCTTTAAAAATAATGAAAACATTTATTTAATTTTAACTATAAAAATATATAAATATTAATATATTTTTAAAAAAAATTATTAATTTTAAATAAATAAATAATATAATTTGAATTTAAAAATTTAAACTCGAACTCAACTCAAAACAAATTAAATTAACGACGTCCCATCGACACCTCTAATAATAAAATAAATAAATAAATGATATTGGTTTATAGATGATCTTAGCCGCACCTGGGAACATGCATGAGACCAAAAAGATCTTCAATTTAATGGGAATGGCAAAGGATACCACAAAATTTTTGGGACCATTTCACCAGCTTGGAACCATATTGCCACCGTTTCTTCTAGAAGGAAAAATAATATTGGGGCCTAATATATAAATATATCGGATTAATATTTCATACATAGTTAGTGATAGGGACGGGTATTCACAATTCGATTAAAATTGAATTAACCGGTTAAATCGATCTAATTCGATTAATTAGTTGGTAGCCGAATTTAGTTTGGTCGGAGGTCGGTTAATGATTTTTTAAAATTTCGATTATTGGATAATTCTGTTCGAAATCAGGTAATTAACCGATTAACCGAAATAAATAATATATATTATATATAATATAGTGTTTGGTTGTTAATTTTCAAAACTTATGTAGTGTTTCTAATGTTTTATTTGTTGTTTTTACATCCATTTAAAGTTTTTTTGAACTATTAAAAAAAAAGATAATAAACATTAGCAATGTATTTTTTATATGTTTTATACTTATTTTAACAAAAAAACAAAGACATATAAATTTCGATTCGGTTAATGTATTTGAAAAAAACTTTGACTCGGTTAATAGTGAAAGATTTTTACATTTCGAGTAATTCGGTTTGGGTATTAACCGAATCGACCGTTTGAACACTCCTAAAGGTAGGTGTGTAACTGAATAGTTTAATTATTATTTTAAATAAAAATATTGTGCTTTTTAAATAGTTCGATTTAATTTCTTTTAATTTGGTCGATTAAGTCTTAGCCCGATTGGCATGGGCATTATTGCTAATGCATGAAGATGTGGGTTCGAGTGCACTGAAGCGTATTATCCTCCTGTTTATAGGTTGGGAGGCACTATAGGTAGTTCTAGGCATTATTTAAAAGAAAAAGTAGATATAATTAGAACATATAATAAATTTGTTTAAAAAAAAGTTCTTTTATTATATATTTTCAACTTAATTTTATTATATATTATAAGGTTAATTGCACTGTGTGCATTCAAATTACGACTTTTATTTTAAATTGGTCCCCATCTTCAGAATATTTAAATTGAGTTATGAAAGTATTAATATAGTATCAACCATGCCCTTTCGTCAACTTAGTCATTAGTTTAGGTGTTAAATGTTATCTTGAATCTGACGTTGAGTATATTTAAAACACGTGGACAGAATTTCAAACAAATATGCACCTATCACATTGATAGCTTGGATCTAGAGGTGATCATGGGCAGGGTCGGGCCGGGCTCAGACAAAATTTTAGGCCAGTTTTCTAGGCCCGAGCTTGGCCCGGCCTAAAATATGGGCCTAAAAATTTGTCCAAGCCTGGCCCAAAAGAAAATTGATAAACCCGAGCACGGCCGGCCCGGCCCATATTATTATTTTTTTAGCTTTTTTCATTAAATAAAAACTTTTAAAACAAAAATAAAAAATAAAAAATATGTAAATTTAAAAAGTATATTTGATTAAAAATAAAATATATATTTAATATATAATTCGGGCTGGGCCTGGGCAAAAAAGTTTTACTCGAGGCCCGGCCCGTTTTCTGAACGAGCCTCGTTTTTTTTGCCCAAACCCATATTTCGGGCGGACCGTCGGGCCGGGCCGGGTAGCCCAACCCATAATCACCTCTACTTGGATCCGATGTGATAAAAAAAAAAAACCCTCTTTAAGTTTTAAGGGTACTATCTACATGGGTTGCAATTGTAGTAGGTACAATACGTATTTAAATTTTGATTCATGTGTTTTAAATCTGCTCGTGTCCAATTTAATGCCCAAGTTGACAACTAGGCTAAAACATGACTTGATTGATATAATATCAATACTTTGAGGAGTCAATTAGAATGTTTCGAAGTTTGGATATCAATTTGAAATCTAGACTATTGTAAGAGGACTCTAGTGCAATTAATCCCATATTATATTTTAGAACCTTTTTGATTCATTCTATTTTCCAGCAGATAATTTTGACAAGGAATTGGAAGATGTCAATTTTTTGTTAAACTAATTTTTTTTTTTTTTGTGGAAAAATTAAAAATTATGGACAATTTCTTAGGCCTAAAATGTCAACAAAAGTAGTTTCCAAATTAATTTCGAATTCTTCTTTTTCCCCCCTTAAGTTGAATACTAAAATAGCAAGTTATCCAATAATTTTTTAGGTTTAATTGCATCACACATCCCCGAACTTCAAAAAGTTTTAATTAAGTCCTCAAAAAGATCGATATCAATCATATCCTTTTATTAGCCTAGCTGCCAATTTGGACTTAAATTTTTTTTTTTATCCTTCTGTTTTTTTGTAAAATTTACGAAATAAATCTTTCTATTTTAATTAGACTGTAATTTCGAATGTGTGTAATTTTATCTTTATAGGATGTTAAACAAAATCTAACTTTTTCGGATTTGTTTTTTCCTCGAAAGTTTTATTATTACAAATAGAATATATTCACAAATACAATGTAACTACAAAAATATGTCCGAGCAATTACAACATAGAACCAAATCAAATCAATACAAATCACAATGAACAAAGAATCGAGAAGAATCCGAAAGAAAAACCCACACATTGCATCAGGAGTGAAGCTATAAATTTTTCTAGAGGGACCCAATTTGAGTTATAAATTTTTGCGTGTATCTGCGAATTTACCATTATATTACCTTATAACTTCACATTTTCTACAAGAATTTAATCAAAATTTCATTATTTTAAAGCTAAAATACAATTTTACCATATAATTTATATCTTTTGAAAGGACTATAACATAAATTTCCATTTTTAAGAGACTAGGCATTCCCGCCCATATATCACAATTATGTATGATGAGACTTGAATTTTTTTTTTTAACAATCTTATTATAGGTTCGGATCATATCTGCTCTTTTTGACACAATGCTTAGAACTACCCATAACCCCTCCCAAACCCATAAATAGGAGGATAATACGCTTTAGTGCACTCGAGCAACTGTATTAGTAATAATACTCATACCAATCCAGCTAATAAATAGAAAAAAAAAACTATATAAAAAATAAGAAATAATTATACTAATGTACTTTAAATTCAAAGTAGTGGGCAGGCAGGGGCGAAGCCAGGGGGTGGCATGGGCCCCGGCTCCCCCTAAAATATAAAATTGCTATTTAAGCTATTAATTTTTTTTAAAAATTTTAAATTAGTAAAGATAAAATTACACTTTACCCCCCTAAAATTATAAAAATTCGATTTAATCTTTTACAAATTATAAAGATATAAGCTATAAAAAATTAAAATTTCATCTGCCCCCAAAAAATTATTCTGGCTTCGCCCCTGTGGGCAGGCATTGTTTTAATTTTTTTATTTATAAAAAAACCCCTCCAAAACATCTAGAATATTGATTCTAGAATAAGGTGTAAATACAACTTATTTGACTGTCGATAAAGTTTTCTTGATTGGCTTCACCTTCTAAAATAGCACTCTATCAAAGACTATAAAGGTCGTACACTTTATGTGCCCCATATAATTTCCAGGACAACATTCCTTTAATTTTGGCTGAATTTTGATTTTAGTCCCTCTATTATTGAAACACCCCACACCCGGCCCACGAGCCTGAACCGGATCTGGTATGTTCCTTAAATAAATCGGTTTTCAATGTTCTAAATGACTTAGAGAAAATTTGTGTAATTTTAAAAAAATTGTTTTGGGTTGGGCTTAATTTGAAACCTATTTAATAAATTCTGGAAATCCAACTTAAATAAGGTGACAAAATAATTTTTGGGTTTATTATTTTAAAAGAAATAAATTTACTTATCTTTAATCAAACATAAATTGTATCATATTCAAATAAAAATAAATGAAATAAAGAAAATCCAATTGGGCCTTATGGCCTTATTACATCATTCAAACCCAAAATAAAGTTTAAGGTACTAAAATTTCATAAAGTCCAAATTCCGATAATTTCTTCAAGCGATGCATGGCCACCTTTAGCTCCTGCGCCACCCGGTCCATTACCGCTCATCACACGAAAAATAATTCCCAACGGAGTGAGTCAACAGACTCAATGTGTACATAGTACTAATTTCCAACAAATCGTGCATACAAGTCATATCAATATCATGTTCATACAAAATAAAGGATGATGCAACCCAAATCCAAACCTATTTGTCCATCCGCTACACACCACCCGTACCAACTTTGCATACCATGGGGACTACTAAGTCGACCCTCCATCCGCTACACACCATCGAAGCGCGCGGCTGCGATCGGCGTGCTCATCGCCCACTTATGTTGTGTCATTAGACACTCGTATTCACTTGGATGTAACCGGTTACCACTTTTCACTTTATATGACCGTAGTCACCACTTTTACGTTGGTGAGACCGTAGTCATCACCTTCACTTTCTTCCTCCACAAATATCCCGAATGCCCCAATTATTTCATAACATATTTCACATACTTAATTTTCATTCATGTTACTAATCACATGTTCAAAATATATCACATTCACAATCCTATCAAAAGTAGGAAACATACACAGGTACTCCTTACCACTTTTGTGGTGCTTAGCCACATTCACATACTGTTACATATTTACATATCTAATGATTGCCATGCAATTTATTGAAAGTTAGTAAGAGTACACACCTTTTTCGCTTAATAGTTTCCGTGAATTCAGTAGAGAGCGATCTACACCGATCTAGATCTTTCACTCCTATATTCGGCCACTAATTAAAACATATAAATAAACCTATTTGGTCTTAAAACCAAATCCTACTAGAAGTAGAATTACTTACCTAGTTGCCGAATTGATTTAATCAAGTCCCAACAGCTGCTAGAATTCCTCTTCCTTGAAATCGGCTAATACTAGGTATGTAACCATGTCGATTTTCGGTTTTTGAAATAATGGAAAACACTTAAACAAATTATGCCTTGGCCGAATATCCCTTACCTTATGATGGGATTCCAAATCAAGAGGATTCCTTTATAAGCTGTTGAAATCCTATAACTTCGTGTTAGATTAGATCTAACTTTGAAAACGTGAATCATAATCTTTAACCACATATTTATATTTATAATCCTTACCTTAGATCCTTAGATTTTCCGAAAGATCCCCTTTTGATGTTGTGGATGATTGCCCTCTTTCTTAGAATCCACAAAGATTCAAATTAACATGAGAACGGAGAAGAAAATAGAAGAAAAAGAGAGGGATTTTTGCTTAATGAAAATTCGCAGAGAGGGGTTTTGCCTAGGAGAATTTCTGAGAGAGGAAGAGGAGCAATTGTTGATGAGTAGCCCTCCCGTCCTCCTTTTATAGCCAAAGTTATCACCTAGAGTCCTTTACTTGGCCACCACTCCTCTTTTTGATAATATTATCTCTTTTATTTAAAAGATAAAAGCCTTTAATCCATCAATTATCTCCTCAATTATCTCATTAGAAAATAATCCTTTATTTATCTCTTATTATTCACATATTTATGTGAATAAAACTCCTTTATTTCTCTCTTATTATTCACATATTTATGTGAATAAAACTCCTTTATTATTCACATATTTATGTGAATAAAACTCCTTTATTTATCTCTTATTATTCACATATTTATGTGAATAAAACTCCTTTATTTATCTCTTATTATTCACATATTTATGTGAATAAAACTCCTCTATTTCTCTCATATATCCAAGTTTCCCAAAATGTTCAAGTTTCCATTTTTGGATCATTTCCAAAAAATGTTTAGGTTTCCAAAATGTCTAAGTTTCCAAAAATGTCCATTTCCATTTCCATTTTCATTTCCATCTCCATTTTCATTTCCATTTTCATTCATTTCTAGGTTTCCAAAAGTATCAAAAATTTATTCATAATACTTAAGACTTGTCATTTCATACAATTGATCTCAAAAATGCATAGGCCCTTCCTAGGATGTTACGATTCTACCCCCTTAAATAAAATTTCGTCCTCGAAATTTCCTAACTAAATGATTGAGGGTATTCTTTGTCGCATTGTCTCTTCCGGCTCCCACGAAAGCTTCTTCCGATCCATGATTGCACCATAACACCTTGACTAAAGGCAATGACTTCCTTCGTAGTACTTTCACATCCCGTTCCAAGATCCGAATCGGTTCTTCCTCGTAGGATAAGTCCGGCCTTAGCTCCACTTCTTCAACGATATACCACATGCGACGGATCCGATCGATAGCGACGTAGCATGGATACATGAAATACGTCGTGCATCTCCGCTTCACTCGTGGCAACTCTAATTGGTATGCCATCGCCCAATTCGCTTCAATACTTGATAAGGCCTTATAAACCTTGGGCTTAACTTCCTTTTTCGACCGAACCTCATCACCTTCTTCCAAGGTGAGACCTTTAGAAACACTTGGTCTCCTACTTCAAACTCAATTTCTTTCCTCTTAAGGTCTGCGTCGACGACTTCGCTCTGTCGAAAGCTTCTTTCAACCGTGCCGAATTAATTCCACCTTCTCCTCGCCTCCGCCACTAACTCGGACCCAAAACGCGCGTTCTCTAACTTTCGGTCCAACAAGTTGGTGTTCTACATTTCCTTCCATACAATGCTTCGTGATGGTGCCATCCGAATGCTTGCACGATAGTTTGTTGTTGTAGGCGAACTCAGGCTAGAGGCAAGTAATCTTCCCAACTTCCTCGGAAATCCATCACACGACCTCTTAGCATATCTTCCAACACTTGTATAACCTGTTCGATCGCCTGTCGATTGTGGATGAAAAGCCGTAGTGAAGTCTAGCTTAGTGCCTAATGCTTGATGAAGTGCTTTCCAAAATCGAGACGTAAACCTTGGGTCTCTATCGGAGATGATCGACATCGGTACCCGTGTAGCCTCACGATCTCCGCCACATATAACTTGGCTAACTTTTGAAGGAATAGTCGATCCTCACAGGGATAAAATGTGCGGACTTGGTCAAACGGTCCACTATCACCCATACCGAGTCCTTCTTAGTGGGCGTGGGGGAAGCCCACTAACTAAGTCCATGGTAATTCTTTCCCACTTCCATTGGGAATCTCAATTGGTTGAAGCAATCTGATGGGACTTGGTGTTCAAATTTTACTTGGCGACATGTCAAACATTTCCCCACAAATTCGGTCACCTCTCGTTTGGTCCGACTACCAAAATTGTTCCCTTAGATCTCTATACGACTTGATGCCTCGGGATGCACAAAGATAAGGACTACCATGCGCTTCCCGAAGAATCCTTTGTCTCAACTCCTTATCCCCGGCATACAAACCTTTTCCTTGTAACACAAGACTCCTTCATCATTGACGCCATAATCCTTTAATCCTCCTTGCCGTACTTGCGTAACTTAGTACTTAAGTCCTTATCCGCCAACCGTCCCTCTTTCACCTCATTCACCAGTTGGCTTGACTTGTAACTCGCCAACAAAGCCTCCGTCATCATACAAACTTAAGTGAGCGAACAAAGCCCTTAAATCCGACACAACCTTCCTACTTAGGGCGTCACTACTACCACATTCGCCTTGCCCGATGGTATTCTATCGAATACCATAATCTTTTAATAACTCCACCCACCTTCGTTGCCTCAAGTTCAACTCCTTACGAGTCAACAAATACTTAAGGCTTTTGTGGTCCGTGTAAATTACGACCTTTCTCCATAAAGGTAGTGCCTCCAAACTTTGAGGGCGAAAACCACCGCCATGAGTTCCAAGTCATGAGTTGGGTAGTTCACCTCATGCGGCCTTAATCTGTCGAGATGTATAAGCGACTACCTTTCCTTCTTGCATTAGCACACACCCTAACCACGTGTGCGAAGCATCACAATATACTACGAAGTCCTTACCCGCCTCATTGAATTAACACCGAGCTTCACAAGACCTTTTAAGCTTTTCAAAGCTCTCCTGTTGCTTATCCGTCCACACAAACGGTACTTCCTTCCTTAGTAACTTTGTCAAAGGTGCGGCTATTGACGAGAATCCTTCCACAACCTTCTGTAATAGCCCGCCAAGCCTAAGAAACTTCTCGATTTCAGCCACCGACCTAGGTGGTTTCCAATCCAACACTGCTTGATCTTCCTAGGATCCACTCTTATTCCTTCTGCGGATACCACATGTCCTAGAACGCCACTTCCTTGAGCCAAAATTCGCACTTGCTTTGAATTTGGCATAAAGCTTCTTTTCCCTTAACACTTCTAACACAACTCGGAGATGCTCATCGTGCTCATCCTCCGTCTTGGAATACACCAAAATGTCGTCGATGAACACCACGACGAATCTATCCAAGTAGGGTTGGAAAACCCTATTCATCATATCCATGAACGCGGCGGTGCGTTCGTCAACCCAAACGGCATCACCACAAATTCAAAATGACCGTACCTTGTCCTAAAAGCGGTCTTATGAATATCGCCTCCTTCACTTTCGATTGATGATACCCCGACCTTAAGTCGATCTTTGAGAACACAAATGCCTCTTTCAGTTGGTCGAGACAAGTCATCTATCCTTGGCAAAGGATACTTGTTCTTGATGGTCGGTTTGTTCAATCGACGATAATCTATGCACATCCGCATAGTTCCATCCTTCTTCTTCACAAAGAGAACCGGTGCTCCCACGAGACACACACTGGGCGAATGAACCCACGATCCAACAACTCTTGGATTTGAGCCTTGAGCTCCACTAACTCCTTTGGTGCCATTCGGTGAGGAGCGATTGACACAGGAGTCGCTTCTCGGTAGCAAATCTATTCCAAATTCCACTTCTCTATCTCAAGGGTATTCCGGCAACTCCTCCTAAATACATCCTCAAAATCCCTTACTGCTTCTAACTCCCTTAACACCTTCCTCTTCTCCTCTTAACGCACTCACGAAGGCTAAGAATGCCTTACATCCTTTCTTAACCATTTTCTCGGCCTTCGGTCACGAAACTACGTTAGACAAGTAGTTCCTCCTTTCTCCGATCATCACTACTACCTCATCTTCTTCCAGGGTTCTTAGTTCCATACGTTTAGCCGCACAATCCAACACGGCTCGATGCTCTACTAGCCAATCCATTCCAAGTATAAGCTCAAACTCTCCGAAGGTAATTCCATTAAGTCACCCCAGAAAGTTCGCTCCCGAATCTCTAGGGGTACATTCCGAAAGATCCTATCTATCCTCACCGTTTGGCCTAAAGGGCTTACTACGATTATCTGCATATCGAAAGTTCGAGTCTAGGCCTAGTGTTTCAACCACACTACATGCAACATAGGAATGAGTTGAGCCCACATCAATAAGAGTAAAATAGGGTTTGTCATGAATAAAGAACGTCTGCGGTTATAACATCCGGCGCGCGTCTCTCTCCTCCCGGCGAACCGCGTAAACCAAACCCGGTTGCCTTGCTTGGCGTTAGCGCACCTCGGCCACTGAGCTCCACGGCCTCTGCCACTACCTCTGTTGGTGACCCACGACCTCTTTGAGGTCTTTGTCCGCCTCTACCACCTGGTTAGCATTCCGAGCTGCTTTGGTTGGCTCTCATCTAATAGCTTGGGGCAATCCTTAATCATATGGTCCTTGGACCCACACTTGGGACATCGTCCCCGCCTTTTCCAACACTCTCCCCGTGCTTCCTTCCACAATGTTCACAAGTATGCGAAATTGCCACCGTACCCACTGTTGACTTTGTGGCTGTCAACTCTAGGCCTCTTGTGGCCTTTTCCAGATGGCCCAAAACCTCTTTTGGGCTTATTTCTGCCCACACCGCTTGGTGGCGTCCTTAATTCCTCACCACTTTAGCCTTTTCCACCAAGGCAGAGAATTCCCGCCTCCGATGCGGTGCTATCAAAAGTCTCAAATCGTCCCTAAGTCCGTCCTTAAAGCGAACACACAGCGTTCATGCTCGATCACCACTACTCCTCGGGCATATCGGCTCAACCTTAAGAATTCCGCTTCATATTCGGTGATGGACTTACTTCCTTGTACCAACCCTGAAAAGCCTTCCTTTGCTCATCTATATACCGGTTCCCACATACTTCTTCCGAAATGCTTCCTTAGCATATTCCCGTGTCGATCTTCCGCCGTGGCACCGTCCCGAACGGTTAACCACCATTGATACGCTTCATCACGTAATGATGCCGTCATCCCTTTCAACTTCTCCTCGGGGTCAAGTCGAGCTCATCCATGATGCGCTTCGATTGCTTCCAACCGATCACCGGTATCTTGGGTGCCACTCCCGATACTCCTCTAAACATTTCACTCCATTAGCACGGAGCGCTCGGTACGGACTTACGATTTCTGAATTGTTTCTGCACCACCACCAATTCCAAAACTCGCGGCCACACTGCGACACGGCATCTTCCCTCGTCTCGAGCCTCTTCGCTCAACATTGTGGTAAACAAAGGTGATGGTGGTGGTGGTATCTCATTGTCGTAACCTTGTCCCGATCTAACGGTCATCCTTCCTCTACCTCTTCCACGACGACCACGTCCTCTTGAGCCCATTATCGGCGAGATCCGATTAAGGAATTTTATGTATTAGTATTCTCGTTTCACTTATTACCCGCGATGATATCTTATGAAGAAGAAGAGTTTAAGAGTGGTTCTTTCAGATTCATACATGCATACAATCTTGCATTCATTCATTCATCCATCAACAAATATGAACTTTCGTTCATTCAAAGAAACGTTGTAATTCTTGTTGTTGTTTTCGTTATTTTGCTTTTCCACTACCCGGGGCATTTTCGTAATTTTATCCTACTGAGGGTATTTTCGTAAATTTTCAAAAATAAAAAGTTCCTGGTGATTTTGACGAAAGTATTTTGGTACTTCTAAAGTTCCGGGAAATTTTGGAAGAATTTTGAAATCCAGGGGTATTTCGGTAATTTTTGATCTCGGGGTATTTTGATAATTTTTCCAAAAATCGAGGGTACATTTGTAAAATTTATTAAGTTAGGGATATTTTCCAAGATTGTAAAACATTGAGGGTTCCTTTGAGAGTTACACTTTTCAAAGCAATGATATTGTAAAAATTTTGGAAATCGTAGTCGTTTTGGTAATTTTGTAAGTTAGAGCAATTTTGTAATTTTCCAAAATCAAGATAGTTTGATATTTTACAAATTAGGGTTTTGAACATTTGATAAAGTAATGAAATTTTGTTAAAACTATGGGTGGTTTGGTCATTTTATAAACCAAGGGTATTTTTTTTTTATAAAAAAAACGGCTAAGTCCCTTTCGGGTTTTATTCTTTGTGTTTAGCCTATGACCGAGCCCTCTTGGTCGGGGTGAACCAAAGCTACGCACTGAGCAGGATTCGAATGAAGAGGAGGTGAGTCACGCGGATCGCTTAAATACCAAGCTCTCACCGACCTTTCTAGACATGCGCACGAGGTTGCCACACCACCGAGCCTTACGAGTTAGGGCGAACCAAGCTACGCACTGGGTAGGATTCTGCGAAGAGGAGGTGAGTCACTAGGATCGCTTAAATACCGGGCTCTTCCGGATCCAATCCTAGACATGCGTCTGGGGGTTGCCACACCCTAGCTTAATAACTTAGTCATAGGTTTGTTAAGTTCATTAAGTCTTATGAGTTTCAAGTGTTTGAGTAGTCTAATCCTAGGGTTCAAGTTCCTATCACACTATTCTACGTTCCATGCCTTTTCTACCCTTTTACAATTCATAATTCACATAATCACACGGATGGTTAAAGGTACTTACACGTGGATCATGGTCGGAGACTTAGGTGCCATGCCATAAAACTCGCTTATTTCAAAGAAATTCATTTGGGCTCGAATTGAAAACGTTTTGGGCTTGAGCCCACAGTGCCGAGAGTTTTAAAACTGGGCTCGATACCAATCGAAACACCCCACACCCGCCCACGAGCCCGAACCAGGATCTGGTATGTTCCTTAAATAAATCGGTTTTCAATGTTCTAAATGACTTAGAGAAAATTTGTGTAATTTTAAAAAAATTGTTTTGGGTTGGGCTTAATTTGAAACCTATTTAATAAATTCAAAATCCAACTTAAATAAGGTGACAAAATAATTTTTGGGTTTATTATTTTAAAAGAAATAAATTTACTTATCTTTAATCAAACATAAATTGTATCATATTCAAATAAAAATAAATGAAATAAAGAAAATCCAATTGGGCCTTATGGCCTTATTACATCATTCAAACCCAAAATAAAGTTTAAGGTACTAAAATTTCATAAAGTCCAAATTCCGGATAATTTATTCAAGCGATGCATGGCCACCTTTAGCTCCTGCCGACCCGGTCCATTACTTGCTCATCACCTGAAAAATAATTCCCCAACGGGGTGAGTCAACAGACTCAATGTGTACATAGTACTAATTTCCAACAAATCGGGCATACAAGTCATATCAATATCATGTTCATACAAAATAAAGGATGATGCAACCCAAATCCAAACCTATTTGTCCATCCGCTACACACCACCCGTACCAACTTTGTACACCGCGGGGGACTACTAAGTCGACCCTCCATCCGCTACACACCATCGAAGCGATCATTTGCGATCGACGTGCTCATCGCCCACTTATGTTGTGTCATTAGACACTCAGTATTCACCGGATGTAACCGGTTACCACTTTTCACTTTATGTGACCGTAGTCACCACTTTACGTTGGTGAGACCGTAGTCATCACCTTCACTTTCTTCCTCCACAAATATCCCGAATGCCCCAATTATTTCATAACATATTTCACATACTTAATTTTCATTCATGTTACTAATCACATGTTCAAAATATATCACATTCACAATCCTATCAAAAGTAGGAAACATACACAGGTACTCCTTACCACTTTTGTGGTGCTTAGCCACATTCACATCTTTATTTACATATTTACATATCTAATGATTGCCATGCAATTTATTGAAAGTTAGTAAGAGTACACACCTTTTTCGCTTAATAGTTTCCGTGAATTCCGTGAGAGCGATCTACCGATCTAGATCTTTCACTCCTATATTCGGCCACTAATTAAAACATATAAATAAACCTATTTGGTCTTAAAACCAAATCCTACTAGAAGTAGAATTACTTACCTAGTTGCCGAATTGATTTAATCAAGTCCCAACAGTTGCTAGAATTCCTCTTCCTTGAAATCGGCTAATACTAGGTATGTAACCATGTCGGTTTTCGGTTTTGAAATAATGGAAAACACTTAAACAAATTATGCCTTGGCCGAATATCCCTTACCTTATGATGGGATTCCAAATCAAGAGGATTCCTTTATAAGCTGTTGAAATCCTATAACTTCGTGTTAGATTAGATCTAACTTTGAAAACGTGAATCATAATCTTTAACCACATATTTATATTTATAATCCTTACCTTAGATCCTTAGATTTCCCGAAAGATCCCCTTTTGATGTTGTGGATGATTGCCCTCTTTCTTAGAATCCACAAAGATTCAAATTTAACATGAGAACGGAAGAAAATAGAAGAAAAAGATAGGGATTTTTGCTTAATGAAAATTCGGCAGAGAGGGTTTTGCCTAGGGAGAATTTCGCGAGAGAGGAAGAGGAGCAATTGTTGATGAGTAGCCCTCCTGTCCTCCTTTTATAGCCAAAGTTATCAGCCTAGGAGTCCTTTACTTGGCCACCACTCCTCTTTTTGATAATATTATCTCTTTTATTTAAAAGATAAAAGCCTTTAATCCATCAATTATCTCCTCAATTATCTCATTAGAAAATAATCCTTTATTTATCTCTTATTATTCACATATTTATGTGAATAAAACTCCTTTATTTCTCTCTTATTATTCACATATTTATGTGAATAAAACTCCTTTATTATTCACATATTTATGTGAATAAAACTCCTTTATTTATCTCTTATTATTCACATATTTATGTGAATAAAACTCCTTTATTTATCTCTTATTATTCACATATTTATGTGAATAAAACTCCTCTATTTCTCTCATATATCCAAGTTTCCCAAAATGTTCAAGTTTCCATTTTTGGATCATTTCCGAAAATGTTTAGGTTTCCAAAAATGTCTAAGTTTCCAAAAATGTCCATTTCCATTTCCATTTTCATTTCCATCTCCATTTTCATTTCCATTTTCATTCATTTCTAGGTTTCCAAAAGTATCAAAAATTTATTCATAATACTTAAGACTTGTCATTTCATACAATTGATCTGAAAAATGCATAGGCCCTTCCTAGGATGTTACAATTATATTTAATCTCTAAATTTTAATCTCGTTTAATTTAGTTTCTCAATTTTTATAGGGATAATATAATTTTTTGCCGTTGAACTTGGCAATTAGGTTCACTTTGGTACATGTACTTTTTTTTGTCCACTTTAGTCCTTGAATTTGGCAACTAGATTCGTTTTCGTCTCTGAAATTGAATTATGTAAAGATTTGATGATGTGAACAATGCTAGTGGAATAGAATCGGATTGGATGGATAGAGAACAGATTGATATAATAGTTTGAACAAAGGGGTTGAATCGATTGACTTAAAAATTGCTTGAAATTGGTAAAATTTGAAAGTCGTGACACAATTTGACAATTGAATAGATTGAATCGGTTTAATAAAAAAATATTTATTGTTGATCTAATGATCGAACCAGTTGAACTGGTTAAATTAGGAATCGATAGTTTGACATGGTTGCCTGAAAATTTATATATATTTTTTTTAAATTTCAAGTGATGATGTGACACTCTTCAAGTTCAGGGACCAAAATGGACCTAATTGTCAAGTTCAAGTGCCTAAGTGGATCAAACAAAAGCATAGGTGCCAAAGTGAACCTAATTACCAAGTTCAAGGGTAAAAAAATATATTATCCCATTTTTATAATATTATTAGTTAGCTCTAAGTAGTTAAATATGGTTAATTATTTTGATTAAAATGCCGATGTGGATTCTTTCTTAAATATACTCCTTCCAATATATAAGAAAATTTTATATGAACGAGATGAATTTAGCTCGATTTTTTTAAGGTAAAAAGATCTCTTCAGTCCCTCTCAATTTCAAAATTGAGCAAGTTGGTCCCTCTCAAAAAATAGAGCAATTTAATCCTCATCAAATTTGAAAGTGAGCGACTAAGAACAACTAATCACGACGTTAATGTCTTCCGTCAGTTGTACATAATTTTGATTGATATAGTAATAAATTCAGCCTTCGATGCTTACATATTTGTCATTTTGACCTTGATTCTAAAAAAGTTAAACAAATTTAACCTCAACATTTGTACAAATGTTGCAGGATAACATCGTTAAATCAGGACCAAATTAATAGAATGTGTAAATTTTGAGAGCTAAATTTATCGTTATACCAATAAAACAACATGTACAATTGACGGAAAACATTAACTTCATGATTAATTGTTCTCAGTTGCTCGCTTTTAAAATTTTAAAAAATAATTTAAATTTTTTTTCGAAAGAAACAAAATTACTCAATTTCAAAATTTAAAAAAATACGAGGGCTATTTTTTTTATTTTTACATTTTGGTCCGGTTTGAAAGGCGGGATTGAACCGGTTTTCTAGAAGGAAGAAAATTTAGATATGTATTGTTGTACCTTAAATTCAAACTGGGCGGCTGGAAGATAGACTCCACATTGACATTTCTAGATTATTGATTCTAGAACGTGGTCCTAAGTATTTGGTTAATGGTCCACATAATTTTCTTAATTGGCTCGGTTTTCGGTTTTTGGTTTTCGGTTTTCGATTTTTGAGTATCCATGTTCGAATTTCACAATATGTAATTGTAATGTTTAGGTCTTTATTTTTAACGCGTGAGTATATTATGGATGAGTTTTGTTCGATTTTTGTTTGATTTTTTCAATTATCATGTTTTATACTATTTTAATTTTATATATTTATATTTATAGTTGTTTGGGTACACTTTGACTTTTGCTTCATGGGCTAGGATTAGGGACTTCAATAATTTGCTTGATATTATTTATAATTTCATCTTAGTCTTTTCTTTTCAATAATATTCTTAATTTATATTTTTTTTCTTCAAAAAGCTACAAAATTATTATTAATTTAAAATGAAGAACCCTAATTTTTTTTTGTTAAAATTAGAATCAATTTGATATAAAGTATAACTAGATGAAAATAGAAATGTATTTGAATATAAAGTAGAATAAATTTAGATAGGATTACATAAGTGGGACTTAAACCCAGAATAATTTGGGAAAGAATAGGGACGAAATCAAAAAAAAATTTTAAGGGGTCGAAATTAAATTGTAGTTTTTACGATGGTAAAAATGCAATTTCACCATTTTAATAGCCTATATATTTATAGTTTTTAAAGGATTAAATCAAATTTTTATATTTTTAGGGAGGCCAAAATATAATTTTACCTTTATTAATTTAAAATTTTAAAATTTTTAAAGGGTCTAAATGAAAAAATTTTCATTTTAAGAGGGACCGAGACACTGCCAGCCCTTCTAATTTCGCCCTGAAAACCCACTCATGATATTTGATCATGGTGAAACTCGAATATAAAAGACTGGATACTAAATTTGGAGTTGAAATGACAACATTACCCTTTTTTCTGTCTTGGAGAAGAAGGTAGTGGAGTTGAGTTATTTATATCTTTTATAATGGGAATCATCACTCAATATGTTTTTATTATCGGATAATCATTATTTAGAGTCATGGATAATGTTCAACACGTGCTTTTGAATGTGATTGAACCACATTGAGATCACATGCGAGCTTCGATATAATTGGTAAAGACCTTGTGTTGAATGTCGCACAGCAATCATCCCTGCTACCGTGTTCGGTAAAAATGTCTTTTCGGCTTGAGAACTCAAATTGGGCTATGTTTCCCAGCTTCTCCGTGTGGATGCTTGCAAGGTGTTTGTAAGAATCCTCCGAGAAAGTCCGATGAAAGTTCAAGCCGTGAATGGGCGTAGGGTAGTGTCTGAGGTGGCCGCTAATTACCCAAAGCGTCAAAGATATTTACCTATCAAACCTTTTTATCGGGTCATCTCGAACTCAAGTCATTTTAAGTTACTTGTTCTAACTATTATGGATTGCTACATCGGCCTCCATGTACCGGACAGCCAAGAACCAGCCCAAGCAATGCTACAGCCTACAAGGCCCATTATGATGTCATTAGACGCACTTTAACAAGAAGCCCAAAGTATATTGGAGCTGGCCTAATGGGGATGAAGATGTTTATGGGCTGCGTAAGATTGAGGCCTTGCATCGGAATATAAGTCTCAAATTTTATATTTGTAAATGTTTAACTCAAAATTTTTAAGATCCGCACAATTTATTTTTTATTTTTAAAATATCGTTATTTTTATTTAATATTTATTAAATATATATCTTTTATTGCCATTATATATTTTTCTTTTATTAAATTCTTAAACAAAAGAAAAAAGTAGCCAATTTTAAACTTAAAAGGAGAATTGGGTCACATCATGTCAGGCTCGAGCTTTGAATTTGAATTTGAGCTCATTCCATATTTTAAATGAGTTTAATTTTTTTTTTGTTCAAAAAAGGCGAAGCTAGAGAATTGGTTAGGGGCAAAACAAACTATAAATTTCTGAAAGGACTAAAATACAATTTTATCATAATATTAATTTGTAATTTTATAAAACTTTAAAGGCTTAAATGATAAATTTACCATTGAGGAGGCCGGGGTACGCCCATGTGCTCAAACTAGAGGTGCTAATGGGTCGGGGCGGGCCTAAGCATGATATTAACATAGCTTATGCTTGCCCAAGCCTTGCCTGACTTAAAATATAAGCCTAAAATTTTGTCCAAACCCGTCCATATTTACAAAAAAAACTAACCGAAACTCATTTTAGATCCCCATTTTTTTAAAATATTTATATTATATTATTTTAATATTTAATATCTTTTATATTTTTTTTTATTTATTGAAAGTTTTTATATAGTCATCATTTTAATATTTATATTAGACTAGTATTTTATATTTAGTATAAGTTTATTTTTAATGTGTTCTAAATTATATAATATATAAAAATAACATAATATAAACTATTATAAACTTAAAAACGGGCCAGGTTGAGCTTGAATATTTAAGGCCCAAGCTCAACCTGGTCCATATTTTAATCGAGCATTTTTTTGTTCAATCTCATTTTTCGGGCCTAATATTTTTATCTAAACCCTCTCAAATTTTATGCGGGCCTTTGGGCCCATTATTAAAACTAACATTTTTATCTAAACTCTTTCAAATTTCACAATAATCCTCTAAATTTAAACAAATAACCCAACCTCAAACAACTCTAATCCTTCACCATTTGCGTTAGGGCTTCACGGCTGGTGTAAGGCCACAAAGGAGTTCGCATGATCTTTTGACATTGACCTTTGTTTCCTCACAAGTAGTCAACTGTTTATATTCTTTGTTTAAATCCCATTGGAAAACTCAAGCCAAATTTAGAAAATAATAAATAAAACCCCACAATTGACCATTGCAGTCAAGTTGCTTGCTTGCAGTCAAGTTGCTTGCTTGTATGTGTTAGTAAAGGTGTATATATATATATATATATAAGGGCCAAAATTCCTTTATGCTAACACTTCATGTGCATCAACAAGTAAAATCCTAAATGAAGGTCAAGTGAGCTGAACAAAGCTCACCAACTTGCCTCAGCTAGATCCTATGTTGAGTTGAGCATAATGGAGCTTGATAATGATTTTTTACAGCCTTAATCCAATCAAGATTTATACCCAGCAAGTTTAAAATATTGACAAGTTGCACAATGATGGCTATATTTCCTTTATTATGAAGTTAGTCCTTATAATTTAATTTGGTGTAATTTGATCATTCTATTTTTATGAAGTAAACAGGGGCCTAAACACAACATTGTTGGAGGGCAGCGATGGATCTTCGAAAGGATTAGTATTTAGGCTCATGAACCGTCAAAAAGAAAAAGTACAGTAACCGAATCTCAAACTTGAGCATAGTAAAGGGACCAAAACTGTAATTTGACCCACAATAATCATCCCTGTCAACTCCTTGTATAACTTGCTTGGTGACTACCCTGCAACAACTTGCATATATAAGTTGACTGCCATTGGTTAAAAATATGAGACTCATAGCTTCTTGAATATGTTCAAATTACCTATCAAAATCATGGTCTCAAATTGCAAACCTGATGTCCTTTCTGCAACCTCAAATATACAGAAATCCCAACGTACCTCATCAATACTTCCAAAAGCCTATTTCATCATTGATGTATTCTACTATTATATATATATAATATAGATAGATAGATAGATGTCAGCTTTATAGCGACAATTTGTTTTGGTTTTCCTAGGTAAGCAAAGAAAAAAAATTACTTGGACAGCAATGGCCGACTGCAAATGTTTGCAGGTTGAGCATGTGCCTCATCATACATGCTTCTTTGCTCTGCCCCACTGCCCATATCATCACATGGTACCCACACATCAACATTAGATTTACTTTCTATATATATATATATATATATTTGCAACACTCTTAGTACTCACCAAAGTGTTTGCAAATATAGTTTCCAATGGCTGCTCTGCAACTTACGATTGTATTGGTTATGTTCTTCTTCCTTCAACTATTCTCAGGTCATAAATCATTTCGCCGAGTTCATTTCTCGTTGTTGTTGTTTTTGCTGCTGTTGTTGGTTTTAATCTGGTTTTATTACAGGTGCTCGTTCGTCGACGTTTACCATCATAAACAAATGCAGCTATACAGTTTGGCCAGGAGTATTGTCAAGTGCTGGAATCCCCCCACTTTCACCTACAGGTTTTGTTCTTCAACAAGGAGAATCGAAATCTATCGATGTTCCAACATCTTGGTCAGGTCGGTTATGGGGTCGAACTCTTTGTACCCAAGACTCTTCTGGCAAATTCACTTGTCTCACTGGAGACTGCGCTTCGTCTACGATAGAATGCTCTGGTGCTGGTGCTATCCCTCCTGCAACCCTTGCGGAGTTTACATTGAACGGAGCTTCGGGATTGGATTTTTATGACGTTAGCCTTGTGGATGGATACAATTTACCAATGATGGTATCTCCACATGGTGGTAAAGGAGGTAATTGTAGTTCAGCCGGATGTGCTGCGGAATTGAACGGTAACTGTCCTTTGGAACTTAAAGTTGTTGATAGGAGTGAAGGAGTGGCTTGTAATAGTGCATGCAATGCTTTCGGGGACCCGAAATATTGTTGCAGTGGCGCTTATTCGACTCCCAATACGTGTAAGCCGAGCTCGTACTCGAAATTCTTCAAGACAGCATGTCCTACTGCTTACAGCTATGCTTATGATGATGGAACCAGTACCTTTACTTGCGCTGGTGCTGATTATGTCATTACTTTCTGCCCTACTACACCTTCCACAAGGTAATAATTGCATTGCAAGCCCCTTAGCTATTATGATTTAGTTGATCAGCTACTAAACAAATCATGGTCAATCCATATCTGTCAGTTGAAATTTCCCTATTCTTATGGTTTTGTATTGGGAGCCATATGGGGGAGGGACCATACATTGTTTAGTCCCAAGATGGCCTTCATGTACCTTTTTGGTAAAAGTACTATAGAGGCCATTATATTAGAAGTAAGATTGCGTTTTATCCTCTTTACTTAAAAATGAGTAAATTAGTCTCTATACATTAGATCGAAGAGCAAATTGGTTTTTCTGTTAAAATTTTATCCATTTCTAATGTTAAAAACTGGTCCCTGTACCTCATTCATGTGGCATGCTACATGTAACTATCTAGTTATTTTATCAGACATGTCAGTTTTTAACAGTAAAAATGGATGAAATTTTTAAGGAAAAGGACCAGTTTGCTCTATGAACTAATGTACATGGACTAATTTTCCCATTTTTTTTTGAGTAAAGGAGACAAAAGACGATCTGACTCCTATTACAATGGCCTTTATAGTACTTTTACCTACTTTCTTTTAAATGTTCATCTTCATATACACTTCCAAAATCTAAACCTCAGCACTGTCCCATGCTGCAACTGCATATGCTTTATACACCATTTATGAGCACCTCCCAATCATCATCACATCGAACTTATTTTGCCACTGATGTTGATTTATGTTTGTTGCAGTCTCAAGACCACCGATCCCATGGCGGTGGATGTCTCAGCTAGTTCCCGGTCTACTTCATCAGCTCTCATTGTCGGTGTCATAACCAGTTTGGCCATAATATGGCAGTTCTGGCATCTCTTTTGACAATGCCGAGCTGCCAACCGACAACATTCTGGACCTCAACTATTTGCAAACTTAATCGGAAACCGAGTGAAGATCAACAGTTGGCCACACAATCTAAAACCATCCAATGGTATCACATAATCACCGGCCTGCATTTTCTTTCCAACTTGAAAACCAGTGTAATATATAAGTACAAAAGATAGAAAACATATATATCAGACATTACTAGTGGCAGGCAAGATAGAGGCATATTTTTCAGTCGATTATTAGACATAAATTGCAGGAAAAAGACAATGATTAGTTGGCTATGGCTAAGGTTAATGTTTTGTTGCCGTAGCCTACTAATGCCAAAGGAGATGAGTTCATTTGTCTCTGTTTGTTCTTTAAGAAATGCAATTATTTTAGTTTAAGATATATGGTGTGGGTTTGGCCGTCACAAGCTTTCAATTATTTTACCAAATGTTCATTATTAAATAATTTATTGCATCTCATCTGAATTTTTTAGTTGAGTTAATATAACGGCGGTCCTACGTGACAGATCAAATAGATTTTAAATGTTAATTTGGACGTCCTACATGGCAGTTCAAATTAAATTTATTTAATTAAAAACTTATTTTCATCTCAGCAACTAGATATCCAGGTTGGCATTTAAACTCCATTTAGACTACCACGTAGGATTGCCGCTAGGGAGGTAACGGAGTTTAACGGTAGAGTGACCACTTCGTAACAAAAATATAACGTAAGTGACTATAATGTAATCTGAGGCAAACAAAAGTAACTTTTTGTAGTTTACCCATTTTTATATTTATCAAGTTTAGAGATCAAAATGGACTTAATCGTTTAAGTATAAAAAAAAGTGTATGTACCAAAATGGACCTAATTATCAAGCCCAAAGAATAAAATTTATATGGGTAAAACTACACTAATAATTACCCAACTATTAGTGAATTTATTTTTTAGTTACCCAATTATGAAAAGTTACAAAATGGTCATCCAATTATTTAATTTTGTCTTTTTTTGTCACTAGCTGCTGCTGGCTAATGGTAGCAATTTCTAAAATTGGCTTATGGCAACTTTAACCGTCAACAATTATAAATTATGTGAACTTAGTCTTGATTCTAATAAAATTGAACACTCAGCATTTACACATTGAGTAAGTTGGCCTCTTTTTGTAATTTTGCTTTTTTTTTGGTGAAATTAAGGGTTAATTTTAAAAGAAAGAGAAAAGATGAAAATCATTATTTTGAATTTTTAGATATTATTTTTATTATTTGTATATATTCAAACAAATTTTGCTGATAAATTTGTTTTTTTAACTTTTTAGGTGAAAGGGTAAAAAAAAAATTAAAACTGCAAAAAAGACCAAATTTCACAATGTGTAAATATTGAGGATTAAATTTTTTAAAATCAAAACTAAATTAACACAATATATAAATGTTAAGTATTAAAGTTGCTATTATGTCAATTTTAAAAACTACCACAGTTAGTCAACTGGTGACTAGAAAAGACAAAATTGAATAGTTGGGTGATCACTTTTTAACTTTTTCATAAAAGACAAAATTAAATAGTTTGAACGACTATTTTGTAACTTTTTATAGTTTGGTGACCAAAAAAGAAATCTACTAACATCAGTTTGGTGACTATTTTGTAAATTTTCATAATTAAATGACCAAAAAAAAAATTTACTAATAGTTAAGTGACTACTAGTGTAGTTTATCCTTAACTTTATTGCTCAAAGACAAGGAATATTCCATGCAGAGTTTCGGTGCATTCATCCATGCTTCATTTAAAAGGGAAGTCACTATGACATGGATAAATTAAAATATTAAAACATCACCATGTTCTTTCCATTCCCAACATAATAAAATAGCAAAAATAGCAATTGAAGTTGATATGGAAAGTGCATGTACATGTGAATCTTGCTGTCTTAAAAGATAACAACTATACTACTCATACCTGCACATGACATGGGTCAACCGGCAAGGAAAGATTCCACGAACAGTGGGCAGATGATCATGGGATGAATGCCAGTTGCTGTAGTTTATCTCGTAATTCTTATTAACAATGGGTAACAATGATCTTTTTCATAGCCAGGCCATGACTCATCTCCGTTCATGAACTGTTGATGACGATTCCATATTTCCGTGTCGTAGATCTCTGTTATGCTGAAAAGCAAGCCATTGTCCTTGATTTCCTCCAGAAACTTATCTAATGAGTTACCTCTTTTTGGACTGAAAAATATAGCTTCAGAGGGTCCTGGTTTTTTCAACAAGAGCTCTGTTACTTGAGCAAGATCTTTGTGGAATTCCTTGAAAAAGGTGCTGTTGAAAATCAGATGTTAAGCTAAGAATAAGGCAGAAGATAAGTGCACCATTAAAGTGAGAAATTTGCATTACTACATGCCTCTAATGGTCCAGATATTTCATAACCTGTCCCTGCTAGGTTTCTTTCAGCCTCGAGCTTGAGGTCACAAGAATAGGTTCGTGTGAGGCTTGCACCCGTCCGAACGAACCTAACCTTTTTGCCTTCAACTCATAACAAAGGCTTTTCTTTCCCCTAGTTAGCGGATATACGTAGTCTCAATTGATTGACTGCTTACATCGTCCACAACACTAGATCAATTATAAAATCAAGTCATAATTCCTAGTACAGGGGCCTCTATGGTATTTTTGCTGATGCATGTGTTATTCATAACATGAGCCAGTAATAGGCCTTACCAATCACTTGCAACGATGACGTCGAAAGTGTGTGAGAGATTTGAAACTTCTTTCTCATTCCAGTGCAATTTCATGGGCTTCACTCTTGTTTCACCAAATGCTCCAGAGTTTGTGTTAATATTATGCAGAATATCTTCATGTTAAGGAACCTCAAGACATATATTCAAAGTGAATAGGAATGAAAGAGAAGGAATTACAGGGAAAGCTGTTTCCTCCATATATAACAAGGTATATATGATGAAGTCAAAAGGATACAATCGACCACTTGAGGATTTCCATCTGAAATTACTACTTCTAATGCCTCTGTGGTTGCTGCAATGGTTAAGCCAGCTAAGCCATAACCTGATCCGAGCTCAATAACTCTTTTGGACCTGGCATATTAGAATTAGAATGCAGAAACATCATCCAAGTGAAAAGGAATACGGAATAGCTCGCAGATCAGCAGAAGCAGCCAAATCATGGTACTATCCTGGTTCTCAAGCTCGAGCAATTTTATTAAAGGAGATTAACCCTACTTACGAACCTGAACATGTCTGCATGTGATGAGCAATAATAGGCAAGGACATCTTCAGATGGCCACTGACCTGTATAAGAACATTTCAAATGAGAAAAGAAACAGTTTAATTAAGAAAGACAACTACTAATTGAAATTAACTTATAAGATACATATTAGTGACTAATAAGATACACATATTAGTGACTAATAAGATACATAACATACGATCAGAGTTACAATAAGAAATTAACTTATGGCCATAATAACAGAAATAGAGAAATTTGTTTAAGAAGTTCTATTGGTTTCAATAAGTTAGAGAGTATCAATCCACCTTGCAGCGAACCAGACACAAATCTTACTCGATAAAGATAGACATGTTGAAGGGGGGTCGACTCCTTCGGGAGAAGTCTTCGAAGTGTCGTTCTGCCAGGTAGCCGAATTGGTCCCCCAACAACTGAAAGTATTGTCCTCCGGGGAAGGTTTTGTCTCCCATGCTCTACCGGGAGTCAGTGTGCGGTAAGCGATTGCCCTGAGGGCTTGATTCACAGAGCCAGGAGTGCCCTCGGCTGTATGTGGATGTACGGCCACTCACCAAGGCGACATGAGTGTCTCACCCTTGTTGGGGAATATGGTACCACTTGGGCTAAGTGGTACCATATTCCCCAATAAGTGACCTATATGCCAAGTACGAACCCCATCAAGGGCAAGACGCTCATGTCACCATGGTGGGTGGTTGTATATCCACTTATGGTCGAGAGCGCTCCTAACTCTGTGAACTAGGCCTTCCTGCTCACGGCATGTTGGCTCTCGACAGAGCACAGGAGACAAAACCTTTCCTGAAGGATAATAACTTCTGTTGTTCGGGGTCCAGTCGACTGTCTGGTAGATGACATTTCAAAGACTTCTCCTAAAGGAGCCGACTAACCCTCAACAAGACATGGAAACAAACATCAGAGGAAAAAACTTGAAATTGATAAACAATGGGTAAAAGTAACTTACAGACAATCCCAGTATTGTCAATGTTGTGTCTATTACAAATCTCAAAGTCAGTGAGGTCTGCATTATTATTCAATCTCTGACTGCATTAAGTTCCAAAAGACAACAAACAGGATTAATGTTACAACACTTCCATTGAAGCTTGAGCATCAATACTAAGCAAGTCAGGAAACAAAAATGCTCTACTTTTTAACTAAAGATAAAATTGGTTTTTATGAAACCAAAACCATTGACTGCTCATTCCACCAAGTGTTCGAAGAAATGTCGAAAAGAAACTAGAAAAACAAAAAGGGTATCGAGTCTATGAAAACTCACGTTAAAACAAGCTTGGGACATCCTTGAGTGGGCAAGGTGTAGCAAAACTGGGCATCTCTAGACTCGTGATCATGATTTAGCAGCTGACACGGTATCAAGTTGAATCCTTTTGCTGCTTTTCTGGAAATGAGCTTCATGCCCAATTGCGATTCATCTTCTACACGATGATTAAAATCAGTGAGCAAAGCTAAAACAATGCCATTATAAACAAATTGAGATCAGTGGATTGAAAAGGGTACCTGGATTTTTGGCACGATGAAGAACAGCTTGACTAAGGATTCTCCATCTTAATGAAGAAGCTGAAGGCTTTGAACTTGCACTGTTACTGTTCGTTTCCATTAAACTTCGTTCAATTTGATCTCCTCGGTAAAGCCTGAGAGACGGCCTTTGAGGGAAAAGCAGATTAGATTCTGGTGACAGATGGTTTGAGATTGGGTTCGGTCAAATAAGGACCAAAATGATAAAATGGTTAAAAATTGAGGATTAAAATTTCCATTATGCCAATTAAGAAAGAGGCATTTCATTTAAGTGAGCTGTTATGTTTGTTCTTTTAAAAGAAGTATGGTTAGTGATTTCTGAACGAGATTAGATGATCGGTGCAGTGAATCAGTATCTATAAATAAATAGAAGAATATACATTGGATCCAAATCGATTTAATGGTCAGTGACGGAAATTGGAGAAAAAGTTGTTTAGATTTTGGTTCCTAAATTTGTGATAATTAAAGCTACTTTATGGAAAAAAAATTAAACTTTAGAAGAGAAGGACAATGGGAAATTTCGATTGATGTAGGTGGTGCGAATAGTGAAGGCCATACAATAATAATTTTAACAGCCTAATGACTTAAATGAAAATTTTCAAATAGTTCAATGATCATTTCGTAACTTTTTGAAATTAAGTGACTAAAATATAAACTTACTACAAATTTAGTGATCTTAAGTGTAGTTTACCATTAACAATTTAACAAAGGAGTGGCCAAAACCTTCTATGTTAGTGATAAAATTGAAAGTTTTTAAAATACGAGTGACCGAAACAAAAATAGATTAATATGTTATTCACCAACGTGTGTAATTGATCGACCTTTTGGTTATTAATTAAACCATGCAATATAGCAATATTTAGTCCCTCAGCTTGATAATTTTTTAATGGTTATATCAAAATTTTATATTTTGAGGATCAAAGTGTAATTTTATTGTGTATTAACTTAAAATTTTATAAAATTTAAAGGACCAAAAGTTTAATTTCCCAATTTAGGGGAGTCAGCCCCCGTGTATTTAAGAGAAAAAAAAAAACTCGTATAATCATTTTCATCATTTTTTTTATATTACTAAGTTTTTTTTTAATAAAAAATAAAATAATAAATTCTTAAAAATAAAATTACATGAAATAAATTTTAAATATACAAAATATACAAAACCTTAAAATATATTTTAAGTTTCAAGTCCCAAATAAATAAATAACCCAAAATTCAATCAATATTTTTCTGAAGAACAATCTGTTGCAGATGATACAGCAATGGCTCGTTTACTTTCATGAATCCTAACATAAACATTTCTTGTCCTAACAGCCAGCAAAACATCCAATCCCAACCCAACAACACATGTTAAAGCCATAATCACAAACACAAGGCAATAGCATTGAGCCCCAACACAAGTGTTACCTCCGCCGTCAACGGCGGTGGTTTGTGCATCATATAAATACCCAGCAAGCAAACCAGAGAAAAGGAAGGAACCTAAAGGAAGGTTGAGGATAAGGATGTTGTACAAAAGACCATAGTACTTAAGACCAAACAGCTCTGAGGCAACCGGAACTGTAATTGTCAGGCGAACCCCATAACATATTCCGACCAGGATAGAGCCGATGTATAGTGAGCCGGGTAGGGCTAAGGCCATGGCGATGTAGCCGATCGCCATTAGAACTTGTGATGCTGCGTTCCAAAGTGGCCTTGGTGTTCCAAATTTCCTATACAATAAGGGAAAAAATAAATCAAATTTGTTTTCTTCAGTCATCCAGATAAAATTATAAATTTTAACGTCACAAAAAAAAAATTAAATTATATTATACTAAATACTGTGAGTTAATTTTTTTTTTTAAATCGAGATTAAATTAATACAATATATAAATATTAAATATTAAAATTATTATTATACCAAATTTAAAATTATGCTTTAAATTTTATAAAATTAAGATATTGTAGCAAACTAAATAAAAAAATATTTATAGAATTAAAATATATAATAAGTTTTTATAGAAATAAAAAAATAATTATAATAAGTTTTTAATTAAAAAAATTAAAAAAATATATAATAAGTTTAATTTTGCCAAATTAAGGAGAGGTGAGAAAATTTATTACCAGATATAGTATTCTGATATTAAACCCGAAGCAATGCGTCCGAAGAAACCCCAAATGCTTGTAAGAGAGATGAAAATGGAGACATCCAAGTAGCCAAGAGCTATCCCCATTTGTCCCATGTTGTTCATCACACACATCCCGGTTCCGACACCGCAAAGAAACGAGACGAACAATACCCAAAAATCAAATGTCCGTATCATCTCGACGATCGTACGATCTTCCCCGATCGACGGTCGTTTTGGTTCGAGATACTGCAGCTCAACACCTGTTGTTGTTGTTGTCGTCGTCGTCTTTGGTTGGTCCGCTAACAACGACACTTTCATCGGCCGCTCGATATCCGAATCGGACAATGGTTTAGATATGAACGAATACAATGGTACACTCAATGGAGTTGCTAGTAGGACAAGGAGTCCTACCGCAAATGCCAACGATAAAACCCGGCCGTGATTGCCGGTGATATCAAAGGCCAATAAATAGACGGCTAATATGATAGCAATGCCATTGAAGACGTGGAAATACAGCGTTTCTTGCCGGAGTTCGCTCGGGTTCGAAGTCGGGGTTGGGATTCCGTGGAGGAAAAATGTAGCGGTAAGGCAAACGATGGCCGGAACAACGGCAAGAATGAAGAGAAACGTTGAAGGGTCCGAAGAAAACAGAGCTGTGCATATATCCGTGAAGATCGCGGTACTGAGTCCGACATAGCCCTTAAGGATCCCCGAGACTGGGCCTCGATTTTTCGGGAAGTTTCGCATACAGGTAACCAGAACTGCAGTGTTCATCCATGTAGTGCTATTGCCTCCCATACATAGAAACACACACATCTGCAAATTGATTATATAAGCTCATATGTGTTAAAATCGAGTTAATTTCATAAAACATCCCTAAACTATTGATCAAATTCTAAATTAATCCATAAACTTTAAAATATTTTTTTCTAATTGAGTCCTCAAGATATCAATATTACATCAATCAGGTCTTTCTATTAGCATAGCAATCAATTTTAGCATTAAAAACTAGTCGGATATTACGTTAAGTACATTTAAAGCACATGGATCAAATTACAAATACGTGCATATTGTTGTATGGTTAGTTTGGACCTAATATGTTAAAAAAAAAAAAGGACAATAGAGGCATGGTAAATTTATTCCTTTAGTTCCTTTAAAAATTGCAAAACTTTAAGTTAATCCGATGGTAATTTTTCATTTTAGCCCCACGAAATTTTAAAATTCAATTTTGACCCCTTCAAAAATGAAACGTGTATAGTTTAATCCATCAAGAAATTGTAAAATTTCACGTTAAGAGATAAAATTACATTTTAGCTCTCTTGAAAATTTATAATTCAAATCCAACACCCCGAAAAGTTTCTCACTTTGTCTATGTATGAGAGCTATTTTTTTAGCATACAAAAATTAAACTAGCATTTAATGCTCGAGCTAATGACTAGGTTGGTAAAATAACATATTATATACAATATTGATACTTTGAGAACTCAATTATAATGTTCTAAAGTTTGGGGATTAATTTGAAATTTAAACCATAGTTTGAGGACCCTAATGCAATTAACTCTATATATATGTTAACCCTTTCAAGAATCTACATAACATTAACAGGTGTAATCAAGATAAGGCAGCTTGAGCTCTACTCGAAATTCAAAATTTAATATTCAATTCGAGCTTAATCGAACATTAATTTTTGAGTTTAAGTTTAACTCAAGACATAATCGAGCTTATTTATTGATTTTGTACTTAAATTTGAATTCGAACTAAATTAAATTCATTTATATTTAAGCTCGTAAACCGTTCAAATAAAATATTAAAATATTAAAATTCAACTCAAGAACTCAAACTCGATTTAATAATTACCGAATTTAATCTAATCAACTTCGAATATCATGCAAATACAAATATCTCATTTACGTATATAACGTAAGCATTGTATATCAAAGGAACCTTACCTGCCAGTATGGAAGTGGATGAATTCGCCGGCTAACAACAAGCCATTGAGCTCCATATCCTATGAGCCCTTCGACCGATCCGATAATAAGTAAAACCGACGTCGGTAAACAATCGGAAGCAAACCCGGCAACGAGCCCAAAAGCCTTGCCGACGTCTTTAGCGACAGAAAGGTTGTTGAGCTGCAGCTGAGTAAGGGACATAAGTGATTTCAATGCAGCGGAGTAATTGGCAAATGTATAGTTGTTGCCACAAATGGCCTGAACCCAAATAGCAGCCACCAGTCCAAGCCATTTTCCGGCACCGGAAAGTGAAAAGAAAGGACCCATTTGTGAAAGAAATTACAAAGAAAGTAATAGACACGAAAAAAATATTGATGTAGATGAGTTTTATGGAAATAATATCGGTATTTGACCATTGCTATATATATATATATATGTATGTATGTATATAGTTTTTGTTATAGCTTGATTATGAAACAGGCGGCTGCTGTTTATGCCTTGGTTTTAAAATCCCACCATTAGAGCCAGGAAGCTTCATTATCAGTGTGGATTTTGTATTATTTTTGAAGGAACCTATTTGAAATTTCTAAAAGTTGAGGATAAATTACACTAATAGTCACTCAATTATTAGTAAATTTCTCTTTTGATCATCAAATTATCAAAAGTTACAAAATGATCACCTAACTATTAGTAAATTTCTTTTTTAGTCACCAAACTATTCAATTTTATCTTTTTTGGTCACCGGGTGGCTAACGGCGGTAGCTTTTTAAATTGGAATGATAGTTGGATGACTATTTTTAAACTTTTTATAGTTAGGTAATTACTAGTTTAATTTATGCAAAAATTAATTGGGTTTAATGAGAGCTTACAAAAATTGAGGAATCTAATTAGTTTTTTTTTTTTAAAATTGACGACATAATGAGAATTTTACAAAAAAGAAATCTGAAGGAACTTAATTGAAAAGTTTCAAAATTTTTAAGGGCCTAGTGAAAATTTTCAAAAATTTTGGGGGCCACCGGCGCATATTACGGCGGATCCGCCTCTGTTTTAAGTATCCAAATTTAAAAGCGAAAAAACGAAGCCGCCAGCTTATGTAAGTCGCTAATATACCATATATAATTATTGGTCTAATTTTGATTTTAGTCCCTCTATTATGTAGAATTTTGAGATTTAATATTTCTACTTTAATCGGACATAAATTGATTAGTAGCTTCTATTCTTTTCTTTTTGTAATAAAGGACTTTTACAAGTACCAAAAAAATGTGTAAGCACAAATAATACTCAAGCAAACTACAAAGTAAAGTCAATTCGTTTTAATAGACAGACGAAATAAAAAATGATCTGAATTAAAACTCACATGTACACATGGTGGGACTTACATTTGGGTACTCAAGATCTAGAGTCTTATTTTTTGCTCGTAATGCCAAATCTTCATTGACATTAGTTGCTACTTCGAAAATGATGAAATACTTTTTTTTTCTTTTCTTTTTTTAAATAGTCTTAATACACTCGATTGACATGCAAATTGTTAAGAATTCTATACTGGGCCAAGATAAAATTAAAAAATTTGGGGGGGGGGGGAGAGAGAAATGTTAAAATTTATTTGTTAAAATTAAGGGTGAGTATTCGATCGAGTCGAGTCGAATCGAGTAAAATTTTTTTGAGTTAGTCGAGTTAACAAATCCTATTTTAGCAACCGAACTCAATTTGAATTTTTTTCGATTCGAATCGAATCGAGTCAAAAAATTTCGAGTCAAATCGAGTCGAGTTAACGAATCCTATTATTTATACTTAATGCTGCGATTAGATGGACCGATTATTTAACTAGTAGACGAAGTACAAGATTATTTAACTATATGAACAATATAATGATTCTGCCTCTTAACTTAATAGGTAAATATTTATCAAAACGACGTAGTTTTACCTTTTAACTTAATTATTTTGAATTTTAACTTTTAAAAAAGTAAATATTTATTAAAACGACGTAGTTTTGTCTTTTCTTATTCGAATTTTCGGATAACTCGAATTGTGTAATTCATATTCGAGTTAAACCGAAAAACTTAATTTTTTATTCGAGTTGATCCGAATAACTTGATTAACTCAAATAACTCGAACTATTTAATTCAAAATTTGAAATTTTTATCGAGTTTTTCGAATCGAATCAGATTTTACTTACCCCTAGTTAAAATGGCTTAAAATGAATTATTAATTTTTGGAAGGGGCCAAAAATGTAAAAAAAAAATTATTTAATCAAGGAACTAAAAAAGATTAAATAGAATTATTACTCTTAAGGGCTAAAAAGGAAGTTAAACCATTTAACCATGTGTTTTCAATTTGAACCTATTAAAAATATTATTTTATAATTAAAATAGAGAGATTAAATTCTAAATTTCAACATAGTAGAGGGGCTAAAACCATAATTAGACCTACAAGTATTCTATGGTAGCCGCTGATTCAAGTTAGATGAATAAAAAATTTGGCATGTCAAAATCAGGCCCCAAAATGTTGATAAGAATAGAAGGCAAATTGGTCTGGCGTTCTAATCCCACATCGATGAGCGTCCATTTCACTTAATACTATCTTAAAGCAAAGCAGCCGAAGGCAAATCAAATATGTAGTGCTATTGCATCATTGCATGAGTAAACACTAAATCAAGAAGAGTCATAACGTTGACGACTTAGACATATGTTGATGTAAAGACGTAAGTTTTGAGTCTAGGACGGCAAGATGCCGGAGCTAAAGTCTCTTCCATCCTCATGCAACGGACGGACAAGTTTCGAGTACTCTTTAATAAAGGTAGGAAAGTCAGCGTTACACATTAGAAAAAGTTTGCATATACATATAACTTAGACATACCTTGACGTAAGGATGGAAGTTTTGAGCCTAAGGCCACATGATACCGGAGCTAAAGTCTCTGTCATGCTCATGTAACGGACAAGTTTCGAGTACTCGTCAATAAATGTAAGAAAATCAGTGTTACACATTAGAAAAAGTTGCATATACATAAAACTTAGACATACGTTGACGTAAGGACGGAAGTTTTGAGCTTAAGGCCACATGATACCGGAGCTAAAGTCTCTGTCATGCTCGTGTAACCGACAAGTTTCGAGTACTCATCAATAAATGTAAGAAAATCAACGTTATACGTTAGAAAAAGTTGCTTATACATATAACTTAGACATAAGTTGGCGTAAGGACGGAAGTTTTGAGCCTAAGGCCACATGATACTGGAGCTAAAGTCTCTGTCATGCTCGTGTAACCGACAAGTTTCGAGTACTCATCAATAAATGTAAGAAAATCAACGTTATACGTTAGAAAAAGTTGCTTATACATATAACTTAGACATAAGTTGGCGTAAGGACGGAAGTTTTGAGCCTAAGGCCACATGATACTGGAGCTAAAGTCTCTGTCATACTCGTGTGATGGACAAGTTTCGAGTACTCACTAATAAATGTAAAGAATTGCATATGTATATAACATCTACAAGATGGAAACCAACATGCTTGCAATGAGGTAAAGAAAGGTAGTAACGATAAATTCTATAATTAAATTAGGATCATTTTTATAACTATACTAAAACAAACAATCAAAATTACAAAATTTTTTGATCATCAATAGAAAAACCGGTATTACCAAAAGTAGTGAAACAAGCAACAGCCGAGATCCGAGGTTGAAGTGCAGCAACGAAGAGACGATTCTCTGCACCCCAGAATGTAAATCTGTAAGTAATGCAACGTAAGCTACAATTATCCGGCAAAAATGCGGCTACTTCATCTTTTAGAGACCTAAAATGAACAAACCTTAATTAAGCGGCGAGTTTTGTGAACTTAGCTACGAAAAGTCCACTAGTTTGTGATGTCAAGGGATCGAATCGTAATGTCTTTGGTATCCTCCCACTTTTACAGGGCCACTCTTCTGCTTCGTTTATTTCCTGTAGTTCTAAACAACCCGAAGGCAATATATATCTCTTAGAACGTGAGAATGAAGGAGAAATATGACAAAAGGCTCATTTAAACATCGATAATAAGAATTTAAACGACACTCTTTTGTCTTGTAGGAGAGTTTATACTACCTGCAGAAGCGTTTTCCTTCAAGAACTGCTCTACTATGTCTTCGTTTTGAGCAACTGTCAAACTAATTAACGGAAAAAGGTAAAAAGAGGTAATCAGAACACTGCCGTGCATCTTTTTATGTGAGTGTGTGCGCTATATGTTTACACGACGCAAGAGATGCCAATGAAACACACCTGCAAGTGCTGTAAACCAGCAACCCCCCGACTTTCAGCAGTCTAAAACCGTTCCTTAGAAGTTTTAACTGCGAGAAAACGAATTAAAAAGGCCGAAACAAAGGCGAAAATATTTAGAGAATCGCAAAACGGTAAAGGAATTACATGAAGAAACAAAACCGTGCGAACAATATATATATGTATATAAATCATGACGGAAAAATGGCATTGCCTGAAGTAGAGTTAAGCTATCTGTTCTCACGGCATCCAATACACGGCGTTGAAGAGTTGTCCATCCCCAATTTTCGAACTTTTGGATATGTTTAACCGATCCATCATGCGTACATTCTGCATCCACGAGTACCTGATACGTTGCAAGCACAGCACTGATTAGTTTGCCTTCGCATCAGATAAAACATAAAAGAAGAAAAGTTGATTCCCGAGATGATTTAAAATTAAATACGACTTCACCTTGTCATAACCGCAGCTTGAAACTTCGAGATCAGACATGGTTTTATACAGTTTGTTTTTACTGAGACCGACTACTCCAGAATGCCGTCCGTAAAAGATAAGTTCAGGGTTTTCACTCGTTGTAACCGATTGTAAAGACATGGTTTCCCGTGCTTTAGCAGCTCTTTTCCTTTCTTTCCATGGTCTCCTAGAAGTCCATTCCATAAATATTTCATCCTTTTCCTTGAACGAAGGTTCGCCTGTTCGAGGAACACGTCAAAGCAGACAGACATGTATGTCAAGTTCTCGAAAAAAATTAGCAGATTTATTACATGATCTAGAACGGGAATCGACCCTCAAAGGAGCAAGAGAAAATGTTGTCCCATCAGCAACAAATAGTCGGCACCGATCACCCAAGGAATATTTTTGCAACATCGTTCGACAAGCTGCTAACCGATGTCGTGCAACATCAACACCAGTTACAGAACCCGAATCACTGAGAAGATCCAACATCATACAAAGTTTAGCACCTGAAGGACATACACAAGAAATAAGTTCGGCAAAAACACTCTATACAAAGCTGAATCAGTGAAATCAATCAAGAATTCGATCCTGGCAAAATACATATAATTTTCAGTAACATTCAAACGAGCAATCTAAGAACTGTGAACAGGAACACAGATATAAATCTCATCCAAGACTTGATATCAGGATGATCCCTTTGAGAATATATTGCATTTTACGGTTTGATCAGGACTTTATCAACCTTACCATTCCTTTTACACTAGAGGTGTATATGAACGAATGTGCTGGACCAGTTGATTATACATAATAACGGGAAGAAACGATTGATTACCGGGAGCAGCACAGAGATCGAGCACATGGTCCCCTGGTGAAATATTCAAGACTGAGACAGCAGCACCAGAAGCAGCATCAATTCCATAAATCTGAAACACCAAAAATGCAAATCGAAACAAAAAATGAATATCGAAAGATATGAAAGAGTAAATGCTTCATAATCTGAACAAAATGCCTAAAATTAACATAAAGAACAAACAAAAAATTTCTTTTCATAGGTGTGCTTAGTAAGAAAAATCAGAGAAATTAAAAGATAATTTTCTTTCGATTTATTACTTGATAGAGTTGAAAGAAATGAGAGGCAAAAAAAAAGAACTTCTTGAAAAATGCATCATATTGAAACTAACATAAGTGCATCCCTCATTTTCTCTCCTCTTATCATCACAATTTGGAAGCTAAAAGTACCATGGAGGCCCTATACTAAGAGTCAGATTGCATTTTGCTCCCTCTACTAAAAAAATGAGCAAATTAGCCACTGTACATTATATCAAAGAACAAATTGGTCTTTTTGTTAAAAATTCCCCCCATTTCTATTGTTTTGCTGTTTGATTTACCATTTTTTTAGTAGGAGAGGCAAAATGCAATTTGATTCCTGGCGGCCTCCATGATACTTTTACCTAATTTGGAATGATTTGTTTTAATGTATTAGGATAGGAAATAATCATCTCTTCTATTTTCCTTCTTCTCACTTTTCTTACCTACCAAACACATTCAAAATTTATTTTCTCTCCACTTCTCCTATCTATTTTTCTATCTTTCCCTTTTTTTTCCACTCTACCAAACACACCCTAAAGACCCAAACTTCAAATTATAAGCTACAACCAAATTTTAAAACAGTTTCTCTAGGATAAGAAGGAATACATAAACACCATCATTTAAAACAAGAGACAAAAATTCCAGGCCTTATCAACATTTTCTGAATAAAAAGAAGAAACAGATGTCAAGGTTCAATCAATCAATGAAACTTTAAGCTAAAAATATCAGCACAAGTATTTAACGTAAATTACTAAATTCCTCACCTTCCCATCCAAGTATGATTTTGAATTGGCAATCAAAATATCAGGTGGAAGAGAATAAAAACCAGGTAACCAATTCACTTTCTCAAGCTTACACTTTATCTCAGCTTCAATTCCTTCAATTTCAGCTTCACTCCCTGGTTTAAACCTTTTTTTACACAATAAAAAACAAATGAAATTCAAAAACAACCCACAAACTCCAGCCAAAAAGATGAAATAAGTTTATGAAACTTGCCTTAGGTAACGAGGGGTTGAATCAGAGGCTATATAAATTGATGGGTCGATCCCATTTGCTTGAAGAAAGCTAAGGAAAGCTTCGGGCAATGGCGATTTTGAAGGTTCCTCCATTATTGAATCAAAAAAGTTCGTGAAGAGGGCCTTAAAGGAACTGTATATATGTATATAAAATATATAAACCCCATTTTTTAGCCGTCATATCTGTTGATAAAACGACGGCGTTTGTTACCCAAGGCTAGTACCTTCCACAAGACACTTATTTTTTTATTATTACTTCACTGTGTTATCAGAAAATCTGAAAATTAAAAGCTTCAAAAAAAAAAAAAAAAAAAAAGGGGATAGCAATTAGCAATGAGAGAAGCTTTGTTTGGGATTTTTTCATTGTTATTTATTGCTTATTTCAGTGAATTAGCTTCATCTACCATTGTTTTTAAGCCCTTATCAATTTCCTTGCCGGACCTTCCCGCCAAATTCGGTAACTTTCCTTCTTCCTTATACTGTTTGTTTACCGGGAAAATGCTGGAAAACGTCACAAAAGCTTAAACTTTGCAAAAAAATCGAACTTTAATAAGCTTTTTTTTTTTGGTGATTAGCTATTGGGAATAACACGGGCGTTTGCGGTGCTCTTGAAGTGGCGGATCCATTGGATGCTTGTAGTCCGCTCCGAAACGTATTCGGATCTAATCAAAGTGATTCTATAAGACTTGCTTTGATAATTAGAGGGGATTGTTCTTTCGAGGAGAAAATCCGAAACGCTCAAAATAAGGGTTTTTCTGCTGCAATTGTTTACGATGATAAATATAGTAACAATTTAGTATACAGTAAGTAAATTTCCTCTTTGGGTTTGAATTGAATTGAATTTAAGCTGTTTTAGTGAACTTTTAGAAGATTATTAAATTGGGGATTTTTGTTTGTTGTTTTGAAGTGATGGTGAACCCTAAAGGAATCAAAGTGCTAGCTGTTTTTGTTTCTAAATCTGCTGGTGAATTTTTAAAAGATCATGCTAAAGGTGAAAATGGGGAATGCTGTATTTACCCACCATTGAATGGGAAAGCATGGACTGTTTTTGCTATTTGTTTCCTATCACTTGTTGTTATAGCAGCTTTCTTGGTGATTGCCTTTGTTGCTCCTCGAAGCTTGTCGAATTGGCGACGAAGGAATTTAGTGAGAAGTGTGGATAGTAAAATGGTTGAAGCTCTTCCTCGTTTTGTGTTTGGCTCGGCTCGTTCGAGTATTGCCGGTGAAACTTGTGCGATTTGCCTCGAGGATTATAATGACGGGGAGCTTCTTAAAGTGCTTCCTTGTCAACATGGTAGGACTTTTTTCGCCTTTGGATCAATATCGAGCCTTTTATATTACATTGTAGCTTGATTTTTGTGAGACCGGGAAGTAAGTGTTTTAAATGTAGAAAGTGGAGGATATATATGACTTTTAGCCTAGGAACTACGAAATTTTCACAAATTTGATATATGGAAAAGACTTAGCTTGATGAAATTGTTTAGCACATTAAGCTTGGATCATTAGTTGTTTAAAGGCACCCTTGTTCTGAACCCATGTACTTATTCGATCATTTTAGTCAGATCTTGATTCAACTCCAAAGTTTTACGAGTCCGGAAAGAGAGATGATGTTGTTGTTTGCACTTTCAGATAAATGAACACAATATTCAAAGCTTGTTTCCCCGATCATTTCTATTCAAGTTCTTGTTGTTGTAGATATTAGTTAATGAACACGAATTTTGCTGCAGATTTTCATTCAAGCTGTGTAGAGTCATGGCTGACTAAGTGGGGGACGTTCTGCCCCGTATGCAAACTCGATATGACAACCAAATTTGCATTTTCCGAGGTTAGTGATCAAAGGCCTTATTTCTAAGTTCGTATTTGACTTGTAGAGTTACAGCATAACAGGCATGCTTCTATTTTTAGTGTAAGCTGAGCTTTAAGCTACCGTAAGAACTTATATAGTGGTTCTTGTTAGATCAAAAGGAACTGACCCGTTGCACATATTACCATTTTTTGTCGTAATACTGAGATCTGATGATTGGTAACTTCTATGCTGGATTCCTGGTTATTCTCTCGGATTTCACGGTCATACTAAGGCCCGTGAGCATTCAATTAACTAATCATATGAGTAGAAGTTTCCAATGAAGGTTAGGGGAATAGTTTATTTATTTTCAGAAATCCGTTAGGGTAATTACTAGTAATGACATTTGCACAAATCTCAATTGCTTGTCACGCATTAGAGAACTTTGCAAATTTCCGTACGGTGAAAGTACATATAAATGATAAAAGCATGGCAATCCCTACATTCTGCTAAAAGCATCACAAGGCCAGCCTACAGTACGCCTTTGTGTATGCTTCGGGTTTGGTTTAGGTGATTCATTCTTAGCAATACGAGATAGTAGAAAGTCCGACTTTGCTTCTTAATCTAGCAGTTGAGAGATATTAATAGCAATGAGATTAAATTTCCCTGTTAATGTTTACTTGGGCTAATTGTGACATGATGGCATTTTGGTGGTGGCAAACGATACTAGAATGGCCAGTCTTATTACCTTTGTACCATATCATGAAGACATATTCTGTCTACATTTCTCTCCTTTATTGTAAAGATAAGGATCTTGACCTGACATACCGTACCTTATTGTTTACTTAGCTAGAACTAGGCCTATTCTGACGAGCCATTGGTGGTGAAAAACATCACTCGAATGGCTGGTCTTATTATCCTTGTAGCATCTAATGAAGACATATTTTGTCGACATTTCTCTCCTTTATTGCAAAGATAAGGATCTTGACCCGGCTTACCTTATTGTTTACTTTGCTAGAACTAGGCCTTATTGTGACATGATGGCATTTGGTGATGGAAAACATGACTCGAATGGCCGTTTTGTTTACATTTCTCACCTTTATTACCAAAATAAGAACCTTGAACCGACGTACCTTATTGCCACTGAAATCTCTTTGTCTTCATTTGACAGATCAAGCGGGGCAGCCGAGTGTAGATTCAATAATTGAACATGATCTTTTGGCTTGGTCTTCAAAATTGGGTATGAAGCAAACATCTCTCAAATGGATCATTTGAAATCTATAAAACTCACACGTAGGTCTAACTTCGATTTTGTTTTCTTTCTAATGTTATGTTTCAGTCTGCCGCTTTCTCCTTGCAATGGCCATCCCTATCAGAAGTGTGTTTCTGCACCCTTTGTCTCTTCAAAATCATGCACAAAACATTTGGGAAACGCTGATGCAGCCGTTTAATGTCTGGCCATTGTATTTGTTGCCATCTCTCCGGCATCAAATTGATCTGCTGGCATTGTGGTGTATAATTTTCAACCGAAAGGGTCAAAAACGGAACAGTCTTCCCTGTATGAATGATATTCTCGTACATGGTTACTTTCTCATTTAGTCCAAAATGGGTGATTTATGAAGAAAAGTTCCCTGGTTGGATGATGTATTCATACTAGTGTTGTAGCAAAATAGTCATTTCCATGTAAAGCATGAAACAATGAAGGTGCAATCAATCAATTCAATGGTTCATTATTGCCAAAATTTAAAGATATACTTGCTAGGAATTCAAAGTAGGGGTGTAATACAACTCAAATAGTTGCAAGCTCGAGTTCGGTTCATCTTGAGGTCGATCAAACATTAATTTTTAAGTTTGAATTCGTTTATTAATTTTCATACTTAAACTTGAATTCGAGCTTTGATTAAGGGTAAGTTTGGATGAGCGGTGCGTTTACCTGCGTTTAGTGTAAAAATAGCGGTGGTAGTGAGATTAAATATTGTAGAGTGAGACAAAAAGTAAGCTAAATTTACCGCATCGCATTCAATCGCCCATCCAAACTCACCCTAAGTACAATAAGGGTAAAATGTAATTTTATAATATAAAAATATATTAAAATAGAAAGCCGATTAGGTTCAAAAGCTATTCGAATTGAGTGTTATAATGTTCGAATTAAGTTCGATTGATACCGTGACTGAAAATTATGAATTAGCATAAATGGTTTCCATTTTTAGATTTATCTATGTTAAACCGATTCAAATTTGAAAAGACTCTTAAAATCTTAAATTAGTTAAAAACCTAAACCATTTCAAAAAGAATTTAACCTTAAACTCGAACATATTAAAAGAATATAATTCAAACTCAAAATGATCTAAATCTGAATTCCGACTCCTCTCAATTTTCTTTAGGAATTGCTTCCATTACTCGTGTCAATGTTTCATTGTAAGCTTACCTCTTCTATACTCTACCTTCTCGTAGCCTATATATATTCAAACAGCAACTGTTCATTCAGATCAATACTTTGTCGTTTTCTAATCATCCATCTCCTTCAATTCAAGTAAAGTACCAAACTTGTAAACCCCAAATTTCTCTCTCTTTCTCTCTCTATCTCTCGATCCCTCCTTCATCTTCACCATGGTGCTCGAGGTAAACCCCCTAAAATCCCAATTTCCATTTCTCTTCCCAAATTCCAATTCTTCCAATTTTTCTTTCGATTAAAATTGCTTTTTTTATCTTAATTTTTGTGCATTCGCAGGCAACGATGATCTGTATTGATAATTCGGAGTGGATGCGGAATGGTGATTACGGTCCTTCTCGATTTCAGGCTCAAGCCGATGCTGTTAACCTTATTTGTGGAGCTAAAACTCAGGTAGACCGGATTTAAAAAAAAAAAAAGGAATCAATTTGAATTTTGCCAAAAAAAATGTATGTTGATTTGTTTATTGCATGTGAAATTTAGGGTTTTAGTTGATTATGGAAGAAAAAAAGGTTTGAGCTTTTATTGAATTAGAGGGTTTTTAACAGTCTAATCCAGAGAATACAGTGGGAGTTTTAACAATGGCAGGCAAAGGTGTTCGTGTTTCGGTCACTCCCACAAGTGATCTTGGCAAAATCTTAGCTTGCATGCACGGTTCGTTTCTTAGCTTGCTTTAGCCATAATATATATATATATAGGGAGGATCTGTATACCTTTGTACTATTAATATTTTAACAATCTAATTCTCATATTTTATATTTCATTCCCGTAGATCATGCATGTCTGATTTTGAGTAAATTAATATATTAATAAAGATACTATTCTAGATAGATATAATAGAGTTATCATATCGATTTTAAAATTTACATGTATAACAAGTATAATTATTTTGATAAATTAAACAGTAGGATCAGGGGCATAGATAAGGGGGGCAGGCAGTGGCCTTGGCTGCCCCAAAAATGGTAAATATGCTTTTTAATCCCTTTGAAATTTATGAAATTACTAATTAGTATAATGGTAAAATTGCACTTTAGCCCCCCGTAGGTAATTTTCTGGCTTCGCCCCTGAGTAGGATTGTTAAAATACTTATCATATCAAGAGTTATGAAATTGTGTGTAAGTGGATTCCTCCCCGATATATATATATATTATAGTTTTGTTAACATTGTATTGTAATAAAAGTTGCTAAATTGGCGCTTTTTCTTATCATAATCTAGGCTTAGAAATAGGTGGTGAAATGAACTTGGCAGCTGGGATTCAAGTGGCTCAATTGGCGCTTAAGCATCGGCAAAATAAAAAGCAGCAGCAAAGGATTATTGTCTTTGCTGGAAGGTTTTTTTTTTTTTTTTTTGTTATTGCCATTTTTTATATTAACAGAGAAATGTTTTTTTTTCAATGTTTTGGTTGTAAAAAATGAGGTATGGTTTTTTTTTTCTGCAGCCCTGTCAAACATGAGAAGAAGACATTGGAGATGATTGGAAAGAAGTTGAAAAAGAACAGTGTAACGCTTGATATTGTAAATTTCGGTGAAGATGATGAAGGGAAGACAGAGAAGCTCGAAGCGCTTCTTGCTGCTGTTAACAATAATGATACTAGTCACATCGTTCATATTCCTGCTGGTCCTAATGCTCTCTCTGATGTACTTCTAAGGTTAGTGATTTAGGTGATTTTTTGTCTTTCCAGCGTGCTAATTACTCGTAATTGTGATGTTTTTGCTGAAGCTGGATATTTATTGTATCCATGGCAGTACACCCATCTTCACTGGGGATGGGGAAGGTGGAAGTGGTTTTGCAGCTTCGGCAGCAGCAGCTGCAGCTGGTGGCATCTCCGGTTTTGAGTTCGGTGTGGATCCCAACCTTGATCCTGAACTGGCCCTTGCTCTTAGAGTTTCAATGGAAGAGGAGAGAGCCAGGCAAGAAGCTGCCGCTAAAAAGGCGGCAGAAGAGTCATCGAAACAAGAAAAGGGTGGGGAAGAGCAGGATGCGATGATGACAGAACGTGCTAGTGAGGGAGCTTCAGAAGCTGATAATAAGAAAAATGAATTTTTGGTTAGTATGGTTTTATTCCCATTTAATTTTGCTGTTCTTTTTGTGAGTGGATGTTTTTATAGAAGGGTAGTATTGTTTTGTGTCTCGTTATTACTTGGTTCAATAGGATAGTGGCTTCGGGTGGGACAATTATTCCATAAAAAGACATGATTGACCCTTGCTCTTTCATGTCGAGATACAACTGACCTCGAGTCTGTTACCGGATGATGACAATACGTTACTACAGCAGGCTCTTGCAATGTCGATGGATGAGCCTGCCTCTAGCCAGGATTTACAGGATACTGAGATGTCAGATGCAGCTGCTGAGGATCCAGAGCTGGCATTAGGTAAGTGTACCGAGTCGTTGCTATTTGTAACAACTATTCCTTTCTTTATGAGAAAAAACTGACATATAGGTGTTAGGAAAAATTTATTTGTGTGCATATTTTGCTGATTGCAGTTGATGGTCAACGATGACCAAAGCGTGTCCTCAGGTCACTTTAGGTTGTTTGAATGATTACGAGTTACAAGTTCATACTATTTGTAGCTTTCTATGCAAGTTAAATCACCCTCCAAAATTAGTTGTTATTTCATCTCAGAAACTTGTTGATGCAAGTCAGACCTGAGATATGTCTGTATTAATTCCTTTCTCCATGAATGCTGATTTAATTCTATGTATTTCCAATTCTCTCAGCTCTTCAATTATCCGTGCAAGACAGTGCAAAAGATTCATCTAGTCAGGCAGATATGAGTAAGTTATTGGCAGACCAGTCATTTGTATCCTCCATCCTTGCATCGGTATGTCTGCTGCATTTTCTGTTTATCTTCTTTCGTCCTTACACCCAAGTTCTGAGTTCAGAAAATAAAAGATCGTTTAATGCTAAATTATTCCTTGTGCAGCTTCCCGGGGTAGATCCAAACGATCCTTCAGTTAAGGAGGTGCTTGCTTCCATGCAAAGCCAATCTGAGGTGAGCTCATTGAACTTAGTAGCAGGATAAAATATTAAAATGATTTATAGTAGGGATCGGAGGATTATTTTTGCAGTTCGCGGTGGTTCATGGTTGTATTTAATACTTTGCTCCTCGAAATTCATTCCCCTTTGAACTAGCGTCAGTGTTTTAGGTGTTCAGGGACTACCCCATTTGTGTATAGCCTTACCATTAGATTGAACAATAAGGTTCTCAAGATATTTCTTGTCTATCAAGCTTTAAAGAGCACAATCAAACTAATATCCACACATGATTTACGCAATGCGGTAGTCGAACCTGGGGCATCAAAGTCCCAGTTTTTCAGCTGTTGCCTATAATGCCAAGGCCTCTTTGGCGTTATCAGATATCTAACCGATACACCAATGTGCGCATTTTATATCAAATTTGTTTCTCATTACTTTCTGTTGATGTTTATGCTACTACCCTTTCAGCCCCAGCAGAAGCAAGATGACGATAAAGCACCAGAGGAGGAAGACAAGAAGTGATGTTTGTTTGGATTCGTTTTTCTTTCAGGTTGTGCTATAATTCGATTTTGCATGGTTCATGATACATAGCTGTTATCAATACATGCTAGATTTTAATGTTTTCTTTTTTTATATATAATCAGATTTGTTGTGCAGATATGGAAGCTCTTCATGGTTACCACCAGGATGCATGTTGATGGTTATTATTTCGTTTTGAAGGCCTTTGTAAAAACATATGTTATTTTCATTGAAATGCATCTCATTCATGTTTCCAGTAATTATATATATATATATATATATATTGTTCTAGTACAGATTTTACTATATTATCATACAACTTATTTGCAGTGAAATCAACATTTTTCTGGGTGTTATGTTATTATATATGGAAACCAATGATGTTATGTTAAATTTAGAAAAAAAAAAAAAAAATCCCCCCAAAGGCTGAACAATCTAAAATCCAAAATTTCCAGAAACCCTCAATCCCTTGATTATTAAGAAATCATAGTGCTGAATAGAGGTGATCATGGGTTGGGTTACCCGGCCCAACGGTCTGCCCAAAAAATGGGAGGGTTCGGGTAGAAATATGAGTTTAGGCAAAAAAATGAGGCCCGTTTAGAAAACGGGTTAGGCCTCGGGTAAAATTTTTTTGGCTCGGGCTTGGTCCAGCCTGGCCCGAATTATATATTAAATATATATTTTATTTTTAATTAAATATACTTTTAAAATTTATATATTTTTTATTTGTTTTTTTAAATATTTGTTTTAAAATTTTTTATTTAATGAAAAAAGCTAAAAAAAATTAATATGGGCTGGGTCGGGTTTGGGTTTATCAATTTTTTTTGGGCCAGGTTCGAATAAATTTTTAGGCTCATATTTTGGACCGAGTCGGACTCGAGCTTAAAAAATGAGCTTAAAATTTTGTTTAGGCTCGGCCTGGCCATTACCACCTCTAGCGAGTGATACATGCGTTGACTGCTTGACCCAAACAATCTCACGGTTATGCAGTGACTCCTTATCCAAATCTCAACACTTTTCCGATTGGTTAAACCTCCCTTGATCGGCAAAACCAAACCAAACCAAACCATAATGCAATAAAAAAAAAAATCATAAAAACCAAAATATTAATGCATCAGATTTTGTCGATTGAGTCTTAGTTTAATTCGCAGAAGTATTGTTGTCAGTGCAAGAGGATATGAGTTCGAGTGCGTTGAAGCGCATTATCCTCTTATTTAAGAATTGAGGAGAGGTTATAAGTAGTTTTAGATATTATACTAAAAAAACAAAATTAAAAATCCTGATGCTACACAAAAACGAAAGAAAGTAAAAAAAAAAAAAAAGTTTTAATTTGATTTTAGTTTTGTTTTTTTCTTACCCTTATTTTTTTTTTAAAATAAGACCCTTAAATCTTATCCTTGGTGTCGATGTTTCTTACGTACATAAATTGACAAGAGAGAGGCGTTAGTTCCATTTGTCGTTTAAGCTTTCAAAGATGGCGACTACATTAAATTTGATAGATTTTTTTAATTAGGTTTACTAAATTAATTGGGTAGAGGTGTTCATATACCGGGTTTAGGCGCGAGCGAATTTAAAAAATCTTTTTAAGTAGTCAGAATTGAATTATAAATTTTTGATGCAGTTAAACTGTAATTTCGTCTTGTAAAAATATTAAAAAAACACGAATCCAACCATTAAATTTTTTATATTAAATTCATCTACAATTATTATTATTTTTAAATTGCCACCAAGTGAGTAATGAATTTGACTGAAGAATTTTAATGTGGAGATAACGATTAGACTTGAATTTTGAAATCTAAAAAGTATATAGACTAAATCTCTAAAAGTAAAAGTAAAAGGACTAAACTTTAAATTTACAAATACTACAAGGATTTAAATATAATTTAACCTTCAAACATTCACGGATTATACTTAGGTTCTTCTAGCTCAAATGCTTGCACCCCTACTCACTGTTTCGCTTAGTCTTCTTCCATTTCCAACCCTTGGATTCACATATATGATAACATTCAATGGCCAGGATCTTCAGTGACGGACACGCCATTATCCTCGGAATCCGCTATTTAATATTAATATTGTGTACTGTGTGGCATCATCAGTTATAGTTAAAAAGTAAGCTTAAAACACTAAATAATTAATAAATTTACGTTTTAGTCACTTAATTTAAAAAAATTATAAAATTATTATTGAATTATTAGAAAATTTGTATTTAAATCATTAGATTGTTAAATTTATTATTGTACAACCTGCACCAATTTTCATGAAACAATTTTGAATATTACGAATCTGCGAATTCAAATTCAAATAACTTTTTTTCTCTAATCTCCAACACCGATCGTCAGATCGACTTAGATCTAAGATTTGTTCTTCTACTTGTCGATGAGTACTGATCTATCGTACCAATCATTTAATCGTCGTTTGGAACTCACTAGTTGAACTTTTTAAAAAATAATAATAATAACCCAATTACTTAGATAATTTTTTTTAAATAGTTCAATGATTTAAATGAAAACTTTCGAATAATTTAGTGATCGTTTGTAATTTTTTAAAGTTGAGTGACCAAAACGTAAATTTACTAATAATTTAATGATTTTTGAGTGTAATTTACGCTAATATTAATATCGTGTAGTGTGGCATCAGTTTATAGTTAAAAAATCCATTTACTTTAATCCCCATTAAAAAACTTCCCAAAAATACAAATATTGAGCGTTGGCCGGCCCGCCAGCCACCAACATGCCAGAACATAGTTTGTTTGTCCTTTTATTACTGCCATTTATGATATCCTAGGTATTGTCTGTTGAAGGTTTATAAATGGAACAATAACAACAATGCACAAAACTGGGTTATTATTATTACCAGTGATAACAATGAGAAAACATGAGATTTTTACAGTTTATGTAGTTCTTGCTGTTGTCGTTGTTGTTTGTTTTAATGCTGGAACGGTGTACGCGAAGTACGATACCGGAGCCAGGATTGTTCCGGGGAAACTAAATGTTCATTTGGTACCGCATTCGCATGACGATGTTGGCTGGTTAAAGACTGTTGATCAGTATTATGTTGGATCAAACAACAGCATTCAGGTTCGGTTCTCACCATGTTTATGTTAATATTACTTAATGACAATGAGCTTTGTTATGTTTGATGGTTTTTTTTAAGTGATTTGTGTATGCAGGGTGCTTGTGTACAGAATGTGCTCGATTCGGTCGTCGATGCATTGCTTCGTGATCCGAATAGGAAATTCGTGTTTTCCGAGATGGTAAATGGTCATTTTTCTAGTCTTGAGTCCAGTCATGTTCATGTTCGTGTAATAATAAAGTTCGATATGAATTTATACAGGCATTTTTCCAACGATGGTGGACGGAACAAAGTTCAGAAATACAAGAACAAGTGAAAGAACTTGTGGATGCCGGTCGATTGGAATTCGTGTATGTTTGGTTACCGAGTAACTTGATGTCTTGTAAGGTTTGATTATTGCATATATACTGAAACTGGCCTATTGGGGATTTTATATGCAGTAATGGTGGTTGGTGTATGCATGATGAAGCTGCAACACATTATATAGACATGATCGATCAAACGACTTTAGGCCATCGTGCGATAAAGGAGCAATTCAACAATGTTCCTCGTGCCGGGTGGCAAATCGATCCTTTTGGTCATTCTGCTGTGCAAAGTTACCTACTCGGTGCTGAGGTGCATAATTCAATCAATTTAACCGACTCGAAACTGAGTTTAATTTGAATAAATGACACATTTTGGTACCTTGTTTCCTACAGGTTGGCTTTGATTCAATGCATTTTGCAAGGATTGATTATCAAGATAGAGCTCAACGGAAGAACGATAAGTCTCTCGAGGTTATATGGCAAGGGTCTAATACATTCGGTTCTTCATCTCAGGTTCGGAATCGAAAATCCTGTAGTTATAACATTTTACTTGTTGTATTAACTTGTTGGTCACCCTGCAGATTTTCGCGAATGCTTTTCCCATTCATTATAGTCCTCCGACCGGTTTCCATTTTGAAGTGGATGATGATTCCGCGCCTGTCCAGGTACAATAATGTTTAACAAAGAGTTATGCGGTCTTTGTATTGACCGTTGTTCGTGTTTGTTGTGTATTACTTTCTATGCCTGCAGGACAATCCTCTTCTATTCGATTACAATGTTGAACAGCGGGTTAACGACTTCATTAATGCTACAATGATCCAAGTAAACTGTTTGTTCCCTTTTTTGGGTTTCTTGTTTCTCAAGTTAGGAGCTTGACTAATGGTTTTTATTTTTCGTTCTTTCCGATTAGGCCAACGTGACGAGGACGAACCATATTATGTGGACAATGGGAGATGATTTCCAATATCAATATGCTGAAACATGGTTCAGACAGATGGACAAATTTATTCACTATGTTAACAAGGTAGTTTCACACAATGAAATTGATTTTTAATCGCTAATTTTATTTTGAAATTGTAGCTTTTGAGCCCGAATTTACCCTCAATGTGTACAATATTATTCATTTGTGCTTCCTTTTCTTAGGATGGCAGAGTGAACGCATTGTATTCTACACCATCCATATATACCGATGCAAAAAATGCCGCAAACGAAACGTGGCCGCTTAAAACTGATGACTATTTCCCGTAAGCACTTCATTTGCTTGACCATTTGTTTTCGAGTTTGCTTAGGCTGATCTAATACACGTACGCTTGTTCGATGATGCATGGCAGTTATGCAGACAGTCAAAATGCTTATTGGACAGGATATTTCACAAGTCGGCCGGCCTTTAAACGATTTGTTCGGAAGCTTAGTGGATATTATTTGGTAATGTCATCAAACTAACGAGATGAAAAACCGAACAACCTGTAGTTAATGGTAAAATCGAGCTGATATTTCTGTATTCTTCGAACAGGCAGCGAGAGAACTCGAATTCTCGGTAGGAAGGAGATCCAATGGTTCCAATACTTTTAGTTTGGGAGATGCTTTAGGTATTGCACAACACCATGATGCCATCACCGGTACTGCTAAACAACACACAACTAATGACTACTCGAAACGCCTTGCAATAGGAGTAACTGAGGTTGACAGCCAACTTCCTCTATACTTCAACCCGTTTTAGGAGATTTCCGGATTTTATCATTGAAAATCGAACAATTTGTTGCATCCACAGGCCGAAACTGTTGTATCTTCTGCTCTCTCGTGCTTAACTAAGAACAATTCCGGAGATAAATGCGAAGAATCGGGAAATATATTTAGCCAAGTAAGCCATTAAGAGCTGTTAATGTCTCCTTATATTGTGCATATCCTTGTTGGTCTGACACCATTTCTAACAGTGCCAATTGGTCAACATCAGTTACTGTCCACCAACAGAACAGGACATTCCACAAGGGAAAAGCTTGGTAATTTTCGTGTATTTTTCGTTTCCGTTACGATTTTTTTTTTTTTTTTTAATTTTCGTTCACCATTCGGAAATGGTCACTTTCAGGTGGTGGTGGTATATAATTCTCTTGCATGGAACCGTACCGATATCGTTAGAATACCAGTGAGCTAGCTAACATTTGATGTCTTTCGGGTTTTTGTTGATTTAGTATATGGTGTAACTTTTAGGTCCTGTCTCAAACCATTTACAGGTTAACGACACGAATCTTGTTGTCCAAGATTCCTCTGGTAATAACATTGATACACAATATATAGCTTTGGATAATGTTACAATAAATGTAAGGGAGTTCTACACAAAGGCTTACTTGGGACTGTCGTCGGATTCGGTTCCGAAGTACTGGCTTCTTTTTCAAGTATCTATACCGGCACTCGGCTGGAATACTTACTTCATTTCTAAAGGAACCAAAAAAGGTACTGGACCCTTTTTGAAGTCTCGAAGCTTATATACGAAAAGGAAAATTTGTATTTGATATGTTTGATCTTTTTACGGTGTAGGACGAGGCACGGTTGGAATGGTCTCGGCAATGCCACAAGAAGGGACAATTGACATTGGACAGGGAAATCTAAAGATGTCCTTTTCTACAAGTTCCGGTCAACTCCAACGGATGTATAATTCTCGAACTGGAGTAAGTTGTTTGTAATTTCCAAACAATGATCATGTAAGTCCCGGTTTTGGGTATGTTTTAATCTTTGTTTTCCAATTTCGCCAGGTAGATGTACCACTACAGCAGAGTTACCTATGGTATGGTTCGAGTTCGGGTGGTTCTGATTTTCAGGTAAGCAATCACAGCACTTGGATTTCGTATATAAGTGTTCACAACGAGGTCGTAACTTGTAAGAGCCTGCTTAAATGTTACAGGCTTCCGGTGCATACATATTCCGGCCTGACGGAGAATCTCCAACTGTTGTTTCACGATCGGTAAGTCTCTCGTTGAACATTGTCATCTTTCGAGCATATAACAAGCCTCTCATCAAATGATCAAAACCTTGTTCCCCTGCAGGTGCCATTGAATGTCACTCGTGGACCTCTAGTCGACGAGGTTTACCAACAATTTAATGAATGGATCTACCAGGTCACCAGGCTTTACAAAGACAAAGAGCATGCTGAAATCGAATTCACCGTAAGGCAAATCTAAAACGAAGTCGAATCTTATTACCTATACGTTCTCTTTTTTCCTCGAACTGTGTTATCAATGGCTCTGGTGAACACGTGTGTGTGTGTTTGAAGATTGGTCCGATCCCCTTAGATGATGGTGTCGGAAAAGAGATTATTACTCAGCTGACAGCAAATATGGTTACGAACGAAGAGTTTTATACTGATTCGAATGGCAGAGACTTTCTAAAACGGGTAATTTCTGAAACATTCCTTCTCTTTGAAGATACATGAAGTTGAGTTAGCTTCAATGTCAAGTTAGCATAGTATAGATATCAACAAATCATAATTTTTGTTGATGTTGGTTCGGTTTTGATCTCGGACACGTTGTGCCGTTCTTATATTTTGATGTTTCTACTTGCATTCAACCTTTTAGTAAACCTTTTAAAATTGTCATATAAGGACTTAACATTTATAAAAGTGTTCAACTAAGGGCTTTTCACGCACTTTAAGTTAGTTTATGGTAAAATTAGGAAAATGTTAACGTGTTTAGAATAAAATACATAATAGTTGAATTAGATATTGCTTGAAAATAGAAGAAAGTAATAAAAACATAATTTGAAATCCGATATACGATATTTGAGAAGCCCTTCTATGAACACTTTTGAAAGGTTTGGCCTTTATTTGAGTATGTTCAAAAAGGTTTAACCCTTATTTGACCATTTTAAAAGGCTTGGTTTTCTTGTAACACTTTTGTGAAGGTTAGGCCTCTATATGACCATTTTGAATGGTTTGATTCTTACGTGAGCAACATCTAAAAGGTTGAGCTCCAATTTAAGCATTTAGTCTTATGGCTTTTATAGTACCAACTCGAAATGTAAAACATCACAGTTCCATTTCAGGTTCGAGATTTCAGAGAAGATTGGAACTTAACAGTTACTCAACCTGTAGCAGGGAACTATTATCCGGTAATTTTCTCTGTTCTAGTTTACGAGTCCGAAAATTTTTCACATCATTGAGGAGTTTGAGAACTTGTCGTCCTTAAGAGTTCGTAGCGTATATCGTTATGTGTATTTATAGGTTTTCATGGTACATATTGATGTCTTGAAACCCTTTTTTCCTAGATTAACCTCGGAATTTACACTGTGGATAAGAAATCGGAACTATCCGTGTTGGTTGATCGTGCCACAGGAGGATCGAGTATTAAAGACGGAGAAATAGAACTAATGCTTCACAGGTTTCCTCTACATTTAGCTTCTTAAAATACCCATAGTCGATATTTGTATCCAACACATATTCATGTATGGCAATGTGAACCTGCTGAACACACTTTTGCTTTAGGCGGATGCTCTACGACGATTCCCGAGGGGTGGGCGAAGCCCTTGACGAAAGCGTATGTGTAGGCAACACATGCGAGGGACTTACGGTACACTTCTTTAACTGTAATTGCAATGCTAGTTCATATCGTTTCTAATGAAAATCCATACTTGAATGATTTGATATCCTGTCTTTGGCTCAGATTCGAGGGAATTACTACGTTAGTATCGACCGGAAAGGGGAAGGCGCACGTTGGCGTCGTACGACTGGTCAAGAAGTTTACTCGCCGGTCCTTTTAGCCTTCTCATATGAGGTAACATTGTAACTCGAATGTGTCACAAATACATGTCTAGGAAAAACCATAACTGTGTATACAAATGATTGATCATTTAGAACATGGAGACCTGGAAATCATCCCATTTGACAAAAGCAACTGCCATGGATCCAGGCTATACTTTGCCACTCAATGTTGCTTTAATCACTCTTCAGGTGACAGTTTTTCGAACCCGTTTTTTAAGGTGAAAGTCCGTGACAGGTCTCTCTATTACAGAGATATAATTAAATTAGTTCTTTTATTAATAAATGCATGGTTGTTAGAATCGAACTAGATCAACCGGTTGAACCGGGAATCGGTGGTTCAACTGGTACTATAAAACCAAAGGAGGAGTGAGCCGATGCAGAACCGATTGAACTAGGTAAAAAACCCAATTAAAAAGCCATTTCACCAAATCTAAGCTAGTTTAAATATTTAATTTTATTACTATAATTTATAAAATGAATTCTTATATTTACATTATTATTTATTTAAATATTTTTTTTTATTTCTTTAGAAATTTTTGGAATTTTTTAGTTTATAACAATTGAATCAGGAACTAATGATCTAATCGGTTTGATCGTCCGTCCGATTTTTACAACATCAATTAAATAGATCAATTTAGTCTTTGTACTAATAAAAAAAGAATCAAATGAGAATTTTTTTTTTCATTTGCAATTCAACTCCAGACAAATGATTTCATCTGTAGAATCATAAAAACTTTAAAAATATTAACTCTGTTAAATAATAAATTATAATTTTTAACAGTAAATGTTAACTTTATCAAAATTTGGCCTTTTTGAATTTTTTTTAATAGTACAAGGATTAAATTGACACATTTATTAGTATAAGGACTAAATTGATAAAATCTCAACAATAGAGGGACCTATCAGACACTTTCACCCCTTTTTTAACATGTAATTTTCTACTTAAAACAGCTCTCTTTTTCTTTCCTCTAAAAATAGCTTTTTCTTTTCTGTTTTTGCAGGAATTGAGTGATGGAACTGCACTCCTTCGTTTAGCACATTTGTACGAAGTAAGTAACTCGAATATCTCGATTTGATTTTTAAAATTCTTCACCCGAACATATTTTAAATCAGGTTTTTACTAAAGAAAATATGAAATTACAAGAAATATATTGACTATATGACTATTTCTTGTGATTATTGTGAATGTTTTTTATTAGGAGGGTGAAGATTCGACATATTCACAACTAGTAAAAGTTGAGTTAAAGAAGATGTTCAATGGAAGAACGGTATGTAAAGCTTCATATACCCACATGTACATATATTCGTAGGGTTAATTATATCATATATCCACAAACTATGATTTGACTTTTAAACTTTAAAATATTTTATTTTAAGTTCTCGAAGTATATCTAACGTTGAGTATATTTAAAACATGTGGATTAAATTGTAAATACGTGTGTATCTACCGCATGTGCAGCTAAGCTTGACGTGTTAAAAGGAAAACAGATAAGTGCCAATAAAATTTAGGAGTGATTTCTTTTTAACATGTTATATCTAAGTTGTCTATGCAGTAAATGCATGTATTTATAATTAATTTCATGTGTTTTAAATATGCTCGATGTCAAATTTGAGCTAATATTTAACATCTAAGTTGGTTAGATTGACAAAAAGACTTGATTTGCAAATATTAATACTTTGAGGACCCAGTCTTCGCTAGAACTTTTTGAAAATTTTCTCTCTCACACACACACCCCAAGGCGAAGCTAAAATATTATTTAAAGGAGCCAAAATTAAATAATGAAACTTTTGAGGAGGTAAAGAGTTAAAAGGAGCAAATTTACCATATTGGGAGGGCCTCTGCCGTTATAGGAGTGTATTAGTGGCGGAGCTTAGTAGAGATCTAGCCTCCCTTAAAATGGTAAATTTTTAATTTAAACTCTTTATAATTTATAAAATTTTAAATTAGTAATAGTAAAATTGTACTTTAACTCCCAAAAATAATAAAAATTTGATTTAACCCTTTAAAATGATAAAATTATATTTTTACGATACTGACCCCTCAACAAAAATTTTTGACTCCACCGCTGAGTATACAGACAAAAGCAAGTAGGTGCCTTGGCCCCCAAAATAGTAAAACTATCATTCAATCCCTTCAAATTTTATGAAATCCAAATTAAAATAACGGTAAAACTGCAATTTTCACGTCTAATAATTTATAATTCATTTTTGACGTCCTAAAATAATTTTCCGACTTCACTCCTCTCTCTCTATATATAACCATTTTTGAACTAACATAATTTGAGCTTTATATTGGGTTTATTTATTTACTTTTTCAGATAAAGGAAGTACAAGAAATGAGCTTAACAACAAATCAAGTGAAATCAGAGATGAAGAAATTATCATGGAAGGTAGAAGGTGACAATGGAAAACAACCTTCTTCCCCTATTAGAGGAGGCCCTATTAATGCTTCAACTCTCATTGTGGAGCTTGGTCCTATGGAAATCCGTACTTTCTTATTGAAATTTTAATAAGCATATATGCATTCATCACTTTCAAATAAAAATTTTCAACAAATTAACGTTAATCTCATTATAGATTATCATCGTATCTGCTTTTTTTTTTATATAATGTTTAAACTTACCCATAACCCCTCCCCAACCCTTAAATAGGAGGGTAATGTGTTTAAGCGCACTCGAAATTACATCCTCCTGCATTAGCAACAATATCAATACCAATCGAGTTAAGACTCAATCGACAATAATGTTTTTTTTTTAAATTATCTCTTCCATAATCAATTAACTTTTTAGATTTTTAAAATAAGAATTAGTTAAATGTTGTGTTTTGAGCTTCAACCCTTTGAGTCTCCTGTAAAATGAAAAGATTGTTGAAAATGGTAACGCAATGAAAATTATGAAGGGAAGCATGTAGATGTATTGATATAAGCATCTTTTGAGATTGTGGTTTGTGCTAGGGGTGAAGTTAGAAAAAATTTTCGGGGAGGAGATGAAATTAAGTCGTATAATTTTATGAGAGTTAAAATGTAATTTCTCCATTTTAATAGCTTATATATTTATAATTTTAAAAAAATTTAAATCAAAATTTATCGTTTTGGGGACATAGTACAATTTTACAATATATTAACTAAAATTTTATAAATTTTAAAATGTCAAAACATAAATTTATCATTTTAGGGGGCAAGCCCCTGCCAACCTTTCTTGCCGCCACTCGTTGTGCATGAGGGTCAATTTGACTCTTACATGTGATTGATTAGAGAGTAGGTGCCTCTAGCATTTTTGTTAATCTTACCTTTTGACTTATGTCACGTACCGTTGTTGAGATTGATAGTTACTTGTTACTCAAACGTTATTTGTCAGTTGAATATTCATAAAGCATGAATATTAATTACTTTGAGCTTAAGGTTTATTTTCTCGAATCACTGTATTGTATAAAAACTCGTTAGCAAATTTTTCATTGAATACTTTTTAAAATATATTTTTTTGAAGTATGGAATATAATTATATCATTTGATGATAGTATAATTTGAATTTATAAATATTGAAAATAATTTGGATAAAAGTTGAATATAATAATTTTAATTTTTAATCTATTTTTACGTTTAAATTTTGAAAATTTTATTTTTCAATGTGGTGAAAACTTCCAATGCTTTATGAAAACACAAGCATTATAGAGGGACTAAAACCATAATTAGACCAAAAGTAAATCTAATCTTAGTATTCGTATACTTGCGCGGGATATCGGACACAATTTAACTGTCAAAATCACCAATCAGTGATCGCCACGTGTCTAATTATCCTATATATATTTATTTATTTCTTCTTCATTTATTCCCTCCCAAAAATTCCCCCTCATCTTCTCTCTTCCCAAACAGAAAGGAAAATGGATTCTCAATACCCGACCCGGAGAAGCTCCCTTTACCCGGAAGTGATCCAAACAAACCCCGGTATCCCTCAATACTCTTCTTCTTCTTCTTCCAATAATCTTTACCCTACCATCGACAAGCATGATTTCGTCGATAACCTTTTCTCGGACTATCCTCAATATTCCGTTAGACACCGTAACGACCACTCAGCTCCGTCTTTTGCACCAACGGCTGAGTCTTTTGAATATTCCGTTAGTCACCATAACGGTTACTCAGATCCGTCTTTTACGCCAACGGCACCGTCTTTTGAATATTCCGTTAGCGGCCATAACGGTTACTCAGATCCTTCTCCTCCTTTAGCGCCAACGGCTCCACCTGAAGCTGTGGAGGAAGTTTTAATCAAAATCCCTGGCGCCATCGTGCATTTGATCGACAAATCGTACAGCGTCGAGCTTGCTTGCGGCGAGTTCAGCGTGATCCGTCTCTGGCAGGATAACGAAATCGTAGCTGTACTCGCGCGAGTGGCTGATGAAATCCAATGGCCGATAACGAAACAGGGAACGTCGGTTAAACTTGATGATTCTCATTATTTCTTCTCGCTTCAGTTCCCTAAGGAAGCGGATTCAATTGAGGACGGTGATAGGAAGGTTAAGAAATCCGATGACGACGGCTCTGATTTGCTTAGTTACGGTTTGACGATAGCTTCGAAAGGACAGGAAGATTTGTTGTCGCAGTTCGATGTTATATTGCAATGTTATAGTTGTTTTACGGTGCAGAAAGTAAATGAAAAAGGGGAGGAGGTTTTGGATGGAGCGGTGTCTGCCGCGAAGAATACGTCGCCGGAGGATTTGAATTCCGGAAGCAAGAAAGAAGCGATGGAGGGGAAATGCGCGGCATATTGGACCACGCTGGCGCCTAATGTGGAGGAATATAGTGGGAAAGCGGCTAAGATGATTGCGGCTGGATCAGGGCAGTTGATCAAGGGGATATTGTGGTGTGGGGATGTGACAATAGATAGACTTAATAGAGGGAATGAGGTATTGAAGACCAGAATGACTCCGGCCGAAAAGGATGCTGAGATTAGTCCGGAGACATTGAAGAGGATACAGAGGTTAGGAAACTGTTGGCTTTGATTTATGATGTTACTTTTTTATGTTTTCATTTCTTCTTCTTTTTTTTGTCCTTTTGTTTTGGATAATGGGAGGGATAGAGGGTGTCTAGAGATCGAAACTATTAACCGGGACTTCATTCATTTCAACGGAAGTCCTTTGCCACTATACCACGGGCCTGGGTGGCATTTGGTTTCTTTTTCATTCTTATGAAATGCAATAGCTAATGAGGTAACAATATCAATTGAATTTAGAAACAATTAGCTTGTCTGCATTTGGGATAATCACAAGGCTTCAATTGCATGGGTAGTATATATATATATGCTGCCAATATGGTAGCGAGATAAAGGTTATTGATAAATTTGGTATATAATTACATTTGCATTATGTGTGTGTTTAGGAAACAGAGCACAACAATGACATCAGTGTTGATAGAAAGTTGAAACTGCTGTGTTCTGTTCCTTAAGACGGGAAGACAAAAGTGGAAATTCTTTCGTACCATTTGTATAAAACTAGGTGATGAGTGATGACCCTTTGCGCGTTTTCTCTTTCAAGTTCTATGCTTGAAAGCAATGGAATTTTCTAATGGAAATGGAACTGAAATACAACTTTGTTCAGAAGAATTTTACTTCATAAGTTTTTCTTGTGATTTAACCCGAGTAGCATGGATAATAATGGTACAAGTTAGTTCTTTTTCTTTGGCTTTTAGGTCTAATTCTGTAGCAAACACTGCTTGATAATTTTGTTTAACTATACATACAGGGTTAAGAAGGTGACAACAGTGACACACAAAGTAGCTAAAGGGCTTCTGTCCGGGGCTGTGAAAGTTTCTGGATATTTCTCGAGCTCAGTTGCAAACTCAAAATTGGGAAAGAAAATTTTTAAGCTCCTACCCGGAGAAATGGTTATTGCGACCCTGGATGGATTTGGTATGTCATTCACCTGTCTTCACCTTATTTTCTATGAGCAGCTGCATCATTTTAGAATGCCATTCATCCTTGTGCAATTTACTAAAGTATAATGAATATTTGATTTGTGTGCTTATGCATGGAGTTTAATTAATAAAGATGGCAGCTGGATTGCATTTTAGGTTCCTCTACGGCTGTGTTAGATTTATACGTCCCAAAAGCACTACTGCTACTTTGTAGTAACTGATGTCGAGAAAATGGAAAGTAGATTGCTAGGTTGGTGTTTCTAGGTGTGCGGTAGGTTGATACAAGCTTAAGGATATCTGTATCCTGTTTTTATGATTTCTTGTCTTCAGGTGGAATTGAATGCACTGGATGGTATAGAATAATTTGATCTCAGGCTCCATAGGCTGTTACCTATAGGTGCAGACTCCAATTAACGATACCACTGAGGCTTGAGATATCCAAATGCGTTGGGTGATACGAACTCGTCTCGTGGGTGATTGAGTCGTAATAGTTGCCCGATCGTAAATTTGAGTAAGAGGTTGTTCGGTCCAATTTTGAGTTAGATTTTATCAAGAATAAGCTGGAAAGAAAGGAAAATAGGTTTAAACAAAAGGTTTGCAAAAATAAAAAAAAATAAAAATTAAGGAATAGATAAAAACGGCTAAGGCCAAAGAATGAACCAACAATAGATGAAAATTGTTGACCCGATTCTTATTAGGACACTTAGGTGATATCGGTTTAGGAAACAATGGATAAACCTTGACCCGCTATCAATGGTTTGATTGGGATGACTTTGATTGGGATGATGGTTTGAAAAGTTTTTCTCCTGATTTGTATGGTGTTGGCAAGTTCGATGATGAAGCAAGATTAAAACAGCACAAACAAAATTTGGACTTTTTGCTACCTTTTGAATGTTTATAACGTTTTGTGAGTTTTTCAACTCTCCTATTTCGTTTTAAGACTCAAGCTGACTTATCTAGCAAAAGCTAGTGGCGTCTACCTTGTTTCTTTCCGAACTTATCACTCCTAAACCAAGTGTGGCGTTCATCCATATACCGATTGATTCCTATCACTCTTGATAGAGGGTCACGGTCAAACTATCCTTCAACATCCATCCACCTTAAGGTCACATAAGTTTCGGGTCAGCACTCAATCATAGTGTTGGTTCACTCTTGATTCTTAAGTCCACTTCGATCCAACTCCATTCCTACCAAACTATTTCCTATTCCTTTGTTTCTTTGTTAGCCGAATATTCATCATTACTACACCTAGCCATTTTGAACCTATTTTGGAAACTAAATACCATGCCTGGCCGAATTTAACCCCTTTGTTCTATTTCGAACGATACTTCTCATTTTAATGATCGGGCAATCTAAACGACTCGAATCATCACCGAAACAAGTTCGTATCATTGGGGTTCCTATCCCTTTGCACCCTAATTTGTATTGTATTATCTATTCATGAAATTTGCATTTCGTTTAAGTCAAATATCTTATGAGCTAACTTTTTAACCATTTGTTCATTGTAGGGTCAATGCTATATCTGTTTTGTTTATGTGGGTGATTAAATGTGCTTGTTTGGACCATACCTAGAGGAATAGGACAGAAACTTTTATGTTCGTATATCTTTGTGTTTGTGTGTTTGCATTGAACAGTGAAGTTGATAATTTGTTGGGTTGGTTGGGTTACTAACGAGTTTGTACTCCCAGAACCACATTATGATCTTTAGAGGCCTCTCAGATACCATATAGGTGATTGAGCTTCTTTATATGCTGATGAATTAAGTCCCTGTTGCCTTTGAATGATGGAATTTGTTTTGAGTTTCCTTGTTGGTGAGCTACTTTATGACTCTGTTATCACTCCATGGTGAACAAATTTATTGCCATTTCATGCCATTCCTATCTGGGTTAGATTAGCTGATTATCTTATTAAACTAGCAACTTTTGTGGCATCAAATTTTGGGTATTTGGGGAGCAAATGCAATGCTTCTGATTGGTAGATATGTGACTTCTATGTGGCCAATTTCAAGCAGTATTCAGATCTCTCCTATTAATTTGTAGTACTATTTCCTTGTGAACAGATAAAATTTGTGATGCTGTTGAAGCAGCTGGGAAAAACGTGATGTCAACATCATCCACTGTGACGACGGAATTTGTCAACCAAAAGTAAGTTCATAACGTATATCAATGGATTAATGGACAAGCAACTGAAGTTTGTATTTGGATGTAAACCTGGTTCAAAGAGTGTTGTCATCCATTTGCCTCTGAGATTTTACTTGAGTTTTTTATTGGCATTAACAATAGGAGTTCTACTCTGCTCTTTATGCCTAACGCATAGGTCCATGCACTCAAACACTCCCACACACAGAGAGCTATGCCCTTGCTTTAAGGACAATTTTATACAAAGTCTCTTCTCTTACTCTGAACTCTCTTGCCAATTAAGAAAGAGACACGGATTTAGAGCTTATCCTTTCTGCAGGTATGGAGAAAAAGCAGCTGAGGCAGCTAGCGAAGGGCTTGATGCTGCAGGGCATGCTGTGGGAACAGCATGGGCTGCATTTAAAATCCGAAAGGCACTAAATCCCAAAAATTCTTTTAAAGCTACCGTGCTAGCCAAGGCTGCTGCTAAGGCTACCGTTGAAGAGGCAAAGGCAAAGGGAAAGAAGTAATTGCTTTCAAATACCCATTCTTCAAATTTGTAAGTTAACAAGAAAACTGGCTATAATCCCTATCTCCCTAAGCTTCATATATTATCAATACCTGTTGTTGCTTATTTATGATATTTGTACATATTTTCTCTATTAGTGGCAAGAATTAGAAGGCTTTAGTCTGGTTGTAGTAATGATAAGTTATGAAGATTTGAAAAATCATCAGATTCACCCTTGAATGCATTAGGTTAGAGTTGAACCCAATTTATTAGGATCTTCTAGGCATTATCATGTGCCATAGCTAGTCTTTGGTTATAATCTCTCTTCAATGATAGTGTGATAGTGATATTTGTTTTCTGTGGATTTCTTTTGTCAATTACATATGCCTACATGCCTGCATGCAATGCAATTTAGTTAAACATCATTATCTCTATCCTAGGTTTCCTTCAACCTTTTTGCTGGTGTTTGGTTTTGATGGTAAAGGAAAATATCTGCACTATATATATAATATATAGTTAGGTATATAGGTATGAAAAGACCATTCGTTGTTGCATCAGTCAGAAAAAGAACACCATTTACTAAAGGATGCTTATCTTGCTTTATTATTCTGATTCCTTATCAATATAAAGTATTTTACATGTACCATGGAGACCATATATGTATAGTTTTCAATTTTAACCCTAACTTGAAAATTCAGTTCAATTAACTTGAATTCTAAATTTGACCTATTCAACCCAAATTCAAACACGTCCTATCTCAATTTGATCCTAAAAGTCAACACTTCGAACCCAAATTGACCTAAATCAAAATGATTTGAACTCATTTAGAACAACTTGAACTCGAAATGACTTGAACAAGTAACACGAAATCATCCAAACTTATAATGACGCAGCTCAAAAAACATGTTCCTCAACCTTGAATAATTCGAATATAATTTGATCAAAATACCTAAAAAAAATTTAAAACCTATATTAACATTATTTAAATTCACCCACTTAATTAACAATTATAGTCTCAACTCTCAACTCTCATCTCCCCTTCTTTGGTTTCAACTATACCATCCAATTACCATTTAAGAAATAATAAACTTGTGTCAAATAAACACGTGTTAATTCAGATATTAAGTATTGCAATTTTTTATCTAAGTTATTTTTAAGTTTGAGTTAAGTTTCATTTATTAATTTATAATTTTTCTATTTAAATTAAAATATTTTTACACTTTAATCAAATTTGTACTAATGAATAAAAACTTTTGATGAGAGTACCTCTTCAATTTTCTCTTATAAAAATTAAATTAAATTAATTCTTTCACTATTAAATAAATCAGATTATTCTACATACTATTTAAAAGATTCAAATAAAACTATAGAGTTAACTCTTTTAAATTTTAATATTATTTGAATTCTTTTAATACTACATGAATTAAATTAATCCATTTAATTATAAATAAATTAATTTATTCAATATACCACCTGTCAAATATGTTGATCGAAAATTTTCGAGTTCATATAGAATTTTGACAGATGTAGCTTCCATTGTGAGGCACCAAATGCTTTCAAATCCTGGACCCCAAATCCATAATGACAGACGGCCACATCCAACTATACAAATGTGAATGGTGGACCCCAAAAGCCAGCCATGCGCACACCTCATTTGGTCCACTTGGGAAAATACGTCCCATTCCTTGCTATTTAGTATGTAAACTTCACTATAATACAAATGCCTATATTATCCTTTTGTTTTTTGGTTCGTGGAAAGTGTGGTTTGATGGGTGGTGAGTGAAGTGAATTTTCGAGTAGTGGCAAGTTAGAGCTTGATTAAATATTTTTGTTTTGAGTTTGAGTTTGAATTTAAACTCGAATAAGTTTATTTTTTAATTTTTTAATTTAAGTTTAATCATATTTAGATTCTTTTTATATAATAAAAGTAGAAATATAATTTTATAATATAAAAATATATTAAAATAAAAAGCTTAATTTGGTTCACGAGCTTTTCGAATCAAGCAATATGGTATTCGAATTCAGCTTGATCGATAGGCTCTTAATAATTAATGAATCGAATTTGAAATTTTTTTAAGTTGAACTCAAATAATTTGTGAGTACCAGTTTCTCATTTATATCTCTAATAAAGAATGTAGTGACGTGGAAGGTTTTGAATTGTGAATTTGAAGAAAGTATTTTATTTAATCTTCTGCTTTAAATCTATACCACTATCTTTTCAAATGGTTCCATTAAGCTTTGTTTCAAGTCCAAGTAAACGAATCAAATACTCTTCTATTGTTGAAACCAGCCAATCCTCAATTGCCTTCATAATTACTCCCCCAATCCCATCTTTTTAGTGCAAAACATAGCTAGTTGATTCTTTGTCTGATTCTTCACAACATATGCATTTACTTTATTATAAAATAAAAAAAAAATATTTAATGTACTGACAATGTATAAACACTGAACTGTACCAAAAAATAGTGAAATGACCCTATATATTGTAAATGCTTCCAGAGCTGTTAGCATCACAATCTCACCCAAAAGATCTTTCAATCTCCAATTGATTCTTTGGAGCCTTCAAACCCATTGTATAATACCCCTATCAATTTATGGCCAAACCATGTCCATGTCTACCTCTTCTATAAGCTTTTAAAGTGATTAAAGAATATAAAGACATAAAAGGATTTTACTTTAGTTAAACTATATCTTCTTTTTCTGCATAGAAAAATGATTATCTTGGATATTATTTAACAAAATCCATCTTCTTTTTTTCCCTCTTCTCTATAGTATATGAAAAAGGTGACCATAGGAAAATAGAGACCATAGAAGAATAAAAAGATGCTAGTACCCTCAAAAATTTAGGATAATAAATAGTAATTAACTATTATATATGAAAAGAACAAGGTGCTTCCTTACGTTGCCTCAAACCTATATGGGTGTATTTATAAATTCTTATATTTTTACGAAAATTAAGAAGTTAGTTTTATTTGTTAAAATTTTATTTTTATATTTTATAATATTTGAGAAATTAGTCCAATTGAGTATCAATGTTCAAGAGCAAAGTCAGAAAATTGTTTTAGGAGTAAAAATTAATAAAAGAATTTTAAGGGATGTAGTGCAATTTTACCATTATATTAAATTATAATTTTTTTTAAAACTAGAAAGGCTAATAGAGAAATTTTCCATTGGGGGAGGGGGGAGGCAAAGCGGCTGCCTACCTCCTCCCTCCACCCTTGATAATGTTAGAACTTGTCATTAAGTCACCGTTCTAGAGGTCAATAGTTTAATATTTTATATGCAAAAAAACAACAAATAGTTCACTTGTTTACTAACAAGTGAACACTAATTTTTCATTTTTCATAAACTACGATAATCAAATTCTAACAAATTGAAGCAACTAAAGATGATAATGCATATGTGTGTATATATATATATATTGTTACTTTTAGCTGCTTATGTTTATCCTTTTAGGTAAGGCAATATAAAGAACAGTGTTGGAGACTTATTGGCACATACACCAATAGATATGTTGCTTTAAAGGTGAAATATGAACTTAGCCAAATATTTTTATGTTCAATTGGGATGATGGATTAGTGAGGTGGAGTCACAATGCATGAGTTCTAGAGGATGATAATTGATAAAAACCCTTCCCAATCAAGCAAATTCAAAAGCATTTGCACGCCCATACCCCCTTTTTTTTTGTTTTGTTTTCTTTTAGGGTTTATATTACTAACTTTTAAGCCGCCCCTTCAAAATTTTAAGTCTTTTAATCTTCAATGGATTAATGACAAATGGGTAAAGTATCACCTACCCCAACTTTGTCTTTAAAATATTATATATATGATGTTTTGAATTCAGGTTTTAACTCAATTGGTTTGAATAAATTTCCCCATTCTTTCATATAAAAATGTCAAAGTTATGTAAATAGTTCTTATACTTTGTATAGGGGTAACTCTAGAATTTTTTAGGGGATCGGAATTGAATAATAAGATTTTGAGAGATCAAAACATAATTTTATAATGTATTAGTTTATTATATTCGTCATTTTAAGGGATCAAAGTATCATTATATTATAAATTAATTTTTAATCTAATCATCTTTTAGGGGACTTAAATAGTAATTTTCCATTTGAGGGGAGTTAGGGCTCTTGCTTACCCACCTCATATTCGTTTTTGCTTTGTACTATGTGTTTGTTGTGTATTTAATGTTTATACCTTAATTTGATTAATTTTAGTATCTATACTTTTCAAGTTTTGAAATTTGGATATTGATCTTAATGGCGATAGTTAAAAAAGATTAAAAAATTTATTGACGTTTTAGTGGGTATTATGTGAAAATCTTGGTTGTTTTCACATGATACTTATAAAAAATGTCACTAACGGTTGTTATTAAGGTCATGATCGAGATTTTAAAATTTAAATAGTACAAGGATTAAAATTGACTAAATTGAAGTATACAGATTAAATTCGTAACAAACTTATAATGCTCTAATTTGGTATAATTTGATTCTATACTTTTTTAGTGTTTAGTTCATCTAAATAATTGACACCATTAAATATTATGTGTTTATTACGGATTTAATCTTTGTACTCCCGTTTAGTTAATTTTAGTTTTTGAATTCTAAAATTGTGATCCTAACCCTAGTGGCTATTATTAAAAATGTTAAATAAAATGATGTGACATTTTTTTAGGTATTATGTGAAAATCTCAACACATGTCAAACTTGTTATTTTCATAAAATAGTCACAAAAATGTTATATTATTTTATCTTGTTGTCATTAGGATCATAATTAAAATTTCGGAATTCGAGCGATACAGATATTAAAATTGAACAAATAAGAATACAAAGATTTAAAAGTCCATAAAAAACACACAGTGCAGGGATTATTTGCATAATGTGACCAAAAATAAACAAAATATTGCATTTTCACTCACAAATTTGTTTTATAATCATGATTATGAAATTCTTTATTTAGTGAAAAAAAAAATGAATAAATTGCAAATATTTTTTCACACTTCATAGGTTCATGCATGTTGGTATGTGAATTAAAATGATGAAATTATTTTTTTAGGGTTTAACTAACATTTAGATTTTGAATTTGGCAAGTAACTTTATAGTTTTTTTTCAATTTAGTTCCTGAATTTGAATTTTCCACATTATGAAATTGCATCATATCATCACTTTATTTTTATTTTTTTTTATTTTATATAAATCTTTTAAAATTTTAAGTAATCGCATAACACCATTTCTATCGCATCATTACACTTTAATGATATTCAAGTTTAAAGATCAAATTAGAAAATTTTGTCAAATTCCAAAACTAACATAGATTTAAAAAATTTTCTACAACCAAATTGAAAAAACTTGCTAACTTTAAGAACTAAATATTACTTAATCCATTTTTATTATATATATATTCATATTTAGTCAACCCCCTTAATTAGGGTCTATTCTTATGGTTCTTTCCTAGCTAGCCTAATCATATCACCACCACCGAAAGACCTAATTTTGAAACGCCAGTCACTCTCCAATTAATCATGAAACTCATGGTCCCAATTTTCCAACAATTGACTAATTACTTGTCACCCGACCCGGTTCAGTGAGGTATGAACAGTTAGGGTGGGTTTGGATGGACAGTGCGTTTATCTGCAGTTAGTGTAAAAATAGCAGTGGCAGTGAGATTAAATACTGTAGCGATACTGTAGCGTGAGACAAAAAGTAAGCTAAACGCACCGCACCGCACTCAATCGCCCATCCAAACCCACCCTTAGACTTATCTTGAGTCGGTCCGAGGCTTGCTCGAAAAATGAGAGGATTTGGATAAAAGTATAAGTCTATAAAATGGATTTGGACAAAAAAAAAGGCTCGAACTAGCTCGATTTTGTAATAAAAAAAATGATGTTTTGCTATTATATTGCTACTATTTTGTTATTATTGTTTGGATGTTGTATAACTCTTGTTTTAATATTAATTCTATTACTATTTTAGAGGTATTTATTTACTAAGTTGCACCTAATTTAGTATTATTTAAGTATAAAGATTTTTTAATTTATTTTTAATTTATTGGAAAACATTTATTTTAATGTTTTTACTATATTTAATGTATTATATTTTTTAATTTTGTTTTTATACAAAAAAAAATACGAGTGGGTCAAGCTGGTCTCAAGTTGTAGCATTTTTATCTGGGTTAGGTTTGGAAAAAAAAATTAAGCCTATTTTTCGAGCCAAGTTGAGCCCGAGCCTAGAAAACAAACCTAAATTTTTTCCTCAACTCGACCCAGCCCATGATCAACTTTGAGAGGAATGAAATTAGAAAATTTTTTTAGCACATTTACAATTGACTCAAACATATATTATTTGAATTTTGTTGTCAGCGACAAACATAAATATATTTTCTTTAATTTTAAAAACATTATTATTTTGTATTCGTATTTTTTCAAGAAAATTTTTGATATATTTACAATTAATTTATACACTCCTAACAGAAGTAAATTATTGTTAACTCACACATCACAAAACAAGATTGAAGATGTAATTAAAATGCTTTAAAATTTAAGAACCAATTTAGAATGAGAATTATATTTTGGAAATATTTGGTACAATTAACTCTTACAGATACAATATAATTATAAATATATGTAAATACAAAGCACAAACAGATAAAAAAAAAATCAGAATATGAGTTTTAATTTTGAAAATCATCATAGGATAATAGAATTTATTGATACAAAGAATTAACGGGAGTAAAAATGGAGGTCCCAAAAATCAAAGAAAAAATGATATCCTCTTGTTTTATAGAAAAATTGGAGGTTGAAGAAGGAGCCCCCTCACTTTGAGGTTTAGGATTTCCTTTTATTATATCGAGTCAGACCTCGTATCAAGTCATTTTTATTTTATTATAATATTATTTTATTATAATCATATAACAGTATTAATCACAAAAAGAGTTGAAAAAAAATGTGGCAAATATGTTCTTGGATGAGGAATAAAAACACACCACAAAGCTCCACTTTGGAAAAATTGCTTTGTCTTTGTGCAATGCCTTGAAAAAGTGGGAAATGACACAATTAAGCAGTGCATTAAAAACACACACCCACTTCCAAGATTAAAGTTTCAATTGTTCTCTCAGTCCCTATGCTCTTAGGATTTTTGAAATTTAATCCTGTATTTTTAATTTGAGCCTTTTCAAGAATTTCTTTTTCGAATAATCTTATTATAGGTTTTGATCATATCTGCTCTTTTTTATCACAATGCTTAGAACTACCCATAGTCCCTCCTCAACCCATAAATAGGAGGATAATGCGCTTCAGTGTACTCAAACCCATGTCCTCTTATATTGACAACAATGTTCATACGAATTAAGTTAAGACTCAATCGACAACCTTTCAAAAAGTTACTTCCTATATATATTTTATTTAAAAATTAAAATCTAATCAATAATATTATTAATTGATTTGAATATTTGGTATTTCAATATTTAAAAAATCTAATTTAAAAATAAATTATAATGTTATGAATAGAATTTTGATTTTCAAATGAGACAAATAAATTCCATTGAAAAAAGGTGTTGTTATTGTAATTTACTAAAAATTAATATTATCGGGTTAAAATCTGTTATTAGTCCCTGTATTTTTGTTAAATTTAAATTTTAGTTTTTTTTTTTTTTAGATTTCGAAATTTAGGTCTAATTATTACTTTGTTGGTATGACAGTTTAAAAGAAGAAAAAAAACTCACTTCGTATCCATGTAACTAAAAAAATAACGTTGTAATGTACCAGAATTTAACAGAATGATTTTAACTGTGTTGGCGATTAGAATTGGATTTCAAAATCTAAAAAATAGAATGACCGAATTCTTAAAATTAAAAATATAGAGGCTTATGACAAATGAATGAACTGAATTTCGAAAAACTCCAAAAATAGTACAGGGATCGGATCCATAATTAAACCGAGAATAAAACACAAACACACATTACAAAAACACATTCACAGACAATCAAGAACATAAGATCTTGCTGTATATGTGCAGAAAACTCCATGAAAAATAAATGGCAGAAAAACCATTTGAAAGCAGTAGTAGTTCTGAAAGTTCACCGATTCTTTTAGCTTCATCAATGGACACTACGCCATTGAGGAAACTATTACATGGGATTTCAGAGTTTGTTGTTTCTTCTTCAACGTGTGGGAAAAAAACAGCCGCCACACGTGGTCGTAGGATTTTACATAGGGATGTTGAAAGGGAAGAGTTTCAGTACGGTAGTGGTGGTGGTAGTGGTGGTGGCGGTGGTGGTGGTCATTGCTTGTCGTCTTATTACAGTGTTTTTGTTGCTCGGCTTGCTATCATGGTTAGTGAACATGAACATGAAACTCTCCCTTGTCGTTCTACAGTTTGAGAATTTCAGTCATTTTGTTTGGATTTAAGGTTTTTTTTTTTTTTTGTTGGAACAAAAATGGCTTCTTTTTCTCAGCTCATCCATGGCTGAAACTAGAGGGTCAAATTCTGATTTTGGTCCCTCTGTTATGCTCAAATTTGGGGTTGTGCTTATAATTTGACATGATTCTTTTCCTTTAGTTGAACAAAATATCGTTAGAATTCCAATCAAATAGTATTTTGCTCATCCATGGCTGAAACTAGAGGGTCAAATTCTGATTTTGGTCCCTCTGTGATGCTCAAATTTGGGGTTGTGTTTATAATTTGGCATGATTCTTTTCCTTTAGTTAATCAAAATATCGTTAGAATTCCAATCAAATAGTAGTTTGCTCATCCATGGTTAAAACCAGGGTCAAATTTTGATTTTGGCCCTTCTATTATGCTCTATTTTGGAATTAGTCCCTCTAATTTGCAATAATTCTTTTCCTCTACCTTTATAATTTCATTAGTTAATCCCTTTAGTATCTTTAATTTAGTGTCTAATCCTGTTCCTCTAATTCCAAATAATTTTTCCCTTCTATTATGCTCTAATTTGGGATTTAGTGTCTATAATTTAGCATAATTTGGTTTTTCTACTTTTATAATATCATTAGTTAATCCCTTTAGTATCTTACTCATTAGATTGAAGTTTTATTTTAACAAATATTGCTTTTCTTCAAGCTCATCCATGGCTAAAACCAGGGGTTAAATTATGGTTTTGGTCCCTCTGATATACTCTAATTTGAGATGTAGTCCCTATAATTTGACAAAATTCATTTCTTCTACTTTTATAAGTTAATCAAAATATAGTTCATTTATTACTTGGCTCATTGAAGCTATCTTTTTGGAACAAATATGGCTTCTTTTTCAGCTCACCCGTGCCCAAATCTAAGGGTCAAATTATGGGTTTAATCCCTCTATTAAATGTTTTTTTCCCAGGTGATGCTAGCTATTTTGATTGGGCTGCTAACAGTTCTAACCTGGCATTTCACAAAGGTTTACACCACAAAATCATTAAACACATTGGCATTTGGTCTTCGTTATGAGCTTCTTCAAAGACCAATCTTAAGGATGTGGAACATCTTGAATTCTACCTCGGAAATTACTACAGCTCAAGTCAAGTTGTCTGAATATGTAATTAGGCGCTACAGTAAGCCCACCAACCAGGCAGAACAAGTTGAGGTTCATCCTTATAAAACTTCAATGGTCAAATTCTATAAAAGCTCCTCCTATTATTTTTTTTTTGCAAATTTAGTCCTTCTGTTATAGTTTTTACTTTTCGAAATGTGGTTTTCGGTCCTGAGATCAACTTTTTTTTAGTAGTTTGACGTATGGTCAGTTGCAGATTTTGGTATTAAGTTTTGGGGAGGGGAAGGGGAGCTGATTACAATTTTCAAAAACTTTGGAAGAAGATTTTATGAGAACTTTTATAAGTTTTGGTAAGTCTAATTAAAACTTTTGAAAATTTTGGAGGGTTAATGAGAAATTATAAAAATTTTAAAGGGGTCTAATTAAATTTTTTTAAGTTGGGGGATTTTGAGATTTTTTTTAAAAAATTCTGGTAGGTCTAATTAAAGCTTAATGAGAATTCACAAAAAAATTTGAAGGGTATACTTAAAATTTTGGAAGGCTTAATAAAAAGTTTCAAAACTTTTGGGGGTTTAAATGAAATTTAAAAAAATTTCAGGGCTCTAATGAAAATTTTTAAAAATTTTGGAGAGCAAAGGCCCCTGGGCTCCTATCACCATCTGCCCCAGCATATGATGACGTGATATATACATTTTTTATATATCACCTCAATTAATGCTTAAAAAATAATCAAAATCAAATTATTTGACAGAATTAATGGAAAAAAAAAGTTAATTTCAGGACTGAAAATACACTAGAAATGATCAAACCATAATAGAGAGACTAAATCCGCTAAAATTACATATATAGGGACCTTATTTAGAATTTGACCAAAAACTTCATTTTCTTCATTATAAACATTGTTCATGAAAAAAGTTTAACCATTTTTTGTTTTGTTTTTGTTGATTTATTGCAATCTTAGCAGCTGTATGAAATGATGAAAGACATAACATGGGCACTATTTGCAAGCCGTAAAGCTCTAAATGCCATAACCATAAACTACAAAAATGGATTTGTACAAGCATTCCATAGGGACCATAGAAGCAACAACACATTCTACATCTATTCCGATCTCGCAAACTATTCAATCAGCTCCACCGAATCGTACCATAACGAGATGTTATCGTCCCGAAAAGGTTGGAACGATCAATTCATCCACGGCAATGTCTCGGCGATATGGTACCGCCAACCGCTCGATTCTGTGACGGGTGAAAAGAAAGGAAAGCCTTCACAAATCCCACCGGATGATCTTATCAACATAGCAGGCCCGTCTCAAGTGCCAGATGGGGTAGCTTCATGGCATGTCTCGGTTAGTAAATACACCGATTCACCGTTGCTTTCGGCTGCTTTGCCGGTTTGGGACGCTACGAATACGAGTATCGTGGCTGTTGTCGGTGTTACGACCGCTCTTTTTAGTGTAGGACAGTTGATGAAAGAACTGGTTGAAGTGCATAGTGGGTATATATATTTGACTTCACAACAAGGTTACTTGTTAGCGACATCAACTAATGCTCCTTTGTTAAAAAACACGACGAAAGGGCCGAAACTAATGATGGCCGTCGACTCCGAGGATCGTGTGATACGAATGGGAGCTCAATGGTTGCAAGAAGCTTATGGCAATAAGTTCCCACCTGGCCATGTGGTTCATGTTGAAAAAGCTAACCTTGGGGGTCAACATTATTACATTGATTCGTTTTTTCTCAACTTAACAAGGTTACCTATGGTAAGTTCCGAAACTATTCCGTCTTTTCCGATTAACCCGAACATCGAAACTAACCGTTTAAGTTGCCGGTGCAGGTCGGGGTTATTATAATTCCAAGAAAGTATATAATGGGGAAAGTTGATGAAAGGGCATTGAAAACATTGGTTATATTGATATCAGCATCTGTATGTATCTTAGTTATTGGATGTGTTTGCATTTTGATACTTACGAATGGAGTTTCCAAAGAAATGAAACTCCGAGCTGAGTTAATAAGTCATCTCGATGCAAGAAGAAGAGCTGAAGCTTCGAGTAATTACAAAAGCCAATTCCTCGCGAACATGAGGTAACCGATTTTGGTTTTTCAGGTCATTTGACATTATTGCCTTGCATGCATGTTAATGTATCTATTGTGTTTTAACAGTCATGAATTAAGAACACCTATGGCTGCTGTTATCGGATTGTTGGACATTCTTATCTGCGATGATTGCCTTACGAACGAGCAATACGCAATGGTTACTCAGATTCGTAAATGCTCAACGGCTTTACTCCGGCTTCTTAACAACATATTGGATCTAAGCAAGGTAAGATTCAAAGACAAACTAATAAGAATATAAACTTAAAAAGTTCGTAAAATTGAGGACGATGTTTACATTTTTTAGGTTGAATCGGGAAAATTGGTGTTGGAAGAAGCTGAGTTCGATTTGGGACGGGAACTCGAAGGACTTGTTGATATGTTCTCTGTACAATGCATTAACCATAATGTGGAAACAGTTCTGGATCTCTCTGGTATGACTTAAAACGAAATGTATGATCATCGGTTTATGTTTATACAAATTATGTTACATTATAATTTCGTAAACAGATGATATTCCGAAAGTAGTTCGAGGAGATTCGGCTAGAGTTGTTCAAGTTTTTGCTAACTTAATAAGCAATTCCATCAAGTTCACAACATGTAAGATGAACATTTATTTCGATGATGAAACTGTTACACTTGAGCAGAACTTAACTGTTTTCGAATGGTTTGCAGCGGGACATATCGTACTCCGCGGATGGTGTGAGAACCCGAATGTGTGTAGTGATTCCGGGAAGTTTTCTCCTGATCAGAAGAAACCGTTGTCTGCATTAAAGACAAAGTTGAAACAACACGGCAACCATACGAAGAAGGCTGGCAAGAAAGACAACAAAATGATTCTTTGGTTCGAAGTCGATGACACGGGCAGTGGTATGATTCTTTGGTGAAAAGGGAAAAAGGGTTCAATTTCGAGGTAGCTTAGCTTGAACTAATTTATCCTCCATGATCTGCAGGAATTGACCGGAGCAAATGGGAATCGGTGTTCGAGAGCTTTGAGCAAGCTGATCCTTCAACAACTCGAACGTAAGTACTTTGAGAAAAAAATCGTGTTTTAACGAGCTGATTAAGAAATGTAATGCACTTTTGGTCTTTTCAGGCATGGTGGCACCGGTCTCGGACTGTGCATCGTGAGAACCTTGGTAAGTGAAGTTCCTTGACAAACAAGTTTCGTATTCCATTACAAATTTTCATTACCATTTGACATATGAAACTACATTGTGCTGAAATATTGTGTACATAATGATGGATGACATCGTTCTTTCACTCGTTTTATCGATGACAGGTTAACAAAATGGGAGGAGAAATCAAGGTTGTTAAAAAGAACGGTCCCGGAACTCTAATGAGACTATTTTTGCTCCTTAGTACCCCTGCAGATGGTGTAGAACAACAAGGACGAATCGATTTCTCGAAGCACAGTGTAGCTGTGAGTAAAGTTTGATTATCTCAATACTCTGACTTTACAGCTTTTACGTTAGTACATAGAGTTTTTTTTATCATAAAGTGCTCGAAAATCGGCTTGAGATCGAAGCAAATATGAATGCAGGTAATCCTTGCATTACATGGTAGCATGGGTAGATTGACAATGTCGAAATGGCTATCGAAAAACGGAGTCCCGACCTTGGAAGCATCGGAATGGAATGAACTAACACAAATCCTCCATGAACTATTCCATGCCCGAACTCTTGATTCTGGTTTCGACACTCATTATTCACTGGCTGAACCTATGAGGTCCAAAGTACAAAGCTTACAAGACATGAAGAACCCGGTTTACATCATAGTTGTCGATCTCGGGTTGCTCGATTTGAGCACCAACATATGGAAAGAACAGCTTAATTTCCTCGATAAATTCTCCGGCCTTGTGAAATTCACGTGGATGCTGAATCACGATACGTCCAATGCTATAAAGATGGAACTCCGTAGGAAAGGACATATATTGATGGTTAATAAGCCATTATATAAGGCCAAAATGCTACATATTTTGGAAGCTGTCATAAAAGAAAGCTATGTTGAGCCTCAAAACCGAAGTCCGAATGGAACGAAAGGTACATCAAAAGAAGGTGATTCTCACGAATGTCTTGAAATCGATTCAACTCAGTTCGAGACAGGCAGCTCTGATGATTCCGATGAAACAGCTGGTGCTAGCTCTGTAAGTTCGGTCCATATCAGAGAGGAATCGAGAGAAGGAACCATACTAAAATCCAGTCCATCGACACTTAGGAACTGCCTAGTCGAGTTCACGCGATTAGGCTTAGATCAATGCAATACCAGACCAAAGTTGCATAACACCGAAGACATCAAACCAGAAAATCCCGATTCCCCAGAACAACCTTCGGTAAGAAGCAATGCTAAAGACAGAATAACAAACGAACCGAAATCTCTCCAAGGTTTGCGGATACTCCTAGCAGAAGATACACCAGTTCTCCAAAGAGTAGCAACCATCATGCTCGAAAAAATGGGAGCTGTGGTAATCGCGGTAGGAGATGGAGTACAAGCGGTCGAAGCCCTCAATTCCGTGCTCGATAACGACAACGAACATAGAAACGACCGAGTGGAAACAGAGATATGTGATTCTCCACCATATGATTTGATCTTAATGGATTGCCAAGTAAGAAAAAAACAAAAACAAAATGCTTCATTTTTCAAATCAAACTACATAACATTCAATAATGTTCTGTCTTTTCTTTTACAGATGCCAATGATGGACGGATACGAAGCGACGAAAGCGATAAGAAAATCGGAAGAAAGAACGGGTTGGCATATTCCGATCGTTGCTTTGACGGCTCATGCTATGTCATCAGATAAAGAAAAATGCTTGAAAGTAGGCATGGATGCTTATTTAACAAAGCCAGTTGATTACAAGTTGATGGTGTCCACCATTCTTTCACTTACTAAACAGTCATCACCTTGAATGTTTATGCATGCCATGGCAGTTTCTTGGGGAAAAAGAAAACACAACAAGAACAAGAAGTTTTAATAATGTCTGCTATACATAGGATTAAAACCAGTTTTGTTGTTTCAAATCTTCAGTTTGGAACTGGTTTTTTTTTTTAATTTATAGTCTAACTTCGGCTTAGTTTGTTCTTAGTTAATGTGATAACTGTATATATTAAAGCCCAAAGGCTAATAAGAATAATATGATTATTCTGGGTTGAATTTGGAGATTCGGACCGAATATATGTTTACCACATTAGTTATTAATACAAGGAGAAGATTGTAAATGTCTAACGATTCACTCAATGAGTCGAAAGCTGTAAGAAAATTAAGATGATTGGGACGTGGGAACTGGAAAAGAATTGGAGAGGATAAGAAAGAGTTGAGAGTGCTAGAGAAACGAGTGTCTTAGGTTTTTAATTCGGTGCTAGGGGCCATTTTTTATAGTTCCTAATATGTCACGTGTTGCCCATACATTAGTTTCGGACTCCCTCAAATTTAGTCGACTTAATAATGTATTGTCGTCATAGATATGGGCTATCATGTTTGAAGAACGAATATGTGTGACGTAATAATGGCAAATAGCTATTTGTGTCAGGTGTGTGATTCCATCAGTTTGAGCTCATGAGGTCTTATACTCGCAAACATCTCAACTCTTAAGGTGTCTACTTAATCAGAAGTGTGGACTTAATTGGATCTGATTAAATGAACTCATAAATTTAGGTATATCAAAAATAATTTTTATTTGTGTTTCCACTAGAAACCTTTTGTCCACTTTTTCAAAAATAAAAAAAATATATATTATTCTCAAATTAAGGCTCAAATTTTAAATTGATATTAAATTTCAATATGTTGTAATTAAACAATCTAACTATTATTTTAACAATTCAATTTCAAAGTTTTGAGATTTGGGACAAATTTAAAATTTAAGTCATAGTTTGAGGATATTTAGTGAAATTAACCTTTATTAGTTGTTGGGCTCTAGCTTAAGTTGACGCTCAAAGAGCAAAAAGCTTCATCAAACTCAGTAATAGCATAAGCAAATCCTAAGGAATAGAAGAAAAATGGCGAGATACGACAGAGCGATTACCGTGTTCTCGCCGGACGGCCATTTATTTCAAGTGGAATACGCCCTCGAAGCCGTTCGTAAAGGTAACGCCGCCGTTGGCGTACGCGGCACCGACATCGTCGTTCTAGGCGTCGAGAAAAAATCCGCCGCCAAACTCCAGGACTCACGGTTATATTCATCTCTTTGCTATATTACCCCTTCTATTTCATTTTTCCCTTTTTATCTCTCTCAAAAATTGATCCTTTCTGCTTAATTTTTGTTCAAGTTGAAATTTAGGGTTAGGGTTCTATGATTTGGAATTGGAACTAATAGATTATATTGGGTTATTTATGAACACTGTTTTTTTAGGAATTTTATGATAAAATCATGCAATGAGAACACTAGAGGTTTTGAATTTCCTCAAATTGGGCTATTTTTTTACTCATTTTACTGCTTGCTATTGTGTAGATCGGTTAAGAAGATTGTGAATTTGGATGATCATATTGCATTGGCATGTGCTGGACTCAAAGCCGATGCTCGTGTCCTCATAAACAGGGCTCGGATCGAATGTCAAAGCCATAGGCTGACTGTTGAAGATCCGGTTACCGTCGAGTATATTACTCGTTACATTGCGGGTCTTCAGCAGAAGTATACTCAAAGTGGAGGTGTTAGACCATTTGGTCTCTCAACTCTGATCGTTGGCTTTGATCCATATAGTGGTGTACCAGCACTATATCAAACTGATCCGTCAGGGACATTTTCCGCTTGGAAAGCTAATGCAACTGGGAGAAACTCGAACTCGATACGAGAGTTTCTAGAGAAGAACTATAAGGAAACTTCCGGGCAAGAAACCATTAAGCTTGCAATTCGTGCATTGCTCGAGGTAAGTTCCATTTGTTGGTTCTTCATGTGTGTAAATTTTAGTTTGTTTTCCATTGTTTGCCTTCAGTATTTATTTGTCATGTTGAATCCAAAGAAATATGAATTAAATGGTAAAAGTAATTTTACTTCCTCTACTTAGAAATGGTCAAATTAGTCCCTATTGGTCCTTTTTGTTAAAAATTCTATCCATTTATATGGTTAAAAATTGGCGTGGCTTTATAACCAAATGTGACATGTGGTGTGCCTCGTGTCCCTCATGCTAGCGTATAGGAATCAGTTTTTAATATTAGAAATAGATGGAACTTTTAACAAAATAATCAGTTTGCTCTTTGATCTAACATATAGTTACTAATTTACCCATTTTTTTAGTAGAGGGGATAAAGTGCAATTCAACCCTTAGTACAGGAGCCTTCATGATACTTTTACCAAATTAAATCTATCTTTTAACTTGTAAACTTTTCCTTGCATGGACTCTTAACCTTTGTAGAGATGATACAGCTTAACGACCTGTGCATCTTGAAGCGGAGCTAAAAAAAGAACTTGCAATTCGAACATTGATTATATTTATGTTTTTGGATAAAGTATATATTGTGTTAGTTCTTTATTTCAAACACCGATGGTAAAATATTTTATTTTTGCATATTGCTTGTGTGATATTATATAGTAAAAGTTTCTTCCATTGCCTTGCTACTCGAAGGCATGACTGCAATAAGGACTTCCATGGTGAAATCATACACTTGTCTGCATAGGTCAAATAATGGTAAAAGTACCATAGAGGCCCCTATATTAGAAGTCAGATTACATTTTGCCCTCTCTATTCAAAAAATAGACAAATTAGTCATTATACATTAGATCAAAGAGCAAACTGATTCTTCTATTAAAAATTCATCCATTTTTACTATAAAAATGTGGTATATCATGTGTCATTATCTAATTATTCTATTAATCACATTAGTTTTAATTATTTATAAATGGATGAAATTTTTAAATGACCAATTTGCTCTTTAATTTAACGTATAGGGATTAATTTGCCTATTTTTTGAGTAAAGGGGGCAAAATGCAATCTGACTTCTAGTACAGTGGCCTCCACGGTGGTTTTACCGTCAAATAATACGTTCCAACATCAGATTTACCTGCAGTTGATTATGGCTTGCTAATGCGTTAAAAGGGTGTATGTTATATGAGCAAACAATGTTCGATGGTCTTTACGTGTTTCTCATCCATGTAGGTTGTTGAGAGTGGGGGAAAGAACATTGAAGTTGCTGTGATGACGAAGGAACATGGTCTTCGGCAGCTTGAAGAAGCTGAAATCGATGCCATTGCAGCCGAGATCGAGGCAGAGAAGGAAGCAGCCGAGGCTGCAAAGAAGGCCCCTCCAAAGGAAAAATGATGAAGCATCAACTGTTTAAGCTATCATTTCTTTTTTTATTTTCTTTTCTGGTCTGACTGCTTAATTTCTGCAATTGAAGTTTCATTTGCCATTGTTGGCATTTTATTTGCTTTTTAGTTGTTTCAGTTTTAGCAGGTATCAATCACATTCAGATAATATGCAAATATGAATCTTGCAAAAAAGGTTTTAAGGTTAAAAAGAGGAATTTGACCTCTTTATCACGACTTAAGTTTCATGCATCATCGGTGATGAATATTACATAATAATATGATATATCATCATTGAATAAAATAAAAATAAAAATGAACTCGAATTATAATATTTATTCACGTTTTATTTATTTCTTATGCATCTTCCACAATTGAAAAAACCAATAGTTTCTTTTAGGCACAACAAATTTGTGCTTTTATTCCATCTATGAACATCATTTAAAGTTAATCAAACTCTCAATTTGACATGTATAATTGAAGGACATCATATCTACATTCTCTTTTGAAATTTTGAAGCTAAATCAGTCAAATTGAACCTCTTTTGGAACTGTGAACTCAATTCATTCCATGAGAAGTGACCGTCATAGTAGTGACTGAGAATTGCCACAATTGCAATAACAAATCCGAAAGCTACCTTCAAAGATAGCTTTGATGGTGGTGAAATGAACCCTAATTCAGATAATCTCTTATGGGAGGCTGCATAATCTCTAAAAAAAGCATCCTCATCCTGTCATTTTAAAACAACACTTTAAGTTTCTTGTGAAACAAGCAAGATATAAAGCAATTGAATTGCCGACTTACCTTCGCGTAGAGCTCCACATAGCGCTTGAACTTGGGATCTTCTACAAGAGCCTTGTCGGTTCGAAGTTTTAACAATTCAGGATCAGACTCGTCGTTCAGTAGTTCCCTTGTTACAGATAATATTAGATTATTATATTATAGGGTTTGTATCAAATTAATCCTTATACTATCAAAAAATATAAACTCTATTCCAATTTGACCGGTAAAAGTACCATGGAGGCTCTTGTCTTAGGAGTCATATTGCATTTTGTCCCATCTACTAAAAAAATGGGCAAATTAGTCTCCGTGCGTTAGATTAAAGAGTAAACTAGTCCTTTCTATTAAAAATTTCACCCATTTGTACTGTTAAAAATTAGCGTGACTCATAGAATATCCAAACAATGACACATGGTCACGTGTACCTCATGCTGGCGTAGAGGGACCGATTTTTAACAGTAGAAATAGATGAAATTGTTAACAAAATGACCAGTTTACTCTTTGATCTAACATATAGGGACTAATATATCTATTTTAGAAGTAGAGAAAGCAAATGTAATCTGACTTCTGGTACAAAAACCTCTATGACACTTTTACCTAATTTAATTGGATTTTATTCTTTTTAATAATACAAAAATTAAATTGATTCATTTAATAGTATAGAGATTTGATTTAATCAAGTCATGATGATGTCAAATACATTCACCATATCTATTCACTTGAAAGTTGAAACCAAGTATTAATTACTTACTTGTAGTATGAATTGTCAAACTTCAAAGGTTCCTTTGTCCAAGCACCCTCAAAACCTGATCTTTCAGGATGTGCTCTTCCCTACAAAATCCAGAACACAAAATTTTTATTTTTAAACAAGTAATTAAGTAAAAGTACTATCGAGATTCTACTAGGAGTTGTATTGTATTTTGTTCCTTCGACTAAAAAAATGGGTAAATTAATCCTTTCACATTAATTATAAGAGCAAATTGGTCATTTTTGTTAAAAATTTCATCCATTTATACTATTAAAAACTGTTGTGGCTGACGGAATAACCAGGCAATAATACGTAGCGTGCCATGTGCACCTCATACTGTGGACTAGTTTTTAACAGTAGAAATTGATGAAATTTTTAACAGAAGAACCAATTTGCTCTTTTGATCTAACGTATAGAGACTAATTTACCCATTTTTTAAATAGAGAAAGTAAAATGCAATCCGACTCCGTAATTACTATGTTCAACTATATAGACAAGGTACCAATGTATGTCCCCCAGAAAGTGCCACAATGTCCTTGTCAGACAGGCCCATCCTATAGAAGATGTCCCTTAGATGTTTTGCACCTGCAACAAATTAAACTCATTCAAAAAGGGGCAACTGTGTGTCTGTATATATATGTTAGCTCCCCTATAAATTTGGAAGTTAGAACCTTTGGAAAGCTAAGTTATTAATGCTAATGCATGGTCATGATTTTTTCTTACTTAGACGGGTGCGAACTTGCATGATTTATACAAGGATGAAATGAAGAAAATCTCAAAACTAAATTAGAAGCAATGGAATAAGAAAAACCTCGATTGGCATCAGGCAGGCGCCCTTCTTCAGGAGATGCCATTGAATCCTGACATATTCACAGAGATGAAACATGTTACTAATTTACCTAACACATGATAATTAGAGTTGGTTTTTGGAGCTCAAGTCATGACCACATACATACATACAAACATACATACATACATACATACATACCTTCCTGCCTGGAACAAAGTCAATAGTAGGACCTCCAGTGACCTCAACAGCAACCACTCCAGCAAGCTGTAAATGCAAAAAAAATTGATCTTTAAAAGCTAAAGTGTGTTTGTGTATGTTAAAACATGATTAAAGAAAAAAAAGAGAACATAACTAAAACATACCTGGTAAAGGTCTGCATATGTAATTTGAGGATGCCTTTCCTTTACTTGTTCTGCTTGTCATATATACATACAGTTAGAAGACAAGAAAGATAAAAAAAAAAAAAAAAAAGAACCAAAGCAGTTGAAATTATATCAAAAAAATCCAACCACAAAGATCAACAGCTTTTTTGAGACCACTGTTTGCAGCATGTTGTAACTCATCACCATGTCTGATAGAACCATTAGGTCCCCCTGTCTTGGTTTTAGCATCGTAAGTTCCAGCATCGTGCCACCTTCAAAAAACAATAACAATTAACACCAACCCCCAAAAATGAATACACAAGCATATATATAATAACATACGCCAAGCGAAGCATAATGGGGGCGCATTGGTTGCTAGAGATAAGAGCACGAAGGTCTCGACGAGCCTTTTCGATCTCTTTCAAGTATTGTGGGTCCATTACTGGGGCAGCCATTGTAGCAAAGCTTATATATATATATATATATATATATATCAGAAGAAGAAGATGTTTGGCAAGCTAAAAGGAGATTGGTGAGGAAAATAGAGGTTTGGGTTTGGGTTTTTATATACAAAGTAAGTGGAAGGGATTATGTTAAGAAAGAATCAAAATTAAAGGATGGATTGAGGAGTTGGTTTTTTGTAAGCTAAGGAAAGAATATGGGGGAAAAGGCCAAGTAAGGTACTAGGTACTTTTTTTTCCAGAAAGAAAAAATAAAGGTATAATTCTGGATTTCATCCTTGTACTTTATAAAAATTGAAGAGTTAATCCTTCTATTTTAATTTGTTAGAATTTGTTTGTGTTGCGAGTTATTTCTGTAAAATAATTGTTTATATTTGTTTCCTTTCAATTTAAATTTTCTCAGTTATTTTTAATATTTTTAAATGTAATTAATTGTTTAAATATAATTTTTCAAAAAATTAAACGATTTTTTCTATAATATATTATTACATTTTTTTCATTTTTAATAATTATGTGCACGGGTAAAATGATAATTTTATTTAGTGGGACAGGTTAAGTAGACGTATTCATGGGTCGGGCTATCTATCCAAACTCAAAAACTTATTCGAAATTTTTGAGAGTTTGAGAAAAAAATATTATGCTCAAAAAGTGGGCTTAGGCAAAAGATTAGGCCCATTTAAAATATGAGTCAGGCATGAGTTCAACCGATCTATTTTTTAAATTTGTAATATTTTATATTATATTAATTTTATATATTATGTAATTTATAACACATAATAGTTAAATCTATAGTAATATATATAATAGGGTAAACTACACTCAAGGTCACTAAACTATTAGTAAGTTTACATTTTGGTCACTCAACTTCAAAATGTTACAAAATGGTCACTGAACAATTTGAAAGTTTTTATTTAAGTCAATGGGCTATCAAAATCGTTGTGGTATGCCTTATTTGTTCCTACCGTCTACACAAATCAAAAGCTTTCCTATTTCTTTTCTGCGATTAATATTTTTTTTTTATGAAATAGCTTTAAACATAATGAATCTGCAAACAAAAAATCCAAACAGCTTTATTCTTTAATCACCAACGCTGATCGTCAAAACAATTTGGATCTAAGATATGTTCTTCTACTCATCGATGAGTACCAATTTACCATACCGATTGGCAAATCGTTACTTGGAGCTTACTAGTTGGATTTAAAAAAAAAATAACAACCCAGTGACTTAAAAATAAAAACTTTCAAATAGTTTAGTGACCATTTTATAACTTTTTGAAGTTAAGTAACCGATATGTAAACTTACTAATATTTTAAAGACATTGGGTGCAGTTCACCCTATATAATGCTACTCTAATTTAAACATCAAAATAAGATTTTAATAAATAATATATATATATATATATCGGTGAGCTTGGGCAATTTTTTTCCTCATATTCCTAAGGTTAAGCAAGTATAAAGTGTATTAATATCATGTTTAGGCCTAATTCAATTCATGAGATGAATTATCACAACTATTTCATACTCGTCATTAAAAATATTCATTCTGATTCCTTCCTATCTAGATTTGATAATGGGTCAGGCTAATGTAAAATTATAGGTATGTTAAAATGGGCTTAAAATTTTGTCTAAGCCTGACGCTAATTAAAAATGCTAAACCTGAATCCAACCTAGTTCGTCCGTATTAAAAAAAATTTAGATTATTTTTTATATAAAAATAAATTTTAAAAAATATAATATATCAAATACACTAAAAATATTAAGATAAATGTCCCCAAAAAATTGAAAATACATTAAAAAAAGTCATTATACTTAAGTAACAGTAATATAGTTGCAACTTAGCAAGCAAATGCCTCTAAAACAGTAACAAAATTAACAATAAGACAAGAGTTCCAAACAATAACAATAGTAGTAATATAATAGCGAAATGACAACAAAAAAAAGTTTAGGCTGATTTGGGCAAGTCCGGGTTGTGCCCAGACCAAGAAAATCCTACCTGAGGCCCAACCTATTTAGAAAACAAACCTTATTTTTTGTTCAAACCTATTTTTTGGGCCTATATTTTTACTTAAACCGTTACACTTTTTGAGAGGACCTTCAAATCTAGACACTTGACTTGGCCCATTATCAGAACTATTCCCATCTTACACTCACTTTATAAAAAATCACTTTCAATAAAATAAATCAATTCAAAATACATTTATTGAAATGTTATCATTTAATTTTATCAAATATTATCTTCTATTCATATATAATATATAAGTTAGAATAAATAAAGTGGAGTTTGGTATCAACAAGTGACACCCCTTACCCGTATTCTACGTCGGAATTAAGTACGAGGCATTACTGGACCTAACTCTCTTAGACGTACAACTTGGGCTATAAAATTTCATTCCAACCTAAAATATCTCATTCACAACCAAAACATTCTCATTTAGGGCCTACGAGGCCTTAAACATGCATACGGAGGGTTTCGGAACCCAACCGAAAACTTTTGTGCACTTAAATTTTTTTTTGTCCCCGTGTGCCTAGGCCGTGTGTCCCTTATGAGGTTGCTGACGTCACAAACAGAATACTCAGGTTTTTACACACGGGCGTGTCTAGGCCGTGTGGAGCACACGGGCTAAGAACACGGGCGTGTGTCCAGCTGTGTGAAAATCCCTGTAGGTTCGAAATGAAAATAAATCTCACACGGGCTAAGGACACATTACATTTTCAATACGAAAACGTAAATTCAAACTTTAAAGACAACATTATTAAAAGGGACAACCATAAAATTCGAACATAACCAATATTCATAATATAAGAAAACTAAAAAAAAAGAGGCAGAGTTTGGTCAGCCGTTGAATCGCTGCACATAGAAATTAGTAGTAACCCAAGAAAGATATAGATTGGTTTGATAAGAGTGTGAAGTGTGAAGACCCATGTATATGGTGGAAATGACTAACTCAACCCTGGTACACCTACTTCTTTATATAGTACTATTCACTTCACAGTTTAGAATACAACTTGCCTGTCTTTGCCTTTCTTTTCTCGGTAATTCTGAAACTATGACAAGGGCAATGTTGTCCCAAGAGTATGATATTCTTTCTTTACCAGTTAGCTTGATTCTGACATTGACATGTAATGTTTTATGTTCTCTTCTCTGCTTGTCTTCATTCCACTGTCACACATTTCCCTTAAAAAACACTACTAAAACTATTTAAATAATTTTACCATTTTAATAATATTTTTTAATTGAGTGACTAAAAAAAACATAGTCGAGTGACTACAAATATAGTTTACCCTGAAAATATAAGGATAAATTATATTTACGGTCATCAAATTATTAGTAAGTTTACGTTTTAGTTACTTAACTTCAAAATGTTATAAAATACTACTGAACTATTTAAAAGTTTTCATTTAAGTTCTCGAGCTGTTAAAATGATTGTTGTGTGATCTTTTATGTTTGCACCACTTACACCAATCGAAAACTTTTATTCCCTTTTTATTTTACAAATTATTTTTTTTGATAAATACTAATCCACCATACCTATCAACGAATAGTCGCTTGGAGCTTGCCAGTCGGACTTAGAAAAAAACTTAACAACTTAGTGACTTAAATAGAAACTTTCAAATGATTCATTGACCATTTTGTAACTTTTTGAAATTAAGTGACACAAAGCATAAACTTATTAATAGTTTAGAACTTCAAGCGTTGTTTATCTAAAATGTAAATGGAATCAAGTCAGGTTAAGCCCGTTTTAAGAGCAAGTTATTCCAACATGAATTTCTTCAATCACAAGATTCAATCTCGAAATGAGAGATCAAGTTTTAATGACTTGTTGATCAAAATCTAAATTCCTTGAAATAAAAGTAAATGGATTAAATGTTTTAACAAGTCATTAAAGTTTGATCTCTCGTTTCGAGATTGAATCTTATGATCGAAGAAATTCATGTTAAGTTAAAACATGCTCAAAATCTATATATTCTTCTTATTTTTGAAATTCGATTTTTTTACTTTTATTTTAAGAAATTTAGTTTTTTTAGCTTTTAATTTTCAAAATTTAAAGTTCAATTGTGAATATCGCTAAAATTCCTCTATTAAATTCATATTCAGTACAAGTCAATTTTTTATTACATGGTTATCAAATGAGTATTCTTTTCTATTTCAAAATATCACACTGGTAAATTTGACAATAAATTTTAATATTGTCGACAATTAGACCTGAATTTGAAATTTTAAAAAATTAGAAGGACTAAATTCTCAATATATTAAAAGTACATGTACTTGGACAACATTTTAATCTAAATTTTACTACCACTATCTATACTATTATATATTAAAGGAAGGCCGCATTCCTTCTTTGACGCCTGGCTTGCTTTTATATATATATATATATTCTCTTAACAATAATGGTCAATATTCAATTTCAGTCCCTCTACTTTTATCTGTACTACTACATCCTTTTATATGCAGTAGTGTAGATTCTTAAACAATAATGGTTAATTTTGAACTTTGGTTCCTCTACTTTCTAATTATATAAAATAGTCCAATTCCAATTTTGGTCCCTATATTATGTTAAGATTTGAGATTTGATCTTTATAATTGAATTTTTTTTATATAATTTGGTACCTCAATGTCTATAATATCATTAGTTAATCTAAATATTTTGTTTTAATTAAAATGTTGACGTAAATTTAAAGAACAACTAACACAGTTAATTTTTTTTGTTAAATTCTAGTTCATTATAGTGCCATATTTCGTGACGTGATTATCGAGTGATTAATTTTTTTAATTTAGAATGTCGTACCAATAACTTTAACAGAAGAAATTTAATAGCATTAATAATTGAACTTAAATTTTTAAATTCGAAAAATAAAGAAATTATTTTTTAAAAAAATAAAAAAGTGGAAATTAAAATTTAAATAGACAAAGAGCATAAAAACTTGAAGCATATTATAATCTTTAAATTTTAACTATTTAATCCAAAAAAGCGTGACGGAATAATCATACCAGTTCAGAGGCGCAACTAGAGGGCTGACAGGGCCCCGACCCCCTTAAAATGAAAAAAAAAATTCCTTTAAAATTTTTAAAATTTTAAATTAATAAAAATAAAATTACACTTTAATCCCCTTTAAAAATAATAAAATTTAAATTTAAATTTTTTGAAATTTTTAAAATTTTTATGCTTCGCCCTGTACTAGTTTGTATATGATTTGAATCCTTTTTAAGTTTTCCCATGTCCAAATCAAGCTACTCAGTGGCCGTTGAAAGTAATAAAATGACATAAACACCCTCATAAGTTTCCAAATCTAGCATCCAAGCCCGTACATCATCAACTAGCCAATTATGCTAAATAAATAATAATTATCAGAATTGTTTGCAGCTTTGTGCTCTCTGCTGCATGTTCAAGGTGGTATGTTACAGCAATTTAATAAGAAAAACAATCAAAAGTACATTTCAAGAGGGTAATTTCGTCATTAAACTGCAATACAAAATGCATTCATGGCTCTTTGTTCAATGCTGGTTTTTTTTTTGTCTTTGTTTAAAAAAAAAAAACTGCACATTTTTGCTGTGAAAGATTGTTTCTTTGAAGATGAAAGAACCCTCCGCCATTAATGAAAGCAACAAAGCTTCTGACAAAGTAAAAAAGAAACTACATTGAAACCCCATTTTTCTTTTCTCTTTTTGTAAAGCAGTTTCCTTTTTTAGCTGTTTGGTTTAAATTTTCCTGGAAAATTTTAGATTTTGAAGGAAAGAAGAAGAAAAATGGGGTGTTGGTATTCAAGGATTGATAGAGAAGAATCTGTTTCCCGTTGTAAAGCAAGGAAGAGATATATAAAACAACTAGTTATAGCTAGACAAGCATTATCAGCTTCACATTCGATGTATCTTCGTTCTTTACGAGGTACTGGTTCAGCTCTGGTTCAATTTTCAAGCAATGAAACCACTTTACACCGTCCACCTCCGGTGACGGCACCACCACCGCCTCCGCCGCCACAGCAGCCGCCGATGAGTCCTGGTTCAGACACTTGGACATCGGGTACAACCACCACTGCTTCCCCTGCTCTTCCTCCTCCACCACCACCACCACCATCTAGTAGCTGGGATTTTTGGGATCCATTCGCACAAGCAGCCACTACTGCTTCTCGTTCAGTCACTGAAGAAGAGTGGGAAGCTGCTACTTCTACATCCGAAACGGCTGTCACCGCCGTTACTGGAGCTGCAAACGCGGTAGCGCCGCCTTCGAGTGGTAGTGAGCTAGCCATGGTTGTTTGTAGGAACAGTAAAGAACTAGTGGAGATTGTTAAAGAAGTTGATGAATATTTCCTTAAAGCTGCTGATGCTGGTAGCCATCTTTCATTACTGTTAGAAGCTTCAAATCCCAATCTTTCAGGTATAGAAATATACAGATCTTTGCTTCATTGCCTCACTGTTTTATACTTTTAACAATTTGGTCCCTTATAGGCAAAGGGTATAATAACTATGCCTGTAACTTAACCCCAACAACATGGACATGGAATTGGAACCCCAAAATAGTGGAAAACACCATTGTTGGACATACAGGAAATACTAGCCATTGTTCCACCATAGAGAGATTATATGCTTGGGAGAAGAAACTATACCAGGAAGTCAAGGTACTCAATTTTTTTTAAGTGCATGCAAGTTTTAGTTTTTTTTCAATTACGCCCTCTTCAAATTTATTGGCCTTTTCTTTGGTTTTAGAATGCTGAGGCTATAAAGATAGAACATGAGAAGAAGGTGGCACATATGAGGAAACTTGAAGTGAAGAGAGCTGAGTATATGAAAACTGAGAAAACAAAGAAAGAAGTTGAAAAATTAGAATCCCAAATGATGGTTGCTTCACAAGCTATTGAAACTACATCAGCTGAAATCATTAAACTCAGAGAATCTGAGCTTTACCCTCAATTACTTGAGCTTGTAAAAGGGTTAGTCACTTAGTCTTTCTTTGGTTAAATTATCATGTTGGTCCTTGTACTAGAAGTCAAATTGCATTTACCTCCTTTACTAAAAAATGAGCAAATTAGTTCATAGAGAAAACTGCTTTTTTGTGTAAAAAATTCATCCATTTCTATTGTTAAAATTGATCAACCGTCCCTTCATGGTACTTTTACTGTCTTCCTTTTGCATTGCATGGGGGTATAGGTGAAAGACACATTTGGAAGCCCCTGCACAGGAGTCAAATTGCGTTTTGTCCCTGTAACTCAAAGACTGTTAAAAATTTAATCCATTTCTATTATTAAAAAAAGAACTAGCTTGTTCTTTGATAGGGACTAATTTGCTCATTTTTTTGAATAGAGGAAGCAAAATGAAATTCGATTTCTTGTACAAGGACTTCTGTAATACTTTTACAGTCTTCCTTCCTTCCCATGTGACTGTGTTGCATTGCATTTCTTTTTGCTAGTTGAGGACATAAGCTTGTGGCACATTTGGGACCCATAGGCATGCTATGCTGTTTCACTTTGAATCATACTGTTAAGGCATTTGCAATGCAGATTCAGGATTCAGTGCAAAAGTTTGGATGGTTACTATCAATGGCAGTAGAGATAAAAAAAGGAGCCTAAAAAGTCAAAGCCTAGTGCTTGCTAAAATGGCCTTAACATGGAATTTACTTTTGACTGCTTTTACTGCTGCTTATTGTCTTTTGCTTATGTTTTGAGGTTGAGGGGATAATGGACCATTTATCCTTATATAGGCTAGTGGGGTCTCTAATGTAGAGTTAAACCTTAATCTTTTGTTGATTCCTTTATTTTTTAGGTTCTTTGAAGGGAATCCTATGGTCCTAAATGTGCACAGTTTGTGGTAAAAAAATCTTTCCGGTCCCTCTCGATTTTGAAATTGAGCAAATTGGTCCTTTTTAAAAAAAAAATCAGAGCTATTTAGTCCTTGTCAATTTGAAAGTGAGCAACTAAGGACAATTAGTTATAATGTTAATGTATTTCATTAATTGTACATAATTTTGATTAGTATAACAACAAATTTAGCCTTTAATGTTTACGTGTTTTTTTCAATTTGTTCTTGATTTTAAGAAGTTCAACAAATTTAGTCTCAACATTTACACATTTATATAAATGTTGCTGGCTAAATTTGTTAAATCAGGACCACATTGACAAAATGTCTAAACTTTGAGAGCTAAATTTGTTATTATATTAATCGAAATTATGTACAATTGATAAGAAAAAATATTAACTCGAGGCTACTTGTCCTTAATTGCTTTGATTTTTTTGAGAAGGACCAATTTGCTCAATATTGAAATTGAGAGGGACTGGAGAGGTATTTTTACTGCAAATTTTCAAAACTAAGAATTTGGCTATTGCTAGTTTAACGTTGCGGTTGAAAAGTGCTTTTGAAAAGCATAATGCTATGTTATTTGCTTGTTATGCAGATTGATGTGCATGTGGAGAAGCATGTATGAGATCCACCAAGTTCACACACACATAGTTCAACAACTCAAGTACCTTAATTTCATCCCTTCTAACGAGCCGACATCCGAGATTCACCGGCAATCAACTCTCCAGCTCGAACTTGAAGTCCAGCAATGGCATTTGTCTTTCTGCAACTTAGTCAAAGCCCAACGAGACTACATTCAGTCCCTTGCTGGTTGGCTTCGGCTTAGCCTTTTCCAGTTCAGCAAAAACCCGCTTTTAAGAAACAGTCAAGAATCGAAAATTTACTCTTTTTGCGAAGAGTGGCATCTTGCGGTCGATAGGATTCCGGATAAAGTAGCATCTGAAGGAATCAAGAGCTTCTTGACAGTAATCCATGCCATCGTAGTTCAACAAGCCGAGGAGTATAAGCAAAAGAGGAAGACAGATTCCGCGTTTAAAGACTTCGAGAAGAAGGCAGCTGAACTTAGATCACTCGAAAGTAAGTACAGCCCTTTTTCTGTACCAGAAACAAACAAAGACCCCATTGCAGAAAAGAAAACAAAAGTGGACTTATCGAGAGCCAAAGCGGAGGAAGAGAAGAGTAAGCACGAGAAGTCGGTGAGCGTAACACGAGCAATGACTTTGAACAACCTTCAAATGGGGTTTCCGCATGTGTTTCAAGCAATGGTAGGGTTTTCGAGCATATGCATGCAAGCATTTGAATCCGTATACAACCAAGCCAAGAGTATCGAACAACAGCACGATGTCAAGAGAATTCTCCCTTAAAAACCGAGGCGAAAACGATGCTATTACGAACCTGTTTTTGTGTATAGCTTATGCAAACTCTTCTAAATGACATTTTTAAAGAGGCAATGGTGTAGTGTTAGGGCTTTGAGATGGCATTCAATTAGGAAGGTAGAATTGTATACCTTGTTTTCTTTTAGGAAAAGTGTGAAATGCTTTGAAATTTTTGTCATTGCTCGTGTTACACTCGCCGGCGACTTCTCGTGTTTATTCTTTTCCTCCTCCGTCTTTGCTTCCGATAAGTCCGCCTTCGTTCTCTTTTTTACAGAAAAAGGGCTATACTTGCTTTTGAGAGATCTAAGCTCGGCTCCTTTTTTATAAGGTTTCTCTCAGTGAAATATAATGTTTTCTTTTATGCCACCTTCGGCATTCAGTAATTACATTGAGCTCCAATTAAATCTAGAATCGTGACAAGCAAATCCATATCTAGTTTATGTTTAGGGACAAGTGGGAAATTTTGTTTACAAGTTGAAAAAAAAAATTTTTGAGGGTTTAAAATTACAATTTTTCTAAAAGGCCAAAGAGATTTAAGAATTTTTTTATATATAAAAAAGAAAAACCTTTAATTAGAACATTTTGAAATAAAATTAATCATAATTTGAGGACTTCTTCTGCAATTTAACCCAAAAAAATTCGGGGGAAAAAATGAAATTAGTTGGAGAAGATTGGTTAGCTCCATGAACGATTCAAACGGCATGTTTTTCCCGGTCCTAAATAATCAAAATAAAAAACGAAAACTTTGCCCCTTTCTCTCTAATTTTTCACCTTTAGGGTTTCCTTCAACATTTTTTTTTCCTTCCCTTTATTGTTAATCGGTGAAAAAAATATGCAATGCCGGTTCTTAATTGAAGAAAAAAAAGGAATAATTTTATTAGGGATTTCGAAATTTGGTCCTCAGGTGTTAAGATCTGGGGCTAATCTTTTCATTAAAAATTAAAAAAAAAAAGATTAAAAAAAAAGAAGAAGAAGAAGAAAATGAGTGGCAGCGCTGCAAGGTTTATAAAATGCGTGACTGTTGGTGATGGTGCTGTTGGTAAAACTTGTTTGCTGATTTCCTACACCAGCAACAGTTTCCCCACGGTATTTTTTTTTTCCCTTTTTTTTGGTAATTTAATGTTTAGTTCTTTTTAATTGTTAATATGTTATTTTAAGAAAAATTATAGTTTGGGTTTTTAGTATGAACTAGTTTCTATGAATTGGGTAGGAATTTTCTATTTGTTGTTTTATTTTGGATTGAATGAGGATTCTATGATTGAAGTTTTTGTGTGTGTGTATGCAAGTCTTGTGTTGTAAACGTTTGTTGAGCTCTCAATACTTGATAGATCGAGTGAAAAAAAATCGATTTTTGAGGAGAAAATAACGCTAGGAGAGCTTGTTTTCTTAAGGGTTTGATTTGGCTAAACTCCGGGTTTAGTCAAGTCCAAAGTAGCTACCGGATAGGGGAGTCTTAGACCAAAAGATATGTTTGTTGAGTTCCCAAGACCTGTTGGATCGAGTGAAAAGGATTTCGATTTTCGAGCAGAGAAAATAACCCTAGGAGAGCTTGTTTTCTTAAGGATCTAATTTGGCTAAACTTCGGGTTTAGTCAAATCCAATGTAGCTACCGGATAGGGGGGGTCTTGAAAGGTGATGTTTTGTTGTCAGATTTTGGATTAAATGAGGATTAAAGATTGGTTTTTCGTATGCAATTGTTGTGTTGTAAATGTTTGTTGAGCTCCCTAAACTTATTAGATCGAATGAAAAGGATTTTGATTTTTGAGTGGAGAAAATACCGGTAGGAGAGCTTGCTTTCTTAAGGGTCTAATTCGGCTAAACTCCGGGTTTATTTAAGTTCAATGTAGCTACCAGATAGGGGGAGTCTTGATTGAAAATACCACTAGGAGAGTTTGCTTTCGTAAGGGTCTAATTTGGCTAAACTTCGGGTTTAGTTAAGTCCAATGTAGCTAACGGATAGGGGGGTCTTGAAAGGTAATGTTTTGTTGTCTTATTTTTGGACTAAATGAGGATATTCGACTGGAGAAAATACCATTAGGAGAGCTTGCCCTTTAAGGGTCTAATTCGGCTAAACTCCGGGTTTAGGTCAAGTCCAATGTAGCTACCGGATAGAGGGGTCTTAGGCCAAAAGATATGTTTGTTGAGCTGATTTTATTAGTGAATTCGGTTTGAGAAAACCTTGTTAAACTTTTTCGGCTTTACAGTGTACTGAATTCAGATCTTTAATAGTAAACAATATGAATGTTCTCTCTTTTTTATACTTTTGATTCATAATCTGTTATAAGATTTTTCTGTAATATACCAAGGATATGTTTACCCTTTTTCTTACATTTCTTCGTTACGGTGTAAAACAGGATTATGTGCCAACCGTTTTCGACAATTTCAGTGCGAATGTTGTTGTCAACGGGAGTACTGTTAATCTCGGGTTGTGGGATACTGCAGGTACTTTGCACTTTTTTCGTTATTAGAACCATTGTGGAGATTTTCAGTCCTATTCGGTGATTCTCGGTTTGTAATTCCGGACAACAGGACAAGAGGATTATAACCGATTAAGACCCTTGAGTTATCGTGGAGCTGATGTGTTCATATTGGCGTTTTCCCTCATTAGCAAGGCGAGTTACGAAAATGTTTCCAAAAAGGTTAGGTTACAAGGCAGTGCAGATATATAAAATTTCAAACAAAGAGGAGTGCTTTTGGATACTGACTTTCAATTTATTGTTCCCTGAAAATTGTCTTCTCGGTTTTCTTTGCAGTGGATTCCGGAGTTAAACCATTTCGCCCCCGGCGTTCCGATTGTTCTTGTTGGAACTAAGCTTGGTAGGTGAAAACATTAAGTGCACTTTAGCTCCCTTCTGAAAGTCTTAGACATTCATGCAACAGGAAGGGGTAAAGCATCTTATATTAAAAGTTTGATTGCATTTTGTCCCCCCACCAAAAAAGAGAGCAAATTAGTCCCTTTAGGTTCAATCAAAGAGCAAACCGGTGATTTTGTTAAAAATTCCATTAATTTCTATTGTTAAAAACTAGTCCTTATACGTCAGCATGAGGTACACGTGGCATGTATTTGATTATTCTATTAGTTACATTAGTTTTTAACAATAAAAATGGATGAAATTTTTAATAGAAAGGACTAGCTTGTTTTTTAATCTAAGGTATATAGGGATTAACTTATCCTTTTTTTTAGTAGAGGAGGTAAAATTCAATGACTCCTAGTACAACGGCCTCTATGGTACTTTTACCAACGGGAAGGCTATTAGTTTTATAATGGTTCTCGATAGTTTTGTGCTGCAAATTTTAGTGAATTGTTGAGTAATGGTCCATGAATACTCATGTTTATACGTGCGTTGTAGTGTTCATTCTTTTTTCTTTTTGTTTCCGAACAAACTAGATCTTCGGGACGATAAGCAGTACCTTAATGATCATCCTGGAGCTGTGCCGATTTCTGCAGCTCAGGTAACAATCTTCGTATTAATCCATTTTTTTCCACTAAAAATAACACGGAGGCCCCTGTAGTAGGAGTCAGATTGCATTTAGCCTCTATTACTCAAAAAATAGACAAATTAGTCATTATATGTTAAATTAAAGAGCAAACTGGTTCTTTCTGTAAAAATTTCATTAATTTCTACTATTTAAAACTGGTATGACTGACATAATAATTAGACAGTTCACGTGTAAAAATGAATGGAATTAGGTCAGTTTATTCTTTGATCTATGTATAATGACTAATTTGTCCATTTTTTGAGTAAAAGGGGCAAAATGCAATTCAACCCCTAGCACAAAGGTCTCCATGGTATTTTTACCGTACTTTTCCAGAAATATTCTGTTAAAACTAACCCTTTTTTCTTCCCGAATCCTCAAGGGAGAGGAACTGAGGAAGCAGATTGATGCACCCGCTTATATCGAATGCAGTGCAAAGTCACAGCAGGTATCTATTGTTTTCATAAACTGTACATATAACGGAGTACGCTTTATACTAACGGTATTTATCGATTTTACTACAGAACGTGAAGTCGGTTTTCGATTCAGCCATTAAAATCGTTCTTCAACCTCCTAAACAGAAGAAAAAGAAGAACAAACCATGCTCGATAATGTGAGTAGAAACAGAAAATGTAGAACCCCGTTCTTTCCCTTTCTTTTCTTGCACTCGAAGAAATTAGAAGTACCCCGGATTTTGATCTCCCAAACCGACACAACCAAGGATCATCACGAAGCATCTTATGGTTCAGTAGTATATTATGTTATTGCAACTCCTTTGTCATCTCTAATTGTTCGAAATGAAATAGATCGATGTTAGTTAGGAAACCGCTCGGACAGTCTTTAATTTTATCGTTTTGTATCGATTTATGTTCGTGTTTTTTGTTTTTCTGTCCTTAGTTTCTTGTAAATCGTTCGTTTTGGATTGAAACGAGTCCTTTCATCTGCGTATATATGATCTGTTTATGCCTATTTATAAGCATTCATTCTTTGGTTCAGTTATCAGGCACCAGTACCAGTGTGTTGTATGATTATTTTGATGCCTCTTTTTAATCATCCTTTTCGTGTAAGCCATTTTCATGTTGTATATATCGTAAACCTAATTTCTTTTGTTAGGATTAATTTAATTTAGCAATTAAATTTATTTTAGTATTTGAATTATATACATATATATTAACTTGTAACAATCCTAAGTATTTTAGAAAAATATCAAAACTAAAAATTAATGTAAACAGAAATGAACCTAATTTTTTTTATTAAATCAATATTTAAAATTTTTATTCTTTGTTTTAATACATGAAATTTTATTATAAAATTTTATTTTAATTTAAAATAAAATATTGATTGGATAAAATAACCCTAATTTAGTCATATTAATAACAATTGAATCATACTGATATTTATCCCTACCATAACCAACTATTCAATGTCACTTGCATCATATTCACCAAAAGCACAAAAGCCCCAATGAATTACAAGAAATAGGAAATTAAGTTCAACATGATCATATGAACAAAGAGCGATACCCATATTACTAGAAAGAATTGAATTTTGTAATACATCAATAACCTCTCTCTCTTTTTTCACCAATAATGGTTTAAAAAGAAAAGGCCCTCAGTAGCCATCTTTTTTTCCTTTTTTTCCAAGGGGTCGCCGCACAAAATTTATCCTCTCCTCAAATTGGGGGTCCTAATTCCCAAAATTAAAACGATATTAAGGAGCTGAAATGCTGGCAACAAACCCTTCACACTTTCAGCACCATTAACTAAAATAAACCACTATTTTTTTTTCTAGTTTCTCACACTTTGCATGCCTTTTTCTCCTATGCAAAATATAGTTCAAAACGGTACCGTGAATGGTAATGCGTATATATCGGCCTCGGGCAAGAAGCAAGCACGTGGCCAAGTTGCCGAGCTCATTTGGTTAGAGTTAAGATTTCCATCTTTGTGGGTTTTAACCTCAGTGTTGAGGTTTTGCTTCTTCTGAAACAGCCAGTCATCATCTCCAGAACTGGTTAACTCGCTTTGCAGTGTAGGCATAACCCAATCCTCCACAAGGTTTTTGAATTGTAAAGCTAATTTCGGAGGGCAAGTGGTACACAAGTTTGACAGCGTTGGCGCCTTGGCATTATGAGCAAGAGTTTCTGATGTGCGAGAAGAGGAGCAAGCTTTTTCTTTGCCGAGCTTGAAAGTTAGCTCCGGGCGTTTAATATCGGAAGTCGAACAAGGTTGTTCTTCCAGTTCTTTGCCTGGTCTAGGAGCATGCTCATGCACCCGTTGAACAAAGGCCTCATCAGTGTTTCCTGAGGTAGAGCAAGGCTGTTCCTTGCTGGGTAGCACTTCAGGATCTTTATGCCTTTGGGAAGGCAATCGGATCCGGATAATGCTTCCTTCACATTAATAATAACAATTTGAATACACAACATCAGTGCCCATGTGAAGCAAACAAACCCAACAAGTAAACAGCCTCCCCCAGGAAAGGAAGAGATACAAACACACTCACCAGGATTTTGCCCACTGTCGGGAGGTGAGCTCAGCTTCTGTCTTTTACTGCTGTTAAGGGTGCTATCGGAAGAGTTCTGTGGTCCAACCGCCTGACCATGTTCTTCAGTAAGCGTACTCTTCTCAAAACATTCCACTTCGTTCTCTCTTTTCTTTTGACGGTCTCCTCCTTTTTGATCTTCTTTGCTCCTCTCGTCTTTATGCCTTTTCTTATGACCATGCTTTTTACTTTCAGCTTCACCACTGTCCCGAGACTTATCTCTTTCTTTCTTCTCCCGTTTTTTCTCTTTCTTCTCCTTCTTTTCTTTCTTCCTTTCCTTCTTGGCCTTCTCTTCTTCTCTCTTAATCTTCAAATTACAAGAGAAAGTGTCAGTTTATGAACACAAAGGGGAAGCCAATACAAAGAAGCTAAACAGTAGCAAAAGAACACAAGCAGGCAGAGAACCAATGTGCAACAAGAACAAATACAAGTGAGGTTGTCCCTCCTTCACTGTTACTAAAAAATACACTCATCAAAGATGTAAGCTTCACAGTATATAAAATGATTCCATCATATAACTTGCATGATTCTTTGTTCCATTCTCCAGTGCAAATTAACATGCAGCTTTAGTACAAGCTAGGTTTCATTTTCAAATTACAAGAGCAAGTGTTAGTTTATGAGTACAGAGGGGAAGCCAATACAAAGAAGCTAACCACTAGTGAAAGAACACAAGCAGACCTAGAACCAATGTGCAGCAAGAACAAATTGAGGTTAAAGTGTCCCTCTTTCAATGTTACAAATTAAAAAGAAAGTCAGAAGATGTAAGCTTCACGATCCATTAAATGATATTTCCCATTATATAACTTGCATGATTCTTTGTTCCATTCTCCAGAGTAAATTTACATGCAGCTTTGGTACAAGTTAGGTTTCATGTTCAAGCAACATTTCACCACGGGCAAAATGCAATTTCACTAGATTCTAGCTAATACAAAGAAAGAAGCTAAACTGTAGTGAAAGAACACAAGCAGGCCTAGAACCAATGTGCAGCAAGAACAAATCGAAGTGAAAGAGGGACTCTTTCACTGTTACTAATGAATAAAAAACTCATTGAAGATATAAGCTTCATAATCTGTTAAATGATTCCCATTAAATAACTTGCATGATTTCTTGTTCCACTCTCCAGTTCAAATTTACATGCAGCGTTCTAGGTTTCATTTTTCAAGCAACATTCCACCATGGGCAAAACACAATTTCACTAAATTCTAGCTTATATCTTCACAGTTTCAAATTTAAGCTTCAATAGAACTTCCATACAATTGCAAACCCAAATATAAATATACTTTATTACACATTCACAGAGTTCCTTTATTGATCCTGAACTAATAATAAACAATCAGCATCACTTTGTTTCTTGAATAATTTGGGTTCATTTTCTCAATAGTTAAACCTTAACTCACTAAAAGATCTCCGTTTATTTTACAAGAAACCCAGAAAGCCCACACACAGCCAGGGCGCTAAGGGAACGGTTACATAAGAAATTTCTCTCGATCATTTATACAATCTTTTTACAGCTTTCATATCCATAACATAACAGTAAACATCTTAATCAGGAATTAGAACTCTCTGATACAAACTTTCTGGTCCTTTTGCTAACAATCAAAAAGCAAAGCTACCGAAGGAAGCGAATTACACAGCAGTAGTAGTCGAGCAAAAAGGGGTAAAAAAACCCAACAATACATTGAACCCGATTGAGGGATTTTGCTCAACAAACCTTAATCGATTCAATTAGTGCCTCATCGCGTATTCCGTTCTTTACGTACCCCGGTGGAGGATACGGAAAACACCGAGACATCTGTTGATTCACCAACAACAACAACAAACGGAAAAACGAAACCCTAGCTCGAATAAGATCGGGATCGGATCAAGAAACGGAAAAAATAATAATTTGTAACTCTAAAATCTTTGGGCGATATTAATGAAAACCCCGTATTTATCCCGCCAAAACCCGAAAAATATTTGAAAAAGAAAAAAGCTAATTAAAAGAGGGGCGATTCTCAGATTAGGGTTTGAAGAGAGAAGACGCTCTTTTCTAGATCTAATCGAAGAGAGAAGGAGAGGCTTTTTGGATCCAAAACGTGAAGGACAATGGCCAAGAGGGGTATTTATAGGGAATTTGACCCCTTCTTTAGGGAAATTAGTGAAACGACGGCGTTTTTGGGTAAAACGTTTTAGGAGGTTGTTTGGAAACAAGAGAGAAACTATTCTTATTTCCTACCGTAATTGAACCCTTATATGGATAAGATTTCTTGTTCCTCTTTACACCAACTTAGATAAAATATATCATATATTTATATTATTTTCATATTATAATTTTTTTAAATAATTTATATATATAAATTTTAACATTTCCTATTATTTATCTATATTATTTTATATTATGTTTTAGTTGTGTTTACTGGACCAAACTTAGTTTAGCCAGGTTCTTTCATGGTAAGTAAATAATAATATGTGAAAATTTGTATTTTAGACAATAATTAATTCCGCACATATGTGGCAAAAGATAAAAGCAAGGAAATTGAGCTTAAATACAATGAGTGAGGAGTTTAAAGAGAGGAAGGTATACGTATGATATCTATGATATTTCAGAATGTTCGATTTTTGTTGTTGTTTGTCTATGTGTTTGATTGATATTGTTGGTGCATTGGTCTAACTAGTGATCAGTTTGTTGGTTGAGCAACAGAACACCTTCTAACAATGCAGTTGACAACTGCTTGCCGTACTAACTGATTTGTTCTCTTGTATACAATTGGTTATATGCCGAGTGTTTTGGATCTTGTGGGTCCAACTTTTTCATGTGTTGTATTGTAACAACTTGTTAATATAACAAGTTGTATACAAAATTAAAGGTCCAAATATGGTATGGTTATTTACTATGCTCAAATTTGGTATTTAGTCTTTATACTTTAATTTGACATAATTTTATTTCTCTATTTTTAGATGTTACTAATCCATGTTATAGGCTTGCGAGGTAGAAGCTAGTAAAGAAGTTGTGAGGCCAAGACTTTGCAAGTCCTTTACCTTGTAAACCTATAACATGACAAGCACGTACTGTGGGACCACACTCGTGACAAAGATAAATATCTGTCATCCGTACATTACATTTATCCATTGTCTTAATATGACAACTTATACCTACAAGTAAAAAAAACTCAGTAGGTTGACTAAGCATCAAGGAATGCAAAACTACTAAGAAAATGACTCATAATGTGGTAAGAAATGAGAAATATTGGCAACACCCTTTATAAGATTCATTTGAAACTAGGGATGGCAAAACTTGAACCGCCTGATAGATTCTGAACTGATCTGCTCTAAATTCGAGTGAATTTTTTCTTTTGAAAAAATGGATGCGGGGTAGATTTTTTCTTCTTGATAGTGGGTATGAAGCGGTTATTGTAATTGTTTGCCCCATCCTGACCTGCTCCACTATATGAAATTATCATTTTATCCTTATATATATATATAAACTATTAAAAAGGTAAAAATGTAATATAGAAAATGGTGGATTTAGTATTATTCATCTTCATCTTCATCTCATTCCATTGTTATCCCTATTCAAGACCAAGAAAATGGATCTCTATCTACAATCATACCCTCAACCATCACTTTCTGATCACTTCTCGTGCTCTAACATATGTTAGGAAAGTACATGTTAGGAAACCTGAATATACTATCTTTTACGACTCTTCATCCATTATATAAACCATTACAAACCACACCACAATTCCAACATGCTATCGATAATAATAAAATATACCAAAAATATATTTTCCTTTTCTAATATAATATACAAAATGCAAAGTGGGGTCCTACATTTTTCTAACAAAAGCACACTAATAATAATTTACAAAGATTAAATAAATAAATAAAAACTCGTCCAAAAAATAAGATTAAAAAAAGCACAACCATATACAATGGTGAGGTTCATAATTTGTCACATGATGACACAGGCATTTGGGTTCTCATCGCTAAACGCGGTAGTGTACTTCACTTCAAAGGAGGTAGCCCTGGCCAACTCACCGGCCTGAGGATCTCCGACCACATTCCGCACATACCCAGGCGGCGCTTTCTTATCATACGCCCCCGGTGCGTAAGGGTGCGGCACCACATCGTAAGGCACGTAAGGCCAAAACTCCACCTTCTTCCCCGTCCGATGCCTGACCCGTTCTAATACCTTATCGGGATCCACGTAACCCACCACCGTGAGCTTGCTTTGTTTAGGGTTCACCTCCACTTGCGTCACCCCTTTCATGCCTTGCACTGATTTCTTCACCTTCCTTTCGCATCCTTCGCAGTCCATCTTCACTTTTATCTCCACTGTCTGCAAAAAAACGAATATTTTAACCAAAAAAAAAATTAAAAAAGAAAAAGAAGTAGAAAGTTGAAGTTTAATCGCCATTGCAGACCTGGAGTGGCTTCTTTTTGAGCTTTTTATGGCTTGGCCAATCACAGTCGAAGAATTCAAAGACAGAATCAAGGAAACCCATTAAAGCATTTGAATGCTAAAAATTTACGACGTGTGCTTATATTTGTAGTGAAAGATATGGTGGAAGATATCGTTTTCTTGAGGTTTTTAATGGAATCTGGGGCTTATGATTGATTATGAGAAGAAAGATGAACCTGGGATCTTCTGGTTACTTCGATTGCCTTTAGAGCCACCATGTTTATTTTGTTGGAGTGATTAGCGAATCTAATCGAGCTTTTTATTTTAATATTTTTATTTATTTTGAAATTACGCTTTTACCCTTTATTATATAGGAAAAGCTTGGGTTTTTTTTATCGAAATAATATAAAAAAATTAATTACGAAAATAGTATAGGATCTAAATTATTTACGAAGATGGAGTGTTTTCTGCAGTAACATCGAGTGTGGTCAACCAATAAGTGGCACCACCCTAAATTCAACCCAATTATATGTCGATCATTCTCAGGGAGAAAAAAATAATCTTTTATGTGGTATCACCAAACACATTAACGGCACCAATATATATTTTTGTAAAAATACATGGTACTTGTGATGTCGTCTGACATGTTAGCGATACCAATTTGATTTTTTTAAACATAACATCATCTGATGTAACCCCAAACCCAATAGAGAGACAAAGATGGTTTGACCTTTTTTTCAGGTTTTTTTTTACCTGGTAGATTTTTATTATTTTTATAAAATTCAAATCAATACCGTTAATATATCATATGGCACCACGATTTTTTTGTAACGTGTGTTTTTTTATTATGTATAAAATAAAAAATACATGTATTTTAAAAAAAAATTCATACTGATGCCGCTAATGTGTCAAGTGACACCACTTAAAATTTATTTTTTCCTCCTTCGAGAATAATTGGCATATGATTGGGTTGAATTTAGGGTGGTGCTGTCTGACAAGTTGGCAGCACACAATATTATTGTAGAAAACATTCCATTTTTTAAATAATTTAGATCTTATACCATTTTCGTAATTAATTAATTTTTTATATTATTTTGATGAAAAAAAACCTGAAGAACTTAAAGTATGAATGAACTCGAACTTGAATACAATCGAGTTTAAGTATAAAATTTGATCAATGAGCTTAATGTACCTTTGAGTATTTTCATTATGTCTCAAGCTTGAAAATTAATGTTCGATCAAGTTCAATATCGAGACAATATCTCATCTTAATTTTTGGTATGGTGCTTCTATGAATGGGTTGGGTTTTGAGTAATACTAACGGAAAAAAAGTTAATGGATTCAAGGTCCAATTAGGATATATATTAATCACATCTTCTAATATTTAGTTATAACATTGAATCCGATTAAATTTAGAATCGAATTAAGTCAAATTCCTAATTGAGATAAATTCTCTTAACATTGTTTTCTCCATCTATATAACTCGAACTTGAGATTTTGCTTAATGGTAACAAGCTTCTCGCCATTCGACTCAACGTCCATTAGTAAGATATAATAAAAGGAGGATGTACATGAGAAGTCTCTCTATTAAAGGGATTTAATCAAAAAAAGTTTCATTTTTTGAAGAGTTAATATATAATTTTATCATATATTAACTTCTATCCCTCTGATTCATCACTGATTTGATTTTGGAGTTCGATTAAAAGATTTTATATGAAAAAATAGAAAGACGGAAACTCCCAATAATAATATTTGTTATTTTTGGAAAAAAATTAATTTTTTAACTAAATTTATGTCTAACTAATTCATAACATCAACTTAACCTAATAATAATAATAATATTATTATTATTATTATTATTATTATTAAAAACCAGAAAATCCCAGCAGCCAACAAGTAAAATGTTAAACAAAAACATTAAATTAATATAAAGTTGGTATTTAGACATTGACAAATAACACCCTGTCCCCTACTTCACCATAATACTCACTATGTCATTCCAACTCTTTTTCTTTTTCTTTTTAAATATTCATGTTAGAAGTAGGGGCGAAACCAGAAAATTTTTCCAGAGGCTAAAATAAAATTTTAATTTTTAATACTCTATATTTTTATAATTTTTAAAGGATTAAATTAAATTTTTATAATTTTAGAAGGGCCAAAGTGTAATTTTATATTTTCTAAATTAAAATTTTAAAGATTTCTAAAGGACCTAAACAATAATTTTCTATTTTAAGGAGGCCAGCTCCTCTGCCAGCCCCCTCTGGTCAGAAGCATATATAGATAAGAGATATAATCTTTATAAATCTTCTATACCAATGGTGAAATTAGGGCCAAAATTAAATTACATGATTTTATGAGAGTTAAAATATAATTTCACTATTTTGTTGGATTATAATTTTATAGTTTTTAAAAGTTTAAATTAAAATTTTATTATTTTTTAGACCAAAATGTAATTTTATCATATTCTAACAAATAACTTTATAAAATTTAATGGGTCAAACTTTAGGTGGCCAGTCCCTTGCTCCATACTCATGCCACATGCATGTTCATACACATGGGCATAGATAAGGGAGCAAGCAATGGTCTTGGCCTCCTTAAAATGATAAATATGCCTTTTAAATTTTTTAAAATTTATGAAATTACAAATTAGTATGATAATAAAATTGTTTTTTGACCTTCGTAAAATTTATGATTCATTTCTTGCTCTTAAAGCAAATTTCTAACTTTGGCCTTGTAACACTTAAACCCAAGCTTAGAACTCAGTGGAATTATTTGTTAATGCTCTATGAATCTATTATAATTAGACTTGATTATCGAAAAGTGGGAGAGTTGAGACAAAAATATAAACCCGTTTTCTAAATGGACGGGCCTTGAGTAAGCTTTTTTTTGTTTGGGTCCAGCCCAAATTTGCAAAAAAAAAAAAAAAAATTGTTGCTTTCACTGTTTTTGCTATTGTTTTTGTGTCGTTTCGCTATTATATTGTTACTATTTTTTTGTTATTGTTTGGATATTGTCTAACTCTTTTTTTTTTGTTAATTTTGCTACTATTTAAGTATAAATAATTTTTTTTAATTTATTTTTAATTTGTTTAGAAACATTTATTTTAAATAGGAGGATAATGCGTTTTTATGCAATGCCTAGAATTATTCATATTTCCTTCCCAACTCCTAAATAGGAGGATAATGCGTTTCAATGCACTCGAACCCACGTCTTCCTACATTGATAACATTACCGATAAAATTAAACATTAGAATAATCATAATTAGCAATTTATTAGAATAAATGTGATCATAAGATTTGAATATTCATAATTTTAAGTATATACTAAACATTACATATTGAATATAAATTATTAAAAAAAAGAAGAAGCTAGAATTCACTTTTTACATTTATGGATATTTATTGACATTTAAAATCATAATGATTGGTGAAAGATTTTATATTTCTAAATCAAATTATTATATTTATTATTAAATAAAAAAATTTTGTAAGGTGGATGTGTAATTTCATCTTGTATTAATCTACTGTTTTATCATTTTTTGAAGGCACTAAATAATTTTTTTTTTCATTTTTTGAAGAGTCGATGTATAATTTTATCATATATTAATTTCTATTGTAGGGGTCGAGTCCTGCTTGTTCTCTCTAGATTCATCTCTGGTTGGATTTTAATAAATTGCTGTTAAAAATTCTCAAAAAAAAAAATTTTGGAGTTCGATTAAAAGATGTCAACCAAATATAACAAGTTATATTACCAACAAATATTTTAGTTGAAATGACAAAATTGAAGTTTGTAAATTATTTTTTAAAATTTATTCAAGATTTAAATTGTTTTTTTTTAGATTTTATATAAAAATATATAAAAAAAATCAGAAACTTCCAATAAAATTTCAATATCATAATATTAATATTTTGTTGCAATAATCGAGTTTTTCATTTTAATATATTTTTGTATTTTAAAATTACGTTTTTAGCCTTTATTATATAAGAAGAACTTGGTTTTTTTTTTCGAAATAATATAAAATTTTAATTAATTACGAAAATGATATATGATCTAAATTATTTATGAAAATAAAGTGTTTTCTACAGTAACATCGAGTGTCGTCAACCTGTCAGGTAGTATCATTCTAAATTCAACCCAATCATATGCTGGTCATTCTCGGGAGAGAAAAAAAAAATTTTTAAGTGATACCGCATGAAATATTGGCAGCATAATATAATATTTTTTAAAAAATATATGTATTTTCGATTTTATACACAATAAAAAAAACATTATGCAAAAAAAAATTATGGTGTCATTTGATATGTTGGTAGTTTGACTTTTTAAAACATAACATACGTTGTAACACCAAGCCCAAGAGAAAAAAAAAAGTGTTTGACCTTTGTTTTTTTTTTCAACTTTTTTTTTACTTGGTAGACTTTCATTATTTTTATAAAAATCAAACGGTGCCGCTAATGTGTTAGGCAACACCACAATTTATTTTTTGTAACGTGTATTTTTTTTATCATGTATAAAATAAAAAATACATGTATTTAAAAAAAAAATCATATTGGTGTCGCCAATGTGTCAAGCGGCACCACTAAAAAAATTATTTTTTCCTTCCCCGAGAATGGTTAGCATATGATTGGGTTAAATTTAGGATGGTGCCGCTTGACAAGTTGACGGCACCCAATATTACTGTAGAAAACATCACATTTTCGTAAATAATTTAAGTCCTATACCATTTTTGTAATTATTTATTTTTTTAATATTACTTCGATAAAAAAATCGAAAAACTTAAATTATGAATGAACTTGAACTTGAATACAATCTAGCTTAAGTATAAAATGTGATGAATATTTTCATTATGTCTCAAGCTTGAAAATTAATGTTTGATCGAGTCAAAATCTCATCTTAATTTTTGGTACAGTGCTTCACTCTTGCTTAGTATGGTCCAACTTCTATAAATGGGCTGGGTTTTTAGTAATTTTACATTGGATTCCGATTAAATTTAAAATCGAATTAAGTCAAATTTTTAAATATGATAAATTCTCTTAGTATTGGTTTTTCCATCTATATGGCTCGAGCTTGAGATTTTGCTTAATGGTATCAAGCTTCTTACCATTCGACTCGACGTCCATTAGTAAGATATAGTAAAAGGTAAATGTACACGAGAGGTCTCCCTATTATAGGGATTTAATCAAATTATTCTCTCTATTATTAAATATATCAATTTAGTCCTTATACTATTAAAAAGAACTAAATAAGACCGAGTTGAAATAGAATTAATATTTATTGTTTAAGAAATACCATTTATTGTTTAACAGAGTTAATATTTTTTAAAAACTTTTCATGATTCTATACAGGGGCAGAGCCAAAAAAAAATTTGAGGGGGGTAGAATAAAGTTGTATATTTTTATGATAGCAAAAGTGAAATTTCACCATTTTAATAACCTATATCTTTATAATTTTTAAAGGATTAAATCATTTTTTTCTCATTCTTGGGGGGGCAAAGTGTAATTTTACCATATACTAATTTAAAAATTTTAAAATTATAAAATGACTAAAGGTGAAATTTTTCATTTTAGGGGGGCCGGGGCCATTGCCACTGCCTGGCCCCTGATTCTATAAATGAAATATTTTGTTCAGAATTGAACCATAATTGAAGAAAAAAATTCAAGGCATTTTTATACAATAAATATTAACTATATTACAATTTAAGCTTATTTGATTCTTTTTAATATTATAGAGACTAAATCGATCCATTTAATAATAGAGGGACTAAATTAATCGGTTTTTATAATACAGGGACCTCTCAAATACATTAACCTATAATAAACTCACTAACTACAATAAATATACTCAAAAGTTGGGGGGACTTTGTATTTAATGCGTTTTTAGACCATAAATTTGTTAGTTTTAATAAAATTACTAAATGTTATGATAAAATTAACAAGTTTGATATTATTATCTGACAAAATAGAATCTTAAAAAACTTGTCTTTTATGCATTGGCAAGGGTGAAACTAGGGGGCCGGTATGCCCGGTATCCTAAAATGGTAAAATTTTCATTTAGGCCTTTTAAAATTTTTAAAATTTTAAATTAGTAAAAGTAAAATTGTATTTTACCCCTTAAAAATAATAAAAATTTGATTTAATCATTTAAAAAATTATAAAGATAGAGGCTATTAAAATGATAAAGTTATATTTTTACTATCGTAAAAATTATATTTTAATTTCGACCCCTAAAAAATTTTCTGATTTCGCCCATGTGCATTGAAAATGTAAAAATATCAATGTAAAAATACTAATTATGATGTAATAATCAATAAAGATGTTTGAATTTAATATTATCACTTTTTTTCCAAAATTTTGGTTAGATAGTTTTCAAATTTTAGTTTTGTTCATATACTTTTTTTTTTTACCTTTATTTTTTATTATATCTGCTTTTTGTGATACAATGTCTAGAATTATCCATAGCTTCTCCTCAACTCTTAAATAGGAGCTTAATACGCTTCAACGCACTCGAACCCACGTCTTTCTACACTGACAACAATACTGATACTATCGAACATTAGTTCGACAAGAAGAAGAGCTTTACTTTTTACATTTATGGATATTTATTAACATTTAAAATCATAATAATTGGTGAAAGATTTTATATTTCTGGATCAAATTATTATATTTACCATTAAATAAAAAAAATTTGTGAGGTGGATGTGTAATTTCGTCTTGTATTAATTTATAGTTTTATTAATTTTTTGAGGGGACTAAATAAAAAAAAATTCATTTTTTGAAGAGTCAATGTATAATTTTATCATATATTAACTTTTATTATAGGGGCCAAGCCCCGTTTGCTTGCTCCTCTAGATTCATCTCTGGTTTAATTTTAATAAACTGCTGTTAAAAATTCTCAAAAATTTTCTTTTGGACTTCGATTAAAATATGTCAAGTTACATTTGGACAATATAATTCGCATTAATTATATTTATAAAATAAATTATGTAAATAAAAAACAATTAAACAAATTGCTTCTTTTTTTTTTCTAGATCTTATATGAAAATATTAAAAAGACATAAACTCTTATAGTAATATTTATTTATTTTTAACAATCTCATTATAGGTTTGATCATATCTGCTCTTTTTAAGATAACACAATGCATTTAATTACCCATAACCCCTCACCAACCCTTATATAAAAGGATAATGCGCTTCGACACACTCGAATCCATGTCTTCCTGTACTTATTCATATATATATATATATATATAAGTAGATCAAAATTCAAAAATCCAGATCCAAGTAATATTTTGCATTTTTTATGTATAATAATAATAATAATAAACCAGAAAATCCCAGCAGCCAACAAGTCAAATGTTAAACATAAACATGCACTACTTTGAGATTAGTTGGGGGTTGAGTTTAATGCTATTATTATTGTTTGATGTTTCTAAATTAGACAATGACAAATAACACCCTATCCCCTACTTCACCATCATACTTGTTTTATTTTGCTTGAAATATTCATGTCCGAAGCATAGATATAGCTTTATAATTTTTAAAGGATTAAATTATAAATTTATCATTTTTTAGACCAATGTGTAATTTTATCATATACTAATATATATTTTTATAAAATTTCAAGACTATTTTTTGGTTCGGGTCAGACCAATACTTAAAAAACGAACCTAAAATTTTATTGAGGCATGACCAGATAATGATGAAGTCTAGTTATAATCACATTTTCCATAAATGATATCACATTATTATCTACAACAACCATGACAGCATATAAGCAAGCTAAGAAATGGTTGCCATAGAAATTGCCTCTATAAATTCAGAAGTGAGATTATGGAACCACAAAATAGAAAAAACCAATGGGTTTTTTATCTCATTTTCAAACATGTTTTTGGACCATCATCTTGTTCCTTTTTATGGTTCTAAATTGTCATGTAAATGAAGCAGCTTTGGTATTGCCTAAGAATGTAACTGTAACTGCAGTTTTTGTGTTTGGTGATTCAATTGTTGATCCAGGTAACAACAACAATCTCCCAACTATAGCTAAAGGCAATTTCTTACCTTACGGTCGAGATTTCAAAGACGGACCGACTGGACGGTTCTCAAATGGCAAGGTTCCTTCTGATCTTATAGGTAAAATATTCAAGTATATTTGTTGAGGGTCGGTCGATTCTTTTGAGAGGAGTCTTTGAAGTATCGTCGGTTGGGTAGCTGACTTGACCCCCAACGGCCGTAGTTATTGTTCCCAGGGGAGGGTTTTGTCTCCCATGCTATGCCAAGAACCATAGTGAAGACAAAACCCTCCCCAGGGGATAATACCTTCGACTGTTAACTTCGAAGAAACTGACCAACCCTCGACAGTATCCAAATAATACCCTGATTTGCATATGTATGTGTTTAGTGTTGGTAAAAGTATCATAGAGGTCCTTGTACTAGGAGCCAATTCGTATTTTGCCCCTTTATTCAAAAAAAGGGCAAAGTAGTCCATGTATGTTAGATTAAATAGTAAACTGGTCATTTCTGTTAAAAATTGAATCCATTTCTACTGTTTAAAACTGGCATAACTGACAGAATAACCAGATTGTTGCACGTGCTTACATACATGGACCAGTTTATAGCAGTAAAAATAGATGAAATTTTTAACAAAATGATCAATTTACTTTTTGATCTAACGTACAAGAACTACTTTGCCCATTTTTTGAGTAGATGGGGCAAAATTCAATCAAACCCTTAATATAAGGGCCTCCATGGTACTTTTACAGCTTAGTGTTTACAATTGTCAGGGACTAAAAAATAAATATTTCTATTTGCAGCTGAAGAATTTGGTGTTAAGGGATTGGTACCTGCTTATCTTGATCCAAAAACACAGCTACAAGATCTCCTTACTGGTGTTAGTTTTGCCTCTGGTGCTGCAGGATATGATCCTCTCACTGCAAAAACCGCGGTATATGCATACACACGTACACGTACATGTGCATGTTCGTATATGTATACATATACGTATACGTATGGATCTCATTGTTATTTGATGTTTGCAGAATGTAATACCGATGTCGGGTCAGTTAGAGCTGTTCAAGGAATGTATAAAGAAGATAAAAGGAGCAGTGGGTGAAGAGAGAGCTGCAACTATAATTTCAAAAGCTATATATATAGTGTGTACTGGCAGTAATGATATTTCAAATACTTATTTTTCTACTCCGTTTAGGAGACCTCATTATGATATCAATGGTTACGCAGAGTTCAACGCCCGCTATGCTAATCAGTTCTTGCAGGTACATACATACATACATATGAAGTTTTAACCTTTGATTGTACGAGCCAGAGGCATTAAATGTGAAGCTAAAACCGTGGGAAAATCTTGCAGGACCTGCATATGCAAGACCTACATACATACATACATACATACATACATACATACATACATGAAGTTTTAAGCTTTGATTGTATGAGCTAGGGGCCAAAAATTTGAAGCTAAAACCATGGGGGGTTTATGTTGCAGGACTTATATGGATTAGGAGCAAGAAGAATAGGGTTGTTGGGGTTGCCACCAATAGGGTGTGTGCCATCTCAAAGAACCATAGGTGGAGGCAAAAACAGGGATTGCTATGAGGCTGAGAACCAATTGGCAATTGCCTACAATGCCAAGCTCTCTGGTGTGATAGATTCTCTTAAAGCTGTTTACACTTTGCCTGACACAAAGCTCATCTTTCTTGACATTTACTATCCTCTTCTTTCCCTCATCCAAAACCCTGCAAAATATGGTAAAATTTCTCTCCCATCCCTATATTTAATAAAAGGTTTTTTCGCTTAATGTCTTGGCTTGAGTTTTAAATTAGCTTCCAACTTTAAAATATTCTAATTTAATCCTCAAAGTATCTTAATGATATTGTGTCCTTCTGTGAGCCTAATTGTTAGTTTTAGTGTTGAATACTATCTCAAATATTAGATAAAACTAGGGAAAGGCAAAACTCGAACTGTTCAATGAATCCTGAACTGATCTTTAAATGGAGCGGATTTTTTTTTTTTTTGAAAATTTGATGCATAGCGAGGTAGGTGGATTTTTTTTTTTTTTTAGATAGTGGGTATGGAGCGGTAATGGTAATTGTTTGCTCCGAACCGACCCGCTCTATTATATGAAATTATCATTTTATCATTGTATACATAAGCTATTAAAGATAAATTGCAAAAAATTAAATTAAAGTGGAGTGGGATGGGATGGGGTGAGCAAGGTGGGGATGGATCTATTCAACATCAATGGAGTAGATAGTAGTTTTCAAGATTATACATCTATAGTGGAGTGTACTAGGTGATGGAGCAGAGCGTGCAAATTGTGAAGCGGTGGTGGATTTAGTAATATCCACCCCGCCCCGCTAAATTGCTATCCCTAGGTAAAACATATTTAAAGCACGTAGATTAGTAACTTAGATCTAACTTATTATAAAAAAAGGATAAAGCAGCATTTAGTCATTGAGTTTGATAATTATTTACAATTTGGTCCTTAAACTTGGATTCCGTTAAAATACCATGTCATCAACTACAATTTAGTAATACCCATCACACATATTCGAACTAGCATTTAACACCTACCTAGATCAATAGCCTAACGATAATCCGAACGATAAAAATAACCCGAGTTTTTTTTTTTTTTTTTTTGCTTGATATATAGTAATATGTTGTCCATTGAATTCAGGTTTTGAAGTAGCAACAAAAGGATGCTGTGGCACTGGACTATTAGAAGCTAGTGTATTTTGCAACCCTGCAAGCATCCCTCTTTCATGCCCAGATGCCTCAAAATATGTATTTTGGGATGGTTACCATCCATCTGAGAAGGCTTACAAGATACTTGTACCAATCATAATCAATACGCATCTCAATGAATTTTTTTGATTTTACCATTTAAAAGATAAAACAAATTGAAATATAATTTACGAGATATTGGAAAATTCAAGTTGATTGGCGTTAAGTTCAGAGTTCAATTTCGATGAATTCCGATGAACATATCATTTTTCCATTAGCACTATACCAATGAACATATATATGTATATGAAACACACTGATATAGTTGGTGCAAACCGAAATGAAAAATATAAATTAAGATTTTAATTTATTATCGCAACGATATGTACTGATCAATATGATCGATACTAATACGAAATTCACCGATAAATTTAAGGAAAATATGGGAAAATGATGGTATACAAGGGCGTAGCCAGGGGGGCTGGCAGGTGCCCCGGCCCCCCTAAATTGGAAAATTACTATTTAAGCTCTTATAATTTTTTAAAAATTTTAAATTAATAAAAGTAAAATTGTACTTTGGCCCCCCTAAAATTATAAAATTTCGACAAGTAAACAACATTATCCTATTTTGATTGTGTCTTGTGTATTTATTATTTCATTAAATTCGACATTGAAATATAACTACTTTCATTAGAATTTACAAGTAGAGCTACTATGTCTATACATTATCCTTCTACCCATCACCTCAAGTCGTACCATTAGGTTTAATTCCTTAGGAGGGGGCCAACATTTTGGAGTATTCAATTTCTTTGACTTTCTGTATGTTAGGTTAAGGGATAAGATATGATTTGGCCCCTGAATTTGTTCGTTTGTACTTAATTGATCCCTGAATTTGTATTTCGTCAATTAAATTGGTACCTCCACACTGACATCATTAGTTTCTGCTGACATGACACATGATGTTCTGAGAGGTTGCCACATGACACATTTAGATTGACTAGCAGTGCCACATCACCAGAAACTAATGATGTTAGTGAGGAGGTACCAACCTGGTGGACGAATATAAATTCAGGGAACGACTAGGTAAAAATAATAATAATTTAGAGACCAATTAGATACAAACGGACAAGTTCAAGAGCCAAATTATATATTACAAATTAAGAGAGGAGACGACAATAACAAAATCTGAACTATGATATTTCGAGTGTCAACAAAGAACTTAACCATTGCTCCCTTGTGTTATCGATAAAGAGTTGAATTTATTAATAATCTACTAATAATTTGAACAGATTTTGTCCGTGAACGAGTAAATAGTATTCTCATTACTAGCAATGTTTATGAATCGACTTAAGTTTATATTTTTCAACTTTAAAATAATTAGACTCGATTCGACCTATTTTATTATTTTAGAATAAAAATATTATTAAAATTTAACTTCAATTCGACCCGATTCGATATAATAGATGAGGCTTGATTGTTATTCAATAAAGGGTTGATTGGAAGATGGGAGAGTTGGTCCAAAAATAGAAGTCTTCCACCGCCGACCTATTAATTCTCTACTACATTACATATCTCATCAAATCACCTTTTCAAGCTTGGTGGACCATACAACTGCAAATGGGGTGAGTTGGATTGAGTTTTCTTGGATTATGTTAATTTTAGTGGAGTCCATTTAAATCAAATTTTAAATTTGTCGGTTGAGTATTAGTATCGGTATTATTATTGGTGCGAGAATATGTGAGTTTGAGTGCGTTGAAACGTATAATCCTCTTATTTATAGATTGAGGAGAAATTATAGATAATTCTGTATATTGTATAAAAAACTTATAATAAAATTAATGTTTAAAAAAAATTATTTTTATTAAGTTAGTCCCTAATATTTTCTTGGAACCTTAAAACTCGAGATTGTTATATTCGAGTTTTTGAACACCTTAAAACTTAATACTGCTAAATTCGAGTTTTAATATAAGAACAATTATCAAACTCAAAACATGGAAGAAGAAACAGACTGTAATTCATTTATCATAATGTATAAATAGGTACAATGAGTAATCAACAAACTAACAATCAATGCCATTACATTGGGACACGTGTATTGAGCTATCAGCTAAGCCAACGATAAATGCTACTCCGACAAAGCTATTTATCATACTTAGGGTGGGTTTGGATGGGCGGTGCGTTTACCTGCGTTTAGTGTAAAAATAGCAGTGGCGGTAAGATTAAATATTGTAGCGATACTGTAGCGTGAGACAAAAAGTAAGCTAAACGCACCGCACCGCACTCAATCGCCCATCCAAACCCACCAATTCGTTAAATAAGAGCTTGAGATCCGATTGTTTTAAATTTGAGTGAATTTAGTTTAAGATTGTAATTTTTCTTTTAATCAAATTTAGTTAGATGAATTTAAATTTTTAAGTTTTTGAATGATTTCAATTTTAATTAATTTTGAGTTTGAAATATTCTAGAATTGAATCCATTTTAATTTTAAATATTTTTAGTGAAATTGATAAGTTTGCTTTCACTGTATACATCATCAACTCAGTTATCTATTTTTAAGGTTAATGTAAATGTTGCTATAAGTAAATCCACCTTAATACCTAATACTTGTTTTGGTACTTAAATTCTGTAAAAGCGTAAAGATATTACACTTTAAAATTGTACATTATTATTAAAAATAAAAATTTATATAAAATCTTAAAAATAAAAAATATATATTTAAAAATTTTCAAGTAATAACATATGACCATCTCAAAGTGAGTAAAAATAGAGTTAAATTGTATTTTACCCCTTTAATTCTAAAAATAAGCAAATTAATCATTTTACATTATATCAAAGAGTAAACTAATTCTTTTTGTTAAAAATTTTATTTATTTTTACGATTAAAAATTCACATGGCTAACAAAATAAATTGACAACTACACATGGTGTAACAAGTGCCCCTCATTTTGAGGTACAAAAATCAATTTTTAATTGTAGAAATTGATTAATTTTTTAACAAATGGATCAATTTACTTTTTTATCTAACATATAATGATTAATTTACCCTTTTTTTAGTAAAAAAGGCAAAATACAATTTTATTTCTAATATAAAGTCTACCATAATACTTTTACCTTTTAAAGTGTGTACCAAAATGAAAAAACTTTCAAATTCAAATAGTAAAATGAACAAAAAATTACAATAACCCTTTGCCACTAATAGCAAATATCCGATATGTCAGTCTTCCTTTATTATCAGTGGAGGACTGTCGGCAACAAATCTAACACAAAAATGGCAACCAATAATACTTTCAACTTTCAAAGCATATATATATAAGATATACAAGCAATCAGTACATGGCCTATTATTATGAAAGAAAACCACATTTATCCTCTAAAATCTTCAAACCCTTAATGCATATAAGATTCATATAAAGTTTCATATATATAACCTAATACTCCCCAAGCAAAGCCTACAAAACCTCATATCTGATACTTATGACACTATTAACTATAATATCCTATATTGAAATGGGCAAAAAAATATAACTATATACAAGTGGAATCCAGCTTTATGATATTTTCTAACACTGGGGAATATATCAACGAAGCTTATTTTGAGCAACAGCTTGGCATAACTCATCTTCGTAAAATAAAACTCGATTCGAAGCCAAAGATTTGCATAATGGTTTAGGGAGAGTAGAGGGTACCATGCATCTCGAAGGGAATACAGAATCTTGAAAGAGCACTGCAGCGATTTGCCTCAACTCGGTGACTTTAACACGAGAAGGTGGCCGTGGACCGTGTCGTGGAGCTTTTGGAGTGTGTGGGCTTTTTAACATAATACCGTTGTCTTCTCCCTTGCTGGAAACAACACCCAAAACGTCAAGAAACATATATGGTTATATAATATGATTCATGCACTAATGGTGTGTCCAGGATTGACACTTTTTTTGACAGCAAAAGCAATGTTAAACAAAAGGCTTTTGCCATCCAAAGGACTTTTGGCTGCTACGTGCGTTTCAAAAGCACTTTTCAACCGTTACAGTAATGCTAAACTAATCCTAAAAAGAACATAGGGGATGAGATGTTTTAAAGCTTATCTTTCGAGTTTTATGGAATCTTTTGTTGAGGGCTTAAACATTATAGACGCTTACCTCATAAAGGGCCAGTGATCGGTAGGCCTTGGTGTCATTGTGCTAAGCACCTCTTGCCTTGAACGATCAGGTGTTGTGTAATTAAAGTGAAATTGTCTTGCCTGGGAAACCTGAAACCAATGAACATTAATGGTTATATAATATGATTCGTATGCTAAAAGTGTCTTTAGCATTACTTTTGACGGTCCAAAAGAACTTTTTGAAGCAAAAGCAACGTTGAACAAAAACCTTCTGCCATCCAATGGCTGATAGGTGCTTTTCAAAAGAACTTTTCAACCCTAACAGCAATGTTGAACTAATCCTAAAACGAACATGCATTCAAAGGGAGAGAGATCTTACAGCTTTTCTTATCCTTTGAGAAACATGAAAAACAGCCCTCAGCTGGTCATGGTGCAAGTGACAAAGTATTTTAACCTGAATATTTCCAAAAAGAAAAAGATTGGAATCAGTTTTCAGGGGGAAAAGGGCAGATCTCTATATAATAGAAAGCACGCAGTTTCAATCTTGCAAAGTAAAAGAGGGATGCATATAAAATAATTTCACACCTGAAAATCAAGATTTTGGTTGCAATGTTCCTTCGTGCAGAAGCTATATAAACATGCATCCATAGTGTCTTTTACAGATATCATATCACAGTCAACCATGAACAATAGGTGCAACAACATATCGAAAAACATGCAGATTAACCTCAATTTATATCCATGTAATCAAACAATATTTTGCCATTGATCATATACCCAGAAGATTGGTTTCCAAAGCACATACCAAAAAATATAATACAGTCAACTCTCTCTATAACAATCCCATTTATCTGCCAAGATTTTGTCTGTTATAAAGAGGTGGTTGTTATACACCTATTATAACATGATAATTGTTGCAAACCTACCATAGAATTCGTATCATGAATTTTCATAAGAATTATGTTCAAAAAAGAAAGTGGAAATAAAATAAACAAAAATAAAAAACGTATAGCAAGTACATGTGTTATTGCTTTTATGCATCTTTGATTTTACATAATTTCAGATAACTAAGTATAAAGTTCATAAATCTAACAAGTTCAATTAATCAGAATGAGTTATCAAACTGAATTAATTAATTTATCTTGAGTTATTAAATTCAAGTAATCAATTTATAAGTTTATATGATGTTCAAAATTCATAATAGAATATTTAATTAGGAAATTTAATAATTTATAGAATTGATATCTTTAATTCCACTCGTTGAATATTATTTTCATTTAATAAAACATAATTAATAGATTTTTCATGTGAAATTTAGACATTTAATTGAAATAATATTTTAATTAAAATAATTTTTATATAATAAATTATAATTAATAGGCTTGTTTATATGAAATAACTATAATTTTACTTAAAATTTTAAACAATATGCTATTATAGAGAACTAATTTATTAAAGAATGTTCTTTATAACTATGACTGTTGCTTTTATAAGTAAAAAGTTGTTATAAAGGGTTAAAATAAAACATAAAAAATCGATTCTACTAGAAACCTGACTGTTATAACGAAATACTACTATAGGGGTGGCTATTATAGAGAGGGCTGATTGTATAAAGAAAAAAAAAAAAAAACTTCAAAAGAAGATTAAAGATTAAATAGAAAACTTATGTGATTAAAGGAATTCTGCTTCTGTTGAAGTCCGCTTTCTATCATGCATATTATAACAATGAATAACAGGTATCACTAGGTAAAGGAATGGAAGCAAAGCCAACAAAAAGTTATTAAATGATTCCTGAAGGATGCCCATCATGTATGCCACCGACAAATAAAGATCATAGACATGACCAAGATGAATATAAAGCAATAATTTGGTGAATTCTGCAGCATCTAAACCAATGGCCTAAACAATTTTAACCTTGTAATGTTAAATAGAATCTATATACAACCACAATCATCACTATATAGAATGAGGAAGCTGTAAAGCATTTTAAGGCCATATAATACAAACAGATGAACAGAAGGGTGCAAATAAATACCAGTAAATCCATAGGAAGAGACTCGAGCCTTGACTCTGATTCAAAGTTTTCAGCCCGAGGCGTCTTCGGAGTCCGCACCAAACCATTCTGCTTATGAAAATTCACTGGCGATAACATCAAAGGGCTTTCCTCAATAACCTTATTTTCCATCAAAACATTATCATCCTCTGCTTTCTTGGTATCCACTGCAACCCTTTTCTTCCCAAGATCGGTACAAAACTTGGAGGCCGAAGCTTTATTGTATCGAAGATGAGCAAGAGTACCTGGTTTCAGATACTTACTGCTCGAGCTCCTTAATCGCTTGTTCTTTCTTGCTGTTTTCGATTCCCTATCGATCGGAGACTCTTTTCCCATACTTTTTTTTTTTCACTCTTATTCTTTTCCTTGTATTCTAAGCTGTCCCTCAACTATATACTATTTTTTTCCCACTGATGTAAACCTAGTGTTTGAGTAATCACACCTTGTAACGAAGGGCCATGAATTGAAATTCTAAAACCTGAAATTCAAATGAAAGAAAAATCATAATTCTCCATTCATAAAATAACAGAACTTAGTTCTTTTATTTCGACTCAGAAAAATCACAGATGCAAAATAAGGCTTAAGAAAAGTATCAGAAACAAAAAAGCTCCAATTTTCTAAGTAAACAAAACTCACATGATTATGTTGAAATCGTCCTCGATTGATCTCCGCTGCAATTCCAAAACTAGAAATAAATCAGCCGAAAGAAAAACAGTAAGAACTTCATCAATCAAAAATAAGAAAACGAAGCCGAAGGAGAAAAAAATCCTAAATATTGAAAAAAAAAAAGATAAAGTAGCTAAATAAAACAAAACTCACATGATTATTTCCAAATCGTGCTCAATTGATCACCGATGCAAATTCCAAAACTGGAAACAAATCAGCCGAAAGAAAAGCAGTAAGAACTTCATCAATCAAAAATAAGAAAACGAAGCCTAAATATTGAAAAAAAAAAGTTGCTAAATAAACAGAACTCACATGATTATTTCCAAATCGTGCTCAATTGATCTCCACTGCAAATTCCAAAAAAACCGAATAAACAACAAAACGAAAAACAGTAAGAACTTCATCAAGAAAATGACATCGAAGGGAAAACATCCTAAATATTCAAAAAAATTTAAAAAATCGAGCAAACAGATAAACTCACCGATCTTAAATTAGCAGATATTTCCGTGTGAAAAAATAGGAACAAAAAAAATTTTGAGAGAGCGAAATTTCATAAATGTTGAAATTTTAGTGTGAGAGTAGGTCTAAGCGTGCTTTTAGAGAGAGAAACTGCGAATTAGAGGGAAGAGATGGGGCCGCTAGGGTTTGCTCTTTATTTGAAATTCTCTTAATTTCCCGCCAAGTTTTTCAAGAACAGTTTATATGTTTGGAAAGGTCAAATTTAAATTTCATCCCTCCAATTTATAACAATTGATAAATTAATCCTTTTACTTTAATTTATCATAATTTAATTCTCGTACTTTACAAAAAATTGAGAAGCTTGTTCATTTGTTGATAAATACATGGACTTAAACTGCCGCGTTTTGCAAATTTATTATATATAAATTGTTAATATGCTAATATTTGTTAATACTGTGTACGTAATTTATTGAATTGCTATTTAATAATAATACGTAACAGTGTTACCTAGTTGAATTATTTTTTCCTGCATTTTAAATTTATTATTCGGGTGGAGAATAAGAAAAACCATACCAACGAGGCTTTGGCTAGATTGTTAAGACGGATGTCCCAAATCCTTAAGACCCAGATTATAATCTCACTATGTACAGCTGCGATGTACAAATCTCTATTCCACCTTGTGTACATGCCACGTGTCAACTTGATACTAACATATATTTTGACTTGTACTATACTTATGATCATATTGTATTTGTAATTGTAATATTCTAAAAAAAGGCACGATTTGATTGCTTAATAAAATGTTGCATATATTGCATTATTTGAAAAAAAAAAATTGAATCGAAAAATGAATAAACTTTAGGGATTAAAAATGTAAATAAAGCCTTTTTTAGTCAATTTGTGACTATTATTTAATAAACCCATTTTTTCTTCCCATTATTTAATAGGTGCCGAAGGCCGCGGGTAACTCCTATCATTTCCAACACGTGAGCGGCTAATTTAAGTTATTTTTCAATTTTCAAATCAAATATTCAAAAACAAAATATAAATAAAAAATGCATATTTAAAAAAAAATTATAATTACAATCCATACATTCAAATAATTATAATTAAAATAAATTATTATAATATGCAATAAAATTAAAAAATTAAAATATATATCAACTTAAATCAAAATAAATATGAATGGTACTCGCATATGATAAATATTGAACCAAAATAAACTTAAAAAAAGAATAACCCATATATTAATGGAAATCGATTAAAATTTGGTTGAGTTTTACCTGAATAAACTCAAATTCCATTCGGCAATTATTGAGCTGAGTTTGAGTTACTGGTTGAGTTGAACTCGAGTGTAATTATATATGATTTGAACAATTCAAAAGCCTAATCAGGTTTTCATTTTTTATATTTTCTTATATTATGAAATTACATTTCTACCATTGTCATATATAAAGAAGTAAAAACGAGCTTAATCAAGTCTGAGTACAAATATTGACAAACGAGTCCAATCAATCTTGAGTAACTCAATTTTGTCAGGTGAGTTTCATGCATGTCGACACGTACCTTACTCCAGGTTTAACAGTGTTTATACAATGCAGGTTTGCTTACGTGATGGTGTGCGAACCCACATCGTGCGGTCTTATGTAAGGGTGCGAGTTCCTTACACGCAAACTCATAGTGTCATGCAAACTTGAAGTACAAATCATGTAGAATCCAACTCGAACCCAATTGGGTTACAGATCGATAATAGTGAGTATCATAACAAATATCAAACCCCAAACTTCTAGTCAAACTCAAACTCGAGCTTGCTACTAGTTCAACTAGGCTCGATTGCGTCGCGAGTAGATATAAATTTAATGGGCCTGCTTTTCTTTTCACAAGCTGTGCTTTGGTCTCTCTGTTTTATGGGTCCAAATCTTCATGAATAGCCCAAAGAAGTCATGTAAAATAACCCAAAATATCGGCCATTGTTCACATTGTAGGTACGTTTACCTACCATTCTAGGTACATTCATTTTGCTCTTAGTTTACTCAAGCCAACCTCTAGACATCACCATTCACAGTCATAGAAGGCACTTCTCTGAGAGATACCAAAATCAAGGGAGAATGCAAGGGGAGGCAGAAGTTTTAACCTCTTAAAATAGTAAAATTACTTTTAAGGTCCATTGGAAATTTATAAAATTATATTTAATCCCTCAAAAAATTTATAATTCAATTTTAATTTAATAACTGTTTTCGGCATTTGCCTTTTACCATAACCCATCAAGTCTACTAGCTAGAGGTGAACAAAATTGATTTGATTTGAAAAAATCAGAAAAAAAATCGAGCTGGATTTTACAATTCGAATAACTCAAATAGTTCGAATAGCAAATTAGTATAAATACATTTTTGGTCCATGTTAATTTTGAAAATTAGCAAATTGATCAAAATTACAAAAATAATTTAAAATAATTTTCAAAAATTCAAAATATTTATAAAAATTCTAAAATTTATTTTTTTAAATTTAAAATATTCTAAAAATATATAAAGAAAGTAAAAAAATTTTAAAAATAATTTTGACCTAAATAAGTTAATTAATTATTCAAGTTTATCATACTAATTTTTTATTTTTATCTTTGCTTTGAAAAGTTTTTAAATATATATGGTTTCAAATTTATATACTCAATTATATTGTAACAATATTTTAATTTGACATGTTTAATTTTTTAATTTAACTCGAATAATTTAACTCGATTCGAAAAATTTTCAAATTAAATTAGAATGATAAAACAATATTCATTAACCTAATTAACTCGAATTTTTTTCACTTAATTCGATCAAACGTTTATCCTTCCTCTATATCCCAACACCTAGTGACTCTTTGAACCCTCAAACATATAATAACTTTAATTTCAAATAATTAAAAAAAATCCAAAAACCATCAAAAAAAAAAAACCAATACAAAATTAATCCCACCTGTCTAATTTGATGAACACAACATAACATCACGGGTACATTGATTTGTTGCTCTTAAAAGAATCGAAAAATAGGTGTTTGAAAGACAAATTGCGATAGATGCAACGACAAAGACAGCTTTGTTGATGGACAACAGTTCCAAAATTATGACCACCCACGAGACACGACTTGACGTGGTTTGGCAATAACGCTGCTGCTGAATTTGTGTACCCCATTTTATATGTGCCAACATTTTTTAACTTCTACATTATCTTTTTATCCAATATTTAGAAAAAAAAAGTTTTATTTGTTGAATTAATATTAAAAAAATATTTGGGTCGATTGAGTCTTAGTTTAATTAGTATGGACATTATTATCAGTACAAGAGGATGTCGATTCGAGTACACTAAAGCGCATTATCTTTCTATTTATAGATTAAGAATGAATTATGAATAGTTTTAGACATTGTGTAAAAAAAAAAAAACACTTGGGATTTGGCCTCGTTGCATTATTTATTTGTTTATTTATGTATACGTTGGTACTATTATGTTTAATCAATTGTCACAATGAAATATAAAACATGATAATATAAGCCCAAAAAAATAGATGGGAGTCACAAGTAGAATTGTCCTTAGGTTGAGTCATTTGACCAAGTTCGAAGGTTTGCCTGAAAAATGGGAGGTGTTAAACAAAAATATAGACTTAAAATATTTAAAAAAAAAACACAAGGTCCATTTTCTAAACATGTCGGGTCTCGGATAAGCTTTTTTTGGCTCGGACTCGGGCCAGATACATGTCTTTTTAAAATTTGTTGGGAAACATTTATTTTAATGTTTTTAGTGTATTTGATATATTTTTATAAAATAAAATAATTTAAAAAAAATTAATACGGGCCCAAGTATAGCATCTATAATTTAAATTGAGATTAGACAAATTTTTAAACCCATTTTAAAGCCCGATCTGATCTGTTAACAAGATATTTAAAAATCAAATACGACCTTGTATCACACATAAATAGGGAAATTAACTTGAATTGAATTGAGCTATTACACTCGAGTTTTGTGCACATGTACTCGTCCTCTTATTTTGATTCTTATAAAAATACCATTTAACAGGTGTATCTAAAGGATGTGAAATATGTGTAATTTTTTAAAATAAATGAAAATTTTTAACAGATTTCGCAGCATTGAACTATTGGAATCGCTTACGTTATATAAATAGAATGCCTATCGTTCACATGTCACATATATTTATTCTCCAAACATAACAACTCATATAAGAGACCTGCTTAAAACAATTCACGACAACAAGACACTTGTAGATTAACCAACTTGTAGAGAGTCCGAAACTAATATATGAGCAACACATAACACATTGGGAACGACTAGAAATAACTCTCTTAAATTTAATAGTTAAAGAAATGGGGGCCATGGGACAGGGTTTTGGTTTAATTCTTTAAAATGGTAATTTTTTTGTTATTAGTCTTTGTATTATGTGTAAATTGTAGATTTAGTTATTGTATTCTGATTTGATTAATTTTTGTCCCGTGTGCTTTTTTGAAATGGCCAAATTTAGTCATTGTAGTTTTCAGATTTTGAACTTCGAGTCATAAACCAAATAATATCATCCGTTAGGTTAAATTGTGCTATCAGTCTCGTGAGTTATAAAGTTAGTGTTTGTTCTCTAATTTGATCATTTTTAGTCCCTGTGCTTTTTGAATTTTGAAACTTCAATTCTAACTCAGACAATAGTTGTTAAAATTTTTAACTAAAATAACATAATTATTTATGTGAGTACTATGTGAAAATAACAAATTAATATGACAATACACTGTGACAATATGATTGCAACATTAAGTTTTGAAAATAATAGTATTTAACGGTTATCATTTAGTCAATGTTGGAATTTTAAATTTTCAGGAGTACATGGACTACAATTGACAAAAATACAAATACAAATATTAAATACGCAACTTACGCATAATATAAAAACTAACAATAGAATTTAACTTTTTAAAATCCTAAATTAAAGTTTCACCGGAGTTTTTACTACAATTAGAGGTAGTGCTAGGGGAGAAATTATTTTATGAACCCTTCCCACCACGTCATTTATGGTTCATTTCCAGTTATTTAATGACATTTCAAGTAATTTTTTCATTTCATTAATACATAATTTTGGTAATTTTTTTTTTACCTCAAACCCAAAAACCAGAACCTCGAACCCGAACTTGAACTTGGGTTCAGAGTTCAGGGTAAAAAAAATTACTAAAATTATGTATCAATGACATTAAAATTTTTGTTGAAATGTCTTTAAATAATTAGAAACGAACCAAAGATAATGTGGTGGGAAAGATTGATAAAATAATTTCGCCCATGGATTAGGGAATACGCCTTGACCCTTCCAAAAATTAAAATTTTAGTGTTAATCCTTTTAAAAATAAAAAATTTACATTTTACCCCACTCAAAATTTATAATTTTAATTATGCCCCTAAATTTATGTTTATTCTAGTTTAAAATTTATCATGCATCAATTTTATCTAAATATATTTCAATTATTTAATTTCATACTTTGTAATGTTAATTATGTCTGTAATTGATTGTGATTGCTGGGGAAATAGATAAATCATATTTATAATATTTTTTTAACAATTTCATTATAGGTTATGATTATATCTTCTTATATTTTTTAAAAGATAGTCTAAAATAAAATCTAGAGATTACAGAGTAGAACTAGGGAATAAAGAACCCCCAGCAGTATCCTCTTCTAAAGTTTCTTGAATCTCCAATGGTGAGTCTTCAAATAAGTATAGATCTTCTTTGTTTAGAAAGGCCATTTTAGCTAGAGTGTCCGCTGCCTGATTATCCTCTCTACGAATGTGACGTATGAACCACCTTTCTTATTGGAATAAAATATGTTGAATTCTCCTAACTAGAGAGATACTTGAGACATCTGAATTACGATCACAAATGACTTTAACTGCCTCTAGATTATCTGACAAAATAATTACTCTATCATGACCTTGCTCCTCTATATCTGCTTTCTTTTTTTACACAATGTTTAGAACTATCTACAACTCATCCTAACCTCTAAATAGGAGGATAATGCGCTTCAATGTACTCGAATTCACATTCTTTTACATTGATAATAATATTCCTATCAATCGAGTTAAGACAGCATATTTATGAATTTTGTACATCAAGGGAATTGGTGCCATCATATAAAAAAGGGTCCATCATATTCATGTTTTTATCAATTTATGGGCAGAAATTATAATTATCATTACTATTCTCCTTTTCCCCCTTTTGGTTTTTGTGCATACAAAAAATAATGACCTTAAATAGGCTATGATGTTTAGTTACTGCTAAATAAAATAAAATTCCAATTTGAATAATTATTTAAAATTTAATTTGTTGAATTTTAAATTCAAATAAACTATTTAAATATATAATTTAAATTGGTTTTTATAATATAAAAAATCATTTTGCTTTACCTCACGAGTTTTAAATATGTTTAATTATGATTTAATTAATTTATTTTGTTGAAACCTGAGATTTAATTTGTTATTTTAATTTGACGAAATTTTATTTTATAATATTATTAGAAAGCTCGTATTGATAGATTTTTAAGTAAAAACTCATGGTGATGGTCGTAACGATGCATGGCTTTTTTTTAAAAAAATTTAAATATTCGGTTGATATATAAAATTATTATTTATTATTTATTATTTATATTTTTACGTGAAATTGATCGTGTAGCCAAATGATCAGGAAAAAAGATTTTTAAGGGATACTACGAGTAGATTTGCAGGTAAAAACACAAATACAAATAATAAAATATTATATATCACCATTCAATTATAATTATAATTAATTAAAAATAAAATACGATAAATTAAAATTTGAAATATAGTCAAACCTGACGATTGGGACATGCCCACATGTGGTGTGACTTAAATCCAAAATAAGGTAAGTTAGACCTAAAGTCACTATACTATTAGTAAGTTTACGTTTTGGTCACTTGACTTCAAAAAGTTACAAACGATCACTGAATTATTTGAAAGTTTTTATTTAAGTCAACGGGTTGTTAAACTCGCTGTTGTATGAGCTTCTTTATTCGCATTGCCTGCACTGATAAAAAACTCACATTTCCCTTCTCTTCTATAGATCAATTTATTTATTTGTTTATAAAACAATATTGAATCTCACGAATATGCATACAAAAAACTAAATAGCTTTCTGAATTGGAACAAAGTTTTTTCGTAGCCTACGATTAGGTTTTTTTCCTCTCTTGTCTATCTGCTGACTTGCAGGTTTGGGATATACCCAAATAGTACCCAGATTTTTGGGTTTGATTTTTCAAATATAAAATTCATTAAAAAGAGTCAGCCACAAGTACATGGAAGCAGATCTTGCAAATCTGAATTTAGAAGACTTGTAGGACGATCCTGTTATAGGAAACGAAGACATTGAAGAAGGAGACGATGAATTCAAGCTCTGCCTCGTGGGTAAAGTGTTAACAGACAGTTTTGTCCACTTCCTTCCCTACGGAATGTTCTTTCCGAATTATGGCATCCGATCGAAGGAGTCACCATTACAGAGATTGAGGAAAGATGGATTCTATTCAGACTTTACAATGAAATTGATTTAAAGAGATTGGTCGATGGGATTCCCTGGTTTTTTAATCGGCATCTTATTATTTTTCACAAGTTATTAAGAGGGGAGGACCCGTTAACAGTTCATCTCCAACACATAAATTTTTGGGTGCAAGTTCATGATCTACCAATGGGTTCAATGTCGGAAGGTATGGCACGACAATTGGGAAAATTTATTGGGGAATTATTGGATTATGATACAAAGATTTTATCAAAAGGCCTTTGTAAGATCATGCGTAATAGAGTTTGTTTGGATGTCCGAAATCCTCTAAATAGGAAGAAACGAAGTGTATGGTAAGAACAAATCAACTTACGCTACTTTTCAATATGAAAGACTTCCACTATTTTGCTTCCTATGTGGGCGGTTAGGACATGGTGAAAGTTTCTGTCCTATTTGAATTTCGTTAAGATCTTAAAAAGTTGCATTTGGTTGGGATATTTCATTACGAGCGGTACCAAAAAGGGATTCATTGTATGTAAGTAAATGGCTTCGAGATGAGCAAAAAGAGGTGGTCAGAAGCGAATTGGACATTGATGAAAATCGTGGAAGAAGAATGATGAGAGTTCAAAGAGAAAAAGAATTCAACATTGTTAGAGGAAAAGACGAAGAAAGGGAATTAAGTAGAAGATACTACAAAATTAATAAGGTTAATGAAAGTGTAAATAGAGGGTGTAAAATCGAAGCAACGAATAATATGATAATTGAAGATAATGAAATTCTTGAGGAAACACCTATAGGAACCATTGATGGAAAGAAAAAAACAGAGGATTCAACAAATAGAAGGAGCTCATCAAACATCCAACTCAAGACCTTCAATCAAAAACGATATATCAGCGGCCGCTCACAAGCAGACCGACCGGTCACAATGAAAATATTAAGTTGGAATGTGATAAACCAAAATAGTAACATATTTTAATCCCACATTTAGTATGCTTTTGGATGAATTATCCCTTATTTATGTAAAAAAGTGCTCTTAATCCTTTCTTTTCATGTTTTATACTCAGGAAAGCACCCAAGGATAAAAAGAACATGAAACAGGCTTAAAACGGGCTAAAGCACGAAATCGGCATGGCCTGGGCCTAAGACCACACGGTCGTGCCTCATTAATCGACCCAACACGGCCTGGCCACGATTTACACGGGCGTGGGCCATGGCCGTGTCCCTGTCGCGGCCAATAAGAGTTTTACTTGGATTTGGATACTTTGTGGCAAAGAAACACACTCCAAAGTCTAATTAAACCCCCAAATAGGAATTGCACTCGAATTAGGATACTTGGAGGCCAAGTAACACATCTCAAAGCCTATATAAACACCCTAGGGGGCAACTTGTCAAGGGAGTTCGGCAGAAACCCTCTGTTGAGGGGAGCCCAAAGCCATCGTTTAGGGGCGTCTTGCTAGGCCAGAGAAGGCAGATTTGTGGGGATTCACTCAGGGAGGCAACTTGTCAAGGGAGTTCGGCAGAAACCCTCTGTTGAGGGGAGCCCAAAGCCATCGTTTAGGGGCGTCTTGCTAGGCCAGAGAAGGCAGATTTGTGGGGATTCACTCAGGGATAGCCAGTTGATTCGTCTCAAGAAGCCGAAAATCTACTCAAGACGGCGGATCTCTCCTTTAATTCCTTCAGGGGGTTTTAGGGATTTCTTATGTTTTGTTTTATCTTTTCTCTTGAGATGTTTTCCTTTATTGTTATGAACTAAACCCTTCGGATACCCGAAGAGGATGAAACCTAGATGAATCTTGTTATTGTTTTTTGAATTATATGATAAATACTTAGTTTGTTCTTAATTATGTGAGCTTAATCCAAATTTAATGTGCTTAGGTGGAGGAGGAATAGACCCTACCTAAGAGTAGATCTAGCATAATTAAGCGGAGTTGATCGTACGCCTAGAGATAGGGTAACGAGATTTTGTCGGATTAGGGTGAAACCTGATATGGGAGTCCACAGATCGATTTACTGCTATTCTAGGGGGTTATTATAAGAGAAAGATATTTCCACTAATTAACCTAGGGTTAGACGTTATTCACCTCGAGAGAGGGTTTAATATACGTTAGGGAGTCTTACGAATCAAACTAAGTGAATAAATCGTATGGTTCAGTGTTAGATAACAAGTGAAGTCTAGGTGGATTCTTCCTAGGGTATCATCTAAATCAACTGAGTTTTTCCCAAGTTATTCTTCCGAATTCATTCTTCTTTGTCTTAGAGTCTTTAGTTTAATAGTTAATTAATTTAGATTAGATAAACAATCTCTCTTTATTTTTAGGCTAGATAATAAAAAGAAGGTTAGTATTAGTACTTTTAGTTCCTTTGGGTTCGACATCCCGGTCTTGCCTAAACTATACTACTGTTCGATAGGTGCACTTGCCTCAATCGTTGTCATAGTTAGTTTTCAGGTTTGATCATTCTCTTTTTATAAATTTAAAACTCTGACAAGCGATCAGAATGTTCGTGGCCTGGGGCAGCCACGAACAGTTAAACGTCTCAAAAATAGCTTGAGACAATTACTGGCTCAAACTTTGTTTCTAATCGAGACAAAAGTCAATGCAATACGGATGGAAGCATTAAGGAAAATATGTGGATATGTAAATGGGATTGATGTGTGTGCGGAAGGATCGAAAGGGGGACTTTCTTTTGGTTGGAAGGAAGGAGTATATGTTAATTTAAAAAGTTTTTCTAAATCTCATATTGATATAAAAGTTACGAAAAATAGTGAAGAAGAGCGTTGGCGCTTTACAGGGTTTTATGGCTCACCAATTGAACAATAAAGGAAAGATTCATGGAACCTCCTTCGACAACTAAAAGGAAGCAACCAATTGCCATGGTTTGTAATAGGGGATTTTAATGAAATTCTATTTTCGTTTGAAAAAAAATGGGGTAGGCTAAGAGAGAAAGACAAATGCTGGCATTTAGAGAGGCCTTGGAAGATTGTAATTTAAATGATTTAAGATTTTCAGGTTAATGGTTTACATAGGAATGAGGGAGACTACCAAATAACAATATTCGTGAAAGATTGGATAGGGGGTGGCCAATCCACTATGGTGGGAGAGGTTCCCAATTTCCTCAGTTCAACACAAGTGTCATAGTATTTCTGATCATTGTCCAATTTTAATCAATATAATGACGCATAAAGGAGGGAGTTTTGAGAACAGTAGAAAAAAATTTAGATTCAATGCTAGCTGGGCACTGGAAAATGATGTTGAAGAGGCAATTAAGCAATGTGAAACTTGGAAGATAAGAATTTGCCAGATAAATTAGAAGATCTGAAATTGAAATTGATAAATTGGGATAAAGATAATCGCAAATTCAGATGGAAGACAATAGATGATTTAAAATCTCGACTTAATCATTTAAATAATGAAGATCCAGATGACGACATTTTGGTAGAAGCAACAGATGTTAAGCCAGCACTCAACTTGGAAGCTGACAAAGAAGAATTGTATTGGGAACAACGAGCAAGGGCTAATTAGTTGCGAATGGGGGACCGAAACACAGCTTTCTTCCACAATTTTGCAACCTAGCGTAAAAAAAGAAATACAATAAAAAAATTAGAGGATGGAAGGGGAGGATGGGTGGAGGGTGACAACACCATTAAAAAACTAGCAACTAATTTTTTCGAAATCTTTTTTCTACCAATCCACTACAAAATTGTGAAGGGCTCAGAAGTGAAATCCAGTCGTGTATATCGAAATCTCTAAATGAAGAACTTATAAGAGATTTCAATGAAGAAGAGGTAGTAGAAGCTTTAAAAGGCATGTCACCTCTCAAAGCATCAGGAATAGACAGATACCTAGCGTTTTTCTACCAAAAAATTTGGCATATAATAGGAAAAGACGTTACTCACTATTGCCTTCAAGTTCTGAATAATGGGATGGACTTCAAGGAAGTTAATAAAACCAATATCGTGCTTATCCCAAAGGTACAAACCCCTATGAATTTAGGACAATTTAAGCCCATAAGCCTTTGTAATGTCATATACAAGTTGATCTAAAAAATGGTGGTTAATAGATTTCGAAGGGTTCTACACTTATGTATAGAGGAAACACAAAATGCCTTTGTCCCAGGCAGACAAATTACTGACAACATAATGATTGCTTATGAATTACTACACTCTTTCAAAAAAAAGAAAATATGAGGCACAGGGTATTTTGCTTTAAAACTAGATATGAGCAAAGCATATGACAAATTGGAATAGAATTTCATTGAAAATATGATGAAAATGCTAGGTTTTTGCAACAGGTGGATTGAGCTCATAATGAAATGTGTACGAACAGTGTCCTACTCGGTAGTAATTAATGGGAATCAAGGGGCAGAATTTAAACCAACAAGGGGACTCAGACAAGGAGATTCATTGAGCCCGTATTTATTTATCATATGTACGGAATGATTCTTTAAGCTTCTGAACAAGGCTGAAAGAGAAAGACTTATTGAAGGGGTCAAAGTGGGAAGAGGAGAGCTTACTATCACTCATTTATTCTTCACTGATGATAGCATCTTATTTGGGAAGGCAACAATGAATGACGCAATGACAATGAAAGCAGTAGTCAATGAATACGAAAGTATTTTCGGACAACTAGTGAATTTCGAAAAGTCGTTGATCTATTTCAGCAATAATGTTTAAGACAACTTAAAAGGGCAGATAGGGGGAATTTTGGGTGTTCAGATTTCAAACAATCCAGAAAAATATCTGAGGCTACCTACAATGGTTGGGCGGAGAAAGAAAGGTGCGTTTTTAGAACTAAAAGAAAGATTCATCCAAAAACCAAAAAAATTAGAGCATTCACAATTTGTCCTTTGGGGGTAAAGAAATTTTTATCAAATCCATTTTACAAGCACTTCTGATTTATGCCATGCAGTAGTTTAAGTTACCAATTTTGTTTTGCAAAGAATTAGAAAATCTGATGAGTAAATTCTGGTGGCGCAACTTAAAAACAAATAAAGGCATCCACTAGTGTAGTTGGGCAGCAATGTGTAGTCCAAAAGAATTCAGGGGTTTGGGGTTTAGGGATTTAACAATGTTTAATACAACTTTATTGGCTAAACAGGGATGGAGACTAATCACCCAACCTGACTGTTTGTTTGCGCGAGTTATGAAATCAAAATATTATCCACATGATAATTTTTTAAATGCAAGGTTAGGAGCTTACCCCTCATTTACCTGGCGCAGCATTTGGAACGCACGAAGCTTGCTTGATGAAGGAACTGGATGGAAGATAGGGAATGGCGAATCAACAAATATTTGGAATGATGCTTGGCTACCCACCCCTGATGATGGAAAAGTAAAAGCTCAAAATATTAATATCAGCTATTCAAAAGTAGCATATTTTATTAATACAAATTCATTTACATGGAACAATGAGGCAGCACGGAACTTACTCGAAATAGAGCAAGCAGAGGCAGTTTTGTCGATTCCCTTGGTGAACAGGATGTAGCCGGATGTTATAGTTTGGAGAGGGGACAAATCAGGCGAATACACAGTACAAAGTGGTTGCAAATGGCTAATATCTAAGAATCTACACCTACATAATTATATTACAGACCAAACTACAACTAAAGAATTTTATACAAAAATCTGAAATCTCCCGATCCCAAGTAAAATAAGAATTCATCTGTGGAGGGTGGTTAATAATTTTATTCCGACGTTCAGTATTCTCAAATCTCAAAGACTCAGGAACGATGCTGCATGTCCAGTTTGCTCATCTGAAGAAGAAACAGTGGAGCACCTTTTTCGAGATTGTGAATTCACAAAACAGGTTCTACAGGAAGTTGGGATAGACACCTTGCAATTAAACACAAAACAAGTATGGAAACAATGGTCAGCACGCTTTTCCAAATGAACAATACTAAAACATGCACAATCATAGCAATAGCTATTTGGGTGATATGGTACAACAGAAATAAAATTTACCACGAAGGAAATGGTTCAAGAGGTTGCCAATTTTATTTTAGCTTATTTTAGGGAATTAGAGCAAGTTCAAACATTAACAGAAACTAAAATCATTCCAAGAGAGATGTGTTGGAGACCCTCCATGGAAGGACAGATCAAAGCCAATTTTGATGCGGCATATTCACAACAAAACTCGATATGTAACACCCCTTACCCGTATTCAACGCTGGAACCGGATACGAGGCATTACCGAACTTAACTTGCTCAAAAGTATAACATCGGGCCATAAAATTTCGTTCCAACTTTAAACTTTTTCATTCATATTCATAACATCCATATTATGGGTCTACGAGACCTTAAACATACATACGAGATGGTTCGGGACTAAACTGGAAACTTTCACGCACTTAGAAAATTTTTACTTAAAACAGGGCCACACGCCCATATGAAATGGAACACAAGTGTGTCCCTTCACCCATACGGGTGTGTGGACCTGTTTCATGATGAAAATTTTCTAAGTTTCTCGAAAGTTTCTAAAGTTCTCGATTTAGTCCCGAACTATTCCCAATGCATGTTTTGGGCCTCGTAGGCTCGTTTAAGGAACGATACGAATGTTTATGAAAAGTTTTAAAATTGGATGGAAATTCATGTCTTTGTTTGGTATGAATGCTAGTGTTTAAGTCCGGTAATGCCTCATACCCTGTTCCGGCATCGAATACGGGTAAGGGGTGTTACACGATAGCAATTGCGGGGGTTATCTTAAGAAATCATGAAGGCTTTGTTATGGGAGCATGCTCTTACCCTTTAGGAATGATAGGGGATCCGACTACTACAAAAGCGAAAGCGTGTCTACAGGCAATTATCTTTGGGGAAGAAATGGGCTTTCGAGATCTGGTGGTCGAAAGTGATGCTCTAACTGTCATTAAAAAGCTGAAATCAGATACAGAGGATAGATCGATGATTGGAAACATCATTCAAGAAATCCAGAGGAAAATGTTAAGCTTTTTTACCTTAACTTTCGAGTATACATCCCGAAAGACAAACGAGGCAGCACATGCCCTTGCTAGTCGAGGTTATAATCTGGATAACCCACACTATTGGGTAGAAGAGGTACCGCCGGAGATTGAGTACATCATCGCCAACGACTAAAGAAGAAGCTAGAATCGGTTGAAGGGGACATTTTTGACTGAGTCCGGGGATACAACACAAATACGCCTGTACTCAAACGATCTCTGAAGAAACTCAGTAGAAGGAGATTGCTGGTAAAAAGCTTCAATTGAAGATCCTTGTAGCAAAGAAAAGGCAAAAACAATTTACTCCACCAACACCTACAGAATGCGAAGAAGAGGAAATGAGACTATGGTTGAATATAGGATTTAGGTTTTCTAGTTTACTTTTGTTTTTGCTTTGTTTTAGGGCAGTTTCATTGACGTTTCATTTTTCTTTCAGCTTTTTATTTATTAAGCATAACCGAGGCACCGCCTCAGCCATAAACAATAGTATGACAACTGTTAGATAGCTGGTGTTATTAAATCTTTAATCAGTGTACCAATGGATCCTCTCATTTAAAGCATTTTCGATTCTATTTTCAAAAAAAAAAAAACTAAATAGCTTTCTCATTCGATCTTTGATACTAACCATCAGACTAACTTGGATTTAAGGTATGTTCTTATAATCGTCAATGTACTGATCCACTATACTGATCGTTGAATCATCGCTTGAAGCTCACTAATCAAATTTTTTTAAAAAAAAGCCTAATGGAGTAAGTAAAAACTTTCAAATAGTTCAGTGACTATTTTGTAACTTTTTAAAGTTGAGTAATCAAAACATAAATTTACTAATAATTTAGTAACATTAAATGTAGTTTACCCTTTAAAATAATACCATTTATACGTAACATTCACCAAAATTTATACGCAAACTGAGATTAAATGCATGGAAAATTGTTATTTAAACACTTTTAAAAGAAAATCCATCCATTATGTTCGGCCTAGAGGTGCTCATGGCCCAGATCAGACAAGATTCGAGTTGGATTCATGCAAGCTATTTAGATAAAAAATTCAAGCTTGGGCCCGGCTCGTCCTGAAGAATAGACTTACTTTTTTATCCAAGCTTGACCCATTTTAAGAAAAGTAGGTCTGGGCCTGACTCAGCCCGCCAATATTTGATTTTTTAAAATTAGTTTTCTATCACATTAAAAATATATATTTATATTAAAAAATACTATCATAAATATAATAAATATTTTGTTGTATTAAATATATTTTTTAAAATTTTATATTTTAGATTAAGTTATTTAGTTGGGTAAATTTCTTTTTTAAGTTTTGAACCTATATAATTATTATTTAACATAAATAATTAATATAATATTTTTATAACATAATATATTCATGTCAGACCAAATTTTAAATTTCTTTTACCCAAGATTTAATCCATAAAAAGAATAAACCTTAAATTTTATCTAAGCTCATTTTTCAGACTAATTTTAACGGATCACCCGGCTTATTAGCAGGTTTAGTTAGACCCTAATTTCAAAACCATAATGAAATGTTGTTTAAAAAAAAGTAAAACAAGGGAGAGGATAGCGACTAGCATAAGAGGGGAAAGGAAGACATGTGCAAATGGAGGGCATGTGAGGCACTGTCACAGTCGTACCATTAATGGGTCCACATGGGATTTGGCAGTGACAAGAATGGTTGTTCATTCTAGAATATGCATGCGTCTTCCCCAATTTTTTTTTAGTTAAAGCCCTAATTACGCTATTATCCCTTTGATAACATTTATTCAAAAAAAAAAAAAAAAAAAACAAAACCAAACCACTAGGCTGCTACTAACTACTAACTAAATTTCGATAAACGTCCCTACCTAACAACCCAAATAAAGATAAACTTTCCCGTCTTTGATTACTTAGATAACTTTTAGAGTGAATGATGGGTCGGGTCGAGTTAGGGTTTGACTGAGGCAAAAGTTTAGGTTCGAATCTGATTCGAAAAATAAACTAAGATAAAAGTTTAGTTCGTTCGTATTAAAATTTTTATATAAAAATAAAATTTAAAAATATAATACACTAAATATATTAAAATAAATATTTTTTAAATTTATACTTAAATAACATTAACATAGGTGTAAGTGTAATTTTACAAGTAAATGTCTTTAAAACAATAGTAAAATTAACAATAAAATAAGAGTTATACAATATTCAAACAATAACAACAAAATAATAGTAATATAATAGTGAAATTATAGAAAAACAACAACAATTTTTTTTTTTTTGCAAATTTTCGACCCTGAACAAAAAAAGCTTACTCGAGGCCTGACTCGTTTAGAAAACGAGCATTTTTTTGTTTAAACCCATTTTTCGAACCTATATTTTTATTTAAATCCTCTCACTTTTCGTATGGAGTCCGATATATTATCAGTTCCAAAATAAAATTAAAAAAAAAAAATAGAGATTCTTATATTTAAAATAACTCGACTTGAAACTAATTTTGGGTTGAACTTAATTATGGTAGGGGCGGCTGTTGTTAATTAAGGCAGTAAAAGCAAATTAAGGGTATGGATTATGAGAGCATGTGTTTAGGTGAACCGAAAAAGCAAGAGCGAGCAAGCGGTCCATGATTGCCAGCTGGAGTTGGTGTCCTTTAATTATTTCACCACGTGTTACAGTGTAGACCCGTTATCTTTCCAGGTAGAATGTCTGAAAATTTGATTTTGTATAAAAAATTTTTAACAATTTTACGATAATATTTGTTTTTTATACAATATCTAAAATTATTTATAGTCTCTTTCTAACTTATAAATTGGAGGATAATACGCTTCAGTGCATCCAAGCTCATATCCTTCTGTATTAACAACAATGCCCATGCCAATCGAACTAAGACTCAATCAATTTGATTTTATATAATTTTATACAAGATATGTTGGTTTAATTCAAGTATCATAAGTAACTGACACCATTATTGATAATAACATTATTTTATATATATTGTATACACAAATAATAATATTCATTCAATATTTTTGCTCAAAAAAAAAATCATCCAATATAAAAACGGTAAAAGCTCGTGGAGACTCCTGTACTATAAGTAAGATTGTATTTTACTTTATATACTTAAAAAATAATAAATTAGTCTATATATGTTAGATTAAAGAGAAAACTAATCATTCTTTACAAATTTCATCCATTTTTTGTTGTTAAAATCAGCCACTATAAGTCAACATGAGGTACGTCACATGTCACTGTTTAATTATTTTATTAATCATGTCAATTTTTAATAGTACAAATAAATAAAAATTTTAATTGAATAATTTTATCTATACATTTAAACCATATACACTCAGGGGCGAAGCCAGGGGGCTGGCATGGGCCCCGGCCCCTAAAATATAAAATTACTATTTAGACCCTTAAATTTTTTTAAAAAATTTAAATTAGTAAAAGTAAAATTACACTTTGGCCCCCCTAAAATTATAAAAATTTGATTTAATCATTTACAAATTATAAAGATATAAACTATAAAAAATTAAATTTTCATCCGGCCCCCCTAAAAAATTGTTCTGGCTTCGCCCCTGTATACACTATGAGAAAGAATTGTATGAAACAAGAATATTATCCATTTTCAATAATTTTATATCACATCAGTATTCTTATTCTGAATTTTAAGATTTTAATTTGGATTTAATTTTTTTCATGATGAAAATACTGAAATTTAAGATAAAAATATTGATGTGGTATAAATATATTAAAAAAAATACAAATGACAGTCACTGTTTTATACAATCATTTCTCTATTAACTATTTACTGCCGACAATAACCACCTCCGTTAAATAAGTGAGAGTCAACCTTAAAAAAATCAATATTTACTGCGGACTTTACCGTCCGTGAAAATCGCTGGCATTTTCCGTAAATAAAGGAAAAGAACCAGGGACATTTTCGCACTTAATTTTTTTTTAAGACCACCTGTCCTCCATTGCAAAGTAACAAAACTCAAAGCTCGTGCTGTCATCGCCAATGGTGGAGACTCCCTCTGCACCACAAACAAACAACACCGAATACTGTAAAAAAAACCACCATAAAAAAGATTGTAACAAAGAGAAATAAACTATCATTTTTTGAGCTTTGCTCACTAAAGAAGACGATGAAGAAGAAGAGTGGTGAAGTTCTTCGTTTTGCGCAAAGCAATGCCTCTTAAATTTCTGAATTCAATGCTCTCCTGTTGAAAAAACTTTCTCGAAGATTGTAAACAAAAAAGGTTAAAAAAAAGAAAAGAAGAATCACTTTAAGCATAGAAATAAGAGAAAAAAATTTCTGAAGAGTAGGTGAGTGTCTCACTACCATTAGTGCATTTTCTTTTTGTTATTTGCTGTAAAAGAGCTCTCACTCAGAGATTCTCTGAAATAAATGTTATTTGCATTTTGGAATTTTCTTTTTCTTTTTTGGGTTTTGTCTCTTTTTTCTTGTTGAAGAAGCTTGATGGGTAATCTTCTAGTTACAAACTGAGTTCTTATTTTATTTTTTGAGCTGTTTTAAGCTTTTAAAAAGTGGAGGATCTTGAGTGATTATTTAATTTTCTGTATAGATCCTGTGAAGAAGCTTTTGGTTTCTGCTTGAAACCCATAGAATCTATTTCTTCTCAAGTTTCATCAACGTAGTCGTCACTTTCCATTAACAAATCGGCTCTGGGTTTTTGTCGGCAATGCAAGTGGTGAAACCAAAAGGAAACGTTAAAGCTCTTGTTAATGGTGAAACACTGAAGTTTTTAGCTTAAAGCAGGTGAAAAAACAATAGAAAAATCTCCCTGATAAAACTTCTTTCATGGTTTTTTTTCTTTTTGGGTTCTTAAATTACTGTTCATTAAGCTCAATTTTGACTCTGTAATGATATAATATTTAATGCAGATTTAAGTTTGAGAAGAAAAGATGGCATCGTGGGAACATTTTGGAGAAATTGCGAACGTAGCACAGCTCGCAGGCTTTGATGCGGTGCGGTTAATAGCCATGATAGTTAAAGCGGCGAGCACGGCTCGAATGCATAAGAAGAGTTGCCGGCAATTCGCTCAGCATCTTAAGTTGATCGGGAACTTGTTGGAGCAGCTCAAGATCTCGGAGCTTAAGAAGTACCCTGAGACGAGGGAGCCATTGGAGCAGCTTGAGGATGCATTGAGGAGGTCTTACATTTTGGTGAATACTTGTCAAGAGAGAAGCTATTTGTATATTTTGGCCATGGGATGGAACATTGTTTATCAGTTTAGGAAGGCACAGAGCGAAATCGACCGGTATTTGAAGATCGTTCCTCTTATCACTCTCGTCGATAATGCTCGAGTCAGGGTATCGACTAATCTCGAAAATATGTTAATAAGTTTATGCATATATATATATATATATATATAGCTTGATTAACTTCAATGAAGTGATATGAGTAGTTGGTATTTGCCATATTTATTTGAATGTTTAACCTGCAGACTTCGAGTCAGGGCATATGTGTTAATAAGTTTATGCATATATATGCATTATATATGGCTTGATTAACTTCAATGAAGTGCTATGAGTAGTTGGTATTTGCCATATTTATTTTGAATGTTTAACCTGCAGGAGAGACTCGAAGTTTATCGAGTCAGGGCATCGACTAATCTCGAAAATGTGTTAATAAGTTTTTCCATATATATATACATGGCTTGAGTAACTTCAATGAAGTGCTATGAGTAGTTGGTATTTGCCATATTTATTTGAATGTTTATCATGCAGGAGAGACTTGAAGTTATCGAGAAAGATCAACATGAGTACACATTAGATGAAGAGGATAGAAGGGTGCAAGATGTGATAATGAAACCCGAACCCTCGGAAAATGATACCATGATCTTGAAAAAAACTCTTTCTTGTTCATACCCAAACATGCGTTTTAATGAAGCACTGCAAAAGGAAAATGAAAAGCTTCGATTGGAGCTACAACGTTCGCAAGCTAATTACGATGTGAAGCAGTGTGAAGTAATCCAGCATTTGCTTGATGTAACGGAAGTTGCGGCTTCTATTCCCGATAAGAGTTCATCCCCAAAAGTGTCTAAGAAAGTGGAGCGTAATTACTCAGATGTCGATAATGAAAAAGGTCATTCGTACAATGATAACTCTCCTAAGAAACCTGATTCTCGCATGACTTCAAGGTTGTTTTTCCTTGTACAATGTATTTGGCATTTATTTCGGTTTTCGTCCCTTAGAATATGCATTCATAGTTTATGCATTTCATGTACTTGAAGCTGAGTGCAGTTTCTAAAGTTTTTGTCATATGTTTTCAGAAACACTTCTTCAGTTTCATCAGGACATGATCTACTCTCCGATAGAGGATCACATCGGTATGAAGAATGGAATGCTGATTTGCTTGGTTGTTTCTCGGAACCATCTCTGTGTAAGTCCTTTTTTATGTCATTGCTGCCCTGTTATGTGTTAAATGTCTTCTTTCTATGCACGGAATGATCTTTTGTAAGATTTCTAGGACAGATATCGGTGGAACTGACCTTACTGTTTTTCTGAGCGTCTGGTCTCCTAAGCCACCTTTCTCATTGCAGGTATAAAGACATTCTTTTATCCTTGTGGTACGTTTTCAAAGATTGCTACCGTTGCAACAAACAGGCATATGTGTAAGTATTTCTGGATCATATTTTATTACTCGGTTGTGTCATTATAGCTCGGTTGATAATCTGTCTGGTCCATAATTATTTTCATTTGTACACGAATTTGATCTATATTGCTTAGCGCCCATGCATAATTTACTACGAGAATTCAGTTTTCCTTAGGATTTTACCTTCTCCCGTGTTGGCTTGCTATTTGCAAACCTTATATTGATTGCAAAACTGAAACTTCCTGCAGCTTCCGCTGAAGCATGCAACGAATTAATGGCGTATTCATTGATATTGTCGTGCTGTTGCTACACTTGCTGTGTTAGAAGGAAGCTTCGCAAGGCATTGAACATTACGGTATTCTCTCTTCCATTAAAAGAGTAATCTACTTGTTTAAAATATAAAACCTTGAATCGCAAGTTTTCTGCTATTTTTATATTCCATGGACGAATATGGTTCGGTTCTGTTACCTTGGCCCCATTACTTATCATACGATATACCCGTGATTAAGCCATATGTCATCTTCTGTTAGTTGTAGTTATCAGAAGTATATGGCTAGCGGTATCCATAAATCAATATAATGACAAAAACATGCTAACATCGGTAAAAGTATCAAGAAGGCCTTTATACTAGGAGTCAAATTGCATTTTGCTCAATTTACTCAAAAGATAGACAAATTAGTCATTGTACGTTAGATTAAAAAGCAAACTGATTCTTTCTGTTAAAATTTTCATCTATTTCTACTGTTAAAAGTTGGTGTAGTTGACAAAATAATCAGACAATTACACGTGACACATCACTTGTACCTCATCATGTACAAGGACCAATTTTTAACGGGAGAAATGGATGAAATTTTAACAAGACTAGTTTGTTTTTTGATCTAACGTACAGGGACTAGTTTGCTCATTTTTTTAATAAAGAGCAAAATGCAATCTAGCTCCTAGTACAAGGGCTTCTATGGTACTTTTACTTGCTAACATCATATGATCCTCGCCGTTTATCTTTACTTCCTATTGTTCACACTCCACAATAAATCTCAATGTCACTCAAAACTCAGCACCCTTAAAATGTTTACGCGTTTCTTCCTTTGGCAGGGCGGGTTTGTCGATGATTTCCTCTCTCATTTGATGTGCTGTTGTTGTGCCCTCGTTCAAGAATGGCGAGAAGTAGAGATTCGTGGGATTTACGGTACGTCTCCTATATATCGTACTAAGAACCTAACAATCAGGCGAAAATCACATTTTTCCCCTCTAAAAACTCTATCATCGCACTTTCCCCTCTAAAAACTCGATCATTGCACGCGGTACGGTTTCTTCATGCCATAACCTTAAACCAATCATATGAATTTGCAGGTCCTGAGAAGACTAAAACAAGCCCTCCACCATCACAGTTCATGGAATCATGAGTGAAAAAAGTACTGAAGAGACATATTTTCACGGGAGGTTTGTATAAAAGCTGAACATAGAAGGTAACTCTAGTTGCCACTTATCAAATTGAACCTGTACTAAGAGATTGCTTTTCTCTTTGAACCTACGTACACATATATATTGTATTTGTATGTAAATTAGTGAGATTATTAATGGAGATTGAGCACATGTTGTTGTTGTATGAGAAACTGATTTTCATTTAGTATAGTGGTTTTTGGATAAAGTTTTGTGTTGTTTTTGTTTAGAGATGAAAGAACAAATTGATGAACTGAAAGTAGTGCAGTTGAACAAGAATCAAGCTTTTCTTTTTGGATGGTAAAAAGGGTTAATAAGGCAAAGTGTTTCTGTTGAAATGAAGTCTTGTTTAAAATGTCCACTGAGCTCCTGATTGGATTTTTAAACACTCTCCACCTCTAGTAGAAAAAAAACATATATCCAATTCTAAATGCTAAATGGTACCTTCCTTGACAAAGCCTTCACTGTTTTAATGGATATTGCTATCCATTAAAATTATGACACATTCCTCTGCACCTCGTTTGTGCCTGCCGGATAAACTAATTAACTGAGGAATTGCCTTTCTTCCTCCATATCCACTTATCTCTTCATTTGTTTGCTGTGGAATGTTGCTTTAACAGATAGGAAATTTCAAGGTAATGATTGAAGTATGTAACTTCAACTATAGTTTATCTTTGACTGGGATGGTCTAATTTTCAGAAGAAAGATCAATTTGCTGCTTTAGCCTCTACTGTTTCAACATTTGCACTTCTTTATAAACAACATAATGCAAAACCAAAAAGCATGAAAGAAAGTAGAAATACTTGAAACCCATCTGTACAAAAAGAATTTCATTTTTTATATAAAGGAAATATTATTGCTGTATAATTTTTCCAGGTAAGAAGGAAAGAACTATTGAGGTTTAATGGGCATCATTCTTGTAACTCCTAAAGTTCTTAATTTCAGTTGAAAATTTGGATCAAATTTTGAGGTGACAATATATTATTAATCGAAAAGAAATTTGTTAAAGAATAATAGATGAAAATAAGAGAGATTTCTATTTATTTTTCATCATCGTTACAAGTAGTATGCTCGTGTGTATATATAGGGAGATTAGACTCTCCTTTTTTTAATATATAAATAGGAAAGAGATTACAATGAGATAAATATGAAGAGTTAAAGAAAGATGAAAGTTATAACCAACATTCACTTAATAGCATTCCTAACAAAAATAAAATAATATAAAATATTATAAACTTAAAAAAGTAGGTCAGGTCGAGTTGGGCTTGAGTTTTGAGTGTTAAGCCCAAGCCCATCCCATATTTTAAATATGTCTAATTTTTTTACCCAAACTCATTTTTCAAGCATAATATTTTTGTTCAAATCCTTTCAAATTTTGGACGGGCTTTCAGGATTGGGTGAGTAGCTCGACCCGTGAATAGGTCTACTCGTGATATTAGTTTAGTCATGAGCTTAATATAAGTATATATACACATAGTATAGATTCACCATATGGAAAAGATTTATATTTAAGTCTTTAGTTGATATACCAATGATGTCTTAAGTACTCAAGTTTGAGATTCATTGTGTACATTTATATATCTTTGATTGTTTCATTTCTTAGTCTTTAGATCATATCTATTCTTTTTGATGCAATGCCTAAAATTATCTATAGCCCATTCTCAACCCATAAATAGGAGGATAATGCGTTTCAGTGCACTCAAACTTACGTCCTCCTGATGCCAATCAAGTTAAGACTCAATCGACAATAATTACCTTTAATTTGTGTACAAAATATGACTCATCTTTAATTTAAATGAACTGAATTCTAAATTTTAAAATATTTTAATTGAATTCTAAAAAATCAGTAATTAGATACTTTCATAAATTTAGTCATCAAAATTTGAGTTCAAATTTGAAGTGAAATATATTTAAAAGAAGTAAATTATATGAATAATTTAAATTTAACGTGTTTAAATATATTTCATTTGAGTTATATATGGTTTCTTATTTTGATAACTTTATTGTCTCACTTTAGTACATGAACTATCAATTTCATCTCATTTTACTCCAAAAATTATCGACTTTCGATGAGAATGTACCAAGGGGGGTTAAACTAGGAGGAGAATGATTGTTCAGGTACTTAAGCGATGTAAAAAAATATTTATGTACCAAATGAGAAAAAAAAATAGTTCAAGGGCCAAATCGTGATTTAAGCTTTATTTTTTTTTAATTTTTAAATTAAGTCAAATCCAAGTTACCTATACAATAAATATACACATATTTACAAATTGATTTCTCTTTTTTAAATATATTCTATAAGAATCAAACTCGCATAATAGAAATATATGATTGATACAATACTGCTCAATGAAAATGATTCGAAGTTTGGAGAACACCAATCTAGAATCAGAGAAAAACTTTGGGGATGCTTAATGAAATTAACCCAAATTAAAACGTTGAAAATACCTTTTCTATTGTGTTACACGTGTCTACAATGTAATGGTTGGATGAGAATCCAAAACAACTTGACGCCACGTCTCCAATCACAACCGTTCCATAAAAAAACCGAACCCAATCCCAATACCACCCCTCACTCACCCTCTATAAAAATCCCTAATTTATTGTCAATAAGAAAAAAAACCCTTGATTATTTAATTCCCGTTTTCTAATCTTTTTTGAGAAATCGGTAGCGAAAAATGTCGTCGTCGGGGAGGAAGATCACCCTTAAGAGCTCGGACGGCGAATCATTCGAGGTTGATGAAGCGGTGGCGTTGGAGTCGCAGACGATTAAGCATATGATCGAGGACGATTGCGCTGATAACGGGATACCGTTGCCTAATGTTACGAGCAAGATCTTAGCGAAGGTGATCGAGTACTGCAAGAAACACGTCGAGGCTCCTAAGACAGACGATCGATCCCCCGATGACGAGCTCAAGAGTTGGGACGCTGACTTTGTCAAGGTCGATCAAGCCACTCTCTTTGATCTCATTCTGGTCAGTACCTCTTATTCTCCTTTTCCCTTTGTTTTTATTTTTTCTTTGTTTTTGTTGTTTCAATTATATGCTTATGTTTTCTTCTTGGTTAGGCTAGGGTTTTGAATTTGGGGATAGGGGAAATTTGAAAAATTCGGGTTGGTTTTGGGTATATAATGCATAATTTCGTTTCAATGTGTTCAATTTTTGGTGGTTTGTTGGTTTTTTTATTTCGTTCATGGTTAAGAATGTAGCATCGTTTATCAAGTCGTAGATATGTCGTAAATTTGAAGAAACAAGCCATTGCATAAGTAAAGTAATGCTTGTGGCCCTGGTATAATTATCATTTTCTTTTTTTTTTTTTGGCTTTGTTCTCTCTTGGTTTAAAGGTCTTGTTTCACTTGACAAGCAAAAGCCTAATTTGTGATTTTCATTAAGATGAAAAAGATTGATTCTTTGATGATGCCTTGCCTAACAAATAGCAATAAGCAAGAAGCCCCTGCATGAAGATTGATGTTTTCAATACAACTATGTTTGAGATTGTGCATATGTTTGCAATTACCAACGGGAGAATTGCTATTTAGGTGATGCCTGCTTGTTGCATTGCAGAACTAATGAATAATTGTTGCTCATGAGGGTGTAATCAAGCTGAGCTGAGTCCTAGTACAGTCAAGCTCGAGCTCGGTTCAATATAATCAAGCTATTTGAGCTCAAGCTTGATCAAACTCATATATCAATTTTTGTGCCCAAGGTCAAACTCGAGCTCGATTAAGCTTGTATGTATTCAAGCTTGAGCTCAGCTCAATAACTAAATCGACGGTTAATAATATATATTAAGTGCAACAACTAAAATTTGGTAATATAAAAATATTAAAAATGAAAAGCTTGATGAGGCTTTTGAGTTGTTCAAGCTGAGTATTACTGAGCTCGAATTCGGCTTGAGCTCCTCGGCCTGATAATTACCTAATTGAGTTCGAATTTTGTTTGCGTCCAACTCAAGTAGCTTGGGAGCACCAGTGTTTCATATGCATTCCTACTTGAGCTTGAGGCTGAGCTTGATTAAGCTTGTATGTATTCATGCTTGAGCTTGATAAGGCTTGCATTCGTACTTGAACTTGAGCCTGAGTTTGATTAAGTTTGTATGTATTCATGCTGGAGCTTGATAAGGCTCGGAGCTGTTTGAGCCAAGTATTACCAAGCTTGAATTTGGCTCTATTGAGAGCTCGAGCTCCTTTGGCTTGATAATTACTTAATAGTGTTTGAGTTTCTTTCAAGTCGAACTCGAGTAGCTTGCAAGCACCAATGTTAAATTACACGCCTACTTGTGTCTAAATTTCACTAGCCATTTTGTTGAAAAAACCCTTGAAAATTACATGTGAGCTTTATAACATACTATTTGCAGGCAGCGAACTATTTGAACATCAAGGGTTTGCTGGATCTCACTTGCCAAACTGTTGCTGACATGATCAAGGGGAAGACCCCAGAAGAGATCAGGAAGACTTTCAATATCAAGAATGACTTCACCCCGGAAGAGGAAGAAGAGGTTCGTCGGGAGAACCAGTGGGCATTCGAATGAAGGGTCAATTTCGAGTGACGGTTCAATTGTATCAAACTTCTCTATATATAAAAATGTAGTTTGTTGCTCTGACTTTTCATCTGTACTTTTGGATATTCTGTGAGCTCTTTTGAAACTCTTCAAAGTGTCTTCTCCTATGTTCTTTGCCTGTCTTCACTAAAAACCAGTCTGTTGTATCCAAGTAATGTCCTTTAATCGTGGTCTGTGATATGAATGAGAATGGTTGTCTAAATTATGCATGCCATTTACTATCCATCTATTGCTATATGCCCCAAGTTTTAATTGACTTAACCGATCAATAGGCTAAGTTGATGAAATTGATTTCTACTTCTTCTCGTTGTCATCTTGGCATGGGAAATAAAACATGATTAGAAATTTATTCTACAAGAATTTATTACTTGAAGTGCCATTTTAAAACGAATAAAAAAATACTCAATTGGTAGCAAATAACTAAAAGAATAAATTGAAATGAATTTTAACAAGATTAATGTTGGACTTTATTTTTTAATTTGAAAAGTAGAGTAATTAAACTCTTAAAATTGTAAGTTTAAAAACTAAATTGCAATGTAATTATCAAGAGGTACCTTTTGCAGACTTGTAAAGAGAAGCTTTTGAACTTGGTAAAATGAAAAAATAAAAAATTTGAAGGGTGGAAAACGTAAATTTTCTTTCCATAATGTGCTTGATACGAGAGATGGACGGATTTGATAACGGTGAAAAATGAAAAAGGAAATGCATAATTTTGAACTAATATGCATCTCTCTCATTTTTTCTACTTTTCTTTAGAAGGACGGATTTGTATTCATTAGAATGTAAAATGATCTTCCTTTTTTCTTTCCTACTTTTTTCTGCTCAAAATTCATTTTCTTTCCACTTTTTCTTTCTTTCTTCTCATTCCTTCACTTTTCCACCTAATCAAGAGATTGATTGTATTTGCATCAATGAAAAATCAATTATTTCAAGTAAATCCAATTGTGAAGAAAAAAAAGTTTACACAAAATCCCCCATCAAAACCATTGATTCATTTTCTCAACCAATAGTGTAAAACTAGCTTTCAGCAAGCTTAACATCCCTTTGATCCATACCCTCCCTCCATTGTTCACTCACTTTTAAGTTATGAACAATGTTCTTTAAATCTAAAAGATTACACCCTGCAACTCTTTCAATCCCTTTTTCCTTCATTATCTGTTTCACTTTAGCAACATCCTCCCATTGACCTGCCACAGCATACACATTCAACAATAACTGATAATATGTGAAGTTTTTAGGCTCTTTTGCAATCAATGATGTTGCTATTCTTTCCCCAACAGTTATGCCCTCCCTAAACCGACATGAGCTGAGCAAGTTAGCCCAAAGAACCGAATCAGATGATATGTCCTCGGCACTATCCGGCATTTGCCTTAGGATGTCTTCCGCCTCTTGGAAAAGTTGAACGCCAACGTAAAGATTTGCCATGCACCAATGATGAGCAAAGTTCGGTTTTATACCGAATTTGTTGATCATTTGGTGGAAATAGTTTCTGCCATCTGGTACCGATCCTGCACGAGCACAAGCACATAGAACGCCAACGAAAGTGATTTTGTCAGGAGAAATGATCGTTTCTTCCACCATATCGGTGAACAATTTTAGTCCATCTTTGGGATTTCCATGAATGCAATGCCCTAAAATCATTGCATTCCAACAAACTTGGTTCCTATTTCTGATCTTGTCGAACATCCTACGAGCTAATCCTACTTTCTGGCAGTTACAATACAAATTAACCAAAGCTGTATCTATTATTATATTAGACTTCATGCTGTTCTTGATTAAAAATCCATGAACTGATCTTCCTTCCTTTAATCTAGATGACTTAGAACAAGCACTAAGTACACTAGCCACAGTCTTCTCGTTCCCCATTAATCCCGTTTTCACCATTTGCCTAAACAACTTCAATGCACAACCCGGATTCCCAGCTTTTAAATACCCTTTAATCATAATATTCCAAGAAACCACATTCTTCTTAGGCATTTTATCGAACAGTTGGTGAGCCAAACCCAAATTCCAAACTTTAACACACACATTAATAAAAGAGTTCCATGAGGCAATATCTCTTTGAGACATTTCAACTAGCACATTGATGGCAAACTCAAAAACCCCACAACAACCATACATATGAATCAAAGAGTTCTGTATTGGCAATCTATTGACTACCCCAAATTTAATTGCCTGGCCGTGACACTTCCTTGCAGATTTAGAGCAACCCAATTTCGAACAAGAGCTTAAAAGTGGCACAAAAGTATAGCTATTAGGAACAAAGCACCCATTAGCTCGCGTTTTAAAGTAAAAAACCACAGCTTGATAGTGTAAAGAACTAAAACAGTAAGCTCTGATAACTGAATTAACACGGAAAGTACCGGGATTTTCAATGCATCGTAGAATCGAAACGGTGTAATCAATGTTGCTGAACTTGGAAGAATGGATCAAAACCCTGTCGACCCAAAATGGGTTTTGGAAGAGACCCGAAGTTATCAACCGAGCTTGGATTTGAAACAGTTCCTTTATATCACGACACGAATCGAGGATCGAAGTGAGCGCTCTGGACTCAGTTGAATAAAACGGCGAGTGAAATCGGTTGGGTTTAATGAAGATGGTGGATCGAAAACGAAGGAGTTCACGAATGGACATCGTTGCCATTCATTTGGGACTTTGTTTTGATACCTTCTTCTCCAACTCAATTTGATTACCGCCATTGAAGCATGTTATTGAAGGCTTGAAAAAGGAGAAAAGCCTCCTGGCTTTCTAGTTTGTAGCGCGGAATGGAGTGAGGGACGTGTTATTCAGAAATGGTTGCTTTGATCCTTCCGGTTTAGCAAATTAGGGATCATTTAGCTGAAAAGCCCGAAATTGGGAGATTGATTTTCCAAAAGTCAGCAAGCAGGGAAAGTGAAAAAGGTATGTAATATAAGACCCATAAGCCCAAGAACAACCACTGAAAAATACACCATTGTTCAAGGCCCAGAAAACAAAACGACAGGCCGAACCTGCTCCATTAAAACCAGAAAGTAATTCATCAAAATTTTAGATTCTGGTTTTTTTAGGGTTTGGTTCTGAGTTTGGGTTGTTTTGATTAGATTATTCGGGTTTGTAAGTTACTTTAACTATTTTAGATTTGGGTTATTTCGAGTTTAGAGTAATTTTGATTTAAAATATTTATAAGCTTAGATATAATACCTTCGGTTGTTAAGGGTTTGACGGATGATAAGTAAAATATTTCTCTTAAAAGAGTCTATTTATCTTTTATTATTGAGAGAAACACGAAAAATTTTCAAAATATGATCCACCAAGGGAGTTGGTTGAACCCCTTAACAGCCGAAGGTATTGTCTGTTTTCCGCACTTAACGGTGAACAACCCACTCTTTGAACATACATACTTTCAGAAAAGAGTAAATACACCAGGTTTCTTCAACATTAGGTAACCATCAGCAAAGATTCGTACCGTCAATGGTCAATTACTTTCCCATCATTTAATTGCTTTCCTTCGAAGCATGCATGCCCCCAATCCACTTTACAACGATGTTAATAGGGGATATTTTCCTCATTACCTAATCCATAGCCTTCCACGAACTCAAGTTCGAATACTAGTTACGATATTATCGAGAGGGGTAATTACTTGTCTCGAAAAAATTAATTTTTACGAGTCTTATATAAATTACATAAAAAAGTTAATTGTAGTAAAAGTTTTCAAATTATACTCCAAATTTGAATTGATCTATAAATTTTTAAATTTTTTTAATTGAATGCTTTAAAGTTTCGATATTGTATCATTCAAGTCTTTCTATCGGCTTAGGCATTAGCTTGAAATTAAATGCCAGTTCAACATATTTATAATGCACGGATCGTATCATAAATATATGTATATCTACTGTTAAAACAGCTTGAATATGATCTATTGAGAATAAAGAGAAATAGTTTTTGTAAATTTTAATGTCACTCTCTATTTTTTTTTCTTTCTTAAAACTCAGATTCAAATTATCTATGCGGTATCACGACTGATTCAAGCCGATATTTAACACCTAAATTGAATGGCTAAGCTAATGTAAAGACCTAATTGATTCGATATTGATATATTTTGACAATTGTACGTTTTCAATTTTAAAGAGTAGTAAAACCCGAAAATTGTTTTGGTGGGACCATAATTGAATTATGAATTTTGGGCGGAGGTCAAAGTATAATTTTATTCTTCTTTTAATTTAAAATTTTATAAACTTTAAGGGAATTAAAAGACAAATTTACTATTTTTTGTGAAGCATAAAATTTAAAAATTGGACAAAAATTTCTTCACATTCTTTGAAATTAACCCTATCCATGCCTTAAATTATCTATAGCTTCTCCCCAACTTATAAATAGGAGCATAATGCGCTTCAACACATGAAATAAACAACAATGCTCAGACTAATCAAGTTAAAGACTCAATCGGGTATGGATTTTAATGTAATGGCAAGTAAAAATAAAATAAAATAAACAATAAAGAATAAAAGGTTATATGTAACACTCTTGGTTTAGGTGCAACCGCTTGGGGTTAAACCCTCAAAATCGGTTCATCCCAAATCTAACAACCCTTTCAAACCAAGCAAACAAAACAACCGATGATGATCAACCTAAGAGGAGGGCAACTCATAAACATGGTATACGGATAACCTGAACCCCCCCGGCCCCCAATTGCTGCCAAAAAATACTAAACCAAAATGATTCTCAACAAGCTGGTAACCTTCATTTACACCATTGTTGGTGTAAGAAGATCAGTAAGTGATGAAGGGAAAAGAACAAAAGAAGCAACACCACCACCACCCGCGGCGGCAGGCTATGTGGTGGTGATGGAGGGAACAGCAATGGGCAGCAACAGCAGCAGCTACTTGCAGGGATCAACAGAAGGTGAAACATGTTGTGTATGTTTATCAAGCATGGAAGAAGGGGAAGAAACAAGGGTGTTGCCATGTTTCCATGAATTTCATAGGGTTTGTGTGGATAAGTGGGTGAATACATGTAAGAAGAACTGTCCAATATGCAGGTTTTCAATGGGGGAAGAAGATAGGTCTATGTCTCATAGAAGGGAAGCTTTCACTGAAGAGATGATGATATGGTTTTCATCTTTTCATATAGCCGGATTCTAGCCGGAAATTGCCAGGAATTAAACCCGGCTCTCCTGAAAGCCAAATATGCACCAGACGACAATGAAATTATTGTTAAAATTTGATGTTGAAATGTTCTTATTGTATTGTATAAAATTTCGTTTCAATGCATATTTGCTCAACCTCTTTTTTTATTCTTTCATTTTTCCCAATAATATCGTTTTTAGAGTTCGAATTTACCTTCTCTTGTTGGGAGTACAATTTTTTTTTGAGTAAACTACGCCTAACATTACTAAACTATTAGTAAATTTACGTCAGGTTACTCAATTTCAAAAAATTATAAAATGATCGGTATGGTGGATCAGTACACATCGATGAGTAGAAAAACATAATTAGATTCAAGTTGATTCTTAAAGCTGTTTCCTGACAAAGATTGAGTTGTAAAATAGAAAGGGGAAATGAGAGCTTTCGTTTGATGCATATACTGCAAATAAAAAAGGTCATATAACATCTATTTTAATTATTCAATGAAAACTTTCGAATAGTTCAGTGACTGTGTTGTAACTTTTTAAAGTTAAGTGACTAAAACATAAACATACTAATAGTTTAATTTTTTTGGGGGGCTATAAAAAGTTGTTGATTGTAATTACAATTAGTCGTCGGAGGTAGGTCTAGTTTGAGGTGGTTTTTGGGCCCTAAAGAGAGAAAAAGATGAGTCATACAAGCTTTGAAAATAATCATTTTTAAGTGTGTTCTGATTAGATATTATCATGGCTGGGTTATCTGTTCAAGTCCGAATATTCATTTGAAAAGAGTTTGGGTAAAAATATAGGTTCAAAATATGGGTTTGGATAAAAAATAAGGCCCATTTTCTAAATGGGTCATGCTTTGGGTAAGATTCTTTGCCTGAGCTTGACTCGACGCGAATAAGTTGTTTTGCCATCATTTTATTATTATATTGCTACTATTTTATTGTTATTGTTTAGATATTGTATAACTCTTGTTTTATTGTTAATTTTGTTACTATTTTAGAGACATTTGTTTGTTAAGTTGCAACTATCTTAATGTTATTTAAATATAAAGACTTTTTTTAATGTATTTTCAATTTGTTGAGGGACATTTATTTTAATATTTTAGTGTATTTGATATATTATATATTTTTTATATAAAAAATCTAAAAAAAAATTAATACGAGCAGGCCAAATACGAGCACTCAATTGCCCATACAAACCCACCTTTAGTTATGATGTTTAAGTCAATTGGTGCTGAGCTCTCTTTGAGTGAGGTGAGTTGATCGATCTTGATAAGTTATACCAAGACTTGTTAAGCTTGTTTGAAGGTTCAAGGCATCCTCACGTAAATTGTGGCATGCTTAACAAAGCCGATCTTTCATCAAAGGTGAAGGCAAAAAATAATTTGGTAAATTATACTGGTACTCACTCAATTATTACTATTTTTTTGTCGCTCGTGTATAAAAAGTTATAAAATAATCACTTAACTATTTGAAGTTTTTTTTTTTTAGTTACCAATCATTAAATTACTAACGAAAAGATAACTTGATAGTTTTTAAAATTGACATAATTACAATTCTAATCCTCAACATTTCCATATTATGTCAATTTAGTCTCGATTCTAAAAAAATTAACCCTCAATAGTTATATATTGTGTAATTTGATCTTTTTCTTTTCAGTTTTACTTTTTTATGACATTAAGGGTTAATTTTAAATAATGAGAAAAGATGAAAATTAATTATCTTGGATTTCTTAGTGTTTCTATTTTTGGTATATTTTCGACCAAATTTAGTTGATTTTTAGCTTTTTAGGTAAAAGAGTCGTAAATAAAAGCAAAATTGAAAAAAAGATAGACCAAATTACACAATATTTAAACGTTAAGGGTCATTTTTTTGAATCAAAACTAAGTTGACGCAATGTATAAATATAGATTGTTAAAGTTGTTATTATGTCAATTTTAAAAGCTATCACGTCATCTTTTCATCTGTCATTTAATGGCTGGTTACAAAGAAAAAACCCAATAATTGAGGGCCAAAAATGAATTATAAACCCTTAAAGGGCCAAAAGAGAATTATATCATTATATTAATTTATAATTTAAGAAATTTATAAATAATTTAACCATTTTAGTGGACACCAATGCCATTGCTTACCTCTTTCTCTAGACTCCTACCTTTCATCCAATGTCTTGAACAAGACAATTACATGTTTAGAAATAGTAATAAACTTATAATGTACATTACTTTTGGTCAACTCTTCTCCCCCAAGTGGAAATTGATGAAATATATATATATATATATATATATGACAATTAATTCTCCAATTTTTGGAGTAACCTAATTAAAAAGACATTGGAGACACACACAACACAACATAACCCATCTTCACATAAACCTAGTTGCTACTTCCTAGGCCACCTAAAGTGAATCAATTTTGTAATAACTTTAGCATGCAATGGAAGGGAAAGCTCCCCAATTACCAATGCCTTCCGCCCCCTTTTTTGGACTTAAAATAGGGGGAAATGTATAGGTCTACATTGAGTCAATTACAACCCCAAAAATAGCCATATTCCAACACCCTTAGAGGTTAGGTTTTATGTAGCATATATCCATTGCCAAATACGTACATATTTATAGAGTTTAGAGATGAAATAAATATTGTTTGGGACAATTTAGGAAGTAATGGTCGAAATTTCTCTCGTGTCAATTTTTACATAGTAAAAATGTAATTTCACTATTTTAATAGCTTATATCTTTATAATTTTTAAATAATTAAATCAAATTTTTTATCATTTTAGGGGGCTAAAGTACAATTTTACCTTTACTAATTTAAAATTTTAAAAGACCTAAATAGAAATTTTTTCATTTTAAGAAAGACCGGATCCCTGCACGAACCCTTCCTTTTAAAATTTTAAAATTTTAAAATTTTAAAAGGTCAGAACTGAAAATTTATGTGAGAGGATAAAAATATAGTTTTACTATTGAAATAACTTAAAATTTTAGAGATATAAAAGGACTAGAATGATATTTTGTAATTCATGGAGGGGCCTCTTGCCCGCCACCTCTTGATGTCGACATCGCTGCTAGTAGCCAACATGGTCTAGTTTGATTAAATATGTACTTATTAACTCTTCGACAAATAATAAGATTCAAGCCTCATCAACAATCTCATTTGTTGAATGATTTATAAATACTACTTTCAGCTCTCTATAAAACCGATGAAATATTCTTAACCCTAAATCGATATAACCTTTTCTCACTCTAACTTTTTCCAAATCTCAAAAGAAGAATACAAAGAAAAAAAATTTCAATATTTTGTATGATAAATGTACACAATACATTTGATTCCAAGGACCATATCTTGCCACATGAAACCCAAGATTATTTTAATTACATGAATATCAAATGAATATTTTTATTATGGGTAAACTATTAAAATAATCACTTTTATTTAAAATATTACGTTTTAGTTACTTAATTAATGTGTTGTAACATTTTAACTACTGAGCCGTTAATTGTCGTTAATGGTGTAACGATAAACTGACATGGCACGTTAAATCATCATTTCAAACAAAAAATTTAGGTTAAATTATACAATTGATCATAATATCTTTTCGTTTTCTTTTTTATCTTAACTTTCCCTTTTTTTTTCTTTTTTTTTTTCCATTCTCCCTCTATTTTCCGTAAAAGAACCAAAATTAAATTACTCAAAACGAAAAAAAATATAAGAACGAATTGTATAATTTAATCTAAAATTTTCGTTTGAAATGATGATTTAACGTGCCACGTCAACTTAACGTTAACGACAATTAACACTCAGTGACTAAAATGTTATAACACAATAACGTAATTGACTAAAACGTAACGTTTCAAACAAAAGTAACTAAATTAAAATATGAGAAAAACAAAAGTGACTATTTTTTTTATATTTTACCCTTTTATTATTAAAAAAGAATTTAACAATTAATTTAAATTGAAAAATTTGAGAAGTAAAAAGTCAATTTCTTAAAATAAAAGTAAATGTAGTAAAAGATAAAAATGTAGAGAGCAGATTTGAACCTAAAAAACCCTTACTTTATTGAAGAAAAAAAGTAGTGTAGAGAGGTCCATATAAGGAATAGGAATTTTAAGGAGTGGTCACAAAGTTGATAACTTTTACTTCTTTTTGGGTCCCCCATTGATTGATAATTGTTTTACTACTAGTAGTAAGCATTTATATTTGGGGTTAAATCACCAAATTTAAACAAACAAGTCCCCACTACACAAATTTTTGCATGAGAAAATGTACAAAAAAGATGGAAGTCTTGATTTAAGAAAGGATACAAACAAAACAAAAAGACCCACCACCAGCATCAAAGTTCTTTTACAGATTATACCTTAAATATACCATCTTTTTTTTGCATTTGTTAGCCATAACACTTTGAAATATAGCCATTTCAACCCTCCCAAAAAAAACCCTATACAAATTCATTCCTTTTCTAGCTTAAACCACATACACCCCCTTCCCCTGGCTACTGAAAAAGAGGGGACTTTGGTTAAAAAACAAAGCAAAGAGATTGGTCCTTGGATTTGTTTGTTTTTTTTTTTTTTTTAGCTTAAAATGGAGCTGTTGATGTTCGTTGAAGCATTCGATTTCTGGAAAGTTGAGCAGTAGCTGCTACTTGTAACTGCATGAACATGAAAGATGAAAAAGGAAACCCCAAGAAAACATGTTTTAGTTCTTAAAGGGACTAAAAACTAAGCATATACGAGTTCTAAACATGTTCTTAAATGTTGGGTTTTTTTTTTTTTTTTTTACCTGTTCTTGTTGTCTTCTGAGTTTTGCATTTTCTTCCATAAGATGAGCAACTTCAAGTTCTAGCTCATTTGTGTAAGCCTGCAAAAAAAAAAAAAAGAAGGAATTTTCAGACAAAAAATAGGGGAAATAAATGTAATGTAATGAAATGACAGTACTTGTTTTCTAGCTCTTGATCGAGCAGCGGATTCACGGTTCTTAATCATACGCTTATGCCGGCAATCACCGGAACTGTTATTGGAATCTTGGGTCCTTTTTTTACCAAAGGTGGCTAAGGTGGTCGACGAAGCCAGAGCTTCGAATGGGGAATTGAAAGTAGGCAAAGTTGAAATAGGTCTGCTTTGTAAACGTGGGTTATCGAGGAAATCAAAGCCTGGACCTGAATTTAAGCTTAAAACAGTTGCTGGAAGTGGTAAAGGTGAACCGTAAAGCATAGTATTGGTATCACCACCACCATTGGTCTGCTGCTGCGGTGGTGGTGGATCAGACCTGGCGGCGAGAAAATCTTGGAGAATGAGATGAGGATTGGATGAAAAGGGTTCTCTTGAAGAAGAAGAAGAAGAGTGGTGGTCGTGTAATGAAGCGAGGGTGATGTCGTTCCATACTTCTTCCATGGTTTTAGGTCTATGGGGAGGTGAAGGAGAAGATGGTTTTAATGGAGTTATTTGGGGTTTATTGGATGGTGATAACATTGGTGGTGGTGACAAAGGTGATATAATACTGTAAGAGAGGTAAGCTTTAATGGTGATGGCAATGGTGATGGTTGGTTTTTGGGTGTGTTTCAATGGTGGTGATTATTCATAGGGGAAAGGGTAGAGTACATTTGAGCCACGCGCCATAGGGGAAGGGACTGTTTAATATCAGCTTTGGCCATTGGAAGTTTCTGCTGTTGAAGGACTAATGTGGCTTGATATTATATATATTCACACACTAAAAGAGAGAGGTAGACACAAAGAGAGGCAAGGAGTAACATTACGTTTTAATCACGCAACTTTGAAAAATTATAAATTTGTCATTGACCTATTTAAAAGTTTTCATCTAAGTCATTAAATTATTCGAAAGTTTTTATTCGAGTCACTGATTGGTTAAGTATTTTTTTTAAGTCTAACTAGTAAGCTCCAATCGATAATTCGATGATTGGTACCAGGGGAGAAGCCAGAACAATTTTTTAGGAGGTCTGGATGAAATTTTAATTTTTATAGTTTATATCTTTCTAATTTGTAAAAGATTAAATCGAATTTTTATAATTTTAGGGGGGGCCAAAGTGCAATTTTACTTTTACTAATTTAAAATTTTAAAAAAATTTCAACAGCCTAAATAGTAATTTTACCTTTTAGGGGGGCCGGGGCCCATGCCAGCCCCCCTGGCTTCGCCCCTGATTGGTACGATAGATCAGTATCCCTTAATGAGTAGAAGAGCATACCTTAGATCAAAGTTAATCATTGGATAAATAAGTTATTTGGGTTTTGGTTCATAGATTCGTGACATTCAAAATTGTTTCATGAAAAAAAATTGAATTTTAGAAGAAAATGGGAAAATAATTTTTGATTGGTGCAAGAGGCGCGAACTCAGAAGGTCATGCAATAATCATTTTAACAACCTAATGACTTAAATGAAAAATTTCGAATAGTTCTGTGATATTTTGTAATTTTTAAAATTAAGTGATCAAAAAGTAAACTTATTAATAATTTAGGGAATTTGGGTAGATTACCTTTTATATTTTATGTAAAATTTAACTTATTGTACACGTTCGTTTTATGGTTTATAAAAATTAATTTTTTCGAGATTAATCATTTAACATTACACTCAAAAATTTCATATTTTATGCAATTTTATATATTATTATTTGTTAGGATTTTGTATGTAAGAAATTAAAAAATAATTTTAAAAAAACAAATATGGTTTTTTGTTGAAATAGTAAAAACCCATACAATACAAGTCACTATGTTTTGAGTTTGAATCTCATCATTTTTATATATCTTTTTTAGATTTTATATAAAAATACCCTCATTTGGTAGATTTTTTGTTCATTTAATATAAAAACTAATTAGTAACTCTGTTTACATTTTGGTCATTTGATTTTAAAAAGAAATTCTGCTAGAAATCCCTAAGCGACAATTTGATGACCGGTACGATAGATCAATACCCATTGATGAGTATAATAACATACTAAAGATTTAAGTCGATATGACGGTTAGTGTTAGAGATCGAATAATAAAATTATTTGGATTTTCGTTCATAGATTCTTAACGTTCAAAACTGTTTTATGAGAAAAAAAAAACTAAACTTTAGAAGAGAATCGAAAGAAGAGCGTTGGATTTACGCTGATAGTGTAAACAGAGAAGACTATACAATAATGATTTTAACGGTGCAATAACGATAATAAAAATTTTCGAACAATTTAATAAACATTTTAAAATTAAATAACTCTAGAAAATTTACTAAATTCAGATATTCCTACGTATATTAGAGCCATGAAAGAATAGGTTAAGAAATGATGGTGATTCATGACCAACATCATCAACATCAGTTTCTGAAGAGATTCTCTTAGCTCTCTGAGATAAGAACACCTGTTTTGTTCATAGGATAATATGCTGCTATCCCCCCCCCCCCCCTTCTTCTTCTTGCCTCTTCCACTTGCTGTCCCTTTACTTACTTTTCTAGGGGATTTAAACCCCATTTTCTATTATTATTCTTATGGTGAGTTTAGATGGGCGATTGAGTGCAGTGCGGTACGTTTAGCTTACTTTTTGTTTCACGCTACAGTATCGCTACAGTATCTAATTTCACCGCCACCACTATTTTTACACTAACTGCAGGTAAACGTACCGCCCATCTAAATTCATTCTTATTTAGGGTAAGCATTTTATTATTATAATTTAATTTAATTTTTTTCAAATTAAATAAAATAAAATAAATTTTAAATTTAATCGAGTCAGATAAATTTATTCGAGTTAAATAAAAAATTAAATTGACTATAAATCTTATCGATAATTTCATTTTATATATATTTTAAAAAAATTTATATATATTTATAAAATTTTAGTAAATTTTTTTATATTTTTTATTGAAAAATACTAAATTACATATTTTTAAAACTATCATAAATTCTTAAATATTTATATTAATTTATAATTTAAATTATTCGAATTATGAAATTAATTTAAATTTGATAAATAATATAATTAAAATTAAAATTTTAAAAAAAAAAAGATTTTTATTACAAAGGAAAAGCAAAATGGTCCCATCCCATCATTATCTGCAAAAGCTCAGAGCTTGAAGGAAAACGAAATGACTTGTTCTCAGAGTCTACCTTTGTGGGTCCAATCTTATATGGCTTTAAATTTTTAAGAAATAAAAATTTTAATGCCCATTTTCTGGTTTCTGATCAAAAGTTTCCTTACGGTAGGAAGTAAGATACGTAGGATTTCATTGCCAGAATAAATGGTAAAATCTATTTCGTCACTTAAATACATGACTCTGAAGGTGGGTTTAAAGGTGGGTTTGGATAAGCGATTGAGTGCAGTGTAGTGTGTTTAGTTTATTTTTTGTCTCACGTTATAGTATCGTTACAGTATTTTAATCTTACCGCTACTGCTGTTTTTATACTTATCGCAGTTAAACGCACCACCTATCCAAACTCACTCTCAATCTAAGGATTTTCCCCACCTAACATTCATTGCTTAAGCTACCCCATTTTTAATTTATTGTTTAACTATGCAGTTTTATGTCGATTGAGTCTTAACTCAGTTAGTATTGGTATTATTGTCAGTTGTAAAAAGAATCGAAATGTATTATCCTCTTAGATAAAGGTTAAGGAGAGACTATGGATATTGCATCAAAAAGCAAAGGTTAGGAATCATGATATTACGCTCACGTGAAATGAAGTAAATAAAAAAAAAATGGAGTCTCATTTGATGAAGAATTTATAAATATTACTTTTAATCCATTTTAAAATTAACGGCGGTAAAAGTATTATGGAAAGTAGAAATGAAATTATTTTTTGTTTTTTTAATTTAAAAATGAGTAAAATTATTTATTTATACGATTAAAAATTAATTAGCTGACAAAATAATTACATAGTGGCAGATCAGGATTTTATAGTATAAATAGATGAATTTTTAATAAAAAATGATCAATTTACTCTTTAAAATTGAACTAGCTATAAGAACTAATATATATATATATATATATATTTATTTTTTCAGTAGAGAAAGAAAAATATAATTCAACTCCAAATACACAAGCCTCCGTAATGCTTTTAGAAAGGTTAAAATGTGCTAGAAGTCCTTGTACTTTTTGAAAATTGGGAATTTAATCCTATGTTTTTATTTCATAGAGTTTAATCATTCTACTTTTCAGATCTCAAAATTCAAATCTAACTGTTAACACTGTTAAATCCTTTTTTGTTAAATCCAAGTTAACTACAAAGTCATTTTCTTAATTACATGGCTACCATGTGAGTATTTTTTTTTATTTCAAAAATATCGCAGCAACAAATTTAACAAAAAAAATAGTAGTGTTAACAGTTAAACTTAAATTTTGAAATCTAAAAAATAGAAAGACTAAATATCATAAAATAAAGTCCAAAAACTAAATTCCTAAATTTCAGAAAATACAAATTTTTTTTTGAAATTATTCAATTTCAAGTAATGATATGGAATAATTTTAACGATGTTAAACTTTTTATTGTATCTAAATTTAACTGCTAAAATAAGTGAATTTACCAAATTTAGATATAAAAGTAAGTCATAAAATTTTGATGCATTGCTATATTAAGAGTTAGATTATATTTTGTCCCATTTACTCAAAATATAAGTAAATTAATATATATACATTAAATCAAAGAGTAAATTGACATTTTTGTTAAAATTTCATCTATTTCTACTAATAAAAACTGACGTAGTTGACCAAATAACTAAACGATTACATGTAACGTATCACATGTATCCTCATGCTGACGTACACGAACCCGTTTTTAATAATAAGAATGAATAGTTTTTTTAAACAAAAATATTAATTTACTTTTTAATTTAAGATATTTATCCATTTTTCTAATTATACTAAAAAAAATGAATGGAGATGTTGAAAAAGAGGGAATTAAAGTGAAGTGGGAGGAGTCAAGAGAGGTAAAAAGATTAGACTAAGAGTGGGTTTGGATGGGTGATTGAGTGTGGTGCGGTGTGTTTAGTTTACTTTTTGTCTCACGCTACAATATCACTACAGTATCTAATTTCATTGCCACTGCTATTTTTATACTAACCACAGATAAATACACCACCCATCTAAACTGATCCTAATTTAAAACTCTCACAAAGGTTAGGAATAGAAGGGGAGGTGGCATTAAGTGAACAGCTGTCAACCCTGCAACATTTTCACTATTCCAAATCTCTTTTCAACTCTTTGAAAAGTTAGTAGTACTGCCACTGACCGGTTTGGCTGCCTGCAATCAGCCAACTGTAGGTTCCACTCCACCACCACAATCACCATTCTTTTTTATTTCATAATTAGTTATTCACTGTTGATTACATAGTGATTAAGAATAGTTATTCACTATTCATCTCAAAATAATGGTGATAATGATATTAAATATTATAATAATGTTATAATGTGAGATAAAAAAAAAAACTAAATACATTATATTAAAAATATTCAGTTTCATAGTTAGCATCACGGCGCCCTTGTTTGAGCCCCTAGCACCAAACTATTGCATTGCTCTCTCATCAACAACTTTGTCTGCATTCAATCTCCCAATTTACTGTATACTTACTATGACTGAACCTCTCTTAAACATGGGGTGGTGTTGTATAGTATAGGGGGGACCCTGATTTGATTGAGACTCGACTGCTTTCTCTATATATATAATATTTTGAGTTTCCCACAGAAACCACAGAGAAACGTTATCAATCATATTCTGATTCTTATTCTTTCAGCATTGGTGAATGGTGTGTTTAACCATTGGATGTTAGCATTGAACCCCCCATAAAGGGCTCATACAACGAGACATGATAATCAAGTGGGAAGAGCGTACCTTGAAAAACAAAAACAACCCTAAAGGAAAGGACCCCTTTGAATGGGAACTAACAATAATAACAATTTTTCCCCATATCAATAGGGGTGCGTGGTGGTGGTGTTTTATGTTCTTTCACCAATTAAACATATATGCATGTACCCTAAATTGTTTGTGCTACTCTTTGTTTTTTTGCTATATATGTTATATCCTAATACAAATCGGGTAAATCTTGGACTATAAAATGAACCATTCCCCAAGCTTAGCATATTGTGTCACTTTTATTATTATTAAAGAATGTTTTCTTTTAGCAAATAAAATGATACTATTACTTACACAAGTGCCCATGGAATAAATGTGAAACTACTACCATGCCTCAACTTTAATCACAATCAAGCTATATTGTATTTCACCTCTACTAAAAGGATTGAACAAATAAACCATTATATGTTAGATCATTCTTATAAAACTTCCATCTATTTTTATTATTAAAAAGCTAATCCATATATATTAACATGAAGTGCAATTATATGATCATTTTGTCAGCCATATTAATTTTTAACAGTAAAAATAGATAAAACCTTTAACATAAAAGAACAATCGACTCTTTGATATAAGATATAGAGACTATTTTGCCCCTTTTTTTAATAGGGAGGTAAAATGCAATCATAGAAACTTCTATAATACTTCAAACTATCATTTTCCATTACCTCTTTCAATAATTTGATCATCTAAAACCCCAACTAAATCCAAAATTAAACCAAATCAAAACCCTATACTAAAATTGTTTTCTCCATCCACGAGACTTAAACCCTAAACATTACTAAGTCTGGAGCTACTTAGACCTAAAAAGTTATAGGTATGTGCATTAATAGTACCCTATTATTCTCATCTAAATGAAAAAAATATAATATTAATACCACAAACAATAAATAAAAATTATTCTGAGAGTCAGTCAAAAGTACCACAAGCTCCAAAACTTAAAACCATACAACAAGAACCAGTTGTAAGATATGGTTGTTTTCAAAGGATTGCCCCACAAACGAAGGGCAAACTTTTATGAAGCAGAAGCAAGTAGCAAATATAATAATAGTGTATAAATAAGTACATAAATAAATAATATAAAGTGCAATTCTTGGTAAATGATATAAGCCTCGAAAGGTAATAAAAAAAGAAGCTTTTGTAGGCATGAATAATAGCAGTAGTAGCTGTTGCAGCCAGAGCTGCAGGAGCCATTTTCTCCATAGACCTCAATCCAAGTATGTGTTCTTTTTTTCTTTTTTTTCACCCCTGCAACCAGAGGCTATCAAAGCCCTCCAAAGATTTTCTTTTATGTTTTTTCGAAAATAAAAATCGAAATTCCCCAGATTTAAACACCAACATCACCAATAACAAATAGTAAAAGAAAATCCAACATCCCCATTTGTAAAAAAAGAAAAGAACAAAGGAAAACAATTCGGTAAATTTGCTGTACGAGAGATCGGGATTCATCGTAGCAAAGTTCAAAATCCAGTACCTTCAAGAGAGGCAAATAATAACCCATGGCGTCAAAATCATTCTCTACTCTTTTATCTTCCAGGAATTTTTAGCAAGGAAAACGTACGTCAACAGATTTTGCTTAGTTTCAATTACTTGCTGGCCCACCATGAGCACCGACGGTTGATCCCTCATTGTTGAATAGCTGAGGCTGATTACTGAAGTCCCCATATGATGGTCTACCAGCATCAGAATCTTCAGGGTTACTTGCACCACTCTGGTTTGCAGTTCTCTGATCCAATGAAATATTCTGAACACGAACCGCTAGTGTATCCTGACCAGACATGGTAGGGAAGTGAACAGAAGGCGGCATTATCCATCGCATCCAATCAATCCGCTTCCTTACTTTGTCACCCTAAAATGTGAAAGCAAAAGTGATCAAAGCAAACCATACCACATAATTTTGGTCCTATGTTCTAACAAAACCATTAATTAAGCATAAAAAATAAGAGGCATGCAAGTCTTGATGGTTGATAAGACCAGGCATTTCAATATTGATAAAACATACATCCCAAGATTATCAAATATAGAAAGTACCTGCACTTCCACAACTGTTGAACTTTGCAGAGCATCCGTTATCAGCTGAATATTATCAGTCAAAAGTGAAACCTGAAAAGGAGAAGCCATAGAAAATATGCCGCGTTTGTACAGCAAGCATTAAAATTTAGAAAAGAAAATTGCTTTGGGAAAGCAAAATCACTACAAGCTTATCCAACAACAAATTTCTAAACCAATGTTGTTAAGGGCGCAAGATGCACTAAGTGCAAAAAAAAAGCAAGTTTATGTGGGATGCCTGTAAAGTAAGCTTAAGATGTATAATTATGATTAAAAAACACAAAACTGATTTGGTATATCTACAAAACATGCAATATTTTTCTTTTAATCATGTAGGTCAATATGCACTATTATCTCCTTGCCCATGCTTCTTGTAGAATACTCAAATACTGAGAAGTAGAGAGGTTGATATTGTCCCCATTTTTACTAGCAAAGAGAATTTCAACCATGTAGACATTTTTTATGAATATTGCCTTACAAAACAGCATGCCTAGGTGCATCAAGCGAGTGCCTAATCAAATGGTCTTGGTTATAGGGACTTGACGCTCTATGTTTTTTTAGGTTTGACGCTCTTTGTTATTCGACACAAAGGCACAAAACCAAGAAAATGATGCTCACTACCTGATCTGGAAAGAAATGACATAATCACAAAAGCTCAATTTCCAGAGGATGACGGTAGATCACAACTATATATAGGACTAACATCCAGAAGATGCCAGTTGGTGCACTGTTACGTACCAAGTCTGGGATCAAATCACCATACAATTAATAGAGAACTCAGGTTTGAAGAAAGGTTTTTCCCTTATTTCGATTCCAATTTTTGCCTATGGTTGTGGAACTCTAAGGGAGTTGCATACGTTGGAATGGATTTACTGGAACTTTCAACTCATTTTATTCATTAATAATATTCCTCTTAAATAGAGGTTTACAATTTAAAAAACAAGATGCAAAACCACAATTTCATGTTCTACCAAGAAAAAGAAGATAAGAAAGCTAAGTATACTAATTTATTAGGAAAGTTTATTTAAACTAACAAGGGAATTTTAAGAAATAAAAATCAGACGCAAATCTCAAGAAAATCATAATCAGATCTCCTAACATGCACTGTGTTATACCTTAGGCAAAAGGTTCAAATGTGATATGATCATTCCAATAAAACTTATGAGTCATAATATGAAATACTGGGAAAAAGTCTTCGAGTAACATTTACGACAACATGCTAAGATTGTGGAAAATTAGTTTGAATTCATGCCCCCAAGGCAATGAACTTTGATGGGCTTTAGACAAGAACACAATCCCTCTCAAATATGCCAGTATAATGTGATATGCATGGAGTGATTACAAACAAAAGAACTTGTTGATTTAGAGAAAGCATATGACAGAGTACCTAGAGACATTCTTTGATGTGTTTCAAACAAGAGTACAGTCAAATATGCTAGTGTATAGAGGTATTTATGGAGCAATTATAAACATAAGAACTTGTGGTTGATTAAAAGATGGAAGTACAGATTACAAAATGGGTGCATCAAATACCAGGTTGATTCCTTTTCTTTTTGCCAGAGTAATGGATGAGACATCAAAAGGAATTCAAGATGAAAATGCATTTGTGTATGTTACCAGCAGACGGTGTGTATTGGCTGACAAAACTAAAGTGGTTAATATCATATCAGAGTCGTTGAGACAAACACTAAAGGTCTGGGTGTAGATTGCACAGATTGACAACCAAGCATACAGACTGTACATTTCGTAAGATAAGGAACGGCATTCAAGAATTTATTACACTAAATGGTTAAGTGATATTAGTAGCAAAGTGCTTTAAGCATCTAAGGGCAATAATTTAGAAAGAAAAGAGAGATTAATGGAAATGTTACTCATAGGACAAAGGTTGGGTTACTTAAAGTGAAAAAATGCAATAGGAGACTACCACAACTAGTTTGCTATATGATTAATGTTGGCTAACAACAAGCAACATGCGTATAAAAGAGATAAGTGCAGATGATATATAAATATTAAGAAGGATTTGTAGAAAGATCAGGGAGGAAAGAGTGGGATATTATCTTTTGTGGTGGTTTGGTGATATGATCATCCTAATTTGGGATAGCTCCTATGCAGGATGGGATGGTATATTATCATCCTATAGCATTAAATTTAAAAGAATCTTAATGGAATGATGAGATGGGTAAGTTTCCAAAAGAAAAGTTAAGGGTATGCTATTTATCAATACCCATTATTACACAAAAATTAAAAGCACAAGTTCATTGCACTTTGAGCTTGAACCAGCTTATCATTAACAATAATAGTTAAAAAGAACTTATGAACTTATACCTCACCATTTGAACAAGTTGGAGAAGAAGCAAACGGAAGGACTACAGTGTACCTCAACGTAAGTATACAGGCAGATGCTTAAAGGTTAAATATCTCTTAAGAGGATAATCTTCAACCAGGATCTAATGGGTGGACGTATGCGTGCGTACATCAGAAGGGTATAGCAACATAGATATTAATCCACTAACTGTATGATCATGCACTGATAGCATACCAATTAATCTATAAGTATACCAAAAGAATATAGAATAAGTGATAAAGATTTCTTCAGCATCGTGGGCCTAGAGAGTTAGTGAAGGATACATAACATGCCAAAGAATAGTTTTGCAACTTAAACAAAAGGGTTATAAGTACCAAAATTTAAAAGAACATCTAGAAAGCAAGTTGCAAGAAAATAACACAAATCCATATAGAAAAGCTTAGACAAAGTAATCTGGTAACTGAATATAAATTCTTTGGAAATAGATTTTCTTTATGACCACAAGAAAAGGAAAACATAATAAAACAAGAACAGCCAAGACCAAATAAAAAAGATTGAGCTAGCAATAACAGTAATTGTAGGAAACATATCTAGCACAAAATAAAACACAAAAAAGTTATTTACCATTGTATAGACAATTGCATTTAGATGAGCATATGTCCATTGGAATTATCTTGCCAAAAATGCAAGTGCCAATAACAGTTCTCACAAATAATCGTCAATAAATGTATCTTAAAGTTTCAAAGATTATTTTATTAATGAGTAGGAACGTTATGCTAAAAGTACCAAAAAATATTCATGAAATAGTACAACTAGCAGCAGGTGTGAAACTGAAGACTAGGTTTCTCAATTCTTTGAATTTTAATTTAAGTTCTTGGAAATAGAAAAATAGCTTGAAAATCCAGTAGTTACTAGTTTCTCGAATTTTAATTTCTAGAAAATTTTGACAAAACCTAAAGTGCAAAATTCCACAGGTTTTCACAGTTTTGAAATTCTCTTAAAACACACAAATGACAACTGCATAAACTTCAATTAAAATAGGTTTGCTTTTAAAGATAACCACATAACTTGCCTCAACAATATAACAGATAAGTCCAGCAGGTGTAGATGTTATAAACATGCATAACGCTAACAGATGAAACTAGCTCTGAGCACAGGAACTACACAATCAGGCATGAAGCTAGCTCCACATTCTGAAAAAAAACTCACCTTTTTGAAGCCGGCTATTAATTTAATAGGAACCCAGCCCTGGTCATCCATGTTCTGCCTCAAGTAGGTATCCTTAATTAGATTTTCATTACTGCAACAAAGAAACAGGCAGTTAGCTTTGTGGGTGACATCAATACCAAGATATGCCCACTGAATTAACAAAGTTGACCTAAGTCACCACGCAAAGAAAGCATTACCTGAAATAATAATCTATCTGATTCACTATACAAGCATGCAACTGATTGTCATGAGGCTCAGGGGCTGGGAAAAACATTGGGGACATTGGTGCAACAAATGGCAAACCTCTAAGTGACTCTGGAGGAGCAGCTGGAACCATATAAAGAGATGCCAATTCTGAAAGGAGGTAGAGCGATTACAGTAAACTCAGAATGTCACTCATCCTTAACCCAAAAAAAGCAACAACAATAGTGAAAGAACAGCTTACCAGGATACCCCATTGGGGCGCCAAAAGGCCGCATAGGAGTGTGAGCAATAAAAGGTAAAGTATTAGGCAGAGGAGGTGGGGGGGGATGCCTCATTAACCTAGGAGCAACTCTTGGCTGCATGTGACCATCCCTGTTATTAAAATTTCTACCATTCCACTCATGATTTCCATGATCTTGATTGCGCCTTCCTCCAAAATTCTGATGGTGAGAACCCTCTCCTCGTGGATGTGGACCACCATTACGTTGCCTGAATGAATTCCGTGGGTGTTGGTGATCATTACTACCAGTATGAGACTGTGATGCAAATCCACTTCTCTGTGTCTGGTCCCTAGAAGAAGGGCTATTAACAGGTGATTCAACAATAGGACCTTGAGGTGGAGGCTGTGAGAGACTGCCATTAGATGCCGAGTTATTACTATTGCGTTTCAGTGACCTCTGGCGTGTAGGAGCATGGTTCGGAGTCAAATTCAAATTTGAGTTTGCACTGTTGCTGACTGGTTTCTGCAAAGCGGAAGATGATGACGCACTTCCACTCCCCTACAAATTACAGATTGCTAAGTATAACAAAACCATCCAGATAAGTAACCTCCAAGAAAACAAAATTACATCATATATAAATTTGAGCAAATGAGTCTCTAAATACTTCCTATATTCATGCAAAGAACATTATGCAGATTCCATAAAATGAAATACAATTCAAGATTCTTTTGATCCTTTGGTTAATTAATTTGGTTCAGTTAAAGCAGTTAATTTCAGCTATTTTAACAGTTGGTAATAAATAAACTAGAAATGGTAGCGATTAAATTGAAATTAATTTTTTCTTTTAAAAAGGTCTTAAATTTAGGAAAACAAACCTGAGAAACGGGGACAACAGGAGGAGAAGATGATGATCCATCCAATGAAGCTCTGGGTGAATCTGAAGAGGATTTGGGAGAAGCCTTAGCGGAATCAGACAAAGCAGGCCACCTATGGGTCCCCATGACGGCCGCAATCTCGGCATCACCGTTAGAAGGTTTGTTCCAAGCGGGCCTCTTACCCGCATTTCCATTAGACCCAGAACCCGCATTCTCCCCGCCTTCCCCCTCAACCACCGCAACAACAGGTGGCTGCTCAGTCGCAGCTATTAATGGCGGTGGCGACGACGAAGAAGACGAAGGCGATAACGGAACACCGGCGATCGGGTCGGGTTCTCGACGACCGACTCCAGTCCTAGTCGAAGAACCCGCCCTCGTAGCGCGATGTGATTGTTTAGGGCTACTGGGAGAGTGATTAACAGTTGTCACTGAAGCGGAAGAGGTATTGAAATTAGCCGTATTAATATTTGCAGCCATAGCAAAACCCCAATTAAAACAAAAATCGGATTTTCCCCTTTTTCTCTCCCTTTATCGATGAGTTGATCGACGGAGAAAATCGCTGAAAAAAATCGAACAAAATTTTGATCCAAAAATTTCAAAAAAAGAAATCAAACAAAATTCGAGACGAGAAAGAGTGAGAGTTGAAGTATTCGATGCTCCAAAATTGCAAAAATTTAGGAATTTTTTTCCAAAAATAAAAAATTAGGGATTCGTTAATTCGATCGAAGAAGAAGAGCAGCGATGGAGGCGCTGTAACCTCTGCTTCTCTCTTTCTTTCTGTTTTTTCTTTCTCACTTTTTTTCTTTTTTAAATATATTTTTTTGTGCGTATTTTTTTATTTTAATGTTATTTCATCCAGGTTCTTGCTTAACTGTTGGGTTTTTTTCATTTTTGGCTTGGTATACTCTTACGATTTTACTATATTGCCCTCTATTCAGGGGTTGTTTTGGTCAATTCGGTGCTGAAATAGAATAATTTGCTGCTGTACAAATCTAATTAGGGTTTTTCACTTGGGTTCCTTGTTTGACTGGCGGTAAAATTCAGTTACGTAGTTTCTTAATTCAGGGCCACCCTTGGTTTTAATCCAATAGAAATAAGACACGTAATGATTAGAATAAATCCTTTTTTCAATGTATAATATAATTTATTTGGTAAAAATATTATAGAGATCCTTATACTAATAGTTAAATTCTATTTTACGCTTTCTACTTTAAAAAAATGAGCAAATCAATTCCTATACGTTAGAACAAATAGCAAATAGGCTATTCTATTAAAATTTTCATTTAATTCTACTGTTAAAACCTAATCCCTGTACGTCGACATGAGGTATACGTAAGACGTTATGTGTAACTACTTGATTATTTCGTCAACCATGTTTTTTTACGATAGAAATGGACAAAAATTTTAACTAAAAAAATTAATTTCTTTGTAAATGATTTTTATTATGGAAAATAAAATTAATTTTAACATACCTCTTTAAAATATTATATATATATATATATATATATTGGGTTTCTCAATGTATTTATAGAAGCGAGTCTAGTAATTAATCCTTCGTATTCAGTATGAACATTAAGAGGTACATGTTGACAACGAATTTTAAAACTGCTTTATACCCAGAATAAGAATTGAATCCTCAACCGCAGATTAAATTTATAATATTTTTAATTGGTTTCTAAAAATATAACATCCTATATCAATCAATCTTTTACTCAACTTGCAAGTTAAATGTTAATTTTAGATTTAAAGTGGAATGCATTTAAAGCACATTAATTAAATTATGAACTATTTGGATCATTCTGTAATTAGTTTATTTTTTTATTTACTTGAAAATTATATTTAAAAAATATTTATGAATTCACCAAAAAAAAATTTATGAAAAAACTTTAAAACCGTTCTAAATTATTTTTAAAAAATATTTTTTTCATAAATTGGAATAAAATTAATCGTTTAAATACCAGTTTTGTAAGAAACCCAATGTGAGTAAATATATACTGTAAAGCACAATTCTCTTTTCATCAACTTGCACACCATAATTGTGGAATGCGGACATTAATTCAATAAAAGCACTTTCCTTGTATCCAAATTTGTATTCATTCATGTTCTTTTTTGCTTTCACCCTTGCAATTGGAGAGCTATCAAAACCCCAAATATTTTTTTTTTAAATGAAAAATAAAAATTCACAACCACACCAAGTAAAGCAAAATCCAACATTCCCATGAGGGAAAGGGGAAAAAAAAAAAAAACAATTCATTAAAGCCACGAAAATTTTGTCCTACTAGCTCGAATCCAAAGGTTTGTTTTCTTTTTTTTCTTTTTTTTTCCAAATGGTGTTTTCGTTTTCTTCTCCTAAAGTTTCCTCTAATTCCCCGTATGAGAAAATCGTATTTCATTTCGCAACAAGTCACGAGAAAAAGCATATTTCGTCGCAACAAGTCACGAAAAAAACCGTATTTCGTCGCAACATGTAAAAAGCCAACATCTTCAAGCAAGGCAAAATAATAACCCATGGTGTCAAAATCATTCTCTGCTCTATCTTTCCAGGAACTTTTTCAGCAAGCAACAGCAAGTTTAGCTTAAGTTGAATTACTTGCCGGACCAGCCTGAGCACCGACAGCTGTTCCTTCACTGTTGAGTTGCTGTGACTGATTATTGAAGTCTCCCGACGATGCTCTACCTGACAGTCCATTGGCATTAGTATCTTCTTGGTTACTTGTACCACTCTGGTTTGCGGTTCTCTGCTCCAATGAAATCTTCTGAACACGAGCAGCCAACGTATCCTGACCAGAAATGGTAGGGAACTGAACAGGTGGTGGCATTATCCATCGCATCCAATCAATCCACTTCCTTACTTTGTCACCCTAAAATGTTAAACGAAAGGTGATCAAAGCAAACCATACCAGCATGCATGAACAATAAGAGGCATGCATGTCTTGGTGTTTGATAAGACTAGCATTTCATTATTGATCAAAAAAATGAACATATATCCCCAGATTTTCATTATATAAAGGTACCTGCACTTCCACAACCGTTGACCTTTGCAGAGCATCCGTTATAAGCTGAATATTATCAGTCAAAAGTGAAACCTGAAAAGGAGGAGCCATAGAATATGTTGCCTATCCACAACAAGCTTTTTAAAAAAATGCTTTAGGAGAAGCACGAGCGTACTACAAGCTTCTGAACCAATGTTGCCAAGGGTGCAAGTAGCACTCTAGACACTTGTGAACCCTTATATTGCCTGAGGCACAATGTACAAAAAAGCACTTTGCTGAGTGAAGTGTGTGCTATTTTGTATGAGTGTAAAATAAGCTTACCCTTTTTACGTTATGATAATAAACACAAAAGATTGATCTAGTAAATCTACAAAAAATGCAAAATCTTCTTTTAATTAAGTTGGTCATGCATGATTTTCTCCTTGTCCTATGTCTTTTGTAGAGTACATAAATATTGAAAGTAGAGAGCTTGGTATTATCCCCAGTTCTTCAATAACAATAATAATTAAAGAGCGAAAAAAAGGAACTAATACCATACCACTTGAAGAACAAGCAAATGGAAGTACTACAATGCACCTCACCATAAGTAATACATGCAGATGCTTATAAGTTAAATATCTCTAAAAAGGGATAAACAACTTCAACCAGATACCATTGGGGTTGGGGAGTGTGTGTAAATCAGCAGGAGGATATCCATACATACAAATACAAATAATTATATGAACATGCATTCATAGCATGCTAATCTATTCTATAAATATACAAACAATATGATGGTATGAGAAATAGCAATTTCTTCTGCATTGAGGCATGTAAATAGTTAATGATGGAGACCTAACATGCTATACAACAAAAGGGTTATAAGTCTCAAAATTTAGAAGTACATCCAGAATGCAAGTTGCAAGAACATAGCACCAAGACTTAGACAAAATGATTTAGTCACTATAAAAATTCATTGGAACTACGTTTTTTTTATGACCACAAGAAAAGTACAACATAATAGAACAAAAACAGCCAAGACCGAAACAAAGATAGAGCCCATGAAAAATAACAGCAATTATAGGAAAAATAATTAGCAAACAAACACACTTAATTAAAATTGTGTAGACAATTCCAGCAAGACAAGTTTCTGTCCATTGGAATTGTCTTGCCAAAAAAAGCAATGACCAATATTATTTCTCATAAATAATTGTCAAGCAAATCCATACCTTAAAGTTTCCAACAGTGTTTTATTAACGAGTAGGAATGCTTATGTTAGAAGTACAAGAACCATTCATATACTAGCTCAACTAAGTGTGAAAGTGAAGACCAGGTTTCTGGATTCATGGGAATTTCATTTATTTTCTCGGAAATAGAAAAATAGCTTGAAAATCTAGTAGTAAAGTGTTTCTCAAATTTTAATTTCAACAAAGCAAAAATCCAGAGGTTTCAACTGTTTCCAATTTGTTTAAAATGCAGAGCTGACACATCACTATTTTACAGTGTATGAACCCCCAAGGAAATATCTCACTCACATCTGTGCTATAGTGAATGCGGGTGCTGGCTTTACTATTCTGGTATTTTTCTTTTCCCCCTCATTCCTTTCTGTTTCAGAAAAAGCTCCTCTCTGACAATCTTAAGTAACGGATTTTACATAGCAATCATCATGTGTTTTCTATTATTACTAAACTAGTGTATTAACGTACATATTTATATTTTTTCTTCTTTCGAAATCTTCAATTAAAGTAGGTTTCTTTTTAATGGTGACCACATAAACTTGTCACAATAGAATTAAAGATGAGTCCAGTACGCATAGGTGTTATGAACTTGCATAATGCAATGCAATCTTCATGAAAATTCTCTAAAAATAAGAACTTCACAATCAGACATAAGAAACTAGCTCCAAATTCACAAAAATACTCACCTTTTTGAAGCCGGCTATTAATTTAATAGGAACCCAGCCCTGGTCATCCATTTTTTGCCTCAAGTAGGTATCCTTAATTAGATTTTCATTACTGCAACAACGAAACAGGCAGTTAACAGTGTGAGTGAACTCAAATACCAAGATATGGCCACTGAATTAACTAAGTTGACCTGAGTCATCATGCAAACAATTCATACCTGAAATAATAATCTATCTGATTCACTATTCTAGCATGCAACTGATTGTCAAGAGGCTCTGGGGGTGGGAAAAACATTGGGGGCATCGGTGCAACAAATGGCAAACCTCTAAGTGACTCTGGAGGAGCAGCCGGGACAACATAAAGAGATGTCAAATCTGAAAGGAGGTAAAGACATTAGGAAGGTCACTCATCCTTAACCCAAAAGAGCAACAATAGCGGAAGTACGGCTTACCAGGATACCCCATTGGGGTGCCAAAAGGCCGCATAGGAGTGTGTGCAATAAAAGGTAAAGTATTAGGCAGTGGAGGTGGTGGCGGATGCCTCATTAACCTAGGAGCAACTCTTGGCTGCATGTGACCATCCCTGTTATTAAAACTTCGACCATTCCACTCATGATTTCCATGATCTTGATTGCGCCTTCCTCCAAAATTCTGATGGTGAGAACCATCTCCTCGTGGATGTGGACCACCATTACGTTGTCTAAATGAATTCCGTGGGTGTGGCTGATCATTACCACTAGTATGAGACTGTGATACAAAATTACTTCTCTGTACGTGATCCCTAGAAGAAGGGCTATTAACAGGTGATTCAACCACAGGACCTTGAGGCGGTGCCTGTGAGAGACCACCATTAGATGCTGAGTTATTACTATTTCGTTTCATTGACCTCTGTCGTGCAGGAGTGTTATGGTTCGGAGTCGAATTTGAATTTGACTTTGCGCTGTTGCTGACTGGTTTCTGCGAAGCCGATGATGGCGGTGCACTTCCACTCCCCTACAATTAGGTAAACATAGCAAAACCATCAAGAAATGTAACCTCCAAAAACAAAATTACATCATGTACATCTCTGAGCAAGTGAATCTCTAAATACTTCCTATACTCATAGTTTCATACAACGTCCACCATACAGATTCCATCAAATGAAACATAATTCAAGTAAATCATACAGCTAGAATGAAAGTTCAAGATTCTTTGCATTTCTGGGCAATTCAGATTTTTAGCATTTAATATCTTGCTTATCAAACAGTTAATTTAATCTATTTCAGCTAATCTAACAGAACAGTTAATTTAATCTATTTCAGCTAATCTAACAGTTAGTAATAAATACACTTGAAATGGTAACTATTAAATAGAAATTAATAAAGAAGGGCTTAAATTTCTGGTAAACAAACCTGAGAAACGGGGACAACAGAAGGAGAAGACGATGATCCATCCAATGAAGCTCTGGGTGAATCTGAAGAAGATTTGGGAGGAACCCTAGCTGCGGACGGAGACAAAGCAGGCCACGTGTCGGCCCCCATAACGACCCCAATCTCGGTACCGCTGTTAGAAGGTTTGTTCCAAGCGGTCCTCTTACCAGCATTGCCATTTGGCCCAGCACCCGCATTCTCGACACCTCCCTCTCCGAACTCCGTCGTAACATACGGCTCGACCACCGACGCTGACGGTGGCGGCGACGAAGAGGACGAATGCGTTAATGGACTACCCGCAGTCGGGTCGGATTCCCCGCGGAGGACGATTTCAGACCAGGGCGGAGAATCCTCTGTCGTGGCACGATGTGATTGATTAGGGATACTAGCAGAGGGCTTAACAGCTGCCACTGCAACGGAGGTATTGAAATTAACCGTATTAATATTTGCAGCCATAACAAACCCCGCCCCTCCCCCCCCCCCCCAATTAAAAACAAAATCGTATCCACCCCCCTCCTTCGGCGACGGAGAAAAACACCGGAAAACGGAGAACAAAATTTTGATTAAAAACCAACAAAATAAAATAAAATAAAAATTTGAAACAAAATTTGGAGACGGAAATAAGTGAGAGAGTTTTAAATTGGAGGTTTCCAACTATTCGGTTTTTTGGCTTTGGGTTATATTAGTCTGAATTACCATATTGCCCTCGATTCAGGGGTTATTTATTGTTGAAACCAAGTAATTTTACTGCTGTAAAAACCTAATTAGGGTTTGTTTGCACTTTGCTTTCCTAATTTGATTCGTTGTAAAATTCTGTTATGTAATTCTTTAATGGTTAAAATGTGTTTCAATCCCCTAAAATTTTCGTACATTTACAATTTAATCATTTTACTTTTATTTCAATCAAATTAGTCCTTCTATTTTTTTAAATTTAAAAATGTAATTCTAATTATTAATAAAATTAAAGTTCTTTTGTTTAATTCATTTCATTACAATCTTTTCTTTTTACAGGACTATCAAGTGATTTTTATTATTTTTTCAAAGCGTTATTGATAAATTTAATAGAATAATTTGAACGGTATCAACAATTGAACTTGAATTTTAAAATCTGAAAGTAAAGAGACTAAATTTTTAAAAACAAAAAAATTGAGAAACTAAATTTCAAATATTGAAAAGTGCAAAGAGCATATTTTAACTTTCTTTAATTCATGTCTCAATGTTCTTTTCTCGATTTGATACATGAGTTTGACTTCAATATTCAGATCGGTACTTGAGTTTAGCATCAATATTCAGTTTGGTACATGAGTTTGTTTGTTTTTTTCAATTTGATACTCTTTTCTTTGTCTCATTTAAGTACATGAGTTTGGCTTCAATTTTCAATTTGGTACTTGAGTTTTTTCTATCCCAATTAAATACCTAAGTTCATTTATTCTAGAGCACACATGTCAAACATTCATTACGCCACATGATGTTGTTTGGTCTAGGTACGAAATCAAAATTTTAGCCAAACCCGAGTACCAAATTGAAACAAAAAAAAAACTTAAGTATCAAACTAAACATTAAAACCAAACTCATGTACCAAATAATATATTAACCCTATTACATATTCAATACAACGTCATTTTACTTTTAGTCATAGCTTGATATTGACTTATATTTTGGCTTGCCATGGTATTTTAGGATAATTATACAAAACTTTGCATTATAAAAAAATATTTTTATTAAATAATAAAATACTTGAATATTATATTAGGAAATTAAATAATTAATTGTAACTAAATTTAAGTTTTATTATTTAAATAATTATTATTTAAAATTTACTAATTTATATAAATAATTTTAGAATTAAACTTGAATAATAATGATAAATTATGTAAAATAAAAAATACAATGAGCTACATATGGTAATAATTAAAACACGAGTACATGAATATGACAAAATATATATAAAACGAATTATTTACATGTAAAAATTTCATATGAATTATCAACAAGCGTTGGATGCAATGATAAGGCACGTAATATTTCTAAGGAGAAACACAAGTTTTAATCTTGAAGACGATTTTATTGAGAAGAGCAGATAGGAACCTTGAATATGGTTTTGTAAAACGAACATGATGGATACCAAAAAAGAATTCATATGATTTATAAATTTAAACATAAAAAATTTAACACGATTTTAAAAATACAAAAATGCATTCTTTTTTTTTCCCTTCTTTTACTATGAATAAAAAATTTATTTTTTAAGACATTAAATTATAAATAAAAATATTTAAATATATAAAGTGGAGGTTGGACTCGCTCTGAGAGAAGTCTTTGAAACGTTGTCTGTATGACAAATGGTATTATTCTTACCCACTAATGTCATGTAAAGGTATGGGTTTCAACACTACCAATGCCAGATACTCACATTTCTTTAGTGGGCGAGGCACTCCCACTGTATGAACTTCTTTAGAACTCTCTGTAGAATCAGAAGATAAAACCCAAAGATAAAACTAAGCACAAACACCCTAATTGAAAGACCTCCTAAAGCAAGTTGTCTTCCCTTAGGAGAAAAAAAAAATTATTAAGTTAATTTAATTTTAATATTACTATATTTTCTCATTTTCTAATTTCTTGAATTATTTATATATTTATTTACATATTATATATTTTCTTTATTTTCAAATGATATATTTAAATTATTTGGTTATGCACTAATTGATTTAGGATTTATATATTTAAAAAATAAAAAATTAAACAATTAATTTTAAAAATAAGCTTAAAATAATTAGTTTATTCTTTTACTTGGTGATGGAGTAAGAATATTAAGTGTTCACATTCTGCTAAAATATATATTTAAAATAATTGGTAAATTTAATTTTTAAAAATAACAAAAAAAAATTATATATTTTTAAAATTTAATATAGAGTTTATCATTTTTAATATTCGAACCAATGCTATTTAAAAAAAACAGTTAATCAATAAATTACAACTTAAAATTTCCCACCCGTCAAAGCATATCATATATGCTATTTTTTATACAATACCTAGAACTACCCATAATCCCCTCTCAACCCTTAAATAGGAGGATAATGCGCTTCAGCGTACTAAAACCCACGTCCTACTACACTGACAGCAATGTCAATGTCAATGTCAATGTCAATCAAGCTAAGACTCAATCGGCTTATTTAATTATTTTCTTAATTGTATTTAAGGAAAAAATTTCAAAGATGTAGCTTTTTCATGGAGGTGGTTGTTGACTTAGCTTTCATGATAATTTTATATATTTAAAAAATGGAAATTTTAGTTTTTTTTTATTGCAATTATAAATGCAAAGGTTTCAATTAAATCTGGTGTGATAAATGTGAAAATGAAGAAGGAACATCACATGATGTTGAGATTGGGACCATCAATATATGGAAAAATAGCCTATTTTTATCTTAGAGTTATTCTCTTTTCTTTTTCCTTTTTAGGATAGAATTATTGACTATTAGTTTGGTTAAATATATGGAAATTGGCCAAAATAGCCTATTTTCATGCTTGTCAGAACATGGTTTTTTATTTTTCTTCAAATTGGGATAAATTAATATTTAGTTTCATGAATTTTACGATTTTTTAATTTGATCCTTGGATTTTTTTTCATATTATTCACTGAATTTGATAAGTTTTCTCAAATTGGTCATTAAATCTAGATTCTATTAAGATAAGATGATGTAATACTTTGAGATTGTGTTATGTCATCACCTAAATAATTAAAATATTTATATAAAAGCTTAAAAACCAAAATTTTAAAAATGTAAAATATATATATATATATATATATATTAAAAAATCAAGTGATGATGTGATATAAACTTAGAGTGTCATGTCACATTACCTTATCAAAATCCAAATCATGGATCAAATTGAGAAAACTCTGCAAGTTCCAAGATTAATGTGAAATAAAAAAATTATAGGGACTAAGATGACAAAGTCAAAACTTTCAGAATTTCAATATCCATTTTAAACTCTCATAATGTGTCCTAAATCGTGTATAAATTCTCTCCAGATTTATCATAACTTTAAGTCGTATCACCTATAAATTTTGTCCAAATTTATTTTACTTAAATCCGGATATATTTTAATTCCAACTATTATTGTACTTATAATTTCTTTTTAACATTTATACAAACGGGTCGATAATTAATTAATCTGTGACAAGATTGAATCAATATTATTATCATTTTGATAAATAGAAACAATATTAAGCGATTATAGAAATAAACAGTGAATCAAAATCTCGTAATATCCTTTTGGATTAACTCCTGCACAGCTTGAGGAGGTTCAAAAAACACCTGTAGACCGGTGAAATTTATACCAGCTTGCTTGACCATGAAATCCACAACTGTATTATGATATTTAAGAATATAACAAATATGGATTTTCTAGTTACTTTGTAACAATTCATGGATGGCCCGTATTTTCATAACAGGATTATCAATAAATTTACTAGTAAAAATTAATTCCAGTAAAAGAACATTATTTTTATTATTGACACTACAATATATATATATATATATATATATATTTTCAACTGAGAATCAAATTCCACTTCCATATGGTATATTAAATTAACCCCTTTCTGTATCTTAGTATGTAGTTGGCTTAATATAACATTTGGTATATGAACTTGATACTCTTTTTAATTTGGTACCTAAATTTTTTTTGTCCAAGTTGGTATCTAAACTTGACATTTTTTTCCTAATTTGGTACCTAATCTTTTTTTTTAGTTCAATTTGGTAATTGTCAAACGTTTTACAAATTACTCCAATTACTAACACTATTTTTTTTTTATGAAATAGCAAAAATAATCAATATATGACTGACATGTGACAGATGATATGATATTTTTTTTATTTTATATGTTCAATTACTTTTAGTTTTATTTAAATATTTATTAATTGAAAATAATTAATTTCTTTTAATTTGGGGTTTTAAATTTTTTTTCTTATTTAATATTAATTCGTTATGCATAACTCAATACCTATTTCTTTAACATGAATTTCCTCTAATACTGACAATATTTTTGTAACATAACAAAATAATTTTAACGCCATTAGTGTTTTGCGTAACATTTAATAAATTTAGGCATCAAATTGAACCTAAAAAAAAGCTTAGGTACCAAATTAGAAAAAAAAATGTCAAGTTTAGATACTAAATTGGGTCAAAAAAATTAGATACCAATATAATAAAAAATGTCAAGTTCGGGTACCAAATGGTATATTAAGCCTACGTAATTTTTTTTTTTCATTTCAATATTTAAATTATTATTTTTGGAATAAAATAAAGAAAATGATAAATCTAATACCAAAAGGGGAAAGTCAGAAAGAGTGTGAATCCAAAGATATTTTGGAAGGTGGGGAGCTTTCATTTGGAATTTTTTGGTTGCTTCATTTTGACAATAACTTTATTTAATATTATTTTTAAATAATATAATGGGAAAAGACTTCTGGTAGAGGTGTTTCTTGATCGAGATTTGATTTTATAAATGATTTCAAATTCGAGTTTGACTTAATTTGTCCGAAAATGTTATATTTAGACATGTTCATGGAGCGGGTTATTTGTTAATGTACGAAGGCCCGCCTAACATTTGAGAAGGTTTGGGCAAAAAAATTATGTCCGTTTAAAATATGGGTTGGGTTCGGACTTGAATATTCAAGGTTCGAGCCCGACCTGACCCGTTTTTAAGTTTATAATACTTTATATTATGTTATTTTCATATATTATGTAATTTAGAACACATTAAAAAAATAAACTTATACTAAATAGATAATACTAGTCTAATATAAACATTAAAATAATGTTAAGATAACTATATAAACAATGTACAAAATATTGAAATAAAATAATATAATTCTTTTTTAAAAAATTAAAGAAATAACATGCACGGACATAAAATAGACTTGGGTTAATCTTTTGCATAAATGGACAGGTCTAGATAAAATTTTAAGCCCAGATTTTGGGCCAAGCCAAACTTGAGTAAGCATAAAGTACATTAATATTATGCTTAAACCCGGCCTGAACTCGATGCACGAGCACATTTCTGGAAACCAACATTTGATGGTTTTGAAAATGATTTTGAGTTTAAGTTTTATAAATAGAGAAAATGTTGTAAAAAATATTAATTGAGTGATTCGACTAGATTTCAAAATGGTTAAGGTGAAGCTCGAGCTTGACTCAACTTATCTAAAAAGATTACATTACTATTTAAAGAAAAATAAAATTTACAATTTTATATTAACATTTTGGATATTTTTATAATTAAATTTTAAAATTTTATTTAATTTAAAATTAAATTAAAGAAGATAAAAATCGTTATCCAAACTCAGCTTAAGTAAAACGAACTTAATATGAATACATAAAAAGGGACTTCTAACATAATATGAATACATTTAAGGTATAGTCGTAGAATTAGCGGTGAAATCTGAAAATTTGATCGATCGACTCGTGTTTAAATCAATTAAACCCAATTTGATTATAAAATATCAACAATCTAAATTTGACTAACCCAAACCAAATTTATCCGAATAAGAATAGCTCGAACTTTGAAATAATCCAAACTTAAAATAAGTTAAAACACGAAATGAACAAAACCCGACATGATTCAAACATGTAATAGCTTAAACCTCGAATTTGAATAATCTAAACTGGATATTGATCTAAATTAAAACGATTCCAAAATTTTAAAACTTGAACACTAGGCAATTCTCAATTCTTCTCCACATCAAGGCACGGTTAAATTATGCCATAAGTCCATATCTTTCTTGTAAATTTAAAATTTAATCACCGTACTTTTAATTCTAGTTTCAGATTTCAAATTTCATCAAAATTCAAGTTCAACTATTAATACTGTGTAAATTATTTTATTAAATTCGAATTTATTATAATGTTATTTTTTTAATTGTATTACAATCAAGTGAGATTTTTTTTTTTTTTTTTCAAAATATTACAGCAACAAAAGAAACTTACATAGTTAACCATTGGACTTGAATTTTCAAATATAGAAAGTAGAGGGACTAAATTCCTAAAAATAAAAGTCCATGGATTAAATTCCAGGGACGAATGGCATATTTAAACCATAAGGCACTGCTCATAAGTTTAGAAAACCTCATATTATGCTAAAAAAGCTCAATCATTTATGGATAATGCTAAATCTGTCATTTCCCAAGCTCTTGTAAAAACCAGTACTACCAGAATCAGCTAATCAATTGGCAAAGTTTTGAACAAATTACATGAAGATCACAAAAGCCTACGAGAAAAACTGGCATTTGCAACACATATTTGAGTTCAGTTTCAATCCTAAAGGCTATAGGATCTTACAATGGTAAAAGCAAGACGGGGCACGGGATGAACTCGGCCAGTAGATTTGCATCGACATGCTTGGAATGAATGGCTTCCATGCTCATTACCACGAGATCCAAATTCAGGTCATCGGCAACTTCACCGATGATAGCAGTAGGCTTGGATCCTTCCCCGAGTCGCTCCAACAACTTGAATTCCTTAAATCCACCTGGTTTGGTTTTTTTTTTCCCCACATCAGTTAGCACAAAGATGCATATACTGTACTTTTGTTTAGTTACCAATCAGGGAGGCATATAGGATGATACACAAATAATATAGTTAAACATAGGGTAAGCTACACTAAGTTGTCACCCAACTATCATTGAATTCTTTTTTGGTCACCCAATTATGAAAAGTTACAAAATGATCACCTAACTATTAGTAAATCTCTTTTTTTGTTCACCCAACTATGAAAAGTTACAAAATGGTCATCAACTATTCAATTTTGTCCTTTTTGATCACCAGTGGACTAATCGGTGACAGCTTTTAAAATTGGCATAATAACAACTTTAACCCTCAACATTTATAAATTATATCAATTTAGTCTTGATTCTAAAAAAAATTAACCCTCAATATTTACACATGGTATAGTTTTTTTTGCTTTTCTTTGTGACATTAAAGGTTAATTTTAAAAGAATAAGAAAAGATGAAAATTATTATCTAGGATTTTTGAGTGTTTCCATTTTTTGTACATTTTCAATCAAATTTAGCTAATACGTTTGCTTTGTTAGCTTTTCAGGTGAAAGGGTCAAAAGAAAATCAAAACTACAAAAAAGACCAAATTACACAATGTGTAAATGTTGAGGGCTAAAGCTGCTATTATGCCAATCTTAAAAGCTACCACCGTTGGCCAAATGGTGACCAAATAAGACAAAATTGAATAATTGGGTGACAAAAAATTTTACTAATAGTTGGGTGACTACTAGTGTAGTTTACCCAATAGTTAACATATTGTCCCAAATAACAACTGATTTTTTTATTAACATTCCAGGGAGAAGATCTAGAAAATGACCAAAAGACCATTTATGTATAAGCCATCCTAGACATCTATCCTAAGGTTTAAAACTTAAATTACAGTACATGCATATGCATGGAGAATTTTAATTGGCCTTAAGGCAGTGGCTGAAGCATTATGTTGTTTCAACAGCAGTATCAGACACATAAATGTAAGCAAGTATGTTAGGTATTCTGAATTTTCTATAATGATTTTTACCAACATTTAAGACTGCATAGATACACTACATACTTTCAGAGAGATGCCAGCGAACACTTGCCAATTGAGTTTCATGCTCCGGCAACGACTCTTTCTGCTTTTCATCGATAACTGCAAGCAAAGAACATATATAAATTTCTTAGTACTTTAAATAATAAGCAGACTGGTATCGAGAAATGGTTGTGGTTGCTGGAATTCCACCCCAGCTGAATGCACACTCCAGTTCCTAAGAGTAGCTGCAAAGACCAAATGGGCCAAGTCCTAGGTTCAAACATTAAAAGCTATAAATAAGATTTACTTGTTAACATTGTAATTGAGGTTACTGGTGACATTTTCTGGGCTTGGTTCGTATGCTGCCAGGGCCTTCTTCCGTGCCTGTTTGGGCACGTTGCTTCCAGATGTCATCAAATTTGACAATATTACCACTACCACCCCATAGGGTAGGAATTAGTGTGGCAAATGAAAACAGGAAAACCAGCTGAGCCTTTGTTATTTTCATTTTTGTTTCTCTCTAATCTTTGTTTTCTCTTGTTCAATTTAAAGAGGCCCTAGGATTTTTTTTAGACAGAAGAGTAACTACAAGTTCAAACCCAGTTTACACAGTACAATATGGGGTAAAAGTACCATGGAGGCCCCTGTATTAGAGTCAAGTTAAATCAAAGAGCAAATCAGTCATTTCTGTTAAAATTTCATCCATTTATACTGTTTTAAACATACATGGCTGACGAAATAACCAAATAGTGACACATGACATGCCACGTGTACTTCATGCTGACGTAGATGAACCAGTTTTTAATAGTAGAAATGGATAGATTTTTTAACAAAATAGCTAGTTTGCTCTTTGATCTAATGTACAAAGACTAATTTACTCATTTTTTGAGTAAAGGTGGCAAAATACAATCTAACTCCTAGTACAGGGTACCTTTACCTAAAAAATGGTGAAAACCTGAATATCTAAAGCTCAGATGCTAAATGGTAGGTTGAATCTAACATTGAACTTATTTAAAGACCTATGAATACGACATATTAACAAAATAAACCTCTTAAATTTTAGTAAGACTGTAAGTTCTTTTAACAAGTCAGATACAAGTTGTCCATTCAGTAGCTATATCACAGGTTTCAAATATGCTTCATATTAGAGCCGACGACTAAGCTAATAGATTCTGATACTTTGAGAACTGAATCAGAATATTTCGAAGTTTTGATACTAATTTAAAATTTACATCATAATAATTTCTACAAAATGGTATGTGTAGATGACAGTATACATACATACATACATACATACATACCCACAACAGTAATGTCAGCTCCATTCTTCTTTGCCAAAGCAGCAGTAGTTGCAGCAGCCTGCTCAAAACTTTTAAACATTTTTAACCAAAGAATGAGGGCCCAAAAGCAAATGAAGATTTTTACCCATTTCTTGTTTGAAAGAATTGAAAATCGATGCTCTGAAATTGTGAAGAGTTCAAAAAAGAATATGTCTTTAAGAAATTAACCTGTCTAGTTCCTTCAGAAAGATAAGGATTTCTATCAGTTATCGGAAGAAGCAAATGCTTGAAATGAGAAAACGCATCAGGTTCTATATTCACTTCAGATTCTCGAGGCTCAGCTTTTGCTGTTCACTCAAAAAAAAATTGAACGAATCAACGATTGTCAGCTTAAAAAGGTAATAAAAAATGATTCCCATTAAAATTAATCAAAAACAATGTGATAAAAGAAGATACCTTTGTGTCCCACTCTGTTGATTCTGGGGAAAATAGAGAGATTTCGAGCTTTAGACAATGGAGGAAAAGGGGAAGAAAAAGAAGGGAAAGGTAAGGAAGATGGGGATTCAGTGGAACAAAACGAAGGGGGAATTGAAATTTTGGGGTGAATTGAAGTGTCCATTGGAACTGCAAACAAATAATGAGCGAAAGCCATTAGATTCAGTGAGCTGAGAAACAGAGATTACAGCACTGAGTTGATGATGATGACGATGATTCGAGAAACTGGAAATAAGCAACTTGAAAGTGATATAAATTATTAATACGGTTAGGGTTGATTGCACTAATCATCCTCAAATTATGACTTAAATTTTAAATTAGTCCCCAAATTTTCAATTAGATCCTTCTTTCAATTTTTTTTATTGATCGGTGGGTTTGGATGGGGTGCGATGCGGTGCATTTAGTTTACTTATTGTATCATGCTATAGTATCGTTACAGCATTTAATTTTATCGGCACTGCTATTTTTACACTAACCGTAGATAAACGCAATGTCCATCCAAATCCACCCTTAGTATCAAAATGGTTGCTCAAATTTGACGAAATATGAACCCCATATGATAGCCTAATGGTCAAGGTGTTAACTGCCCCAGGTGTGACCTGAGTTCAAGTCGTGCTTGTCGTATTTGTTCTTCGGGCTGTTAAAAATTTCATCATATCAAATTCCATCCCATATATGGACCAATTTTTAGCAGTACAAAAGGAAGGAATTTTTAACGGAAAATACCAATTTGCTCTTTGATCTAATGTATAAGGACTAAATTACCCATTTTTGAATAGAGAGGCAAAATGCAATCTAGCTATTAATACAAAGGCCTCGATGATACTTTTACCATAAAAATGGTTAGCTTGAAGGTATGAATTGATTTATATTTATTACAATTTTTTGAGAATTTAATTAAAACATTTTGAAGTTTGGAAATCAATTTAAAGTTTTGAAGGACCTTTGGATAAAATCTGGATCATAGTTTAAGGACTTTTAATGAAATTAACCCATAACAATAATAATATAAACAAAAATCGGATAAGGAGAGAACAGATAATGATTACATGCGTGCAACGTGGACTAAAATCAGTGAGTTCATTTTAGGCGCTTTCTTAATCACGACCGTTAATCCGTTTACCTCGTCGCGGTTTGGCCCGTTCAAAAACGCAGCGTTTTGGCAGTCTTTAAAAACTCCAGTGTCGTTGAATAAACATAACCAGGGGCGATATAAGAGGCGGCCACGACGACGATCATGGCGGCAACGGCGGCAGAGACTGCCGATCTTTTACTCTTTTTTTTTAAGTCACTGCCATTCATTTTAAGATTTTTGACGTGCATTTTACAGTAAACTGTCTTCACTTCAGTAATTTCTGATGTGCATTCTTACTTTGAATATTATTCGGTTAACAATTTCAATATTTTGTATAGTCAATTGCTGAGAATGGCTTGCCAATTGTAGCTAATAGGTTTTTCTCGTGTTATTCTAGTTATCGATGCATATGCCGGTTTAATTTTTGGATTCGATATGGACGGAGTTTGCTTGCTCGTATTGATCTATGTTCATCAATGGAGATCCTACCTTGAAGATAAGCTATTTTTCCTCCTTTTCTTGATTTGCATTTTTTTTTAGAATTATGATAGGCTTAGAGATGCAAGAACAGTTATATTTTGATCTTCGATATGGGCGAAATTGCTTTCTGCATTTTTCACTCTTTAAAGCTCAAATGTGAATTTTTTTTTGTATGAGGATGATCGGTATGTTCTTATGATTAAAGCTAGTTTCTTAAGATATTCATAATATCTCAGTTTATTACAGTAGTGTAGCTGTGCTTATTCAGCTGTAAATTCTCTCAATCGACAGTTATTACGCTAATAGACTACAATGAAAATAGGAAAAGTAGTAGTCCATTGATGAACTACCTAGCTCTCATAGTTCAGATTTTAGAATCTAATAAGTAATCTATGAAATCCTTAGTTTACAACACGACAATCTTTCCTAATTTCTTGACCTCCATCGAGACTGCTCATTTTGATCATAGAGTTTACGAAAGCTTTCTCGAAACTCTGTTTCGAACTGGCAAACTTGTATACCAAACCTTTGGTTTTCGGATTCGTGAGCAGGGCTTGGTCAGAAGAAAACAGGGTTTTGCCTTGAAGGATCAACTTGAAGTAGGTGTTATCGAAAGCTGTTGAAGAAGGATCCATTGTTGCTCCGGCATTCTTTGCCTTGTTCTTGATCGGACAAACTTTCCTTAAGCTTGCTGCAAATGAAGGATGCATTGTTGGGTCTATGTCGTGCGTTGCGTTGAAGTTGCGGATTCTATTCTGGAAGGATGAGCAGTGGGAAAATCCGATAGTGTGGCCTCCTGCAACAGCATCATGTGTAAGTAACAAGGTAATCCCTTTTTGCTTTAGTTAAATAATGTTGAATTAAAACATATAAAGTTTATCATTTCGGTTAACCTGAAAGAGCTACAAGGTCATCCATGGATAGGCCTCTTTGAGAGAAGCTTTGTTGCAGTTGAGATATGTTGAAAGTCGGAGCCGGCAATTGTATAGTTTCGCTAGCCTTTGATGTTCTACCATCTTTTCTTCCCTTAGGCACTTCCCATGTAGGACCTCCAGACTATCATGAATTTGATCAAATAGACACCATTAGATCAATCATTATGCATACATATATTCAATGCACATACAGAATCCACACTAAAGAAAGTTGTAGTCTTACAAGCACGACAGCATCCCTTGCGGCAAAAGCCAAAATATCAGCACACGAGACTACACCAGGACACGCTGCTTCGACTTCTTTCTTTGCATTTTCTATAACATAAAATCCATGCAAAGAAAGATTTGCTGGCCCATCTTTTTCAGCTTTATTGTTTCCCTTTGAGTACAACAGCACAGAAGCATCACAACCCTGAAAAGAAAAAGCCCAAATCAATATCAAAACCCAACTTTGAATCCGACATCCCTAAAATCCAAACCAAATTACCCTTATAAAACAATCATGAAAATGCATTCGAAGAAGGGCTGCAGGGACCGTCTTATCCTTCATGGTGGCACGCTCGACAGCTTTTGCAACTATCGACTCAACATCAGGACAGGTTTTCTCATAATGATTCAAGCTAAGAGCAATGGCTGGTGAAGTTGACGCAGACACAAGCAAAACTAAGGTCAGTACTGCTATGAGTAAAGCCATTTTAAAAACCACTTTGTCTTCTTTTATCAAATTCAAAGTAGCTTTTAGCTCGTTTTGTATGGGAAAGTTTAGAGATTCATAGAGATTATTTATAGTGAGCCAAAGGATCTGCTAGTAACAAAGGTCACCTATAGGTGGCCCCATTGCATATAGTAATGAAATGCTTGAAGAAAAACTTATGATGTTGTGTTTATTAAGCATGCTTCATCCTACCACAAAATCCCCATGCAACTGATCTTTGTCATTTTCATATCCATATTGAAAATAATCCAATTTTTTTTCTTTTTTCTTTTTTGCTTTTTTGTGTGTGTGATATTTGTAACTATGGTTTGTTAGGATTAATTTACTAATTTTTTACATGTAAATAGCATGTAATTAAATCGATATATTTAGTTAAAATTTGAGTTGGCTAATTCTCTAATATTTATTTATTCATTTATTTTTAAGTTGGGTAATTTTATGAAATTTATCTATAATGGGGATTAGGCTGAGGCTTGTAGCCATTGCTAATGTTTGATACAACAACAGGAAAAAGATAGATTCTCGTTTGTTCAAAAGGGAAGAGGTTAGGGTGTAACAATCAGAGTAGTTATTTGTGCTTATAAAGCTTGCTCTCTAAGTCTCTTAACTTTATCAAATTAAGGCTAACCTTTTTGCTCTTTTGTATTATACTTTGCAAAAGGTGTTCACGGGTCTGGGTTAAATAAATGTATATGTTGAGTCGTTTGTCCGGAATTGGTGGACTCGTAAATAAATCTGGTATTGTCCTGATGAGAGTTTTGTCTCTCAGCTTTGTTAAAAGTCTTAGTGTCTCTTTAAACCATCTTTACAAGGACTCGTGCTTTCAACAGAGTTGGGAGACAAAATCACCACCTGGGACATATCGAACTTGTTGAGGGGTCCATTAGCTCTAAACAAATGACACTTCACAAACTTCTCTAAAAAAATAAAAAATCCCTCACCAGTATAGTATTAACATCATAGATACGCACTTAAACTTAAGATCAATTCACTATGAAATAAAAATATCAAATTCTATCTAGATTTTTCTATCATATTTGTAAATTAATGATCGAAACTTTGATTAAACCTTAGTCTACCAAATATCAAGCTTTAGAAACTTAACTTTAACTCATAAACATGTCTAATGTAAGCAGATTAGTCCATTTATATTTTCTTTTGTTAGATATATTGTATTTTTACATATTCATATATTCATGTTATACACAATTTGTCATATTCATATATTCATTTTTTGTTCACATTATTCTTTTGTTATATATATTCGTCTTTTATTTTCAAAATTGCTAGAGTATTTACATCGTATCATTGCATTTAGCTTTGTCAATTGGTGAGTACATCAAGTTATATAAGATAAGTCAATTCGTGTATCTATTATACTTGTATATTATATTAGGTCAAATTCTTCTTTTAGTCCCTATGCTATGCATAAGTTCTGAAATTAATCTCTTGCTCTAATTTAGTCCATTTTAATCTTTGTATTTTTTTTAATTTTGAAATTTCAATCATGAATTAAATAGTAACAATTAAATCCATTAGATTAAATTTTACGGAAATTATGGATTTAATTCATCTAAAAATAACAAAATGACATGACATTATCTATACGATAATATTTTTGTCTCATAAAATTTTGGAAGTAACATAATTAACAAATTTAATGGCTACCATTAGTGGAATTAGACGTTTTTACCATGATGTTGAAAGCATTATATATCTACACAAAATTTTGATATATTATATATTTTTTATCGAAAATTATAAATTTAAAGAAAAAAAAAAAGCAGGAAACACCAAAATTTTATAACCTAGAAATGTAAGTAAATGCTGTAAAAATAATACTCATTTATCAAAATCTAAACATATTTACAAAACTGTGTAATTATGCCACTAACATGAAAAAACAAAACTATAGTAAGTTAAAAAATGTTCCCCCCATTGTATAATCCTAAAACAATAACATACCCTATGGTACAGGGTCTAGGTGAGGGGCACTTTGCAATTAAAAAAAAATATAATTAAATTAGAGCAAAATATAGGACTAGAGCAATTGTGAATACATAAGACAAAGCTTTAAGCTGGGTTGATTTATTTGTCATAGGTGGTGGAGATGACCCTGGAGCTCCAGCATTACTGCTGTTTCTGGCCGTTGCTTCCGGTTTAACGGCAGTAGCCGGAGGGACCGCCGATGGTGGTATCACCGGTAAAGTGTTTGAACTCTCGATATTGTAACCTGTGGAAATTGGATTGTTAAAAAGATTTACGAGATGAACTAGTGGACCAGATTGAAGAGAAGTTACTTACAATCGGATGCTTTCCAGCCAAGTACCATCTTTTCTCGATCGAAGACTATACGATAACCGGTCATGAAGTTTTCTGGATCGGATTTAATAAAAAAGATGTAAGTAGCAATTGGAGATTTTCCGACTCGAAATACCTAAAAACTTCTAATGGAATGTTTGATAATTTGTATATAAGGATCTTTACAAACATCGGATCGATTATCGGTTCAGTGTATGTAAATTGGATCCAGAGAGACTTACGTCCGATGATATTCACACTGTCGCTTTTCACGACTGCCAAGCAATATACAGCTACACCCTGCATGGGGAGCACTGCTATTGGATCATTAACCAAAAGCTGATCTCCGCCTTTCATTGTCAGATTCACTACGGGGTACTTCAAGCTCGTTTGATTGGCGCTGTAAGGTAAAAGAACTCAGTGCCTGAGGCCGTTGGGCGAGAAACGATAAAATATACGTCTTTTTGATGGTCCGAAAGGCGAAATGAATAGATTACCTTAGCTCATAACAATATTCAAAGGGAAGGTCATCGGTAGACTTCGATGTATGCCGCTTGTCTAAGGCCAATTTGTTGAACTGCCGAACAAAATAACTATAAATACGCGTATGGGAGAAAATGGAAACCGAGAGGGGGGGGGGGGGGGACATGAAATTTGTGACTTAAACTACTTACAGTCTCGGCAATGAGCGTATAAGCCGGGTCATTCAAATATGTAAACGAGGTACCAGAGTCGAAAATGGCATCGAACTCGAGATCGCCGGTGTTTCCTCCCACGCTTATTTGAGTGATACTAATATTGTAAGTAGGGCTGAAAATGAATATCGAGAAGGATCAGTAACACCCGACAAAATAGGAGCATTCGCATATCGAACAAGTTTGGTATTATAGTCAATACCGTGATTGCCTGAGATTAATCGGTGTTTCTCCTTGGTCTGAGCTGCCCTTATCACCGAAAGTTATTCTTCCGATCCCATCAGATTGAAAACACATAGAGAACGAATTCGATGTAACATTTTCTTTTGCTAATACGCTGGGAACTGATATATTGTCCATACCAAGCCCGAAAAGACCATTAGGAGCTGCACCGTTTAAGAACGATCCAGTCTGAATCTTCCCGCAACTGCAATTGAGTAACGCACACGAGTTAATCATTGCCGAACGTAATCGCCGGTAACAATGTGAAGCAATGCATAATCATAATCATTTACGGACTCAAAAGACTAACAATGCATGTCTTGTTGATGACAGACCAATGCTATTTTCGACAACAGCACTGTGAGATTTCAGGACAAAGGAAGTAAAAGATACAAACCCGAAAGTAATCTTGGCTTCGACGGGTTTGTTTGTTTTATCGTCGTCCGTAGTCAAGTGCAAGACATCTTCCACCAAAACCCCGATCGACGAGGTGCCATTGGATAGATAGATAACTTGATAAGGACAAATACTTGAAGGTGAAGAACATTTTCTATGTTGTTCGCACTTGTCACTGCTACAAGGAACCTTTGAGCTTGTAGATGATGTATTAGGGCTGTAGATGTTAAATTCTATTGTCTGAAACGCAAATTTTACAGCAAATAGAATTTTGTCAAAGATTGAACTCTTATTTTAAACTATTAATATTTTCTATCAAATTTTATTTAATATTGTAATTTTATTGAATCAAACAAAAAATATCTTAATGCTTAAAAATAAGTAAAGTGCATTAATTCCATAAGAAAAAAAAAAAAAAAAAGAACTTCTAGCATATAAATGAGTGTGTTGCACATACTCCTAAATTCAATATGATTGGATAGTATAGGATTCAACTAATATGTTTAAATAGAAAAATGATCTATAATAGAGAGATCTACCAATAAGTATTGGGTTCAATAAAGTTAGGGGTAACAAAAAAAATTGAATTTGATGAGTTTCAACTTGATCGGGTCGAATTTTTATTTGAAAATTGAGATTTGAGTCGAGTTGACATGTCTAATTTTTCAATTAGTTGGCCGGGTCAAGGTTGAGTTTAGAAAAAAATTCGCTCCTCCTAGCCTTGAGATAATGACCAAAATGCTTTTATATATAATATTAATTTTTATATATACTAATAAATTGTATATTAATATTTACTTTATATAACTATACCTATAAAATAATTAAAAATATCATTAAAAATAGTAAAAAGATAAAAATTATTATTTTATTTTAATAAAATATAAAAAATTAAATTTATTAAATTTCATAATTAAATTAACTTATATGAACCTTTTTCACCACATTATTCATGTTCTCGTCTAATTAAAAGAAGATAAACTTTCAAATCATATGTACATTTGGACTAAATTTTCAAATCAAAAATGATATATTCTTTTTTTAATTAGACAGGATCGTAAATAATATGGTTGAAGGAATCTATAAAATAATTTCTCATTGAAGTGGGTCGGGTTGAAATGGGTAAAAAATTGTCCCATCTCTATCTAAGCCATATCATACTTTTAGAAAGAAAAAAAAAAAACTCATTCGAAAAATAGTATTTTGAAAAGTGAAATCACAAACCTCAAAAAGTTCTTTATGGACGTTAAGATCAACATAAATTATAGGTTAATTATACCAAATAATAATAGAGAGACCTACCATTTTGTTTGACAGCATATTTTATTCTTAGTATGTGTTTGGATGGACGATTGAGTATGATGCGGTGCAGTACGTTTAGCAAACTTTTTACAGTATCGTTACAATATTTAATCTCACCGTCACCGCTGTTTTTATACGAAACGCAGATAAACGTACCGCTCATCTAAACTCACTCTCAGTGAATAAAAAAAATAAAATGGCCAGAAAGAATAAAAGAAATATTAAATCATTAAAAATTTAAATTTAAATTACCGGGCCACCGGGTGATTCTATGCCTTGGACACAACTGGAACAATCGCATGGCAACCAAAAGAGATCGCTGCCGGTGTCTAATGCTACCAAAAACCACAAAGCTGGTGTCCCCACCGTTACATTTGCGTAATGCAAACTGTAAATTCCAAAAATAAAAATCCAAAGATTAAAGAATATCGTACACCACTTCTTTTTTCTCGGCAAACAAACAGAAAAAAAAACACTTATACAGTAAGAATATCTTCTTGTTTTTTTTTTTTTTTAAAGGAGTATTGAGAGAGAGGAGGTAAGAAGAAAACCATACTATCCCAACGAACTCAGTCGATAAGTTGCGTTTCCGTCGAGAAAAGTAACCGGCGTCTGATCGTTCTCTGCCGCCAATCGACGGCCCTTGATTATTTTATCGCGGTGGATCATAGCACTGTAATACTCCGGACTTCCTTTCGCCGGCAATTCATCGACGGCCAGGATTTGTTTAACGGGATCCGAGAATCTGTGATGGAATTCGAATCCGAAAGTACCGAAACCGTAACAGGCTCCCGCGCTTAATCCTAATACCATTAACAGTAATACACGACTGTAACGAGTGAACTCACTCATGCTTGAATTCCACACTCAAAAAAAAAAATTAATAATAATAATTTGAGAAAAATAAATTTTTAGCTAAAAAAAAAAAACAAATGTTGAAGAGATAATGGGTTTCGTCGTGAGTTTATAAGGGAAAAAAACAAATTAGAAAGCGAAACGAAAAACGAAAACGCGGTGCGAGTGTGACCCCATCTCTGGTAGGAGCGTGGGTCCCGCCAAAACGAATTTTTTTATAAAAAAGTTATTATTTTATTACAACCTTTTTTTTCTTTTTGGCGGGATACCCCCTTATATTTTGGAGAATTTTCGTTTTTGCACCTCATTGTTTTCCCCTTTTAATATCCAATACCTAGAAATTTATGATTTTTTTAAACCGGCACCTAAATATTGGATTACTTGACAGATTGCGAGCTAATAAAAATATAAATATTTTTTTGTTATGTAAATGAGACATTGATGCTCGTCAAGGGTTAAGCCAGATAATTTTGGGGTGGAATTAAGTTATAAAAATTTGAATAAGTGTTAAAATGCAATTTCACCATTATATTAGCTAATATCTTTATAATTTTTAAAGAAATAACTTAAAATATTGTCATTTATAATTTTATAAGTTTTAAAACATAAAAATTCAATTCCATTTAGTTTTGGGGAAAGGCCCCCTTCCCATCATCCTTAATGCTCGTAAAATATTCAAGTTTGATTTGAAAAAAAACAAAAAAATAGAAACTCGAATTCGATATGGTAATTATTGAGCCAAGGTCGAGTTATCGATCGAGCCGAATTTAAGCTTTGTAAACTCGGTTCAAACAACTAGCAAGCTTAATTGAGCTTTTTGTTTTATAATTTTATATTATGAAATTACATCTTTACTCTTATTATATAAAAAGTGCTTAATAAACGAGCTAAAGTTTGAATACGAAAGAGCCAAAGCTACTCTCGACTTGATTAAGCATCGAGCCTCAAGCTCAAGTCAAGTATCAAATCTTGAATTTTGAGTCGAATTTGAGTTTGAGCTTGTCACTGTTAGAGTTCAGTTTGACTCGATTACACCTTTAGTAGACCCATAAATATAAATATAATTTTTAACTCTTTATATTTGTATTTCCCCCTAATTTAAATCATAATGTATCAAATAATATCCCTATATATATCTTAATTTATAATAATTATACGTTTTAAATATGTATTATTTAATTTTAAATTTTAATTTAATAAAAATTCTCGGGAGTGTTCCAATTATATTTCAGTGTATTTTGATCCGTTTCATCTAATACTAATGTATATGTTGGTGCCTGTCGACCAATTGATACAATATTTTGATATTTTAAATATTTTTATTTGTCTTAACCAAAATTTATATTTTTATAATTACATTACATAATAAATTATAATCACTAAATTAAGCTATCTGATCTAATTATAACTAAGATTCTATATTTGTATATGAACATATTTTATGTGTATAATTAAAGTATATTTGTTTGTATTAATGTTTATTTTACTGAAAATTTAGATTATAATAAACATATAATTCTTATTAAATTATCGATAAATTTGAAACGATAAATATAGACACTTTAATACATATGTTTTTTTAAAGAGTACTTATATGTATTTATATCATAACGAAAACGATAACCTTGTTATGTGTCATGAAAATTAGTATTAATTAAAGCAATAATATTTGGTGCTTTGTTAGTTGATGAGTTTCATGCACCATCGACAAATAACAACATGACACATCATCATTGAGTAAAACAAAAAATAACAGAGGACTTATAAATAAATATTAACAACTTAAATATACATAGTTTCGAGTTTTGAATTTAGAATTTATCGCTTAGGATCTAGGGTTTAGAGTTTATATCGAGTTTTGAGTTTATATTCAAATAAAGTTATTAATATTTATATATAAATCATCTATTATTTTATTATTTTATTAATGATGAGGTGTCATGTGGTTGTTCATTTTATCGTACATGAAACTCGTACATTGGCAGTATATCAAATATTCACCCTTACTACAAGTGGTTAGGTGGAATGGTAAGGCACATTACATTCCCAAGCAGTGGCGAAGCCACCGGGGGGGGCTGGCATGGGCCCCGGCCCCCTCTAAAAGGTAAAATTTCTATTTAGGCCCTTAAAATTTTTTAAAAATTTTAAATTAGTAAAGGTAAAATTGCACTTTGACCCCTCCTAAAATTATAAAAATTTGATTTAATCCTTTACAAATTGAAAGATATAAACTATAAAAAATTAAAATTTCATCCGCCCCTTCTAAAATTATCCTCTTCTCTACTGCTCCTAAGGGAAGGACCTGAGTTTGAACCTTGAGACGACATTGTTGGGAGAAAAACATGCCCCTAAACATGAATCAGAAAATGAGACATGAAGAGTATAAAAAAAAGAAAAGGCAACGATAAAAGGGGAATTAAAAGAAATAAAAAAAAATAAAAGAAGACCATTTTTGCAAAAATAATAAAATAAAACAGAGCATGTGGTACATGAACAAAGATAATTTTAAAAAATAAATAAATAACTGGTGGCGGTCATTGGTGAAAGTAAAAGAGTCATCCATGATTGGCGGAAGAAAATAACAACACAATGAAGAGTCGCCACGTGTAGAATATTTTTGACTATTTGGTCTACCTCTTGGACTCTCCCCACTTCCTTAATTTATGCTGTCATGTTTATAATAGGGTTAATATATTTTTTGGTCCCTAGATTTAGTAACTAAATTTATTTCGGTATTTGTACTTTTTTGGGGGTCCACTTTAGTATTTGAACTTGGCAAATTTGTCCGTTTTAATCTTTGAATTTAAATTTCGTAAAAGTGTGATAATATGATACTTAAAGATTGTACCACATTATTATAATTTTACAGAATCCAAGTTCAAATACCAAAGTGGACATCAGGGACGAAGCCAGAAAATTATTATTGAAGGACTAGAAATGAATGAAAAAGTTTAGAGTAAAGTGCAATTTTACCATTATATTAACTTGTAATTTCCTAAAAGATAAAAGGGACTGATAGACAATTTTATATTTTGGGGGGCTAAGGCCATTGTCTATCTCTATTTTCCCCCTAGTGGACCTAATTAGGGTTGAGCAAAATCCGATTCGATTCGAAAAACTCGATAAAAAATTTAAATTTTGAATTAAATAGTTCGAGTTATTTGAGTTAATCAAGTTATTCAGATCAACTCGAATAAAAAATTAAGTTTTTCGGTTTAACTCGAATATGAATTACACAATTCGAGTTATCCGAAAATCCGAATAAGAAAAGACAAAACTACGCCGTTTTGATAAATGTTTACTTTTTTAAAAGTTAAAATTCAAAATAATTAAGTTAAAAGGCAAAACTACGTTGTTTTGATAAATGTTTACCCATTAAGTTAAGAGGCAGAATCATTATATTGTTCATGTAGTTAAATAATCTTGTACTTCGTCTACTAGTTAAATAATCGGTCCATCTAATCGCAACATTAAGTATAAATAATAGGATTCGTTAACTCGACTCGATTTGACTCGAAATTTTTTGACTCGATTCGATTCGAATCGAAAAAAATTCAAATTGAGTTTGGTTACTAAAATAGGATTTGTTAACTCGACTAACTTGAAATTTTTTGACTCGACTCGATCGAATACTCACCCCTAGACCTAACTGATAAATTCAAATACCAAAATGGATAAAAAAAATTATAAATACTAAACCGGACTTAGGGTGAGTTTGGATGGACGGTGCGTTTACCTGCGGTTAGTGTAAAAACAGCGGTGGCGGTGAGATTAGATACTGTAGCGATACTGTAGCGTGAGACAAAAAGTAAGCTAAACGCACCGCACCGCACTCAATCGCCCATCCAAACCCACCCTTAATCAACAAGTTCACAAACTGAAAACTATATTGAACATTTATATTAACAAAAGGACTTAATTATAAATACATTTAATGAAGTTAGCGTGACAATCCGCGTATACTTCATACTAATATGATATTATTTTATTTTATATATCGCGTCAACAAATAATTTAAAAATATTTAACAATATAAAAATTATTATAAAAAAAATCATAAAATTTAAAAAGAATAGTATGGGGTATATGAAGATGACCGTGCGCTTTACTATTTTTAAAAAAAATAAATATTTTAGTAAATATATTTATTGAAAAATATAATAATTCGACTTTTTTTAAACAATTATAGCAAGGAAAAAATATTTTCAATGAGACCGATAGTGATATTTTATTTTCAATTTTGGTGTGAAAGTTGCTAGAAATTTCTTCATTTTTCACTTTCAATCTTTACCATACGTTTTCAAAAACGTGGAACACTGTCAACCGTTTGGCCGCAATTATATCCACGTCGACCGGACAAGGTCGGCGCTTGTCGCTGAAGTGTACGGACTCCATTTTTTTTTTTTCATGTCAATTATTTATCATAAATAATTAACTAAAAGTAATTAAGAGTGGATTTGGATGGGCAATTAAGTGCGGTGCGGTGCGTTTAGCTTATTTTTTGTCTCACGCTACAGTATCGCTATAGTATCTAATTTCACCGCCACCGTTATTTTTACACTAACCGCAGGTCAATGCACCGTCCATCCAAACGCACCCTAAGACATTCAATTAAGCTTTGGAATAATGAAATATTTAATACCTAAATTTTATTTATTTTCACTTTCGGCCTATTTTTATTATTATTTTAATTTTCAGCTTTTAAAATTTAGTGATTAATTTTTAGACGAAAATATTAATTGGTATATTTGATAAAAATAAAAACAAAAACAAAAACAAAGATATTGAATAAATTTTTAAAAGTTCATAAAATGTTTTCAAAAAATTATCCACGTAAATAATGAAATACACGAAGATAATCATGCATATTATCGCGTTAATATCATTAAAATTTTAACAACGCAATATGAAAAAATAATTCGATTAAATTTAAAAGATTAATGATTAAAATGATAAAATGAGTAAACGTTAAGGGGGTGTTTGGTTCGTAGAATATTAGATTACGTTTCGTAATAAGATTACGAGAATGTAACATTATGGGTGGAATGTGAGATTACATTATTGATTCATTTGGTTGGAATGTCAGATTCAGATGTTTGGTTGATGGATTGTGAAATTACTTAGAAACACATTTTACTTAATTGCCCTTGTTATAGAATTTGTTTTTTTTTTTAAAAATTTAGTTCATTTAATACTTCTTAGTCTTAGTTTTCATAAAATTATGATAAATTGTTAAGAAAAAATCATTTTTAATTAGAAACTAATCTAATACTAATCTCTTTTTAATTTGGTAAGAGTAGTTATGTTTTTTTGTCCTAATCAGGGTATCCATTGTCGATAGCAATGGCTAATTCTCTCCTCGCAAGTGCTCTATGAAGAGGTAAATGGTTGACCATGAAATGTGCTCCATTCCCATGAGCGGGGATCGAACTCTCAGCCACATGGTTAAAGAATGAAGTGAACAACCACCACACTACACATCTTGGTTAGAGTAATTATCTTTTAATATTATGAAAAAGATTAATCCTTCTAATTTAATTTAATTTCAGAATAATATAATTTTTTTGCTCCTAAACTTGGCAACTAGATACACTTTAGTACTTTACTTATTTTTGTTCATTTTAGTATTTGAACTTGACAACTAGATCCACTTCTGGTCCTTAAACTTGTATTTTATAAAGAATTAATGATGTAATCAGTGTTACTGAAATAGGATTGGTTCGAATGGATTGAGAACTGATCGATATATATGTTCGAGCAGAGTGGTTGAACTGGTTAACTAAAAAATTACTTGAAATTGGTAAAAATCGAAACCCAAAACAAAAATCTCATGTTGAACTAATTTAATAAAATTTTTTATGATTTTTTAATTATTTATTAATTATTGCTGGTCCAACAATTGAACTGATTGAACTGGTTGAATCGAGGACCAATGGTTTGACTGACATATTCAACTACCGGTTCAATTCACCTAAAAATTTATAAAAAAAATTAATTTTCAAGTAATTATGTGACATAATTTTAGAGTACCACATAATCGAACTTTTATATTTGTGAAGTTCAGGGACTAAAATGAACCTAGTTGTTAAGTTCAAGTGTCAAAGTAAAAAATAAAAATATGGTACCAAAGTGAATCTAGTTGCTAAGTTTAGGGGGCAAAATAATATTATCCCTTTAAATTTTCTAGTTTAGTCACAATCATTTAATATAGTTTTAATAGTCTCCGTAACGTAGTTTTAAAGGTTTCACCGTTTCAAACTTTGATTCAATAATGTGAAGAAATTAGAGGCAAAATGTAAAGCGAGAGGGAACCGCAACTTCCCCGAAACATACACATGGCTGTTTTTTTTTTTTTTCAAAAAATAAAAATTGTGATTTATTAGAATAAAATTATATTTTATTCTTATTTAATTTATAATTATTTTTTACTCTTTTTATTTATTTATTTTTTAAAAATAAAAGTTATTTAAAAAAACATTTTAAAACTTTATTTTTTTTTGAATAAACTCAGATTGGGCTATAATTAATAAGGAAAAAATACAATAATTTTGTCCAATAAGTCTGGCCCAATATACCTGGCCCGAAAGCACCTCAGCTAAAGAAAAATCCAGAAACTTAATAACTAATAAACAAATGAATAAAAACTGAAAATTAAATTAAAAAAAAACCAACCGACCTTCTAGCCCAATCAAATCATTTCGCCTTTTCAGAGCATTCATTTCTGTCGTTTCAGCAATAAAGGCGTCTTCCATTTTCGAGAAAGGTTGTAGTACTTCTTCAATACGCTTCCCTGTGGCCGTTTGAAATCCCTTTCTCTGTCTCTTTGCTCTTCTGTTGTTCAATCTGCCCTCTCTCTCTATCCTCCTGGCCCGGCCTTTCTGCAAGTCTGGGACCCTATGAAGCGTAAAACCCTCTTCTCTTCTCGGTGATTCCACTACTAATACATGCGCTAAAATGTTTGCTTTGATCTTGGGGTAAATACATATGTCAAACTCCTTTTTCTGGATTTCATGCTCCGAATATCATATATGTAGGTGCTGATCTGCGATTTATCCTTATCTGTGTTTTGGCATTTTTTTATAACTGTTAATGAGTCCCCTTCGATAATAATACCCTATTCTTTCATGTTGAGTGCGATTTGGGTCGCTCGCCTACACGCAAGTGCTTCAGCCGCAAACGCTATATGAACCCCTTTATGGATGTCTGCACTTGAAAGGAGAATATTTCCCCCGCTATCGCGAACTACCACTCCAGCCGCTGAAACCTTTCTTCTCACATCAAAAGCCCCATCAAAGTTAATCTTGAGTCTGCTACCATGTGGGTTTCTCCATTTTCTGTTCACACTTGGATTTTTGGAAATATTTGTTCTGATTCCTTCCAGATCTTGAATATAACTATAGATAAATCTGATGATCTCTTTGCTTGATCTGTTTGATTTGTCATGGATACGGGAGTTTCTATCGCCCTAAATACTCCAAAGAGCTATGCAGAAAGTTCTACTTTTCTCCAGTGACAGAGAAGCCACTACCATGGTAAGCCAGTCGCTAAATTCGGTATTTGTAAAACCTCATTAAGTCCACCTCTGTAACATCCGCCATATCTCTCTCTCAAAACAGGCATTCACGAAATAGATGGTTCAACGTTTCATCGTCACTACCACACCGAGGGCACAATCTGTTATTCACCAGTCGTCGATTATACATGTTCACCTTACTAGCAATGTAATTCCATGAGATTTTCCAGATGAAAATTTTCATTTTTGAGGTATTTCAGTTTGCCATAATTTCTGTAGAAGTCCCTATAGATGTTATGTAAAGCATAAGTCAGAGGATCCAAGCTCGATAATAGTTTATAGGAACTTCTTCTTCGAGAAAACACCCGCTAGTTCGCCACTCCAAGCCAGAAAGTCCTCATGGGGCTCCATCGACAAAGGTATACGAAGGATCAATTCTGCGACATCTGCTGGAAAGGTATTGACAATCAGCTCCTTATTCCATTCTCTTGCATTACTGCTAATGAGTTCTGCTACTTTATCGCATTGCAAATTACCAAAACTGGACAATAATCTGCCATTAACATAATCTGGAATCCAAATATCTTGACTAATTGAAATATTTGTACCCGTGCCCACCTTCCACATCAGTCCTTTCTCTAATGTACCTTTGGTTGCCCAAATACTACGCCATATTTACGAAAAAGAACTCCCCAGCCTTGAATGTAAAAAATTATTATCTGGAAAATATTTTGCTTTGAAAACTTGTGCTACCAGTGAATTCGGGAAATTTAATAATCTCCACCCTTGTTTTGCTAAGAGGGAAATATTAAATTGCGCCATCCTTCGAAAGCCTAAACCCCCTTCATCTTTGGATCTGCATAGAAACCTCCATTGACACCAGTGTATACCCCTTTTACCCGATCCCTTCTGCCACCAAAATCTTGCAAGAATATTTTCAATCTTTTCACAAAAGACTCTAGGAAAAAGAAAGCAAGACATAGCATACGTAGGAATTGCCTGAAGTACGGATTTGATGAAAACTTCTTTCCCCCCTTGAGACAATAGTCTGGAACTCCAGCTTTCTATACGCGAAGCGATTCTGTCAACCAGATTTTGAAAAGCTTCCTTTTTTCGTCTACCCACCATATTAGGCAGGCCCAAATACTTCTCTGGGCTTGACGAGCTTCTAACTTTAAAACTTTATTAATAATATCTCAAAGTCATAAAAAAAATTATTTTACAGAAAAAAATCCGAAAAGTGAAAAGTGAAAATTTAAAATTAATATAAAAAAAACTGAAAACAAATTATTATGAATTATTGAAAAAATTATTTTATCGAATCCAATGCAACTCGAGTATGGGTGAGCAAAATTAGATTCGTATCGAAAAAATTAAAAAAAAAATTGATTTTTGAGTTAATCAAATTGAGTTGTTTGAGTCAACTCGAATAAGTAATTCAAGTTTTGAGTTCGAGTCGAGTTGAATTTTATTATTCGAATAACTCGAATAATTCGAATAATAAATTGGTGTAAATAACTATTTGATCTCTGTCAATTTTGAAAATAAGAAAATTGGTCTCTCTCAACAAAAATTACAAAAATAAATTTTAAAAATTCAAAATATTTATAAAAAATTTTAAAATGTATATTTTTAAAAATTTATACTTTTTTTTAAGAAAAAATTCTAAAGAATATATAAAGAAGGTTAAAAATTTTAAAATTTTCTAAAATAATAAATTTAGGTCATAAATAAATTAATTGATGATTCAAGTTTATCATACTAAAATATATTATTTTTATTATTATTTTGTTTTGAAAAAGTTTTCAAATATATATGGTTTCAAATTCATGTTCGCTATCATGGAATTAGTTATACTGTAACAAGATTTTAATTTGACATATTTAATTTTTTAACTTAACTCGAACAATTTCATTCGATTCAAATTTTATTTCACTCGACTCAATTCGAAATTTGTTCAAATTAAGTTAGGATAATAAAATAGGACTCGTCGACTCGAGATTTATTCGAAAGGAAACTGTGACGTAGGCAAGGAAAGTGACACCGTTTGCCGTGTAATGGTAACGTCTAAATTAAAGTCCTTGCATGTGAAAAGTGGAAAAAAAATTGTTGATTCCTTAAATCATCCGTTTACTAGGACCATAGAATACACAATAATAGCAATGCAATGCACATTTGGATTTTGAAGCACAATTAATTACATATTTGACAAAAAAAAAAAAGAGTTGAAATTAGGCTAAAAAATATTCATGAGTAAAATCGGATTTAGGTTCGGTTCTCAAGCCTAGACTTGAACCATTCAAAATTTTGTCATTTTTTTTTTAATTCAATTTTTTTTTTTGAAAATTTTATTAATCAAAATGAGTGTTGACACTAGCCAAACCTTCTATCAATCAGGGGCGAAGTCAAGGGGGGCTGGCATGGGCCCCGGCCCCCCTAAAATATAAAATTATTATTTAGGCCCTTAAATTTTTTTAAAAAAATTAAATTAGTAAAGATAAAATTACACTTTAGCCCCCCTAAAATTATAAAAATTCGATTTAATCCTTTACAAATTATAAAGATATAAACTATAAAAAATTAAAATTTCATCTGCCCCGCCTAAAAAATTATTCTGGCTTCGCCCCTGCTATCAATGGCTATTAAATGAGCTGGATTTTGTCACCAAAGTTTGCATGATTACGTTAACAAGGTCATGTTCTAACCACCTGGCTAACGTGTCATGCAAACCTTGATGATGATAAGATCCAGCTGATTCAATGACCATTGATAGAACGTTTGGTTTAAAAAAATTTAAATGATTCTATGTAGGATTTGATGTCACTTAATAGTGAAATTAATGGTTTTAGTAATAGGACTTGATTGATATAATCTCCAAAATTTAGAGATGCAATTAGAATATTTTAAAAATTAAGGGCCAAAGAAAATTTTAAAAAAATCAAATTATATCAAATTAAAATATATCAATTGAATTGAATCTAAAATTTGAGCATAATAAAAGAACCAAATCGGTAATTAAACCAAATGGGTTCATTGATTGATACTAGGGAGAAATTCCACCAAAAATGTAGTAAAATTTGTATTGTGGCTATACATAAAAAAGAAAATACAACAATAATGAACAAAAATACCTATGACCTTTGCTAAAATGATAAAAGGAATTGACAAGAAGCAATGGTACAATAGTATGAGGAGGGCCTAAAATACAACAAAATCATGTAGGGATGCAATCAATCCTTTAACGGTATTCTCATTGTTGTTTCTACGAAGATTAAACGATCATATAGCTCGAGAAAGTAGACCATGAATATCCTACGACAATAGAGTCAATATGGAGACGAGCCCGAAGAAAAACGGAAGAGAAACATGGAGATGGCAAGACCGCAAGGTGACCGAAGTGAGTGAATTGTTATTTTTTACATCTTTTGTTGATTCTGGGGTGGAATAATTACGGATTCCGGCAGCAACAGCAGGAGGTGCAGAGACAGGATGTTGTTCTTCCTCGGACGTGTTAGTTTCCTCGATGTCGTAACCTGTAAGAAAGCAAATGGATTTGGTAGGTAACAGGAGTTGACATACTAGAGCATAATGGGAAAATGTGTATGAATGGAAGCATCGTCTTACAATCAAACTTTTTCCAGCCTAAGACAAATCTTTCTCGGTCGAACACCACGCGGTAGCCAGTCATAAAGTTTTCTGTTTCGAGGAAAGAACAGCAAATGAAACGATACTCGTTAAAGTCATGCAATGAAGGAACTAGATTCATTCATGTTGATAACATAGCGGAAGCATCAATTAATTGCATTTGACATGCAAGACTTACGTCCGATAATATTCAGTTCGGTACTCTTGACGACGGCTAAACAATATACGAGCTTACTCTGCAAAATCATTAGAGGTAAAATCGTTTAATGCAATAAAAACGAAAAAGAAAGAAAAGTCAAGGAGCAGGCGGCTACCTGAGTCGAAATGACGATTATGGGATCATACACGGGAAAGTGACTTCCACCTTTCATGGTTAAACTCATACTAGGTATCAAACTTGCATTTGCATCAGGGCTGCATGCCACAAAGCAAAATCATAAAAACGAATAGAACACGACTTAAGCGGTGAAAAAGAAGATATGAAACAAGACTAAACAATCGACCTCATATCATAACAGTACTCAAAAGGGATCCTAGAATCGGGTGGACGGCGACTATCTCGTGTCTGAGAATGGAACTGTAAAAGAGCATAAGTTACTAAGTGGAAACATCGAGTAAATGGAGGATCGAGATATGAAGTGCTTACATTCACGGCGAGATTTGAATATGTTGGGTCAACCAAGTACGTAAACGAGGTCCCGGAATCAAAAAGAGCCGTAAAACCACCATCGATTAAAGTTGTCCCCACCCGGATTTGAGTTACCGTAACATTATACGTCGGACTGCAAACGTTTCCATAAGCAAATGCATCGATCTAAATTCACATCGATCAGCATCGAGTAAACGAGAAATTTACCACTTACTGTGATGGGTTAAGATTAAATGGGGTCTCTTCCTGGTCGGGGCTACCTTTGTCTCCAAAACTGATCCTTCCGGTTCCATCGTCTCCGAAACACATGGAGAAAGAATCAGCCGTTAAACCTTCTTGAGATAAAATACTAGGAACTGCTATTTTCTCCATGCCAAGCCCGAATAAACCGTTGGGAGCCGCAACATCGAGGAACGAACCACTTTGTACCTGCCCACAGCTGCGCAATATCAGGAAAAACGAAATTATAAACAAAGAATGCCGAAATAAGGCATTCAAACTGGTTGAGCTGCATATAAAGAGAACTTACCCGAATGTGACATATGCCTCAACAGAATCTGGGTGACCGTCTTCGGTTGTTAAGTGAAGAACATCCTCCACTAGAATCCCGGAAGTAGAAGTCTGAGCTGACATGTAAGATACCATGTAAGGACAATTACTGAATGTTCCGAGACATTGGTTACGTTGTGCGCACAAGCTGCTGCTGCAGGTGACCTTCTTGCTGGTTGATGATCCTTTCGGGTCATATATACTAAGCTCGAAATCCTTGCCACCGAAAATTATGCACAGTTTAATATCAATACGAGGACAACAAGTGATCAACAGACCAAGTTGGTTAATTAGAAGCCCCATTCATACAATTTACCCACTTCACCGTCCCCATGTAGTGCAAAAGTTGCACTGTAAATGAACAAAGTGTTCGATAAACAGTTCAATTTCTATTCGTTAACATGAGCAAGATTTTAAAGCTCGTTTATTGAACTGAACAAGAACAAAGCTTGTTCTTGTTCATTTAAAGCTCATTTAATAAATTATTTAAAACTCATTTATGATATATCGATAAAATTATTAATACTTATATTTGATTATTTTATATCTAAAAAAAAGATAGATGTTTATTTATTAATCATGAAAATTATTCAACTTAAACAAACAAACACGAACAAGCTTAAAAATAAATAAGGTCCTTTCGTTCAAGCTAGGTTCATTTACAGGCTATCTTTAGGGGCAATCCCTTGTACTAAGAGTCGGATTGCATTTTATCCCATTTACTTACAAAATGGGCAAATTAGTCCATATATATTAGATTAAAGAGCAAACTAGTCCTTTATGTTAAAAATTTCATCAATTTCTACAGTTAAAAATAACCAAACAGTTACACATAGCATGCCACGTGCAGCTTATGTTGACGTCTAAAGACAAATTTTTAACAGTAAAATTGGATTAAATTGTTAATAGAAAGACCAGTTTGCTCATTAATATAACTACAGAAATTCATTTGCTCATTTATTTTAGTAAATGGAGCAAAATGCAATCTGTTTCCTAATATAAGGGCCTCCACGATACTTTTACCAAGCAATTTAAACAAAATGAGGTACAGTTTCCCTACTCTTAAATGCTCTACTATGCTTCTCTGTAGTACATATTTGACTTGTAGAAATGAACAAAGAGTGATCTGAGTGTAAAATTTTGCTATAAACAGACAAATTCCAAATAGAAACTGCATTTATGGGGGACAAGTTGAAGTACTTCCTTAGATATTCAACTTTCAAATGCATGAAGGAAAAAACATAAAAAAATCCTTATATGCCTAGCGATTTTCGAATTGATAATTAAGCTCTTCTAATTTTTAAATTTTTTTGAAATTCTCATTAACCTCGCAAAACTTCTAAAAATTTTAATTAGACCCCTACTTTTTTGGAAAAAATATCATTAAACCCCTTAAGTTTTTGAAAATTTCCCAAAAATTAGTCCCGAGATCCACCTTTGGTAACATAGCTAAGAAAGGAAAATAAGGTAACATACAGAAGCATAGGCAGTGCCTTCAGTTGGAGCACATTTGGTACAATCACAAGGAACCCAGAAAAGATCACTTCCAGTGTCAAGTGCCACCATGAATTTCACCCCTGGGGTGCCTAATTGAACTGTTGTATAATGTAAACTGCAAAAATCCCAAACAAGATTCACAAAAAAAAATAAAATCCAAAAAGAAAATACAGAGAAAGGGGAGACCAAAGATCCTTACAATCCCAAAGAGTTGATTTGGAAAGTGAAGTTGCCATCAGCGAAAGAAAGGGTTGTATTAGCACCGGAGAGTTTACGGCCACGTAGGAGACGATCCCGGTGAGCTAAAACGGCGTAGTATTCAAAAGAATCTTTTAAAGGCCAATGAGAGAGTTTTCCGGTGGAGTTAGACCAATTCTTTACTGGTTCAGAGAACCGGTGGTGCATTTCGAAAGTGAAGATGCGGCCATTGATGAGCTTAAAGGTTAAAACCCAGTTTAGTATAAAAAAGAAAATTACAGTCTTTAACATTTTTTTGCATTTGAGAAACTGAAAATGGGAAGAACAATGAAAAAAGGAATATTGGGTTTTGGATCTTTGGGGTTATTTTCAGTGAATGATTGGTGATTTTCAGAAGGATCTGAAGAAAAAGGTGTTGCTTTCTTGTGTTCTTGGCGTTATACAGTGTAGGTGAAAAAAAAAAAAACTGTAGCTTTTGCATGTGGACTGATGGGTTGGCATTTAAAGGGCCTACTTTGTTCTTTTTTCTATTTTTCAATGTTCAACAGCTACAATTTTTAGATGTTTGATTTTTTAAACTAAAGATTTTTGCTTTAGAATCATCGAAAAAATATAAGGGAATACAATGATCATTCAAAAAAGGAACATAGTTGCATGATTCTAAAGCAAAATCTTAGATTTAATTATTGTGAAACTTAAAAATAGCATAGTAAAACTCGATTCAGGGTGGGTTTGGATGTGTTATTTTTACATGAACCGTAGTTAAACATACCGTCCATCCAAACCCACTGAGTGTTAACTCGATTGTCATACATATTATTGTTAATGTGGGAGGACTTAGATACGAGTGCGTTGAAATGCATTATCCTCCTATTCATAGATTAGGGAGAGATTATGAATAGTTTTAAGTATTATGTCAAAACTGATATTTGATTAACTGAATTTTAAATTTAGTCCAACCAATTAATCATGATGTTAGCTTCTTTCATCAATTATTTATTTTATTTTTTATTGCTATAATAGTCCTCAATGTTTACTATTTTGTTAATTTTATCTTAATTCTAAAAAATCAATAAATTTAGTCTTTAATATTCTTACATTTTATTAATTTGGTCTTGATTCTAAATTTGTTGATATCCAATGAGCACTAAATTTATTGAGGTTTTTTAGAATCAATATCAAAATCATAGAATTTGTGAATGGTGAAGGTTAACAATTAGGATAAATTTGGGGAAAAATTAAGTGCTGTGATTAATTACCTTTAATTGTTCACTTTTGAAATTGACAAAAATTAAATTGGCCTGTATTTTTAGATATATTAATTTGCTCAATATAAAAATTGGGAGGGACCAAAAGAGGGATTTTTACCATTTTTGTTAGATATTTTGGCCTTCTAGAATACAGAAACAGTTGCTGGGTCAGGGTGTTTGGATCCATTGGGTCTACACTACACATATCAAGAAGATCATTTACCCAATACATCATAGTTTACAACAGTTTGGCATAGTATAGTTTAGCCTTCCATGTCCATATATTTTATCAATTTGATCTCGATTCTAAAAATTTATTATTTATAACGATTAAAAGTAAGATAAATTGACGGAAAAGAAAGTACATACCGTCATTAATTGACCTAGTTGCTGACTTTTGAGATCGACAATGACTAAATTACTTTGTTATTTTAGAGGGATTAATTTGCACAATATCAAATTTGAAATGACCCAAAAAGGTCTCTTTACCCAATAAATTATGAATCTTTAATGATCCACGTGAAGGGTTTATTCGAGTTCGAACCTAACATGAATTAATACTTTATTTCAATACAAATTTTTACTTAAATGCCATCAGGGGCGAAGCCAGAACACTTTTTTAAGGGGGGCGGATGAAATTTTAATTTTTTATAGTTTATATCTTTATAGTTTGTAAAGTATTAAATCGAATTTTTATAATTTTAGGGGGCCAAAGTGTAATTTTACATTTACTAATTTAAATTTTTTTTAAAAATTTTAAGAGCCTAAATAGTAATTTTATATTTTAGGGGGGTCGGGGCCCATGCCAACCCCCTGGCTTCGCCCCTGAATGCCATTCTCGTTCCCAACAAAATTAATCTTAAATTGTAAAACGGATAAGCATACACGTGATTATACCAGAACAAAATTGAATAACTTTCACATAATAAAAACAAAAATAATGAATATCTTTGCTAAAAAATGTAACATGTTGAATGTGTGTGAAAATAATGTGCAATTTAATCAATGAACCAAAAATACTTAGCATATGCATCCTTGGCTATTGTAAACCAGTGGTTTTTCCAAGTTGAAGAAGCTGAAGCAAAATACTTACAGTTGCATGAAGAATGAATGGCCTTACATCATCATCCCTTCAATTAATAGTGTTCGTCAGGGGCGAAGGCAGAACAATTTTTTTAGGGGGTAGAATGAAAATTTAATTTTTTATAGTCTATATCTTTATAATTTTTAAAGGATTAAATCAAATTTCTATAATTTTAGGGGGGGCAAAGTACAATTTTACCTTTATTAATTTAAAATTTTAAAAAATTTCAATGGCCTAAATATAAAATTTCCATTCTAGGGGGGGCCAGGGCCACTGCCAGCCCCCCTTGTATCCACCTCTGGTGTTTGTGCAACGAACGTTGGAGCCAGGGCGGCTGATAGGGTCCGACCTCCTTTAAAATGCAAATTTTTTATTTAGACCCTTTATAATTGATAAAACTTTAAATTAGTGATTGTAAAACTGTATTTTTGATATAAAAAATGATAAAAAATTGATTCAATATTTTAAAATTTAAAAGGATATGAACTATTAAAATAGTAAAATTACCTTTTTATTATCATAAAAAATATATAATTTAATTCCGACCCTCTAAAAACATTTCTGACTTCACCCTTGCATACACAACCGTAAACAACTTTAACTTCGTGTGCAAGGAAACGCAAACACAAGCATACAATTATTTTATGCAACATTGGTGTTTGACTGTTAGAAACATGTTTGATTTACCAAATTATTTAAAAAATAGGAACTAGTCCTTATATTTTAGATCAAAGAGTAGACTGATATGTTTTTTTTATTAAAAAGTCTATCTGTTTGTACTGGTAAAAACAAGTGTGGCTGACCATGTGTACCTCATATTGGCGCACATAGATTGGTTTTTAATAGTATAAATGGATAGAATTTTTAGCGGAAGTATCAATTTACTCTTTGATCTAACATACATGACTAATTTATCTATTTTTTAGTAAATGGGACAAAATGCAATCTGATTACCAGTACAGAGTCATTTTTAGTACTTTTACCGCAAACTAAAACAAATAATTAATATTATAAGGGATAAATCAACATTTAGTCTCTGAACTTGGTAATTTTTTCACTTTAGCCCCTGATTTTTTTGTCCACATTAATCTTAGAATTTAACAGCTATTGTCAATTTAGTCCCCTAAACTTGGATTCCGTTAAATTATAATGATTTGATACTATGAGCTTATGCCATGTGATCACCTAAAAATTTAAAAAATTATATAACTTGTATATAATATTATTTTTTAGATTTTATACAAAAATATTTAAAAAATTTACGCGACAATGTGGCATAATCTTAATGTATCACAGTATCGTACTTCAACAGAATCCAAGATCAGAGACTAAATTAAGAAATGTTGTCAAATCTCGAAACTAATATGGACAAAAAGTTTAGAGATAAAATTAGAAAAAAAAAATTAGTTTAAATGACTAAATGTTACTTTATCCCTATATAATAACAAAATAATCGATCTGTTAATTACACGGATTAGATTGATTTTGAGTCGAATAAATTTGAGTTTTAAGATTTTTTTTTTTGGTTTAAATTATTTGAGTCCAACAAAGAAGAGTGCAGCAAAGTATCTTTTTATGTGATGTCCATTCAATTTGCCTTTTTTTCTCTTCTACATTTTTCTTTTACAATTTATCAAAATGACCCCTCAAAAATTATTTAGCCAACTTAAAAAAGGACATCATTGATAAACTTGAAGAACAAGAAGAAGAGATAAGAGACTTTCTGCTTTGCTGGTTACAAAGTTCAGAGAATAAGGATGTCAGAAGAAAAAATAGACCATTATTATTTCATATTTAAAAAAAAATTTAAAAAATCATTTGGAATTGTAATTATTTTAAAAAATTATATCGAGCATTATTATTGCATTCAACACTTTGTTGATAACAAAAGTTATTATTAACTCGAGAAATATCTAAGTAAAGATGTTTATAGGTCAAACATGATATTAATATTGTATATATATATATAACTGTCTAAGTTCGAGTCAGTTTGAGATACTAATATCAAATTTCAGTCAAGTTTATTCGTATTTATAAATGATTAACCTAAACAGGGGCGAAGCCAGGGGGCTGGCATGGGCCCTTTAGGCCCTTAAATTTTTTTAAAAATTTTAAATTAGTAAAGGTAACATTACACTTTGGCCCCCCTAAAATTATAAAATTTTGATTTAATCCTTTACAAATTATAAAGATATAAACTATAAAAAATTAAAATTTCATCCGGCCCCCCTAAAAAATTGTTCTGGCTTCGCCCCTGAATTCATATTATTTATTATTTTTAATATAATTATTTTTATTTATTTTTAGTACAAAATACAAATTGAAAGAAAGGATGACAATAACAAAATTTGAACTTAAAAATAAATAATAAGATACTATATTATAAATTTGAAAATAGAAACAATAAACGTATCATGGAGACCTTTGTATTAGGAGTTGGGTTACATTTTGCCCAAAAAATAAGCAAATTAGTCCCTGCATGTTAGATAAAAAAGCAAACTGATTTATTCTGTTAAAAATTTCATCCATTTCTATTGATAAAAACTAGCGTGGTTGACGGAATAACCAAACAATTACACATGGAATGTTATGTGCACCTTATGCTGACATACAAAGACTAGTTTTTAACTGTAGAAATGAATATTTTGTTAACAAAAGGATCCGTTTGCTTTATGATCCAATGTATAATAACTAATTTGTCCATTTTTTAAGTAGGGAAGACAAAATAAAATTTGACTTTTAATACAGTAGACTCCATGATACTTTACAACGAAAAAGGCATCAAATTTAGTGTTGAGCAAAAAAAAAAAGAAAAAAAAAATTGACTAAACCGAATTGAAATATTTGAATGGTTTATGGAATGCATGTTCAAAAACCGTGATTACCTGAAACTGAACCGAATTATATTTTTTATTTAATATATAATTAATTTTAATTCTTTATTATATAAAAATAAATATTTTATATATTTAAAATAGTGAAAATAATTTAAAATTATTAAAAAATCATTGTTTCTTTATAAACATTTATGAAAAAAATTGAAAATTTATCAAATAATATTCGAAAGCCATAAAACAAAGCTTATTTTACTAAAATAAGTCTAAAAAATCAAAACAAAAAATTAATATAGAAAATTAAAAAATTGAACTGAATCAATTATAATGGACGATTTAAAAAATCTTTAAAAATCCGACCAAACCGAACAAGTACCATATTTAATTAGACCTAATAATGGGTTGGATCAATGCAAAATTTTAGGCCTATTTTCTATCTTTTGGCCCGATCCGAAAAATGAGTCTAAATTTCTGCCCAATTCCTACTTAGATTAAAAAAGCTAAACCTGAGCCCGATCTGCCAGTATTAATTTTTTAGATTATTTTTTTATATAATTTTTTTAAAAAAAAGTATAATAGACCAAATACATTAAAAACATTGAAATAAGACAACTTGAAAATACATTAAAAGAATGTGTTTATATTTAAATAATATTAAGATAGTTGCAACTTAGCAAACAAATACTTTTAAAATAGTAGTAAAATTAACAGTAAAACAAAAGTTATACAATATCCAAATAATAACAAAAAAATAGTAGCAATATAATAGCAAATGGCAACAAAATGACAACAAAATAATCGTTTCATGTCGGGACTGAGCAAAAAAATCCTATTCGAGACTCGACTCATTTAAAAAAATAAATAAGATTTATTTTTTTATCTAAATTTATTTTTTAAACTTAGAGAAAAAAAAAAAAAAAAAACCTATGAGGATGAATCCTACCTCTAATCAAAATATCAATAAATGAGTACTTTTTAGGTTGAGGTGTGTTTAATTATGTGGACCATATATGGGTTTATCATTATAATTAGAATAGCATCAAACTTTGAGCTGCCATTTCTGTCCTTACCTGTTAGCATACTGCATTTTTCAAAGCAAAAGGCCCCCACTACTTCACCCCCTAATTTGTCCTTTCTCCTACCACTTTTTCAATTGCACAATTCTCAATGCTTTACACCCAAAGAAAAAAAATTCCAACAACATTCATCCACTGTTTTTTCACATCATTTTTAGTCAATTCCTCCTGCTCCTAATGTGCTCCTCATCCCATCCAATGCCCCCTTTTCATTTTGAATACACACTCAAAAGCAAATAAACAAGTTTCAATTCTATTGTATTTTATTTATTTTAAATGTATAAATCTTTCTTTTTATGTTAAATTAAAAAAAAATATTTATTTATTTTTATCGTTAAAAATTAAAACAGTTAATAGACTAATTTGATAGATCATTGAAAAAGTAATAAGAATAAAAAATAAAAAGGTTGTTTTATTTAAAACATCAATTATGAAATCCTCTCTCTCCCACTTCGCCTCGGAACGCACTGTTCTTATAGAGAGAGAGACATTTTTACATCTTTTTAACCCGAAATGGCTGGGGAGAGGAAAAGTTTCTTTTTTTTAGGGTACTACTGGGAACAGATCCAGTGGAGACGAGATGGGGCCTGTAGCTCAGAAGATTAGAGCACGTGGCTACGAACCATAGTGTCGGGGGTTCGAATCCCTCCTCGCCCACAACCGACCCAAAAGGGAAGGACCTTTCCCTCTGGGGGTAGGAAAATCATGATCAGGATAGCGGACCCAAAGCTACGGAACTTGGGTGTGGGTCTTTTGCCGAAATGGAATGGCCTTTTCTTTTAATGGTAAAAATGGATGAAATTTATGAAATTTTTACAGAATGACTGTTTGCTCTCTATCTAACGTATAATTATTAATTTATCTATTTTTTAAGTAAATGGGGTAAAAATATTGTAATTAAATTTAGTCTTTATACTCTAATCTGGTCAGTTTTAATATTTGTACTTTTCGAATTTTAAATTTCTAATATTGACACAAAATGCTGCAGTTAAATTTATTAAGTCAAATTATGTTATTAATCTCGTATTGTTCGTAAATTATAAATTTAATTTGATATTTTTAATCCTTATACTTTTTGAAATTGAATCCTAATACATACAATAACGATTAAATCTATTAATTAAAATAACATGAAAAATTAACATACATATAAGTAAAATTACGAAAATAATAAAATTTAATTTAATCAAATTAAAATATAAAAAAAAGTGACATTTTCAAAACCTATGTAGCTAAAGATGGCTAAAGTAAAAAGTTTACAAACATGTGAATCTGCATGTGATTATTCAATCATTTATGTAATTATTTGAGTCCAAAGTCCAAAAAATTTATGCATGGTATGGCTAAATAAATATAATAATAATTGCTTTTACTAAAAAAATAAAATAAAAACTTAATTTTCTTTTTTTTTTAATTATATAATTTTCATTATAGATTCTTATTTTTTATCCCAATTCTCGAATAACAAGATAATACGCTCCAGTGCGGCTATTTTACCAAACTGACCCCAAAAAATTGATATTTATAAAAATGACCCATGTTTAAAAACAATCACCAAAATGATTCGAAATGAACAATAGAATAGGGTTTTGACCTTCTAATAGCCGGCACCACCTGGTATTTTGGCCTCATGATTGCCTGATGATTGTGTCAGATTTTAAAAAATTGAATTTTTTGGTTCTGGCCTTCCAATGGCAGGCACCAGGGTATTTTTTTAAAAAATTGTATTATACTGGTATACAAAAAACCAGTATTTAAAAAAAAATTGGTGCTTTCCTGTCAATGGCCGGCACCAGACTCAATATTTAAAAAAAATAATTTGGTTTTGGCCTTCTAATGGCTGACACCAGATACGAAAAAAAAAATTAAATTTTTTTGGTGCTGGCCTTCTAATGGTCGGCACCAGACTACCAGTATTTAAAAAAATTTTGGTCTTTGCTCACAATGGCCTAGCACTGACTCGATATTTAAAAAAATAAAATTTTGGTTCTGCCCTTCTAATAGCCGGCACCAAACTACCAGTATTTAAAAAAAAAAATTGGTGCTGGCCTGTCAATGGCCTGCACCAGACTCAGTATTTAATTTAATTTAATTTTTTTTTGTTCTGGCCTTCTAATAGCCGGCACCAGGTACACAAAAATCAATTTTTTTAGGTGTTGGCCTTCTAATGGCCGGCACCAGACTACAGTATTTAAAAAAAAATATTTTTGGTGCTGGCCTGTCAATGGCCGACACCAGACTCAGTATTTAAAAAAAATTTGGTTTTGGCCTTATAATGGCCGACATCAGGTACGAAAAAAAATCATTTAAATACTGAGTCTGGTGTCGGTCATTGACAGGCTAGCACCAAATTTTTTTTTAAATATTGGTTTTTGGTATACCAGTATGATACGATTAAAAAAAATACTCTGGTGCCGGCTATTGGAAGGCTAGAATAAAAAAATTCAATTTTTTAAAATCTGACACAATCATCAGGCAATTATGGGGCCAAAATATCAGGTGGTGCCGGCCATTAGAAGGCCAAAACCTCATTCTACTGTTCATTTTAAGTTATTTTGGTGATTATTTTAAAACCTGGGTTATTTTTGTAAATATCAAATTTTTTAGGTCAACTTTGTAAAATAGCCCTTCAGTGCACTCACACTTACATTCTCTTATATCGATAATTATACCAATACTAATCGAACCAAGATTGAATGTGTAATTTTATTTTCATATCTTTAATACACTCAGATTTGTTCTTTGTCCATATCTTATTGTCTCTGTAACAAAAAAAAGATTGTGAAAGAATATGCTTTTATTGGTACATTTTATTGTATAATTTTGTACCATCAAGATTTGAGGTCTCCCATGTCAGCACTTGGATTTGCATTTTTATAATCAACGACTGTGATCTCGTAAAGAATCTGATCCAACGACTGGTGGTGAAGTTATATGCGTTATTGTAAAAGAAGTGTAATAATGGCTTTTCCTAGGGAAACTGAACTAGACAAATATCTTCCTTTAGTTCAGTTACTTATTTCCCTTGTTACTGTTATATTTTTTGGTTAAATTCTACTATTGATCCTTGTATTTTATATTGGGTTTGTTTTAGTCCTTATGGTTTTAGTTTGATATTTTTAGTCTAATATTTTTTGAGTTTTATATAATGCTATTTTAACTTGTTACTTTCACGTATTATTCATAAAATAACGAAAAAGGCTAGTTATTGGATTTAATGGTTATCGTTTACGTCAAGAATGATAAGGACTAAGAATGGTGAAATTAGAAAATATAGGAAAAAATATCATGGAGGCCCCTGTATTAGGAATCATATTGCATTTTACCCCCTCTACTAAAAAAAATTGGCAAATTAGTCTTTATACGTTAGATGAAGGAGTAAATTGATCATTTCTATTAAAAAGTTCATCTATTTGTTATGATAAAAATTGATATGCCTAACAAAATAACCAGATGGTGACACGTGGCATGTCACGTGTACCTCATGCTGATGTACATGAACTAATTTTTAACGGTAGAAATAAATAAAATTTTTAACAGAATGACCAGTTTTCTCTTTAATCTTACGTACAAGGATTAAATTGTTCATTTTTTAAGTAGAAGGGGGAAAATGTAATTTAAATTAAAAAATTATAAGGACTAAAATTGATTAAATCTATAGCTTACAGAGACACTAAATTTTATCTATATCATCTTATCCTTTTATGAAGGGGTACCCTGCCCTTTGGTAGGCCTATAAGGCATTGCCACCGTACGTTTGTCACACATCTTTCTATGTTCCTATGCCATGAATTTGATAGTGATGATTTTCACACTATGGTGAAAGTGTGGCTTGATTTCTTTTGGTTAAATTTCTATTTTGATCCCTATACTATTTTAAATTTGTAATTTAATCTTTATATTTTAATTTTGTATACTTTTAAATTTTATTTTTATAATTATTGTATTAGAATATTAAAGGAATAAAATATATTAATGATGTTGAAATAATAATCTAGCACAAGCTAGCTAAACTTAGTACAGTGTGTAAGAGCTAACAACGAGTCAACTTTGCACACCAATAACAAAAAGGATAAATTATATTTAAGACCACTAAACTATTAGTAAGTTTATGTTTTGGTCACTTAACTATAAAAAAGTACAAAAATAATCACTAAACTATTCAAAAGCTTTCATTTTAGCTACTTAACTATTCAAAAGTTTTTATTTAATTCATTGTGTCATTATTTAAAAAAAAAATGTTTGGATTTCGATTCGTAGATTCTTGGTGTTTAAAATTGTTTCATGAAAAAAATTAAACTGTAGAAGAAAAGAGAAAATAGAGCTTTCACCTGGTGCAGTTGATGTGAGTAGAGAAGGCCAGACAACAACGATTTCAACAACCGAGTGACTTAAATAAAAACTTTCGGATAATCATTTTGTAACTTTTTAAAGTTATGCGACCAAAATATAAACTTGCTAATAGTTTAGTGACCTTGAGTGTGGTTTACCCAAAAATCCAAATTTAAACATAATATAAGGACTAAAACTAGAATTTGACCGTTCTTTTCTCGCTTGCGACAGTAAACAAAGCGGTAAACATTAAACAGAGCTCTCTCTCACTGTTAGGCTTTGACTCGAAGTGTCTTTTTTCTTCTTCTCTAATCTCTCACTTCATGTATTGGTTTCCAGCATTTGTCCTTAAAAGGTATCATTGACAGCAATTGAAGAAAAAGTTAGGGAAATAGCTGCCATGTTAGATTAGCTATTTGCGGGAAACAAACACCAAAGAAAGTGATATTCATCTATTATTATTTGCAAAACAGAGCAATTGGCAATGGTTTGCAGGTTTCAACTCTTTCAAGCTCTAAAACACTAAAAATGCAGTAAAAAGAAACAAGCTTTGTCACTTTGTCTTATCCTCCGATATACCTAGTCATCTTCATTGTCCTAATGGTTTAATCACCTTTGTTTTTTAAGTTAAACCTCTACTTGTAAACCCAAAGTACCCTCCATTATCTGATATGATTATCTGCTACATTTCCTAGAACACCTTTCTGGCATAAACAAAAACCTAAGCTTTTTGAACCCAATTTCAAGTTTAACAACAACAAAAAAAGTTTGGGGTTTTCGAATGGGGTGTGCTACTTCAAAGAAAGAGGAAGAAGATGGTGTTGTGTCACTGTGTAAAGAGAGGAAACGGCTGTTGAAATTAGCTGTGGAACGTAGATATGCTCTTGCAGATGCCCAATGTAAGTATAATCAGTCTCTTTATGCGGTTGCAGCTGCCATAAGGTTGTTTGTAGCAAGGCATTCATCTCCTTCTTCTCCTTTTTTAATCACATTCCCAGTTGGTTCCACTAATGAGGCTGTTGAAACCCCTTTGGCTAATCCTATGTTTTTCAAGCAAAGACTAAGTGAACCCACCCATGAAACCATTCCTTGTCAAGCTTCTATGTCTACAGTTTTTGTGAAGAGAGGAAATGAGGGACAAGTACAAGGAGGTGGTGATGAGGGTTGTGTTGAATCCTCAGAAGGGGAAGAAGATGAGGTTATTTGTGAGCATTTTTATGGTGAAAAGGCTCCACCACCAGCAATGTCATCACCGGAAGAGTTTGCTTGGGATTTCTTCAACCCTTTTGATGAGGTGAGGAGGGAAGAGGTGGTAAGCAGCAGCTTTAGTGGTAGTTCACAAGAGGAATTGAGAGTGGTGAGAGAAAAAGAGGGAATCCCTGACTTGGAAGAAGATGGTGAGAGGGTTATGAGTGAGAGAAAAGTTGAAAATGTAACTAATGCTGGAGATGGTGGTGGGAAGAGTGAGAATAAGAATACAGATATGAGAAATGGGGATGACCATGATACAAATATGAGCCAAAGTGAAAAAAACAGTTTCAGAATGATTAATACACCGACAGCCAGTAATGAAAGAGAGTTATTGGAAGCTTTGAAGGATGTCGAGGACCACTTTATTAGAGCTTATGAATCTGGTCTAGATGTGTGTAGAATGTTAGAAGCCAACAGAGTTCACTTGCAGTCTGGTTTGGAGGAACTCAAAGGTGACTTATGTTGTCTTTCTCTTTATCATTTTCTGTTTCTTGAAAATGTTTCTAATTTTCATGTGGTTGCCCTCTTGCAAATTGAAATTTGATAGGTATATTATGTTGTTGTTGTTGTTGCTGTTGTTGCAAATTAGGCTAAAAATGAGAATTTTGGTGATTTTTTTAACATGCTGTATGGCTGCAGAAAGCTCGAATAAACTTATCCGGTCAATTACATGGAGCCGGTCTCCGTTATCTCGATCTTCATCTTGCAAAAGCCTTGCTTCATGTAGTTCCAGAAGTTCTTCTACATGGACAGAATTAAAGACTGATATATTTGATGATTATGGAGGAATGGAATCTGGAAGTCACTCACTGACCTTAGGAAGGTTGTATGCTTGGGAGAAGAAACTCTACGAGGAAGTGAAGGTATTATAAAAACATGAATCGGAACCGTCTCTCGTTCTTTCTTGAGTACTCACCGATGCAAATGATTCCCTTTCATATTGTTGATTTGCTTGAACCACATATATACTCTTGCATTATTTACAACCAAAGGTTCATACCGTTACCATACAGTGTAATGTGGTACAAAATCTTCATTTCCCTTGATCATTCAATCAAGAACATAGTTCAATGTGGTGCAAAATCTTCATGTTCTATGAATAAACCTTGTATGTTTCCAGTAAAAGTATTTTCCATGTCATGTGGATGGTCTGTTATACAAATGTTTAATCATTCATGTGATAGGAGATGCTTTTGTTGCAAGCAACAGTAGGATAGAACTAAACATATTATGTATATTCTATCAGTAATCGTACCATGGAGGTACTTGTACTAGGAGTTTGATTGCATTTTGCCTCTTTTACTTAAAAAAATAGGCAAACTAGTCCTTATACATTAGATCAAAAGACAAACTTGTCCTGGTAAAAATTCCATCCATTTATATGGTTAAAATCTGGCCCCTGTATGTCAGAATGAGGTATTTGTGGCACTCTACATGTAATTTTCTGGTTATTCTGTCAGTTACATCAATTTTTAATAGTAGAAATAGATGAAATTTTTAACAGTAAGAACGAGTTTGCTCCTTGATCTAACGTATAAAAACTAATTTGTCAATTTTTTGAGTAAAGGGAGCAAAATGCAATCCGAATTCTAGTGTAAGGACCTCAATGGTAATTCTACAATATTCCATCTTTTTTTATAGTTTTGAAATGTTGCATTTGGGTCTAAACAATCAGTTTTTGTATGCCCAAGTTCATTTAAAATTCATGTTTTTTTGTGAGCATTTGCCAAAGCTTCCTAACATCATTTAATTCATATAATCAGGCAGCAGAGCAGACCAGGAAAACCTATGAACAAAAATGTTCTCAAATGAGAAACCGCAACACTAAACGAGATGGCCTCTACTCCGGTGACAAAACTCGAGCTGAAGTAAAAGACTTGCATAGCAGAATCTTGGTTGCAATACGAAGTGCAGAAACAATCTCCGAAAGAATTGAAAAACTGAGGGATGAAGAGTTGCAGCCACAACTTACTGAGCTGCTACACGGGTACGAAAGCAAACGACAAAAACGATATTTCAGATATATTACATTTATCATTGTGATAATCTTTCATTTCTTTCTCCTTCTGTAGACTAATGAGGAACTGGAAGATAATGTTGGAATCACACGAAACTCAAAACCGAATCATGTTTGAAGTAAAGTCTTTCAACTGTCCCACTTACGGAAAGTTTTGCAACGACTCTCACCGTCTTGCTACTCTTCAGCTCGTGGCAGAACTTCATAATTGGCGTTCTTGCTTCGTTGCGTATTTATGTTCACAAAAGTCATACATTGAAGCTCTTAGTGGATGGCTTGCGAAGTTCGTTGCACCCGAAGTAGAATTATGCTCCAAGAAGAGGTCTTCGGCCCCTACATTAAGAGTCAATGGACCACCGTTATTGGCAACTTGTCATGAATGGTTGGCTACCTTAGAGAAGTTGCCAAAAGAAGCTGTAAGTTGTGCATTAAAAAGCTTCGGAAAGGATATGCGTGCGCTTTGGGTTCAACAAGGTGAAGAGCAAAAACAGAAGAGGAAGGTTGATGGACTTGCCAAAGAACTTGAGAGGAAAGTCTTGGCGTTTCAAAGAACAGAAAGCAGGATTCTCGGTTCGAAATTATCTGAGAAAGATATAGAAGTAAATTTTCGGAACCGGATCGAATATTTGGCTGAAAGAAAAAACATGTTGGATATGTTGAGGAAAAGAATCGATGCTGAGAAGTTAAAACACATCACAGTCATGGAACAGACACAGCAGATAACTGTGAAAGGATTTCAAACTGGATTTTATTCGGTTTTTGGATCCTTGGTTGAGTTTTCAAAGGCTTCCATAAAAATGTATGCTGACCTAGTGACTTATTGTGAAACTACTAAGGTAGCCGAGAAGGAAGACGAAGATGAACCGAGTTATGTAGAAGAAATGAGCTCTTATCTATGGGGTTGAAGCAGCTGATCAAGGAAATAAGTCTCCGAAACAGCTTGTTTTGGAATCATATTTGTGGAAAGCTATTGTAAGTATTAAGTTTGATGCTAAAGAGTTAAAAATTTCTACAATTTGTGACTGTTTGATTTTATTTATTGACTGGTTATTGTTCCTTACATCCTAATATACAGCATCTGGTTTGCCTTACATTTACCTGTTTCAGACACCTACACATAAGGAACCCTATGTTTTGTAACAAATGGATCAACATAATGCTGGTTCCTATAGCTTGAAAACATACAATTTACTTTTTTGATTAATATTTTAGATTCTCCTTATCGATATCGATACTTGCACTGTTGATCTCAAAACATCTTAAGCTGTTACTTTGTGATGAAATGCTATCTAATTCGATATGGAACTTTTGAAATCCGACACCATCTATGCTCACAAAGCTTTGGGAACAATCTTGTTCGAACGATATGCCTTGTTCGGTCAATCGAGGAAACTTGGTTGTTGTTGTTGTTTTTGAACTTAACGAAGGATGTTTGTTGAATGTGTTCTCCAATTCTTGCCAAACCTGAGTCATCGTAGGACGGTCTTTAGGTGTTTCTGCCACGCATCTTAGACCGAGTTCACCCATTTTCAGCATCATTTCCATATTGCATGGTTTGGATAAAAGAGTTGTATCGAGGATTTCTTCGATGTTGCCCCTCTCGATACTCGGCCTTGCCTGCATTTTTCAACAGCCTACCTCAGCACATGTTTGGTCTAAATTTGCAGGTTGCTAACAACAGAAAGGCAAAGTTAGGTAAAAAACTAATGGAGGCTCTTGTACTAAAACTTAGATTGCATTTTACCCCCTCTACTTAAAAAATGGGTAAATTAGTTTTTGTAAGTTACATCAAAGAGAAAACTGGTCCTTCTGCTAAAATTTCATCCATTTCTACTGTTTGGTTATTCCGTTAGCTATGTCATTTTTTAACAATAGAAATAGATGAAATTTTTAATAGAAAAGATCAGTTTACTTTTTGATCTAACGTATAGGAACTAATTGGTCCATTTTTTGAGTAAAGAGAGCAAAATGTAATCCGACTCTTAATATATAAGGCTCCGTGGTATTTTTACTGGTAAAATTATAAATTAATGAATATACTAACCCAATCAATGATGTGATTCCTAGTCGTATCCACGGCCGGCCGGCCAGAAACGAGTTGCAGAAGTATAACACCGAAGCTATAAACATCACTAAAAGGACTCAAATGAAAACTTGTACAATATGCAGGATCAAGGTACCCTGGTGTTCCTTTAACTTGGCTACTAACATGTGATTGATCCCCAATAGGTCCCATTTTCACAAGTCCAAAATCAGAGACCTTGGCTTCAAACCTTTCTCCAATTAAAATATTGCTAGGTTTAATATCTCTGTGAATTATGCTAGGCTTAATCCCATCATGCAAGTGAGCTATTCCTGCCAAAAAAAAAAAAAAACCCTTAATTTTTATCTTAAAATTTAAACCAATTTTCTGTGGGAAAAAATTACCTTTAGCGGCTCCAATGGCTATGTTTACTCTTTGCCTCCATGTCAAGTTTCTTCCGCCTCTTCCTACACTCCAAACATGAACAGAAATGAGTTTTGTTTTGTTTTGTTTTGTCTGGTTTTTGTTTTAATTGATGTCTTGTCTCTGTGAAAGGTGTTTCAAGTAGAAACTTACCTATGATATACTCAAGCAAAGAACCATGTGGTACATATTCATACACCAATATTTTTGCTCCTTTTGGTCCTGTTTCAAATAAAGTAATTTTTTTTTTCTGTTTTAGGTTCTTAGCACTACCTTGGACAATTGAATCATTAATCAATCATTTGAGGCTCAATATACGTACCAGATTCTTCGGAAAACCCTACCAAACCTATGAGATTCGGATGGTTTACTGTCGAAAGAAGCCTAACTTCTGTTCCAAGAAACCAGTAAAATCCTGTCAACTTGAGCTGTGATTAAACTAAAGCATGCATAACTTAAGACTATTCACCATTTCTAAATTCTTCAGTGGTTTGGTATGATTCGACATGAGCTCGCTTGATTGCTAAGGTACCTTCACCTTCAAAGGAACCTTTATACACATTGCCAAATGCACCAGACCCCAACAAACAGTCTGCACTAAAGTTTTCTGTAGCCTTCTCTAGCTCCTCCAATTTGAAATACCTCAGCTTCAATTTCTCAGCTTTTAGACCTCCTAATTAGTGAAACAAGGAGCAAACAATTCAATATTTAGCTGCTTTTATAGATAGATAGATAGGGTCTAAGTGAATTCGAACTTTACCGTTATGGCTCCGTTTTCGGTTAAGCTTTCTTCTGCAAAAGAAGAAGAACACGGAAAATCCCAGCAAGGCAATTAAGATGACAATGATAAGAATCAGCCATATTTGTTGCTTACGATTATGAGAATGGTCATGCGTTTGAGAATCCTCTAGCAAAAATCTCATGGCCATGCATGTAAAGTTTTCTTATGCTATATGAATATATTCCTTGACTAAAGAGCTACAGGCAGAGATGAACATAGGATAAAACAAGGCAAGCAAAATAGACCAGTTGTTGCCCTAAAGACCAATCTGTTGCCAGCAAAACTTATTTTCAAACACCAGCATAATATAATAGAGACACACATATTATATGTGTGTGTGCGTGTGTGTGTGTGTGTGTGGTTGTTGCCTGAAAATCCTTTCGCATGTTATTTTGGACTTGGTCTTTATTTTGAGACGGCACATAGGCCAAACAGTACACCAAAATTTTCATGGCATTGTTAGAATCTACATGGTCTTTAAGTTCAAAAACTGGCATACGAAAATAGAAAAATCAGCAGAAGACACCAGGTCTGTGCTGTTGCTTGCATCACAACTTTGTTTTCTTATGATTTTCTGTGCTGGATTCCAATGAACAAGTTACCGTCACTGAAGCAAATTAATTTATCATAATGTTTTCTTAATTGTGGGATTAAGATTGAAAGCAAGTTTGATCAAGCTATTTGATGTCTTATTGTGGTTGTTTTGATCTTTGATTTCATTATCAGTTTTTGGAGGTTTTGTTGATCTTGGCTTGTCCTTTGTGCCAAAATCTCTAGTCCTACCAAGGAAGTTTAAATCCCAATCCCAACCTGAACACTCCTCGCCCTCGCCCCGAACTTTATTTAATACTTTAGTATCCGACCCCGAAATGATGCAATTTCTTCATGGTGGATGCATCCAAAGCACAAATGAATGCATTGGATAAAGTAGGTGAAAACCAACACATATTAGTGTCATAATATCAGCAACTAGACAGTCTTTGGTATCATAAAGTTTTTAATGTGGTAGCTGGCTGGCTGCTTGTGTTTCCACAACTTCAGATTGAGAACTGAACAAAGTTGAACCCAGGAACGAAATCAGAAAATTGCTTTTAGAGAATCAAATATGAATCATTAATTATTGGGGGCCAAAGTATAATTGTACCATATTATTAACACGTAATTTCATAAAAATTTAAAGGAGTAAATGGAAAATTTACCATTGTTGAGGAGCCAAGGCCACTGCTTGCCAAAGTATCGATTACCACACTGCAGGCATTCCTCTGATGGACTTACAGCAACGATAGAATCAATACAATTCTTAGCTAAACCGGTTAGACGCAAAAATATGCCTACGACCTTCACATATAAATGGAAGCAGCAATTCGCAGACTCGATACAATCAGAACAATGGAGGAATCGATCCAAGATGAAACCTATTGTGAACTAAAATACCAATACCATCATTTGCAGAAAAGAGGAGTCAACATAGCCAGATAGGTAAGTCGAAGTTTTGGAAATGTAAATTGGAACTTTTACACAAAAGAGTTAAATTAAGTACAATGTTCAATCCCACAATGAATGTGGAATAGTTAGAGAGACAAAGTAGGAAAACATTCGATTAGCAATTACACGAACCAACGGTATAAATAAAATATACAAATAGCTACGTATAAATCGTATAATCTACAAAAATAGATCCCTTCTGCATAATGGACAAGAACCATGACTAAGAAGCCACTTATCTATACAAGGCAAGTGAAACATGTGATGGCATTGCGGCAAGCTTCGAACCGTTTCTCCAGACTGAAAGTCCTGTAAGGGAGAACTCTAAATGTCAATAGAATAAGCTTGTTGTGTAACTTGGTTTAAAAAAAAAAAAAAGTAACGGTCTAGTCGAACCTGAAGGCAAACTGAACATGAAACTTTCTCCCCGGAAGCATCTGCGTTGTCATTGCTTCGGATTGTTATCTTAGGGATTTTTTCAACTAAATCTCCAGCCAATCCTCTAACACTACCGGTATCAAATATGTTTTGGACATCCTCGAAAGTTGTTTCAGCAGCTCCCATCTGATAACAAGAAACCAAAATCATAAACAAATTGCCATTCGATGGAACCATAGTTTTTCGAGCATGAAAAGTAAGACCGTTACCTGACTTTGAACGGCACTCAGCATTGCTGGACCGATACGTTCTCGAACAAGCCTTCCACTTAAAAGGCTTGCAATGACATCAATCTGCAAAGTTGCAATAAAACAAGTTAGATTTGCCTACCAAGGATCGATTGAAAAACCAGGGAATAAATGAAACTTGCTCACCAAGTAAAGCAAACATAAGATCCCGGATTCGTCAGATTGCCAAAGAAGAAGAGATGATTCGAAGACTTCGATCGAGAAAACGGCTCCGGATATAGCCCCGACCGCAGCCCCTCGAACGAAACCACTCTCGGTTTCTTGTCCTATCAAAGCCCCAGTCATGGCTCCTAACAATGTACCAACTGTAAGACAAAATTGTTAATCTGTTTGATCTAAATTCAAGCATGATAACAGGTTTAATCTCAGGCATCAAAATGTTTTTTTACACATTAAATTCTAAGAAACCAAACATGTATTTCGAACAAAATTAGAACAGCAACATGAACATGATGTTTATATTCGAAATAGCAAATTAAAAGATACAAAAGAACCCCAGATTCAATTCATAGCAAAACAACGAAATCAAGGGTCGTAAATAGATCAAGAATCGAGAAAATTAAAATTCCAAGAAAATATTTGAAGGAAAAATTGAAGCGAAATAGAGAAAAGAAACCAAACCTAATGCAAAGAAGAAAGTTAAGATAGCAGAGAAAATGTTTCCAATGATGGCAGAGACAGCGAAACTGAAAAAATCTTTCACTTTTTCAATGAAATCACTTATCAATGAAAATGAAGACAAAGAAAAACGATATGGGTGCCCATAAAAATCCATTCCTTTATGTTTTTTTGTTCCCCTTTTTCTTTGGTTTAGGGTATAAAAATTGATGAATTGAAAATTGGGATGGATAAAAGGTTCCTCTGACCTACAAAAGTTACAGGGTTTAAGAATTCGAAATCTACTTTTTTTATGGATGACGATAAAGGGAATTTTTACATAACTTGGAAATTAATTCAATAATAATTAATAATTTTATTATGAAAAATATTATTTTTTGGCCAATAAAAAATATTATTTATGCAAAGGATCTTCCATCTCATCATCGAGTCTAATCTAATTTACGTATGATTTTAACTGTATTTATAATAATAAATATTAGTTTAATTATCTTTAATATTTCACTTTTGCTTTTTTGGGTAATTTTGCTGTCCGAAAACAACAACTTCTTCTTCAGACACAGATCCGTTCAAATAACAAGAAATCTCTGTCTGAATTTCAACTAATCAAAGTCAAACCTCTTTTTAATTTAGTTCCTTTTTTTGTTTATTTATTTATTTTACCATTGAATTTTCACATAATTTTCAATTGGATTCTGTTTTTCATGGCCTTCTCAAATTAAAATTATAAGAATTCTTGTTTGTGATCAATCAGGGATGAAATCAGAATTTTTATTTTAAGAGGGTCAAAATTAAATTATATATTTGTACAATGGTAAAAATGTAATTTTATAATTTTTAAATGATTAAATCAAATTTTATTATTTTTGGAGGTCTAAAGTCTAATTTTATCGTTACTAATTTTAAATTATAAAGATACCTAAATAAAAAAAAAATTCATTTTAGAGAGACCGGACCCGTACCAATCCCTGACTCCGTCCCTAATCTAGATTTAAATATAATATTAATTGGTAAAAAAATGTTCATAAAAATATATAAATTTCAAATTTGACTTACTCTTAGTTACAGGCAACCATTTCTAAAACACTATTTTTTACTTAATTTAACCTGTTTATAATTAAGTTTTAATATATTAATAAGTAATTTGAATATTTATATTATAAAAATAAAACATTCAAAATTCAAAAAATTAGCACCATTCGATTATAATATTTAAAAATTTTAATTTTTAATTCATATTTCCATTAGGAAATATTTTCGAAATTTTTAAATGTTTTTAGAACAAAATTTAATTAAAAATAAAATAAAATAGATAAAAATATAAAAATTAAAAGTTTAATTTATTTGATAATTCAATTATAATAGATTTGCCTATATTTTTAGCATTAAACGAAGTTAAACGGATAAGGCCGAAGTAGCAGGCTGCCAGACAGCCATGAGCCGAGCACGAACCCACCGCTTTCGCAAAATTTTTTCTTTAAAATATTAAAAATAAAAAATTAATAATAAGAAAATAGTACGTACCGTATCAAAAACATTATTAGGGTTAATATAATATTTGGTACCTGAACTTGACAATTTTTTCTAATTTGGTATCTAAACTTTTTTTGTCCAATTTGATACCTAAACTTGACACTTTTTTCTAATTTGGTACCTAAACTTTACACTTTTTCTTAAGTTGATACTTAATTTGGGTCCAATTTGGTATATGAACTTGACTCTTTTTCTTAATTCGGTACTTAATTTTTTTATTATTTGATTTGATACATATCAAATGTTTTACAAATTACTCCCATATGCTGACAATGCTATTTTTTTATGAGGTAGTAAAAATAATCAATGTATAACCAACATCTGACAGATGATATGATTTTTTTTTTGTTTTATATGTTCAATTACTTTTAATTTTATTTATTTAATTTGGGGTTTTAAAAATCTTTTTTTCTTATTTAATATTAATTTGTTAAGCATAGCTCAATACCTATTTTTTTAACATGAATTTCCTCTAACACTGACAATATTTTTGTAGCATAACAAAAAAAAGAAATTAACATCGTTATTCATTTGCGTAATTTTCATAACATTTAATAAATTTAGGTACCACATTAGGAAAAAAGAAGACCAAGTTCAAGTATCAAATTTGGCCTAAAAAATTTTAGGCACCAAATTAAAAATGGTGTTAAGTTCAGGTACCAAATTGGGGAATATTGAATACAGTTTACCGTTTTATTTTCATATAAAGAGATTTATATTTATATCTCATAGAAAAAACCGAAGTATCAGCTGCTAATGTCAAAACCCCTCTAAAGAAGGACTCTCTTTCGATTTTGATTTCATCAATAAAACATTTTCTTGGATAATGGGTACTATAATAATACCTGCTTTCATTTCTAAATTCATTGTTTCATATTTTCGCTTTTTACATGATTTGAAAATTGTACCGGTTGTTAGTTATTTTTGCTCAATCTCCTGATTTTACTTCTATTTTGCATTTCTTTTTATATAATTTTTTAATGTGAAATTTAATTTTTAGCTGCTGAAAATGCGTTCAATACCATTTTGAAGACATTGGAGAAGCCAGATGGCGGTGAATTCGGAAAATACTATTGTTTACCTGCTCTCAATGATCCAAGGATCGGTCAGTTCCTTTTTTTTTTTTTTTGGTTCTTTTTGTTTTCAGATTTTGAATTTCGCTTGTTTTGTGTGGTTGTCGGTAAACGATAAGAGAACAAATTAAATGAAATGGATCAATGTGTTTTTAAGTTACTCTGTAGGTTGTTCACTGATAATTCAATTTTGTCAGCTTATTTTATTAAGTAGAAGAATTGTTTGATGGAAATCTATAGCTCTGTTTTCTGTTTTGATTGCTTTCTCGTGTTTTCTCTTTAACCAAACAAGGCCTGTTTTAGATTTTGGTTGATTTTTTATTGATGGCACAGATAAACTTCCTTACTGTATTAAAATACTGCTTGAATCTGCAATACGCAACTGCGATGAGTTTCAAGTTAAGAGTAAGGATGTTGAGAAGATCATTGACTGGGAGAACACATCTCCCAAGCAAGTTGAGATTCCGTTTATGCCAGCTCGAGTGCTACTTCAGGTCTGCTCTGAATCTGGAATTTTACAGTGGTGACTTTGTTTAATGATAGTTCAGATTCCCAAGCAAGTTTGTAATATTTTTCTCTTTGTGTCAGGATGCTACTGGTGTTCCCGCTGTTGTTGATCTTGCCTGCATGCGAGATGCTATGAACAAGCTTGGGGGTGATTCTAACAAAATTAATCCGTTGGTTAGTTATATTCTTATCCTTCTGGATGCTATCAGACTGAACAAAGCTATGTTTCTTATTGAGTTGTTCATTTTGTAAATACCTTTAACACTGTTTTAAAAATTGTATATGATGAAAATTATTACGTGTGCAGGTTCCTGTAGATCTTGTTATCGACCACTCAGTTCAGGTTGATGTAGCAAGATCCGAAAATGCAGTGCAGGCAAACATGGAACTTGAATTTCAAAGAAACAAAGAAAGATTTGCTTTTCTCAAGTGGGGTTCAAATGCATTTGATAACATGCTTGTTGTTCCTCCTGGATTGGGAATAGTACATCAGGTAACAGACATTTTTTACATTACATGACGAGGACATAATTCGTTATTGAGTGTCTGTAATAAAATAAATGCCTCTATTCTTGCATATGATCAATTATAGTTTCAAGGAAGGGAGAAGGAATTACATACTGTTACTGATGACGAGCTTGGTTTAGCATGGAAACAGAATACATGTATTTGCCAGCATCTTTGTGTTCTCAAACCAAGTTTCTGTAATCTTGATTTACAGGTCAATTTAGAATATCTTGGAAGAGTCGTTTTCAACAGAAATGGCATGCTTTACCCTGATAGTGTTGTTGGAACAGATTCGCATACAACTATGATCGATGGATTGGGTGTTGCTGGCTGGGGTGTTGGTGGTATAGAAGCGGAAGCTGCCATGCTTGGCCAGGTAATTTACTTACTGTTAGGTTCCTCTGTTACAAAAGTAGGTGCAGGATACAAAGGGAGAAAAAGAGAAAACACTGAGGAGCTATATGTGTGGCTAAGTGTCCAATTGGGATTAATTAGTTTCTTCTTTCTCTTGACGTAGCTGGAAGGGTGAACTTTTAATTTGGAAATTACTAGTTTGCCAGAAAACCCCTTATTTAATGATTGAATGCTTGTGGTTTTGAATGCAGCCCATGAGCATGGTCTTGCCAGGTGTTGTTGGGTTTAAACTATTAGGAAAACTGAGGGATGGTGTGACGGCTACTGATTTGGTGTTGACAGTTACTCAAATGCTAAGGAAGCATGGGGTTGTTGGCAAGTTTGTGGAATTCTATGGTAGAGTCTTCAATTCAGCTTCTATTTCAATACAGATTCATTGTTTCTGTGCTGCTTCACGTAGATATTTCCTTCCACTTCTATATACAGGAGAAGGCATGGGTGAATTGTCACTAGCTGACCGTGCCACTATTGCCAACATGTCTCCTGACTATGGTGCAACCATGGGATTTTTCCCTGTGGATCATCTCACTCTGCAATATCTACAATTGACTGGCAGAAGTGATGAGACTGTAAGTCCTTGGTGTGTATCTTTGTTTCAATTGATCTATTGACCCTTGATTTACTGACTTATTGCAAAAATGTAGATTGCTATGATAGAATCCTATTTACGGACTAATAAGATGTTTGTAGACTACAACGAGGTAAATATACACCATATGTTCTTTCTTCTATAGTTTGTTCAAAAATGTTCAGCATTCAGTTTCTTACTGAGAACTTTTCTCTGAACTCAGCCTCAGATTGAGAAAGTGTACTCTTCTTACTTGGAACTGAAACTTGAGGATGTTGAACCCTGTATATCAGGGCCCAAGAGGTAAAAGTTTTCTAGACATAAAAATTGGAACCTTTTGTAACATGAAAAACTGTCTTATTTCTAATATTCCAAATGTGGCATGTCTGAATTTGACTACTGTATTGCGGGCCGCATGATCGAGTTCCTTTGCAAGAAATGAAAGCAGATTGGCATGCTTGCTTAGACAACAGAGTTGGATTCAAGGTATGATCTCTATAATTTAGGTTAGACTCTGTAATATACTTCTGTTTAGTTGCTTCTGTGGACATGCTAACATTTTGATGTTAAAGATAATATGTGCTGAATAGTGACAATGAACTTACATAATATGAAATGGCTAAGGATTTATATATATTACTGAATAAGAAATTTTCTATGCAGTTTCTTCCAGTTTGTGAACTCAGAACTGTTAAATAACCTGTATTTGTCCCCTCCTTTTCTCTTCCCTATGTTTACATGACCTACATTCTCTCATTACAGGGATTTGCTATACCAAAGGAATCTCAGAACAAGGTCGCAAAATTTTCATTCCATGGGACTCCTGCAGAGCTGAGGCATGGAGATGTGGTTATAGCAGCTATTACTAGTTGCACAAATACGTCAAATCCTAGTGTAATGCTTGGAGCAGCTGTGGTTGCAAAGAAGGCTTGTGAATTAGGATTGGAGGTAGGCTCTCCCTCCTTCACCTTCTATGTCTGCGTGTGAATCTTCTCACCAGTGAACTAATTGATAATGAGAAAGTTAAATGTATAGATCAACTAGTAAAGTGGCCTTTGATTTGTTGCAATGTTGTTTCTTTGTTTTTATTGCCACTTAGATTGTCTGTTTATGTGTGTGAACACTATGGGTATGAAAAACTCTTGAAAATGTCATGCAACAATTATACATTTGATATGATTCCTATTCTTGTTTGGTCAAAAGGCTAGCAGTTTATCTTTTATGTTATTCCCTCTAACATAGCAAATCATTTGATGGAAAAGATGAAATTTTCTTTTGCTGTACTTAAATTGATACATCAACCTGGATTTTCTGGAGGTTTGTTTCTCTTGCCTGAATAATCATCAGTACTATCTTCTGAGCAATAAGCTTTGTTGTCATATTTTTGGATTTTACTTTTGACAGGTCAAGCCGTGGATTAAGACAAGTCTAGCTCCGGGCTCTGGGGTTGTAACCAGATACTTGCAGAAGAGGTGATTTTCATAATATGTATAGACTCCATACAATAAACATTCTTCTTTATTTCATATTGCTAACTGAGGAATGCACTTCAGTGGCTTGCAGAAGTACTTGAATCAATTAGGGTTCCATATAGTTGGGTATGGATGCACTACATGCATTGGGAATTCAGGAGATATAGATGAATCTGTGGCATCGGCTATCTCTGAAAATGGTAAATTCTTTGATGAGAATATACATTGTTGTCTTTCCATGAGAATGTTTGAAGCTGACTTTTTACTGTTTTGTACATGCTTCCAGATATGGTTGCTGCAGCTGTGTTATCAGGAAATAGAAACTTTGAAGGACGTGTGCATCCTTTGACAAGGGCTAATTATCTTGCTTCTCCTCCACTCGTAGTTGCTTATTCTCTATTTGGCACTGTATGTGGCTTCATATCATTATCTGGATCACTGCTCATATGATTTCTTCTTGTTTATCATATTTGGAAGCTTTTTTTTGGACCTCTTTCTTCCTTTCTTTCTTCATATACTTATTTATCTTCTGTATCAAGCTTATTTCTCATTACAAGCAACATTGCAGGTAGATATTGATTTTGAGAAGGAGCCTATTGGTAAGGGGAAAGATGGAAAAGAGATCTTTTTCAGGGATATTTGGCCTTCTAGTGAAGAAGTAGCTAACGTGAGTTACTCAGCCAGCTTTACTCGGGTTCCTGGGCTTAAAACCAGTATTGTTTTTCATTATTATATTGTCTTTCAGGTTGTGCAATCAAGCGTGCTCCCTGACATGTTTAAAGCTACATATCAAGCAATCACCAAAGGAAATCCCATGTGGAACGAATTATCTGTACCTTCCAGTAACCTTTATGCCTGGGATTCAACATCAACTTACATCCACGAGCCACCTTACTTTAAAGACATGACCATGTCACCTCCTGGTCCACATGGGGTGAAAGATGCTTACTGCTTGCTTAACTTTGGAGATAGTATCACAACTGATCACGTCTCCCCAGCTGGTAGCATCCACAAAGATAGCCCTGCAGCCAAATTTCTCTTGGAACATGGGGTGGACAGAAGAGATTTCAACTCCTATGGAAGTCGTCGTGGTAATGACGAGGTTATGGCCAGGGGCACTTTTGCAAATATCCGACTAGTAAATAAACTATTGGAAGGAGAAGTTGGGCCAAAAACAATTCATATTCCTACCGGAGAGAAGCTATCCGTTTATGATGCTGCCATGGTAAATTATTACTCTTAATTCACAATACATTTGACGTGTTAGTATGACTACCATTCATCTATTGTGCTTGAGAAATCTATCAGGTTAATGCTTTTTTTATAATGGAAATCATCTTGTGAAAGATAAAAATGCTGCTTCTGATCTTCGCTGCCTTAATGACCTTTTATGAGCATTATTGTAATAATATTCGTTTTTTTTAAACAGAGATACAATACTGCAGGACAGGATACCATAATTTTGGCTGGTGCGGAATATGGAAGTGGAAGTTCTCGAGACTGGGCTGCAAAAGGTCCAATGATGCTGGTATGCTATTATTACTTTTGTGTTACTGGTTTTTGGCTTGACTAACGAATATGTAAGATTCAAAGATGCTTTTTTGAACCATTTTTGTCAGTTGAGTGACAAAAATGTCTCCTTAATTTCTGTATGTTTTCAGGCCTCTCTCGATAATGCCATTAATGATGTTGTACTCAGGGTATAAAAGCAGTCATTGCCAAGAGCTTTGAGCAAATTCACCGTAGTAATTTGGTGGGCATGGGCATCATTCCACTATGCTTCAAACCTGGAGACGATGCTGATACACTTGGGTTGACGGGCCATGAGCGCTATACTATCAATCTTCCCAATAGCGTTAGTGAAATTAGACCTGGTCAAGATGTCACTGTGGCTACAGACACCAGCAAGTCATTCAACTGTACTGTACGGTTTGATACAGAGGTAATAAAACACAATTTAGTCATTTCTCGCCTTGTTCAGTTATTCTTATAAGAGCTCTCAGCAGCTCCTGGAATTTCCTGCCCAACTGAGGCTTTGTTTTCTTAAATGTAGGTGGAACTGGCTTATTTCAACCATGGCGGCATTTTACAGTACGTCATCAGGAACTTGATTGGATCAAAACAATGACTTGACAACGGATTATTTGTCTAGAAAGCAGGATATGCATCTTTTACAACATTTCTTCCTTGCCAGGTTTGCAAATTTAATTGCTTCGCTTGTGAAGTATAATTGTGGCAAAGGGTAGGAAAAGTGGGTTTTGGGATTCAAGGCATGTTTTAGACTATAAATATACTGACATATGTTTTTATGCACATGTTAAGTTAGTAGTTATTCAACATTTCATATGAATAAAAATTAGTAAAATATGAAACAAATATATAAATGTCAAAATTTATATAAATATATAACATTTTAAACAATGATTATTACACAAAGTATTATAAATACATAAATTGCATGTGAAGTCTTTACTACTATAACTGCTAGATGATGAAATGTGCAACACTAAAGAAGTTAACCAAAAAAGCAGATAACACTACAAAATACTTCTTAGAACAGACATTTAGATCTGATAATAATATACACAAATATGGATTATTAGCATATCATAATCTATATAAAAATAAATTATCATAAACATGATCAAATTCATAATATGATATGGATAGCCAAACTGTTAGATCTACAATGAAACTTTTTCATGACAGATTAGAGTGATACTAACCACACTTATTTGCAACCAAACTGAAATGAATGAACAGAGGTTTCAATGACACTTTAAAGTAAATGCATATCAATATATTGCCCTGATATGGAGGTAATGCAATCAATCGGAAGTTGAAAAAGCTCCTCGATCTCAGTGGTCTAAAAGACACCAAGTGATGTAGGATATAAAGGAGCAGGTTTATAATTGAGAAAGTTTGGTATATAACTGGATGCTCGTCGCCTTGGTTTGTCTGTAGACTCAATGGCTGGTTGGTTTAGGTATGCATACTTGCTCTTTGTCCACCTGCACATGGTGTTTGAAAAGCAGATGTCAGAGTCAAGTCAAACTCGTTCAAGGATTTTATCAACTATTGTAAGCTAATAGCTATGACTTTGTTATGAACTCAAAGTGAGTGTTGCATACAGATATGTCCCAGCATGATTTTGTTTAACTTTTCTTAAAGCTGTTCACTTGTTATATTATTTGGAGAATCTAACCCTCATATGTAACACAAGTGATGAACATACGAGTATTTTAAGGAAAATGAAAAGTCCGAATAACATGGCTTTGCAAGTACTCCTAAAAGTATTAGATCTCTGCTGGATTTGGTGCTGTTTTCTGCAATTTAATATGTGCCCTTAAGAAAACTGTATGACATAGAGGTTTGGTGCTAATATTGGGTTTGAACCTGCACTTTGGCATTGCTAAATTGATTCGGGTAAGTCTATTTCAGTATGATTTCCCATATATGTTTATCCTCATCATGATTAGAGTAGCCGAAGTTTCGGAGAGAAAACATACTAACCAGTCCTTTATTCCCACACGGATTGCATTGCCATTGCTATGGTTAGTTGGGGCTGTGATATTCTGCTTAGTTTCATAATCTTCATAACTTAGTGACTCCATGAAACATTTGTAGTCTTCCTCCTACACATTACAAAATATCGATCTTAAACAAGTTTAACCAAAATGTTTAGGGTTATAACTGTTGTCTGTGACAAACCCTGTCTTGAAGCTAAATGAGTATCATATTATCTTTACCGAAAGATTGCAGGCCCTTTTGCGTGCTGCAGCTTTGATGGCAGCTAGGAGGTGATCCTCTTCCTCGGCATGCTTCTGCCTCCAGAACTTAGCAATCTCTCGGTTTGTTACACTGTCTGCACTAGTCTTCCTTGCCCAGAATCTTGGAAGTGGCGGCGGAGGCGGCGGGGTTGCTTGTTTAGGCTTATCAACTACAGTGTCAGGTTCCAACTTCATTTGCTTCATAATCCTAAAACTTTTTGCAGTTGAATATAATACTCTCACGTTTGCTTAACTCTAAAGGTTTTAGATGATCAGATGGACCAAAATATTAGAGGATGGGTGAATATATTGAATACATGGAAAGCCAACATTCACAGCACAACCCCCCCCCCCCCTGCCCCCCAAAGAGCTACTGATCTAACCTAACTTTCAACTGTGAGTAATTTGAGTGGAAGTTCTTGAATGGTTTCTTACCGGCATGCATGCAAGCCTATGGATGTGAAGTGATGAATGCAACTAAAAATGTTTTTGACTGGTAGGTACAGTTTCAAAGTTTATAACTGACAAGTGAAGACAAGTAAGATTTAAATAATCCATATGCCAGAATGGATTTGTTTCGATCAAACATGTACCTACCAGCAACTTCAACTAAAAATCTAGTTATAGGATTATGCTTAGTTAATCCTTTTTAAGACAACAAGGTATTTGATGCATGGATACACTTATTTTGTCAATCACGTTGGGACTTGTATGGGATCTCTTGAGGTAAAAGACCCGTAAAGGTCCTTGTATTACAAGTTGGATTGAATTTTGTCCTCTTTACTAAAAAAAAAATCAATTAGTCTTTATGCGTTAGATTAAAAAGAAAACTGATATTTTTTTGTTAAAAATTGCATTCATTTTTGCTATTAAAAACTGATTTGCCATGTGTAATTCATTCTGAAGTACAAGAACTAATTTTTAATAGTAGAATTGAATGGAATTTATAACAGAAGAATCAAGTTACTTTTTACCTAACAAATAAGGATTAATTTCTTAATTTTTTTGAATGGAATGAACAAATATAAAAGCCTCCATTGTCTTTTTACCAATCTCTTGACAGGACAACCTGCATTAGACCACCATGTATGTACAAGGCATCCCCCAGTCGTGTTAAAAGCCTTTCATAACTCACTTGTTGAGAACGAATGAACAATGGTTCCGCCATGAAAGCCTGAAATCCACCAAAACTTCCGCTTTAACACCTTACCTAGAGCATGGTTCCGACACTTCAGCTTTTGCTCAAATATAACAAGATCTATTAAATTACTAAAAAGATGTTTAATTTTAAGGTTATACTAATAAATCTTTCTCACATTGGGACTTGTATGGGATCTCTTACAAACGAACCCATATAAGACCAACAAGCACGATAATGTATTTTCTATTCACATCAAAATTCGATATTTTCATTTAAGGGTGGGTTTAGATGGATGGTGCGTTTATCTGCAGTTAGTGTAAAAACAGTGGTGGTAGTGAGATTAGATACTGTAGCAATATTAAAAAAAATAAGCTAAATACATCGCGCCGCACTTAATCGCCCGTCTAAATCCACCCTAAGTCTCGTTATAAATTCTCATAATACATTTCGACACACTTGGAAAATCGCTCTTTAAGTAATCTTCTTCTATTCATTTAACAGAAACAAAAGTTCTTAATAAGTATAATGCAATTCAATTGCTAGTGTTACTTGATTCACAATATCATCACAGATACACACATAAAACAAACCCCCCAAAAAAAAAAAAAAAAAAAACCCCAAAATTCAAACCAACCACACAAAACCCCAGAAAATAAATTATTCAATTTCTTTAATTTCCTCAAGTTTCAGATGAGATGGTAAGTGCTTTGATCTTGAACCGATATCTGGGACATCTAGGTATCACTTGACTAGGTCCCATATGAAATTGACCAGGACTCTCCGTTAATGGAGGACCATCATCATAAACATAACCCACAAGTTTCCCACAGCTTTTACACTTCATCTTGGTCCTTTTCCGTTGAATCCCCCAATAATCAAGAGTCTCAAAAAAAGGCCTAAACTTATCTTCTTTCTCGAATTTGAACTTGGTATCATCGATCATGGCGAAAGAAAGGGTACCTTTGTTTCCCGCTTCGAAATAGAAATCTGGAGGGAATAAATAAGTTGATCGTAGGTTAAGGTTGGTCCCGCATTCTTTGCAGCAGTAGATGGAAGCCATTTTTGTTTTGAATTTTAAGGTGTTTTAAAAAAAAAAAAATTGGGGACGGGTGATTGATTGAGAAATTGAGATTTAATAGGGTTTGGGGAATTGACGAAAGATTTTCAAAACCGCGTTATTTGTTTTAGAAAATTCGTTGATTGTTACCTAATTAATTGCTGATTTTCCCTCTGTTCTTTTCCCCCCAATTTTATGACGGGGTCAATGACGTCAGGTTCTCAATTTCTGGATATTTTGCTCTCTTTTTTAAGGTTAAAATATGACATAAGTCCTTCTACTCTTCAAAAATTTGGAATTTAGTTTTTATATTTTTTATTTAAATTTTTTTTGTACTTTTATTTTTTGGAATTTAGTCCTTAAATTATTTAGATTTCTAAATTCAAGTTCAATCATTAACATTGTTGATTTTTTTTGTTAATTTTGTTGGCGTGACATTTTGAAATAATAATAAAAACTCACTTAATAGCCAGGGGCGAAGCCAGGGGGCTGGCATGGGCCCCGGCCTCCCTAAAATGTAAAATTTCTATTTAGGCCCTTAAAATTTTTTAAAAATTTTAAATTAATAAAGGTAAAATTACACTTTAGCCCCCCTAAAATTATAAAAATTCGATTTAATCCTTTATAAATTATAAAGATATAAACTATAAAAAATGAAAATTTCATCCGGCCCCCTAAAAAATTGTTCTGGCTTCGCCCCTGTTGATAGCAATGTAATTAAAAAGATAGCGTTTTGTAACGAACCTAGATTTAACCAAAAAGAAATAATAGTGTTAAAGTTAGATCTGGATTTTGAAATCTGAAAAATAAAAGGACTAAGTTTTTGAAAATAAAAGTACAATGATTAAATTCTGAATTTACGAATAGTACAGGGACTTATGACATATTTTAACCTTTTATTTTTTTAAATCTGATTTTGATATCTAATGTTTTAAATTGGTGTAAAAATAAAATTAGCCTCAAATGTTTACTCATTTTGTTACTTTGGTCTCTAGTCTTTAAAATTTAGTCAAACTACAACTTACTGGCATTGATACAGTAGTCTATATGAATTTCATTGCTACATAGACTATATTTTAATAATTTTTACGAATATTTAAAAAAAAAAATTTATGAAGTATACGTGGATAGACATACGAATTGTCACGCCAATTCCACTAAAGTTATTATACTTTTTCAATTGGGAAAAAACAAATTAATTAAAATTTATTGTTCAAAAAAATAGTAATTACAAAATAACTAATAGGGTAAACGTTGATAATGCATTTCAATATACTCGAACTCACGTTCTCTTATTTTGACAATAATACCTATGCCAATCGAGTCAATGTTCAATCGACAAACTACTATTATTATTGAATGAAAGTCTAAATGTGTAGCGTATATATTATGTTTTAAATTGATAATAAAAATTAATTCTAATTATAATTATTTAAATATATTATTTTTAACTTAACATGGTAGTAGTACATGTAGTTGATGAGTGATTTGGGACAATTTATTTTTGTGCCGATTTAATAATTTGGGTGAACTACGTCCAAGGTCTCTAAATTATTATTAAATTTATGTTTTTGTCATTTAATTTCAAAAGTTATAAAATGGTCATTAAATTATTCGCAAGTTTTTATTTAAGTCATTGAATTATCCAAAAGTTTTTATTTAAGTGACTAGTCTGTTAAGTTTATTTTTTAAAGTCCGGGTAGTGAGCTACAACTGATGATTCAATGATCGACATGGTGGATCAATGTCCATCAACAAGTGGAAAAACGTATCTTAGATCCAAGTTGATTTGGCGGTCAGTATTGGAGCTCGGAGAAGAAAGTTGTTTAGATTTTAATTCGTAAATTTGTGATGTTCAAAGTTGTTTCATAAAAAAACTAAACTGTAGACGAAAAGGAAATGAGAGCTTTCGATTGGTGTAGGCAATGTGAATAGAAAAGATCATATAGCAACGATTTTAACAACCCAGTGACTTAAATGAAAATTTTCAATAGTTTAATGATCATTTTGTAACTTTTTGACGTTGAGTGACCAGAACGTAAACTCGCTAATAGTTAAGGACCTTGGGTGCAATTTACCCCTTATTTAAAATATTTTGGGTCTTTTTACCTTCATCTTGACTAAAGCCCGTCTTACAAAATCAACAATCAGCCGAATTAATCATACAAGAAACTAAAATAGTCATGCAAAGACAAGGCTTAAACCAAACAAACTACGAACTACAAAGGACCAAAGCTGCAATTACCATGTTTTTAGAAAACATACGAACTCAAGTTCCATATGTATCATTACATAAAATTCAAATCAATGTATTATATTATACATTATACCAATATTTATGTGTAATATTGAGGTTTGTTTCCAAAAGATATGAAAATCATAGTCAAAAAGCGAGAAAAATACATGAAAAATATTGTTTCAATTGACTTAGGATAGGTTTGGATGGACAGTGCATTTACTTACGATTAGTGTAAAAACAGCCGTGGCGATGAGATTAGATCTTGTAGCAATACTTAGGGGTAAGTATTCGATCGGGTCGAGTCGAATCGAGCCAAAAATTTTCGAGTTAGTCGAGTTAACAAATCATATTTTAGCAACCGAACTCAATTTGAATTTTTTTCGAATCGAATCGAATCGAGTCAAATCGAGTCGAGTTAACGAATCCTATTATTTATACTTAATGCTTTGCGATTAGATGGACCGATTATTTAACTAGTAGACGGAATGCGTGATTATTTAACTACATGAACAATATAATGATTCTGCCTCTTAACTTAATGAGTAAACATTTATCAGAACGACGTAGTTTTGCATTTTAACTTAATTATTTTGAATTTTAACTTTTAAAAAAGTAAACATTTATCAAAACGACGTAGTTTTGTCTTTTCTTATTCGGATTTTCTGATAACTCGAATTGTGTAATTCATATTCGAAAGTTAAACCGAAAAACTTAATTTTTATTCGAGTTGATCCGAATAACTTGATTAACTCAAATAACTCGAACTATTTAATTCAAAATTTGAAATTTTTATCGAGTTTTTCGAATCGAATCGGATTTTGTTCACCCCTAGCAATACTGTAATATGAGACAAAAAGTAAGCTAAATGCACCGCACTGCCCATCTAAACTCACCTTTAATCAATCGAAACGGCCGATGTTAAATCAATTCAATTAGGATAATTAAGATCCAAGTTATAAGTTGTTTTTCATTTTTTAATTGAATTGGTCGAATCACTCAATTACTCGATATTATTCTCAATCACCCTTAGTAATACTTTTGGTTTTCTCTTTGGTCAAAATTGAGTTAGCATCATGGAGAAGCTATAAATTTGTTTTAAAAGTCTAAGATGAAGTATAATTTTTGAAGATCAAAGTAAATTTACCATTACATTAATATGTAATTTCATAGAAACTTAAGAGACTAAATGACAAATCTAACACTTTTTTGGGGGCCAAGGTGACCTCCTATCCCATTTGCCTTCGGCAACTCATACGGTATTGATACTTTAAGGATTAAATTAGAATATTTTTAAAATTCAGAGTCCAATTTGTAATACAAGTTATAGTTTGAGTAATATCTTGCAATTAAACCAAACCAATTTGATTGTATGGTGCGCAATACGCATCCGGTCTCGGATAGTCATTAGGGCTGCTCAAGTTTGTCTATAAAATAAGCCCTTAGGGCATTGAATCCCGTCTGTTTTGAGAGTCTCTCTTTGAGGAGAGTCCCTCTGTAATACACAAATTTTCGATCTCTCAATTTAAGCCGGCAAAAAAAAAAAAAAAAAAAAAAAAAAAAAAACAGCAAATCTAAATTTAAATACATATAAGGAAACAAAAAAAAATTTGATTTCGAATTTTAACAATTTTACTTCATTCTTTACTATAGTGAGAATTTAAGGTTACCGGGTTTCTTTTTGGATCGAATCGGATCGCCATGGATTTGCGATTCCCATTCTCTCCGGCGGAGGTCGCCAAGGTCCGCATGGTCCAGTTCGGTATCCTCAGTCCCGATGAAATAGTAAATTTCGCTTTCTCAACTCTATTATTTTTGTATGTTCTCTTTTCTTATTAGTTATTTGTTTTATTGCCAAGAAATTATACGTAAAATGAGAAGAAAAGCTGGAAAGGAACTGTAGAATTTGTGTATTGAACTGGCAACTACTAAGTTGCTGCTACGTTTAAGAACTTTTGTGATTGGGAAATTATGATTTTTTTTTTTTAATTTCCTCGGTTTCCTCGGTTTATGCAGAGGCAAATGTCGGTTGTGCATATTGAGCACAGTGAAACGACGGAGAGGGGAAAGCCTAAAGTGGGTGGTTTAAGTGACACCCGGTTGGGTACAATTGATCGGAAGATGAAGTGCGAGACTTGTACGGCAAACATGGCTGAGTGTTCGGGGCATTTTGGGCACTTGGAGCTTGCCAAGCCCATGTTCCATATTGGGTTCATAAAAACTGTGCTCAGTATAATGAGATGTGTCTGCTTCAATTGCTCAAAAGTTCTTGCTGATGAGGTATTACTAGGCTTGATTAGGGCATTTTCTTATTTGAATTAGAGCTAAATGCAGTTTTAGCGTATTGGGAACTTGTTGTAACTGTTGGATGCATAATGTTAGTGTTTTTTGGATTGGCTGCTATTTAGTGCAGGAACATAAATACATTTGCAGGAGTATGAGTAACTTGCACGTTGTATTTTTGGAGCAAATATACCTGGTCGCATGATGCCCCATTCTCTAATATAATTGTTGCTTTTTCAGGAAGACCATAAATTTAAGCAAGCATTGAAGATAAAGAATCCAAAAAACAGGTTAAAAAAGATCTTAGATGCATGCAAGAATAAAACTAAATGTGAGGGTGGTGATGAAATTGATGTCCAAGGTCAAGATACAGAAGAACCAATAAAAAAGAGTCGGGGTGGCTGTGGTGCTCAACAGCCAAAGCTGAGTATTGATGGTATGAAGATGGTTGCTGAGTACAAGGCCCAAAGGAAGAAGAATGATGATCAGGAACAACTTCCTGAACCTGTGGAAAGAAAACAGACTCTTACTGCTGAACGGGTAGCTATTTGTGCATATATTGCTGTTTATTTCAAAGAAATTCATATTCATGTTCTGCTGTGTTTTCTAGGTTCTCAGTGTCTTGAAGAGGATAAGTGACGAGGACTGCCAATTATTAGGCTTGAATCCTAAATATGCTCGTCCGGATTGGATGATTCTTCAAGTACTTCCGATCCCTCCACCCCCAGTGAGACCGTCTGTGATGATGGACACTTCCTCTAGGAGTGAGGCAAGCATCTTTTATGTTGCTTTTATATTAAGGTCTTTGAAGTTATTCCAATTATGATTTATGATTCTATTAAATCAAATCTGGATTCTCGTGTTCGCTGAGTCCAGGATGACTTAACTCACGCGTTAGCTATGATCATTCGGCACAATGAGAACTTGAGGAGGCAGGAGAGAAATGGATCACCTGCACATATCATATCCGAATTCGCTCAGTTGTTACAGTTTCATGTAGCAACATACTTTGACAATGAATTACCTGGACTTCCAAGGGTATAGTGCTTACATCCGCATTTTTGAAGTTCTGTATTATTGAGATCCACATTTCCATATGAGTGTATTTTTAAACTTAACACTTCTTTTTCTTGTGTAGGCTACACAGAGATCTGGGAGACCTATTAAATCTATTTGTAGTAGACTTAAGGCAAAAGAAGGCCGCATTAGGGGTAACTTGATGGGGAAAAGGGTTGACTTCTCAGCTCGAACCGTAATTACACCAGATCCTAATATCAACATTGATCAACTTGGAGTGCCTTGGAGTATTGCTTTAAATCTCACATATCCTGAAACTGTGACACCTTATAACATTGAGAGGTAAGTAGCTTCTTAGAGTTTTTAATTTTCTTCCACATTTGGCCAATTATTAGGATCAAAGTTTTCATTGAAACAGGTTGAAAGAACTGGTGGAATATGGGCCTCATCCTCCACCTGGAAAGACTGGTGCAAAGTATATCATAAGAGATGATGGACAAAGACTTGATCTTCGTTACCTGAAGAAAAGCAGTGATCATCACCTAGAGCTTGGTTATAAGGCACACTTTTTTTTCTCAAAACATTTTAGTTGGACATTGCTTTGTTGTTCCCTGTGTTGTAACTATCCCAATTTATGGCTGCAGGTGGAGCGACATTTAAATGATGGAGATTATGTTCTTTTTAATCGTCAACCTAGTCTCCATAAAATGTCAATCATGGGCCATAGAATCCGAATTATGCCATACTCTACGTTTCGTCTAAATTTGTCTGTTACTTCACCATACAATGCTGATTTTGACGGTGATGAAATGAATATGCATGTTCCTCAATCATTTGAGACAAGAGCAGAGGTAGCAGAGCTCATGATGGTGCCTAAGTGCATTGTGTCCCCTCAATCAAATAGACCTGTGATGGGGATTGTCCAGGATACACTTTTAGGATGCCGTAAAATCACCAAAAGGGATACTTTCATAGAAAAGGTGAAGAGGATGCTAATCACATTCATTTGATATGACTACTTAAATGCTAAACATTTCTTGTTAGTGTGATGTGAGTCTAATTTATATGGGTTTTTGAAGGACGTTTTCATGAATATATTGATGTGGTGGGAGGACTTTGATGGAAAGGTTCCAGCTCCTACAATTCTAAAGCCTCGGCCACTTTGGACAGGGAAGCAGGTTTTTAATCTGATTATACCAAAGCAGATAAATCTGATGAGAACATCTGCCTGGCATTCGGAAAGTGAGACTGGGTTTATCACCCCTGGAGATACTCAAGTTCGAATAGAAAAAGGGGAAGTGTTGTCTGGCACTCTTTGCAAGAAGGCACTTGGATCATCTGCTGGAAGTCTTATACATGTAATTTGGTATGTCTTTTAGCAAAATTTGTTCGTATAACTTCTATATTTTAGGAGAGCATGGAAGAAGCTTGATAAGCTCTAAATCTTACTAGGTTTTTGATATGATATCTGATTTTCCTCTTCTAAATATTCTCTATCAAATGAAGCTGTGAATCCTGATCATAAACTAAGATTGTGAAAATTTTACTGTTGAATTAGTTTTCACTTGAGCGGGTGATGATTTGGTTTAGTTAAACTGTCTTCAAAATATCATGCTTTCTTCTCCATTTGAAATTTGGCTTCTTCATGTGCATTTGGATTTATACTTCATGCCATTAATATTTTAAAATAATTGGTTTTTCTCTTTCAAAAAAAAAAAAAAAAAGGTTTGTTAACATCTTTTCGATATAGGGAAGAGGTTGGTCCAGATGCAGCCCGGAAATTTTTGGGACATACACAATGGCTTGTAAATTATTGGCTGCTGCAGAATGCCTTTAGTATGGGTATTGGAGATACAATTGCTGATGCAGCGACAATGGAGAAAATTAATGAAACTATTTCTAAAGCTAAAGAGGATGTGAAACAGCTCATTATTAAAGCCCAAAACAAGGATTTAGAGCCTGAACCTGGAAGAACTATGATGGATTCCTTCGAAAATAAAGTTAACCAGGTACCTGAAGTTAAATTGATCAAGTTCTGTTTTTTATTTTTATTTTTGGCATCCTTCTGCTACACTTGCATGCTAATATGGTTTGTTACTTCAGGTGTTGAATAAAGCTCGTGACGATGCAGGAAACAGTGCACAAAAAAGTTTGTCAGAAAGCAATAACCTCAAGGCAATGGTTACTGCAGGATCAAAGGGAAGTTTCATTAACATATCCCAAATGACAGCTTGTGTCGGTCAGCAGAACGTTGAGGGAAAGCGAATCCCATATGGATTCGTAGATCGTACTTTGCCCCATTTTACAAAGGATGATTTTGGCCCTGAGAGTCGTGGTTTTGTGGAGAACTCTTATCTGCGTGGGTTGACCCCACAAGAATTCTTTTTCCATGCCATGGGAGGTAGAGAAGGTCTCATAGATACTGCAGTTAAGACTTCTGAAACTGGGTACATACAGAGGCGACTTGTGAAAGCAATGGAGGATATCATGGTTAAATATGATGGAACTGTGAGGAACTCATTGGGGGATGTTATTCAGTTCCTCTACGGTGAAGATGGTATGGATGCTGTATGGATAGAATCTCAGAAGCTGGATTCTTTGAAGATGAAGAAAACTGAATTTGATAGGGTCTTCAGGTATAAAATAGATGATGAAAACTGGAATCCAACTTCTTACATGTTGCCAGAACATATTGAAGATTTGAGAACTATCCAAGAATTGCGGGATGTGTTTGATGCCGAAGTTAATAAACTTGAAGCTGATAGATGCCAACTTGGAACAGAAATTGCAGTCACGGGTGATAGTAATTGGCCTTTGCCTGTTAACTTGAAGAGGCTGATCTGGAACGCACAGAAGACTTTTAAAGTTGATTTTAGAAGGGTGTCAGATTTGCATCCTGTGGAAATTGTAGATTCTGTTGATAAGCTCCAGGAAAGGTTAAAGGTTGTTCCAGGTACAGATCCTTTGAGTGTGGAAGCCCAGAAAAATGCTACCCTCTTTTTTTGCATTTTGCTTCGCAGTACTTTGGCCAGTAAAAGGGTGTTGGAGGAATATAGACTGACAAAAGAAGCATTTGAGTGGGTTATTGGTGAAATAGAGTCACGATTCTTGCAGTCTTTGGTAGCAGCTGGTGAGATGATAGGTTGTGTTGCTGCACAATCAATTGGTGAGCCTGCTACTCAAATGACTCTTAACACCTTTCACTATGCTGGTGTTAGTGCAAAGAATGTTACACTTGGTGTCCCCCGGCTGAGGGAAATTATCAATGTAGCTAAGAAAATCAAAACACCTTCTCTCTCAGTTTACCTCTCTGCTGAAGCTAGAAAGACAAAGGAGAAGGCCAAGAATGTCCAATGTGCTTTAGAATACACTACTCTGCGGAGTGTTACTCATGCTACTGAAGTATGGTACGATCCAGATCCAATGAGCACGCTCATTGAGGAGGATATGGATTTTGTTAAGTCATATTATGAAATGCCAGATGAAGAGGTTTCCCCAGATAAGATATCCCCTTGGCTGCTTCGCATAGAGTTGAATCGTGAGATGATGGTTGATAAGAAGTTGAGTATGGCTGACATAGCTGAGAAGATCAACCAGGAATTTGATGATGATTTGACTTGCATATTCAACGATGACAATGCAGAAAAGTTGATCCTACGTATCAGAATCATGAACGATGAAGCTCCAAAGGGTGAATTAACTGACGAGTCTGCCGAAGATGATGTATTCTTGAAGAAGATTGAAAGCAACATGCTGACTGAAATGGCCCTTCGAGGTATCCCGGACATCAACAAGGTGTTCATTAAACATGGTAAAGCAAGCAAGTTTGATGAGGCTGATGGTTATAAGACCGGAGAGGAATGGGTTCTAGATACGGAAGGTGTCAATCTCTTGGCTGTCATGTGCCATGAAGATGTTGATGCAAGGAGAACAACAAGCAATCACTTGATTGAAGTGATTGAAGTTCTGGGAATTGAAGCAGTTCGGCGGTCCTTGTTGGATGAATTGCGGGTTGTGATATCATTTGATGGGTCTTATGTGAATTATCGACATCTAGCTATCCTCTGCGATACAATGACATATCGTGGTCACTTGATGGCCATCACTCGTCATGGCATCAATCGGAATGATACGGGACCTATGATGAGGTGCTCATTTGAAGAAACTGTAGATATCCTCCTTGATGCTGCTGTTTATGCTGAGTCAGATTATTTGAGGGGTGTGACAGAGAATATAATGCTGGGTCAGCTTGCACCAATTGGTACAGGAGAGTGTGCCTTGTATCTCAATGATGAGATGTTGAAGAATGCCATTGAACTTCAGCTACCTAGTTACATGGAAGGTCTGGAATTTGGCATGACACCTGCTCGATCTCCAGTATCAGGAACTCCATATCATGAAGGCATGATGTCTCCAAATTACTTGCTGAGCCCAAATCTCCGTCTCTCTCCCATTTCGGATGCTCAGTTCTCACCTTATGTTGGCGGGATGGCATTCTCTCCCACGTCATCCCCTGGTTACAGCCCATCATCTCCTGGCTACAGTCCATCATCTCCTGGCTACAGTCCTACCTCGCCTGGTTACAGCCCTACATCTCCTGGCTACAGTCCTACCTCGCCTGGTTACAGCCCCACATCACCTACTTACAGTCCTAGTTCACCAGGTTACAGCCCAACAAGTCCAGCCTACTCTCCTACAAGTCCCTCTTATTCTCCAACCTCACCAAGCTATAGCCCTACCTCTCCAAGCTACAGCCCTACGTCTCCAAGTTACAGTCCTACTTCACCAAGTTATAGTCCCACATCTCCCAGCTATAGTCCAACTTCACCAAGCTACAGCCCTACTTCACCGGCATATAGCCCAACTTCACCTGCATACAGCCCCACTTCTCCATCATACAGCCCAACATCGCCATCATACAGTCCGACATCTCCTTCTTACAGCCCAACCTCACCCTCCTATAGCCCTACATCTCCATCATACAGCCCTACTTCCCCAGCATATAGCCCCACTTCTCCCGGGTACAGTCCGACCTCACCAAGTTACGGTCCCACGTCACCTAGCTATAGCCCTACCTCTCCAAGTTGCAATCCGCAATCAGCCAAGTACAGTCCATCTCTAGCATACTCACCAAGCAGTCCAAGGTTGTCTCCTTCCAGTCCTTACAGTCCAACATCACCGAATTATAGGTAAACCATGATAGACTAAATCACTTATCTGTTTGTTGCTTAGAACTCTTGGATTGTGTGACTGCACTGCTATTGTTGTTTGTATCCTCTTCTCGGTTTCAGTTAATTTGTACTCATGCTGTGTAACTTTGGTTTCATTTCAATCATATATTTTTTGTATTACAGCCCGACGTCGCCATCTCATTCGCCTACTTCTCCATCTTATTCCCCTTCAAACCCAACCTACAGTCCTAGCAGGTAACTTTTCATCTTAAAGCTTCCACTTGCAGTACTTACATACCGAATTTGTTATAAACGATTTTTAATCTGTTATCTATTTTGTATGTATGAAACCAGCCCATATAATTCTGGAGGCAATCCTGACTACAGCCCAAGTTCGCCACAGTACAGGTAAGCAGAGACTCAAATGTTGAATCTAAAAAAATTGCTCTATTTTCGTGTTTTTCATATTTCCAATCTTCCATACAGTCCAAGTGCTGGGTACTCCCCTAGTGCTCCAGGGTATTCACCATCCTCAACTGGTCAGTACACTCCAAGCAACAAGGATGATCGGGCAGCTAAAGATGGAAAACATGACAGGAGTTAATGATAAGGCACGCCGTTTTTGAAAAGCTCGAGAAAACCAAGGTTGGTTTCATCTTTAACTCGTAAATTTGTTGCAGTTTGTTTTAGAATTGCAGTAACGACTCTTCCATTTTATCGGTTTCCATTAGGCTTCTCTTTGAATTTCCAAAAGATTTTAAAAATCTCAGGGAGAGGGTCACCTTCGAGCCATTTTTCTTTATTACGCAAATATTGAATCAATCACACCTCCGAACATAGTCTGGGTATTTATGCAACAGTCTTGGGTGAAAATGGTGAGAAGATTTTTATTTTCTTGAGCATTGTATTCATATAGGTGTCAGCATGTAAAAGTGTTCATAGGCTGACTTATATATGATATTAGTACATTTTATGTTTGCCCAAGTTCTGTCCGACCTGAGATATGAACTTAAGATTTTGCCTAAGCCCAGTTTGGCTTGAAATATGTTTGTTTTAGGTCCACTGATGTTAATTTAAAAAAAAAAAAACATAATTTTTAATGTTTATATAGTATTGTATTATGATATATTTAATTATCTGATTTTAATTATAAAAATAACATAAATGTTGAAGCCCAAGCGTGGCTCATATTTTGCTCGTTTTTCTGTAATTTTGTCCTAATTCTCATATTTCAAATGGATATTTTGTTTTGGATGATGCTTCCCATGAAGAGATGTATCGGCATGTAATGTAATGATATAAATGAATGATGGTTGACTTGGCATTTTTCTTGAGTTTGCAGGTGGAATGTGGCAAATACTTTTTCTTTGTTAGCCGAAACAGTCAACAACATATGGTGAATCTCTTAGTAAAAAGATATATTGGAAAAAAGACAGTAATTTTATAATTTCTTGAACTTTTTTTTTCAATTTTGTAAGGTTAAATTGTTCTTTGTGGTAGTAGTTAGCTAATAAAATTGACATTTTCTAAAAGCATATTCGCATGTTGTAAGCACGGGAATTTACTTATAATTTTCAACGTATATTTTAAGCATATTTTATTGTTATATCAATCTCGTTAATAAATATAGACTTGATTATTTTGAGTTGATTCGATGATGAATAAAAAAAAAATTAACTCTTCTTTTATTATGAATTTCAACTCGAATTTCGTCGAAATGATTGGAATTTGAAATAAGAATCACATTATATGAACAAGTCGCCAACATTCGAAATTATTTATAATTGTAGACGTTGGAGTTCAATTAGGGGAGACACGAGGAGGTGGGAGAGTTAAGAGGAGGAGGGAGACACTAGACAAGGCAATAGTGTTGAGTATGTAGGTAAAGGGTTTAAGGGAGATCCCCCTTATATTGGGGTGGTGTCAATAAAGATGCTGGTCCGCTCATGAGGTACTATTAGCTAGCCGAGAAAGTACGAAGTTGTTATGCCTCGACGATCTCTTTTTAAAGGATATAGGTCAACTGTTAAAAGAGGATGGCCTTATGGAGAGTTTAACAAGTTGTCGGTTATGTGTAATTATGGAGTTGGATGGTACAAGATAGAGGGTTATCTGTGGGTCTCTCTAAGGTCATTTCTTGTTGCCATGTGTCTTAACCGATGTATAACAATAATGAATCAACTTGAAAACTTAGAATCTTAAAATGACAAACTAGAATTATCATAAAATTTAAAATTAATATAGATTCAATTACGATGAAGCCTTGGCACAAATGGCAATGGTGGAAAACTTAAGTTGTCAATCTTGCGAGCTCCTCATGTCATTGTAATTTGTCCGAGTTTGATTTCGTGATCTAATGTTGTCTACTATCGAAAAATGAATCTGATTTAAATTAAGAGTATCTAAAATTAAACAAAATTGAAAACTAAAAAAAATCCATTTTAAATTAAATCTATCTAAAATTAACTCCATCCTACAAGTGTAATACATGAAAATACAATATCAAATGAACGGCCGACCGACAGTGACGGCCAATCAAGAAATATGGCGAACTTATGGCCGGCAATGAAGCTATGTTCAAAGCCATAAAATCATTTCATTTTTCTTAGATCAACAAACCGTTGTTTCCTACTCATATTCCGACGGTGACGATTTACAATCCCAATGGTGAAACCGGTGAAACACAGGAGCAAAATCATTCTCACATTCCGTTTAAGCCCACCGGTTATCACCGGCGGTAAAGGAATTTCCGGTCATACGGTACCTTTAATACCCAGGAATGCGAGTTTCGAATTACGTGAACCTGTGTCACCGAAAGTTTCATGCATGGGTCAAATTATAAAGAAGAAGAAAATACGTAGCTTGAAGAAACTCAAACAAGGTTCTTCTTCTTCTTCTTCTTCTTCAAGGCCTTCACAAGCATTTGCAGAGCAAATCAAAAGCAAAGTTTTAAAAAGGATAAAACTTTGCCATAATAATCATCATACGTTATTTGATGATTATGAAGTTTCTGTGGTTGAAGAAGATGATGATGATGAAAGATCAGCTCCTTCGCTTCTGCAAATGAGACGATTTAATAACGTACGTAGCACTTTATCGGATTTTGATTGGACGACAAGTGAAGAAAAGGGTGTTAAAAGGAAGAGAAGTTGAAGACAGTAGTGGGATTTATCAAGGGTGGTTTGGAGTAGTTGAAGGAAGGGGTAAAATAGTATTTAGTCCCTGAACTTTTCAGTTTTCTTTAATTTGGTCCTTTTCTTTTGTCCCGAGAAAAGTTTTTCAATTTGATCCCTAAATTTGGATTATGTTAAAACAGTTTTAAAAAAAAAGTATTTAATTTTTTTAAAATTCCTGGTGATAGTGTGTCGCAATCTTATAATGCCACATCATCATACCTTAACAGAATCCAAGTTCAGAGAACAAATTGAAAAAAGCTGCCAAGTTTTAGAATTGATATGAATAGACCAAGGTGTGAAAATTTGCTAAATTCAGGGACTAAAGCTTGCATTTATCCCTCCAAAAAACAATAACTCCGTGACTGCTATTCTAGTTTCTTTACGGCAACACCCAATATTTTTTGGGTTAATTGCATCAATAGTTCTAAACTATCACCCAGGTTCTAAATTAGTATCAACCTTCAAAATATTTTAATTGAGTTCTGAAAATATTTGACATTAAATATTAGCACTGATATGATGTAGAGCATATTTATAATAGTGGATCAATTTGTAAAAATGTCTATAGTATGAACATCTTGAATCTGACGTGTAACGAAAAAAAAAATTAGTGTTGGGAGGATTTTTTTTTTAACACGTCAAATCTAAATTGTTCACGTACATATTTACATTTTGATCCATTTGCTTTAAATATTCTCAATATCAAATTTAAGTGGACATTTAATGTCTAATTTAATGATTACACTGATGAAAATATTCGATTGATATGATAATAATATTTCAAATATGTAGCCTGTGTGTTGGCCTGATGACCAGAGTGTTCACCGTCCTAAGTATGACTTGGGTTCGAAACGCACTAGTCGTGTTGTTGTTAGGGCTTTGCCCTCTTATTGTAATTCACCAAAAAAATAATAATTTGAAGTATGAAACCAATTTAAAATTAGATATTATATATATATTTAAATATTATGCATCAATGTCCTCCACTGCCACCACTATTTTGTCTCACGCTATAGTGTTACTATAATATTTAATCTCACTGCCACCACTGTTTTTATACAAACAGCAGGTAAACGCACCGCCCATCCAAACCCACCCTCAGTCTCTCTTCGATTTCATTTTAAGGGCGAATGCAAGATGAGGCAAGCAAGGACTTTAGTTCCTTAAAATTAAAAAAAAAAAACTACATTTTAATCCTTATATAAATGATAATATTTTAAGTTAATATAAATACAGAAAAATTGCATTTTGTCCCTTTACGTTTAATTTTTTAAAATCATAAAATTATAAATTAATAAAAATAAATTATATTTTAACCTCATAAAATTTTATAACTTAATTTTAACCCCACTAAAACAGTTTCTAGATTCGCTAATTTTTTTTAGTCTAAATTAGATCCTGAACTTATTAATTATTTCCACATTAGGGCTGAACAAGGCAACCATTCTAACATTGGGATTTTAAATTTTTTTTTATCCAAGTTAGTCTCTAAAATTAACAATTGTTATCATATTGAGACATTGGAGCATGAACTTTAGAGTTTTCAAGAAAAAATTAAGGACTAAATTGAATAAAAAGAAAAGTTGAAGCCCAATATAGAGATAAAATAATGAAAGAGACAAAAGTATGGTAAAAGAATCTTTGTAAAAATTCTGACCACAATGCCTAGCAGATATTTTGTAGGGTGGAAAGTTGTCAAGTTATTAATTGGTGGAAGACAATAATACATAAATTCATGATAGTGAACCCTCATCTCCCACCACTTTTCATCATTGGTTCAACAGTAGTTTCATTTATCCTCATCCAGTTTATCAGATTATTAATTATTAATTTAATAATAAATAAAAATATAAAAATTATATAAAAATCATTTTTTAATTTTAACCTTTAATTTTATTAGAACTAATCTTACCGCTCATCGAAACGGATTTCGAATTTTACGAATTCTTCCTACCACATCATCCATTCAGGGGCGAAGCCAGGATAATTTTTTAGGGGGGCCGGATGAAATTTTAATTTTTTATAGTTTATATCTTTCTAATTTGTAAAGGATTAAATCGAATTTTTATAATTTTAGGGGGGCCAAAGTGCAATTTTACCTTTACTAATTTAAAATTTTAAAAAAAATTAAGGGCCTAAATAACAATTTTACCTTTTAGGGGGGGCCGGGGCCCATGCCAGCCCCCCTGGCTTCGTCCCTGCATCCATTATTCTTTTCCAATTATTTAATGACATTTTAACAATTTTTTTCATATTATTGATACATAATTTTGGTAATTTTTTTTACTTTAAACCCCGAATTTGAATAAGAATTAAAACCTCGAATCCCAAACCCTAAACTTTAAACCTCGAACATTGGACTATGAATTTGTTTAGGTTTGAGGTTTAGAGCTTAGGATTTAATGTTCAAGTTAGAAATGGATCATGAATAATGTGATGGGAATGGTCCATAAAATAATTTATTGTATTTAATAGAGGTTTGAATCTTGAATGGATATTTTTTAATAGAAAAATTCAAGGACTTGCCCAATAAAGTTGTAGCAAATAAGTTTGGGTTAAATTATATAAAGTTTGAATTAAATTATTTTAAATAATTAAATTTAATAAAAGTATATTTAAAATTTACTTAATTTGGATTTTTTTTATAGTTATAGACTTTATATTTTTTAGTCATAATAAATTTTAAAGAAAAAGGACTAAATTCATAATATTCGCATAGTATAAACACTAATAGCGGAATTTGACATTTTAAGTATGAAGGCAGTAGCTGCACTAAAAATATCCAAAATTGAGCAATATGAGTGAGTGCCCACTGAGATACACGAGAAAAATGTTTGATACTAACATAGAAAATAGAATAAAAAGTGGTTTCCGGTCACATCAAACATTTAGTAATCTAAAAATTCTTTGATTTTTCTATAGAAGACGTATAATCATTCAGTCAAGCGTTTTATTGGGGATTGTATCTTCCATAATTTGATGAATTAAAAGACTTAAATTACTTGATAATTTTCATAAACGATTGTTATAAGCTTTAACTAAGGGAATCCCATTTGTTTAATCAGCAAAAGCAAGCAAAGCTTTAGCCTTTAGTAGCTTAGTTGTCGTCTCTGTAACTGCAGACTGCAGTTGCAGGCTTGCAGCTTTGCAGGCTTTGCATGGTTGCCATTTTTCATGTTCTTAAACTTCATGAAAGCTTAAACCAAGCTCAACCCAGTTTTTAATTCACTGAAATCAACGATGTCTTGGATTTTCGTTTAATACCCAAATCTCTCACCGTCGCCGGACCTTTCTTTTTGTCCTCTGTTCTTCTCTCCGGTTCTGTTTTTTTTTTTGTTGTTGTTGTTGTTGTTGTTGTTGTGTGTGTGTGCTTTGAAAATGGGGGAAGAAGGGTCGAAGCAGGTGATTTACCTTTACGGTGATTTGGATTTAACCATTATTGAAGCTCGGAAGCTACCTAACATGGATTTAGTGTCTAATCATCTTCGTAAATGCTTAACTTGTGAGACCTGTAAAGCTCCATCACAAGCACCAGCTGCTCAAGAACCAGGGGAAGTTGGTAAAGTCCATCACCACCATAAAATCATGACCAGCGACCCTTACGTCACCGTTACGGTGCCACAATCGACTTTAGCTCGTACACGCGTGTTGAAGAGCGCTGACAACCCGAAATGGAACGAGAGGTTCATAATCCCCATGGCTCATCCTTTAACTGAGCTAGAAATTAACGTCAAAGACGACGACCTGTTAGGCGCTGAAGTCATCGGCACTACCAAATTCCTCGCCCAAAAAATCGCCACCGGAGAGCGTATAACTGGGTGGTTCCCACTCATTGGCTCATCAGGGATGCCTCCTAAGCCGACTACGGCAATACACATCGACATGAAATTCACGCCCTGTGAGGAAAACCCTTTGTATAAACAGAGCCTCGCCAGCGACCCGGAGCAAGGCGGCGTGAGGCACACGTATTTCCCGATGAGGAAAGGGAACAAAGTGACGCTTTACCAAGACGCTCATGTGCCGGACGGTATGTTACCCAAAATAGAACTAGACGATGGTAAAGTATTTAACCAAGGAAAGTGTTGGGAGGATCTTTGTTATGCCATATCTGAAGCTCACCATATGATATACATTGCTGGTTGGTCTGTTTTTCATAAGGTTAAGCTTGTTAGAGAACCAACTAGGCCATTACCTCGAGGTGGGGATTTAAACTTTGGTGAATTGCTTAAATATAAATCTGAAGAAGGGGTTAGGGTGTTGTTGTTGGTTTGGGATGATAAAACTTCCGATAAATTTGGTATTAGAAAGGTAACAAGTTTCCCAGCATGTTCTTTTTATTGTTTCAGCTATGAGTCTATGACATTAATGTTAATTCATGTCCACGGGGTGTTGCAGACGGGAGTAATGATGACACATGATGAAGAAACTTTGAAGTTTTTCAAGCATTCATCTGTTATGTGTGTGCTAGCTGGTCGATATGCTGCTAGTAAGCTGGGTTATTTCAAACAAAAGGCAAGGGTTTTATTGTGCATTCTTGTTCTTTGATGAGTTAACATCGGCAAAAGTATCATGGCACTTGCACTATGAGTCGGATTGTATTTTACCTCACTTTCTTAAGAAATGGACAAACTAGTCCTTGCACGCTAGATCAAATAGCAAACTAGTTATTCTGTTAAAAATTCTATTCATTTCTACTTTTAAAAACTAATACAAAGATAAAATGCAATCCGATAAGGGCCTTTATGGTACTTTTACCATTAAATATTTTTAATGTATATGTTGTAAGGGTAAAAGTATCATGATAGCCCTTTTACTAGGAGTCAGATTACATTTTTACCCATTTACTCAAAAAATATGGAAATTAGTTATTATACATTAGATCAAAGAGCAAACTAGTCCTTTTTGTTAAGAATTACTGTTATAATTGAGAGAATAACCAGACAATTATACGTGGTGTGTCATGTGTGTCTCATTCTGATGAATAAAGATAAGTTTTTAATAATAGAAATGGATGAAATTTTTAATAGAATGACTAATTTGCTCTTTAATTTAACGTATGGGGACTAATTTAACTATTTTCTGAGTAGGAGTAAAATGCAATCCAACTCTTAATATAAGAGCTTCCATAGTACTTTTATCATGTCGTGAGTGTTCATATATAATGCTGCTGAGGTTGGTTTTTGCAATGGTTTTGATCAGGTTGTTGGAAGCATGTTTACGCATCATCAAAAGTTCGCTCTTGTTGATACACAGGCAGCCGGTAATAATCGAAAGGTTACTGCATTTGTTGGAGGTATCGATCTCTGTGATGGTCGCTACGATACACCTGAACATCGAATACTTCATGATCTTGACACCATCTTCAAGGATGATTTTCATAATCCTACATTTTCCGTAAGTGATTGCTCGGTTTTTATCTTAATAATTTCTTCTGTTCAGATGTTCTTTTGTGTATGTTAATTGCAATTACTAAAACCATGTATCACTTTCCTATAAAGCATCTTATGTAGAATATGACACTGGATAGTGGGATGACAAAAGTTTTAAACATCCCCAAATCCGACTAGTAAGGGTTTTGTTCACTACCGGGGAGTCTCTGCTTATCGGATTTGGCTCCCCTCCATTACTTTTGTATCCATTACTATTCAATATTACACATTTGAATGTTAATGCTTATATATTAGAAATTAATGAATGAAAAAGTAATGGACATGATCTCACCCCACAAGTATCATGTTATCATTTTATGGTCATTTAAGTGTCATTTAAGCTGCCACTAAAAACACCAACAAGATGTTGACTGGGTCTTAGTTCAGTGGGCATTGATATTCTTGTTGGTTCAAGAGGACGTGGGTTCAAGCGCGCTGGGAGTTAGCACTTTCTTATCTTCCTTCATCTTGTTTCCACTTTTCTCTATATTTTAAAGGCTGGAATCAAGGCTCCTAGGCAACCATGGCATGATTTACACACCAGAATTGAAGGGCCTGCCGCATATGATGTTCTTATCAACTTCGAGCAGCGGTGGAGGGAATCGACCAAATGGAAGGATTTCTGTCTACTTTGTGCAGGAAAAATGCCATCGAATGACGACGCTTTGATTAGGATAGAACGAATCTCTTGGATACTAAGTCCTTCCTTAGCTGTAACAGACCACGGCACTACAATAATTCCAGAAGATGACCCCAAATTACATGTTCTTAGTATCGATGATCGTGACAACTGGGATGTTCAGGTTGTGTAAAATTTTCCTGCTATTAACTGAACTTTTGATGTTGTTCTTTAATAGTAATGTCGGTTCAATTTTCTTTTACTTCCGCAGATTTTCCGCTCCATTGACTCGGGATCAGTGAAAGGATTTCCAAGACCAATGAGAAAACCCGAGAACCAGGTTTTTCCTTGACATGAAGAACCCTACTATGTAATACATTGGCTATGTTCTAAATTTTTAATGGCCTATTTTGATTCTTTGCAGAATCTTTTAGTTTCAAAAAATGTGGTCATAGAAAAAAGCATTCAAACAGCTTATATACAGGCAATAAGATCAGCTCAGCATTACATATATATCGAAAATCAGTATTTTCTGGGATCTTCGTATGCTTGGCCATCGTATAAAGATGCAGGGGCCGATCATCTGATCCCAATGGAGCTGGCATTAAAGGTTGCTAGTAAAATCCGAGCAAGAGAGAGATTTGCGGTATATGTCGTTATTCCTTTGTGGCCCGAGGGTGATACAAAATCTCTTTCTGTACAGGAAATTCTATACTGGCAGGTTCGTATTAACTGTAATCATATGCTTGTTCTGATATATAGCTTCCTTGCTAGTCCATGGTTCTGAACTTAGACTTGATATGTAATGGGAGACCTTTAGCATACTTTTAGAAAATACGGTTTCTAGTACTTAGTCGTGTTCTTTTTTTTGTTATTTCTGTTCGGTTTTCGGTTTGGGGTTTACTTTTTCGACATAATCTCTATTGTGGTCCGTATATTTCCAGTCTCAAACAATGCAAATGATGTATGATATCGTCGCACGAGAACTCAAGAGCATGCAGATTACGGACTCGCATCCTCAAGATTACCTCAATTTCTATTGTCTTGGTAAGAGGGAAGAGGTCACCCCGGAAATGCTCGGTGGAAACGGAACTTCGGTAATTACTAAAAGTTATCTAGTTTTGGATATGATTAACAGTGGGGAGATTCTTGACTGATAAGTATGCCGTGCTTATGTTTTTCATAGGTCTCTGACTCTGCAAAGTTCGGTCGGTTCATGATATACGTGCATGCAAAGGGAATGGTCATAGATGATGAGTATGTGATTGTAGGGTCAGCTAATATTAACCAAAGATCCATGGCTGGTACAAAAGACAGTGAGCTAGCTATGGCTGCATATCAACCACATTATACATGGGCTGAAAAGAAAAAACATCCACGTGGTCAGGTAAGAAAACTAATCCTCGAACCATTTTTCATTGCTGTTGTTCATACGTAGTAAGAAAAAGGCATCAATTTCGAGTCTTGAAACCGGAATGTATTCATAGCATTAGTGTGGCATACTACCCTGCTAATATAGGAACCTTTTGCAACATGAAAAACATGCTCCACATTTCGTTTTTGGATCGATTTACATGTAAAACGAAACATGACTCGAAAACACTGCCTCGAGACTTTGCAGGTATACGGGTATAGAATGTCCCTATGGGCAGAGCATCTGGGTGAGCTGAATAAGTGTTTCAAGGAACCAGAAACTCTAGAATGTGTGAAGACAGTAAACACAATTGCCGAAGATAACTGGAAGAAATTTACAGATACCGATTATTCGGCATTGCAGGGCCATCTTATGAGGTATCCTTTGGAAGTAGATATTAACGGGAAAGTGAAACCACTCCCTGGATATGAAAATTTCCCAGATGTTGGTGGCAAAGTAATCGGAACTCACTCGGTTAAGCTTCCAGACATTCTTACGACGTAAATCACCATGTGTATTAATTGCAGATTTCTTCTGTTCTTAGTTCTTTGTTGAAGTATTAGTTCGCAAAAAATGTGCGTCGTTGTATGTATGTATGTATGTGCACGTGTGTACATGTGTGTGAAGTGTGCATCATGTGGCTAGTTCAGTTGCCATCAATGTGGTTGCAGATTCTTAGAGCCTGAACATAACCAAATGAATAAAGGGTATGTTTGATTTTACTCTTGCCATCCATTTCTTCGTTGTGTACTTAGGATGGGTTTGGATGGGCGGTGCGTTTACTTGCGGTTAGTGTAAAAACAGCGGTGGCGGTGAGATTAAATACTGTAGCGATATTATAGCGTGAGAGAAAAAATAAGCTCAACGCACCGCACCGCACTTAATCGCCCATCCAAACTCACCTTTAGTTTTTGTTTGTAAATGATGGACTCTAACTCTAATTAATTTTAGGCTTATCCATTTTCTTAAAAAAATATACTATTTTAATTCAACATTTAATAATAATTTTATATTGTTCTAATAAATGTTGATAATGATAAGAGGAGTTTTGACTACATATATTTAAACATTGAAAAATTATGTTCTAATCAAAGTCAAATAATAGAAGTACAGTTCTATACGGGCTCAACTTGTGCGGTACGACCCTTGACCTCTCGCCCCTACAGATCTCTTTATTTTGTCACTGTATTTATTTCTTCAACAAATGACGGGATTCAGGTCACACAAACTCTAACATATATACTTTTTATTAAATTTTTAAACATAAATAAATGGATATATGTTTAATGTTCACATTATAATATTAATTTTATGTGATAAAAATTGCATGATATATAAAACTAAAATAAATAGTAAATTATATAATTAAAAATGTACGAGTTAGACTCAAACCTTGAATATTAGAATTTAAGTTCGACACATACTTAAAACGAATTTAATTTTCTTGTTCAAGTCCATTTTTCGAAGCTTATATTTTTATCCAGTTTCTTTATTTTTCAAAATTTTGAAATTTATTCTACTTGATAAAATTATTAATAAACTATTGTTAAATTTAAATGTGTTATCAATTGATTTTATTTTTAAATATTAAAATATTATATATTTAAATTTAATAAAAATTCATGATAATTGAAATTTATTTTTTAATTCAGAAAACTATAAGGACTACATTTTAAAATTTCAAAGAGTATAGGGATTTAGAGCAGATTTAAGCCATTTTTTAAAATTGTTTTAAACGGTGGTGGTATACAGAAGATCTATTTTAAGTCAACCGCATTGAATCTCTCCCCCTAAAATATCCTTCATTTTATCCAAATAACCCACAATTTTCTTATTATAATGAAGGCGACATTTAATTGACCTTCGCTATTATTCCCTGCGCGTATAAACCCTAAAATTTCAAATTTCCCTTCTCGCGTTCTAGGGTTCTCTTTCTCTTCGCCAAGATGGTAAGATCTTTCTCTCTTTTGTTCACATATTTTGTTTATTTGCTATCATGTTTGCGTTTCATTTAGCTGGTGTAGAATTCTTTGATTTAAATTTTAAATGCGTTTTTATTATGTAACAGGCGGATTCTCCTCGTAAAAGGTTAGCTTCATATCTCTTCGGTGTATTTTGGCATTTGATCTGTGGATATATTGCTTATTTTATTGGTTATTTGTTTAAAGATTAGTTATTGGGAAACCCTAGATTAAATAAGTCGGGATGATTTAGGGATTTGATGACCTTCATTGTGAGGGGTACAATCAATATCAATTTCTTTGCTGCAAAGTGCGTTCCTTTTTTTTTTTTTCTTTTCAATAGGATTTGGAGGATTTGTTTTATATTGTGCGCTCCGCATTTTTGGGAAGCCTGTTGTTTGGTTATGGTTGCATCAATCTCCGTTTTCATCTAATAAATTGCTTCTTGTATCAGGAATTCTCAGTCTCCCTCCCCATGGAGAGAACAGTCAAGGTCACGATCCAGATCTAGACCTAGGTCTAGGTCTAGGTCAAGATCTCGCTCTTGGTCGAGGCCAAGACATAGGTCCAGGTCACATAGTCGCGGCAGGTTTGTTGTCCACCTGCTTGATTTCAGTTCCACAATATGTTTTGTGGTAGATTGCTTATGTTTTTCTTTTTTCTTTTGAACCAGGTCAAGGTCAAGAAGTCGAGGCAGGTTAGTTTTGATTTTAGCTTTACTTCCCTTTTCAAGGCTGTGAATGTTGGAGGCTCAGACGCTCTAGTTTGTTTGTTTGTTTGTTTTAATATTCTTTTGGATTGATGTCGCAGGGTTGACGCTGGAAATCCTGGCAACACACTTTATGTGACCGGTCTATCTCAAAGGGTCACAGAGAGGGACCTTGAAGAGCATTTCTCCAAGGAGGGGAAGGTTTGTTTTCTGTTATGGACGCAAAATTCTGGTGTTTTTCTCTTTCACTATTTTATTACTGATGTCCTATCTCGATATTTTAAAGGTGGCATCGTGTTTCCTGGTTGTTGAACCTCGTACTCGCATATCTCGTGGTTTTGCTTTTGTTACTATGGACAGCGTTGAGGATGCGAGCCGCTGCATCAAGTATCTCAACCAATCAATTTTAGAAGGTCGATACATAACCGTGGAGAGGGTAATCCGATTCTATCCTTGTTGCTTAGACTTCATAGTTTTGTGCGTTTATCATCCTTAACCTGGAGGTTTTCTGGCTATATTCAGAACAGTATTGTGTCAGCTATGTTGGCAGCAATCAAAGATGATGAGATCATCCATCTCAACTTAAGTCAAACAAGCTTGATCAATGGCCACAGCTAAAACAGCTTGAAAATACATGTGATCAACTAAATTAGCAACTAGTTTGCCCAACAACTATACAACCTCAGCATTCACTTTCAACTTTCAACTCTCAACTAATCAACGGCCAATACAACAACTTTATAATCAGGCTTTTATGGTATTCACATATGACATTTATATGATAGGAAATACTTGTGTCGGATGTGTATCATGCTTTTCGTCTTCCCTTTCTTTCAATGGCCATTTTTTCACCTTCCAGGTGATCTTCCAAATGAAGTTTTTTGTTTCTTCCCTTGCAGTGTAACATGTTAATTTTTTCTAACGATATGGTTTTGGTCAAAGATGCATGATGCTGTAGATCCTAAACCATTTTGATGAGGCTAACCCAATATTTGCCTAGTTGAATATTAAGCTGTTTTTTTCTACTCTTCAGTCGCGTAGGAAACGGCCTAGGACTCCGACACCAGGCCATTACCTTGGACTAAAAAATACCAGAGACTATGGTAAGTTTGAAATTTTAAATAAATTTATTTGTTACAAGGTAAAAGTATTATGGAGGCTTTTGTATTAGGAGTTGGATTGTATTTTGTCCTCTTTACTAAAAAATGGGCAAATTAGTCCCAGTACATTAGAGTAAAGAACAAATTGACTCTTCTGTTAAAAAATTCTATCCATTTTTACAGTTAAAAATTTATCTTTGTATGTTATCTACATTAGTTTTTAATAGTAGAAATGGATGAATTTTTTAACAGAAAGAATCAGTTTGCTCTTTAATTTAACGTACAGAAATTAATTTGTCCATTTTTTAAGTAAAGGGGGCAAAATGCAAATTTGACTTTTAATACAATAGTTTCCTTGATACTTTTACTGACGATATGTTTTTGAGTAGCATCAAGACTCGAGATTAATATTTTTGTTGATGGTTGTTCTTGTATTGGGGAAAAGGTCGTGGTGAACGTGGCAGGCACCGTGGTGGTGGTCGTGATGACTACGGGTATCGTCGATCTCCAAGGCGCTCACCATATCGAGGTCGTGATTACTCTCCAAGGTATTCTCCTCATGGTGGAAGATCAAGGAGGGAGCGCTCTTATTCACCACCATATTCTCGTGGATCTAGGTGAAGAAGTGTTTTGGGTCGAAGGGGAAAGATGAGAGATTTGCTTTAGTCTCGTCAGTGTTGAATGTTGATGTATTCTCTAGTTTGGACGGAGCTTCAAGGTTAATGTTTGCAGTGTTCTTATATCTCTTTAAGCATGTAGGGGTACCTTGTATGGTAACACTATTATTAAACTTGGGTTAGATATTATTAGGCTTTAAGCTATCACCTGATTGCGAACCATTTTTGTTTTTGTATGGAAATTATGAATCTGATTTCTGAACTTTTATTTTACTTGATCTTCCTTTCTCACGGTAAGCTGCTTCTAAATATTTAGGGTAAACTATATTCAAGGTTACTATACGTATAGTTTCGAGATTGACATTTTGGTCATTCAGCTTTAAAAAATTATAGTATAGGTTTTTATTTAAGTTTTTTTTTTTTGAGTGAAATTTATTTCAAATATTTATTTAAAAATTTCTGTTTTTTACTTGAAAATTCTTATCCTTTTACTTAATCTACCAATATTGCAATATGTGTAGCATACTTTGAAAGAAAAATATGTTGAATTTTATGGGAAAAATCATGTTTGGAGTTTCAATCTTTTATATGTAACATATTTTGATATTAAAACAATGGGTATTTTTATATGATGTATAATTTATTCAATTTTTTTTCGTAATCTTTAAATTGAATATATATATAATTTTTATTATAATAGTAATAGTGCCAGTTGAGATAAAACTTAATTGGAAAAAAAACAGAGTTCAATACTCACTCGAGTACGATCAAATATTTATTTTTGAGCTTGGTTCAAGCTCGATTAAGTTCGTACGTATTGAAGCTTGAACTCGATAATTATTTTTTCATTATAACTTGATAATTAAATGTAAAATTAATAATATATATCGAAGATAATAACGTAATTTGTAATAAAAAATGAAAAATATATATTAAGAATGAAAAATTGAATAAGGCACACAAACTCTCGACTTGTAGTTAGAGTAGCTTGAGCTGTAACTTGATTATTGAATCAAATTGAACTTGAATAACTTGTAAGCATATCCCTAATAACCACCTTGTTTGGGGTGTGACTTATGCTTTTGGAGTGTTCTGTAGGCAAGGATTTTGACCCCTTGACAAAATGGGAAAATATCATCAGGAGTCCCTCTTAAGTATTAATTATTTACTTTAAGTCCTTTAAATAAATAATTTTTTTTTGTAAATTTGATCCCTTTTAGATATTAATTATAATTTAAGCCCCAGTAAAATAAAATATTTAGCTTCAACCTCCTCAAAATTTTAGAATTTTATGTCGGCCCTTTGGTCTGGACTGATGGGCGGCTTTTGGGTTTGCATTGCATGGGCTTTCCGGCTGAATCATCATCTAAAAAGCATGGTTTAATGGGCCAACTAGGAAGCCGATCGATCCACCATCATCGACCATCATCATTATCGTCTCTTTAGCCTCATTTGCCGATAAGCTTCGTGTAAACAAAATTGAATTTATTGGTGCTTTTAAGCTGAAGAGCAAAAAGCTATGTTACTGCCTTCTCCTTCCTCATTGCTAAAACCCCCAACCCCCAAAATCTCCTCCACTTCATTTCTCTCTCTTTCTACACCTCCTCCTAAGCTTTCCCGCCCTCACAACTTGTATTTCCCTCGAAAATTACATTCCGTTTCCCCTTCCTTTCTCTCTTCTTACATAACCCAAGACAACGCCGCCGTCGGTGATGACGAAGAACACGTCATCGGTGATTGTCTCGTCTTCGAAGACGGTGCATTCGAAGACCCTTATCTCCAACCTGACTCCATGTTTGACAATCCCAATAGCACCACAAGATTTGCTAAAACGAAGCCAAAAAAGAACAAACAAGAAATTGAAGCTGAGAATTTAGTTCCAGAGCAGTGGAACCATGTGGTAGAAGAGATGAATATAACCAAGAAGGAAAGACGAAAAATGGCGCAACAGTTGGAATTTGGGCGTAGAGTTGAGAAGAAGAAGCAAGGTTTAGTCCCTATTAGAACCATGAATTCGCAAGAATACTTGAAGTATAAAGAAGCTAAATTAGCTCAGTTGAACCCCGTGGTTTTCGATAATCCATCGACATTTCCCAAGAAGGAAAACGAAGAAGATTCAATGGAGGATACAGTGAATAACCCATCTTCGAGTGAACGCGTAGCTCCAAAGAATCCTAGGTGGGCAGTTTACAGTAAAGGGTTCGATGATGTTGCTGAGTTTTTCAACAGTGGAAATTATCAGCTAGCCGAGAAAAATACTCAAGGTAATTTAGTGAATTAAGCTTTTTTTCTTTTTGGTTTCTTTATAACGTTCTTATTAATCTTTATGTGCTTGAATATGTATATATATAGGCTCACGTAAATTGTTTACAAAGGAAGAAAAGCTTATGTTGAATAGGCGTGTGCCTGATTTAGCAGCTGCCACTTCTGTAAGTTTTTTAGAGCTCTTGATTATTGATTAAATTTGGCTTTCTTTAGTTCATTGTTTAAGCAAATTCTGTTCTCATCTTATTGGATTATTCTCTTGTATCATGCATCTTCCTGTTGACATGGGGCAAGTACCTTTTTTTTTAGATAAGTAGTAATTCTGTTTATCCAAATAAGCGAACTACCTGCTATAATTCAAACAGTAAAGTCCTCTTTTTGAACATAGGAGAGTGTTGATATTATCAACTTTAACTTTGTTGTGAGTGCATAAATGCATGCCATGGGCGAATCCAGAAATTTTTTTAGTGGGTTGGAATTGAATTATAAATTTTTAATAGGTCAAAATATAATTGTATTTATTAATTTCTGATTTCATAATTTCCGAAGGGATTAAACAGAATTTTTTTCATTTTGGGGAGTGCAATTTTATAACTTAAATTTTCTTTATTCATTAAGGGACTAAATTGCAGGATTTTCATTCCCCCCCTTATATTCGCCCCTGTGCATTGCAACTGTCTCCTTGATCTTCTATGGTACATCACTCACCTTGAGCTTCTGATGTTCCGAAAATTCTGCTATGCATAAAATTATAGAATGTGCCCATGCAACCTATCTGTGGACCTGACATAATCCAAGAACATCACCATAATTGGTCCCTGGACTCCTTTCGAGTGCCTAGGAACATTGAAATGAAACCAGACCAATTTGTGTCATATCACCTTGTCAGCTCTTGGTCTGATAGCATTCCAAACAGCTGCTACTATCTGCTGCCAGTAGAAGGTGTTCCAACTATTGCCCAAAGCAATAGGAAGCTGCCATAGGTCTTGACATTTTAACCATATATGGTTGCACCCATGCTATCCATAGGGAACCAACAACCGTAAGGTTTCTCATTGTACATGCTAGATTCCATGACAAAATGTTGTTGATACCTAGCTCACCAAGAATATCTCATTTGCTATGAAGGTTGAATGTATCTATTATTATATATGTTTACTTTTGAGAAATGACTATTTTCCTTGTCATATTGCCGAAACTTTCTATAGGGAAAATGGTTGCCTCTTCACACTCTTGCCGCATCGGGAGAGTTCTACCTCGTTGATGCTTTGTTGAAACACAATGTTGACATCAATGCTGTGGACAAGGTATTAAAATGTTCTCTAGCTGACAGAATAAATCTTGGTCTCTTTTATATTCTTGTGTAAATTATTTCTTTTGCTCTCTTGTGTCAACTATTACATTCTATTAGATAGGGAGACTTTCTTCATATTTTTACCAATTTTTCATGATTTTTGAGTTTGTTGATGTTCGTTGCAGAATGGCTTGACTGCAATTCACAAGGCAATTATCGGAAAAAAGCAGGCCATTACCAACTATCTTTTAAGAGAATCGGCAAATCCATTTGTTCGTGATGAGGTAAGATATACAAACTCTAGAAATTTATGGGAATTTTAGTTTATTAAATGGTTCCCCAGTGACAACCTTATTTGCCATTGTGTTGTGATTATTTTCTATTTTTTCGATTCATTGTTGATGTGTTCATGTTAGGAAATATTAACATACTTATTTTGTGCTGCAAACAGGATGGAGCCACCTTGATGCATTATGCTGTTAATGCCGCATCGACTCCTACTATTAAACTTCTTCTGTTATACAATGTTGATATAAACCTTCAAGACAATGTATGGTTAACTTTTCCTAGTTTGTTGTTTTATGAGTTTGTTTTCGATATTCTTTTCTGTTTTGGCAATGAACTTGTTTCAACTTTTGGCCTGTCTAGGACGGTTGGACACCATTACATCTTGCCGTTCAAGCTAGAAGAACCGATGTGGTGAAGCTTTTACTAATTAGAGGGGCAAATAAGATGCTAAAAAACAAGGTATAGAGTGATACTGTAATTTTAGACTGCTGTCCCTTCATTATATTTGTCTTAATTTTTCCTTGGCTGTTCTGTTGATGCATCTATTCTTTTACATGTTTCAGGATGGTTTAACACCGCTCGATCTTTGCCTTTACTCGGGTCGAGACATGAGAACATATGAATTGATCAAGATATTGAAGCAGCTTCCCAAGCCAAGAAGCAATGAAAGATGATCAATTTAACCGCATTCATTCAGGTTGTTGTGAAACTAGGTGCTGATGATACAACCGGTAGATCACTTATAAGAAGAATGTTTTTGTTTGTTTCTTGCACCCAATTGCTACATATTGATCAGCTTGTCACATGTAATTATATTATTAAGAAATTTTATCAAATCAATGATTAATATATACCTTTTGTCACTTTCCATTTCTCTAAAAGTATACACCATGTTATATATACACTTTGTTGACGTCTTTTTGGTGATGGATAGAGCTTGGAGACATTGTGAGCTTTGAGAGTGCTGGAGCTTGTGTTTCGGGTTGCTCGTCTTGTTATGTTGGTTTATTTGATTTGCTCAATGACCAGTTTGTTGTTTTTTCGGGGTCGTTTTCTGTCAAGTTGTCAAGTCTTGATAGCTATGTGCTTTGCTAGGTGGTTTGGTTCTTTGATTGGTAAACGAGCTAACATGGACAAACCAAGTGTTTAAGATCTCATAGATTTATACATTTCTTGAGTCTTGTTGAGGGGAGGCCGACTCTTTTAGAGAAGTTTTTGAAGTATTATTTGTTGGGAGCTGATGGATCCTTCAATGAGTTGATATTGTCTTCAGTTGAAGTTTTGTCTCTCGATTTTGCAGAGAGCTCAAATTCTTATAGTGGTGGATTCAAAGAGGAATGTCTTGTCGAGATAAATTCTACATGGTGTACGGTCATTTATTCGATATCTCCCATATCATTATTGATGTTGTTTTCACCCCAAAAGAACAAAATGACATTTCTCTATCAAACAACGTCCTAAAAAGCTTCCACGGCAAACACGAGGGATTAAATTAAAAACTAGAATGAACAACAAGGGTAGATAAAAACTAAAGTTAAAACATGCTTAAAGCTGAGCTTTCCACGTCAAAGCTTAAGATAAATTGAACACGTGTAGATATGTTGTCGGGTCGGTGTTTCCCCACTCTGTTCTCCGAATTCCAACTAACTTTTTTTTTTTTTTTTTTTTCATTGGTTAACTTGTTCTTCAAATTAAACTCCAATCCAAACCCAAAACAGTTCCTTTCCCTTTTATCTCTCGTATACAATGCTCGGAGCTCAACTTTGCTACCGTACATTCTCCACTTTCTGGGTTTTCTCCCATAAATCAAATGCTACTACTTATCCCACCATCCCTGCATTTTCTTTCCCGTCGATTCGTTCTTCTTCAATCCGTTTACATTTCACGGCGAAACTCCGGCCGGTTTCTTGCCACTCGATCCGTAGTGGTAGCTTCGATCCCCAATTCAACGAAGACGATGATAAAGATCTTCAGTTCCTCGAAGCTTCTCTTCTCGTTTCAGGTTTCGACTCGTTTTTGTTTTTGTTATATATATATATACATAGTGTTTTGAATTTGGTTGAATTTTAATAATTTTGGGGGAAATTTTTTGTTGAATTTGGTGTAGAAACTGTTTCCCACTATCGGATGTTAAGGCAAGGAATTAAAGAAGAAATAAAATGGCAATCAACGAGGAGAGAACAGCATCCTATGTCGAGGGCTAAAATTGCTTCTATTGGACAATCTTTTCTTAGTCGTTTCCCTACTCCAACTATTTTTCTCAAGATTTCTTGTGATGGGGATTTCTTGTTACCCATTATTGTAGGTATATATGTACAAGAAAATCGACAACATTTCTCACTTTATTTTGGATCTGTTGTTTTGTTTAATAGTACTTATTAATCTGCTGATGCTAGGGGAATTTGCTGTTGAAAAACTTATAGCTTCCTTTTGGGGAGATGATAATGGGGTAATATTTCTTAGCTTGTTACTGTTTTTTTTTTTTTTTTTTTTAACATCTGATTTTTGTTATCTTCATGTTAATTTCTTGAAATAAATTTGGGTTTTTTGCAGGAATGTCCAGATCAGTTCCATCTTGTTAAAAATGTTGTGGAGAAGCTTGGATATGAAGTATGAAGTTGGTTTTTTTTTTTTTCATGCTGAAATTTTCCTAGATTTTATCAGTTTCTTGGTTTAATTGTTTCTTTACGTATAATGTCTATTAAATAACTCTTTTGAATGGTTGGATTTAGTGGAAATAAGTAAGAAATTTTGTAAAATAAGAAAGGGTATAATCGAGTCAAATGGTTTCGAGACGCTTCGATGTTCTCGATCGTGAACCAATTACTAGTTTCTCTTACAAACTTAGTGATGTTACAGTGTAATGTCTCTTTTCATTGATTTATACATTGTGTTTCATTTCAGGTTAAAATGGTGAGAATTACAGAAAGAGTTGTCAATACTTACTTTGCAAAGTTGTATTTTAGCAAGGTGATTAGAACTTAAAAGATCGCATTGTCGTTCTTTATTCATTCGATAAAGGAGCCTGATTCAGTTATTGTTTTTGTGTTTATAGCCGGGAGAAAATGATGTGATAAGTGTAGATGCACGGCCCTCGGATGCCATCAATGTGGCTCATAGATGCAAGGTATGTACTTGGAAATTACTATGAACCGATCTTTTGCAATACGAAAGGGCAATTGCTTGCATTTTAGTCTTATTCTGTTGTGATTCCTACTGCCGTTTCAATTTAAGTAGGTTGGTCCGGTATTTTCAATTTGCAATCTGTCTCTCTATGTCAATGTCAAATGGCTCGTTTTTACGAGGTTCAATAATGTATTCACTTCAACCGTTTGCTTCTCCGCAGCTTCTAATTGGTGTTTTCTATATGCAGGCTCCGATCTATGTAAGTAAACAAATTGTCTTGGAAGATGCTATTAGAATTGGCTTCGGGATGGGCAGAGTGCGCGATACAACGCCTACTTACGATGTAGTGCTTGACAGGTATGTTGTATGTGCTACATTTGGTGTTTTCCGTAAGATCCGGTTGGTTTATATTAACTCTAAGCACGGTTGTGTATTTCCAGCGCTATGGAGGGTCTGGATTTATTAACAGAGGAGCTTGATCTGGTGAGGAATATGAATTTAGCTGTTGAAGAAGAAAGGTACAATGATGCAGGTAATAAGAACATTGAATATAATCTTCCAACCAAAATAAAGATTATAGAATCTACCTTCTTTGTTCAATTATATATTTTTGTTTCATCTTAGGCTTTGCTAGGTGGAAAAAAAATTGAAAGTATGGAAAATTGGAGTGGAAAAGTAGAAACCTAGAAATATATATATATATTTTTTCTTTATATTGATTTGCTCGATAGGAAAGTTGGAAAGTGGAAAGAAAAAAGTATTCTCTTTTTTCCATTCAATGCTCAGTAGAGTTGAAAAACGAGAGGAAAGAAAATGAAATTCATAATTTTGTACATTTAACTTACATCTCACGTTTTATCTACTCTTCTCGTTCCAAATTGGAATAATTTTATTTATTTATTCATGGGATGGAAAATGATTGTGATTTCTATTTTCTTTCCTAATGATCACACTCAAAATCGATTTTCTTTTCATTTTTTCACTCTCTTTCCATCCTTCCACTTTTCCATTCTGTCAAGCATCCCCTTAGCCTCTTACATTATGAATCGACTTCTTGCAGCAATGTTAAGAGACAAACTAATGAAGCTACGCAACTCGAGTCATGATCAGTAACATGTTTTGATTGTAACCATGCTTGTATGCTTGTTGGTTGGCCTACTTGTGAGCTATAATTCATTTTCAATTTTACTATTACAAGCCAAAGGGTATACCTTCTGGTTTCCGAGTTTCACCGGAATGCTTCAGGAAGATGCCTATGCTAACCTCTTAACATAGAATAATGCATAATCCTGCTTTACAGAAGATGGTATGTACGAATGAGTCTCGGGTACAGGTACAATCTATCTTTCTTAAAGTGGCTTTTTTTTTCATGTTTTTAGAGGATGTTTGGAGGGTCATATCCTCGTACTCATGTTCGGGCAAAGGAGCAACGTAGGCCATGTATAGATATAACATTTTGACATGTTGGACCATAATTAGGGTTAAGTTTGGATTAACTTGAACAATGAGATATAGCCATGATAATGAAGGTTATATATTCAAAGTTCACACATGAAGTTGTTTGTATTTTATGATTATGCAAACTATGATGTATAGCAGAAGACCATTTATAATGGTTTTCTCATAGAATGTAAATATCTAATTGTTTCTTGTTTTTCGAATTTATTTATTTATGTTGCTTTGCTATATTTATTTCTTTGATTGATTATCAATGACGCAATACACAGCTTGCACCTTTTTCATCTTTGGGTATTCTAAATAATAATTTGATTTTATTATACATTATTTATTTGTATTATGGTTTGATATATATATATATATTTATTAAGTGAAACTAATGGGAAATTTGGGCTAAATTAGTCAAAAATGCCGTTTTTAAAAGATTTTTGTCATATTTATCGAAATAGACCGATTTTGGATAGCTGGACGTGTTTTTAGTTTACTTTGCAAGAAAACGCGTCTAGTGGGATGTATTTTTTTATTACGTAGTCAAAAATATCGATAACCTTAAGAAAGTATCGATACTCACAAATTTCAGATGGACGCATTTTTACTTTTTTTTCTTCAAAATTTATCTATTCTGATAAATATGTCAAAAATTAGTCTATTCATTTTGTTTTTTGAAAAAAGAAGGGCAATTTTGACTAATTAATTCGAAAATTTAAAAGCAATATTTGTGCTTATATAGAGAGAGAAATGATGAATGGCATTTCAGTAATTAAAATTGAATGTGTGTGTAATTAAGGTATAAACTATAATATTTGATAAATCTGAAACACATCGATATTAGTACCTACAGATTGGTCCCATATATATACATATATACATATATATATATTAATTCATCCTCCTGTATCATGTGAGCAAAAATCAAATAATTGTATGCGTCATACACATGACGGTGTGTCTATGGATAAGCGGGAATCCAAATTATTATAACAAATATGAGGACTCCAACTCTTTTGGTTTTGGTTTCAACTTATTTTAAATTTATATTATTTAGGTTTATCTGTCAAATTTTCTGGTTAAAGAACGTCATTCGAGCCAAACCCCCTCTCTAAGTTTTGAAAATTTTCATTATGCTTTTTAAATTTTTTAAATTTTTAATGATTTTGATTGGGTTCTCCAGTAAAATTCTCATTAATCCTCCAGGTTTTTTTTTTTTTGAAATTTTAATTAAATCTCAATTTTTGTTTAGAACTTCTTATTAAGCCTCAGAATTTTGAAAAATTTAATTACACCCCTGTTCTATGCTTAAAAAAAATACTTCTGACTCCAAAAGTACTTTTGGAAGAAAAGCTGTGCAGAATAAGCTGCTTTTGGTTGGAATTTTTGGCTTTTCAGAATAGCTTTTGAAAAGCACTTCTGAAAAGGAGAAGTTAAAATTTTTACCTTTTCCTCTCTCAAAAGCACTTTTAGTGTTTAATTACTTTTTCACCCCTCTAATAACATAGTACTTTCCCTTTTTTTCTTCTTGGTGTTTAATTACAAATGTGTTAAAATCGTTAATTAAAAATAAAAAAATATTTTTTAAAATACTAATTACAAATATTTAATAGTTATATTTAAATATTTAAAATGTAGTTTATATATTCTAATTAAATTTTATAAGTAATTAATATTTATTACTTAAAAATATATAAAATTTATATTTCATATATTAAAATATTAACAAGTTATAGTAATTTTTTTATATTCTTACTAAAATGTAATAATATTAACTAATTTAAATTTTATTTAAATGCATATTTGTTATTTGATAATAACATGTCTAAAATGGACATTTTATTTCTCAAAAGCATTTTTTGACAGCAATGTTAAACACTCAATTTTAAACCAAACTTTTCAAAAGCACTTCTCCACAACACTTTTCAAAAGTATTGTCAAACTAGCCCTTAATGGCACGTACTAGTACCGAGTTAAAATAATTTCTGGTTATTTCTTCGTGTTATTTCAAATTTAAGTCATTTTGAATTTGAAACCATTTTTTTGTTTAAGGCGATTTCGCGCTCGTATTAGATAAACTCAAATTATTAATCTTTTTACGACTGAATCAAGTGAAGACAAGTTCAAATTCAAATTAATCGAGTTGGTGAATTCGAATCCAAATAGAATTGAATAACACATCCAATTTCTAAAAGCAGGTCTGACTAGTTACCCCCTTGGCTATTAATATTGCTGACTGTCTATCCCAGAGAGAGAGATTCCTTCATTAATGGTGGTGGTCTTTCTGGTTCCGCAATGCAGTGAGAGTATCACGATCATGGACATGGCCATTGTCTCCCTTTCTTTCTATTGGGGCACACACTTTCTTTTTTGAATTCTTGCTTCACTTTTATAACTATGACCAACCCCCATGTGCTTGTCTTTATAATACAAATATTTTCATATTATATATATATATATATATATATATTCTTTACTTTTGGAAGTTTGGTTTAGCCATTTGTGCAAAGAATTGGATTTCAGTTGACCCCTCCAAAAGACAAACCATATTTTACTTCATACCAACTCAGTTTCATAGTAGAAATACTGCTTTGCTTATTGTTCTCTCTTGAGGGGGTCCATGCATGCAATGGCTAGCTAGTGATACATGTATTAATATTGGTAAAATGACTTTTTTAGTCCCTTTCAATTTTGATATTGAGTAAAATGACCTCTAGAAAAAAAACAAAACAGAGCAATTTAATCCCTTTTAGTATTGAATGTAAGCGACTAAGGATAATTACTCACAAAGTTCAAGTTTTTCATCAATTGTATATTTTTTTATGGTTAAAATGTGCCATAGGTCCCTGTATTCTTCACAGATTTGAAATTTTATTTCTAGAAATTTAGTTTATCTATTTTTCAAATTTCAAAATCCAAGTCCAATTGTTAACATTATTTTTTTTGTTGTTGTTAAACTGGTTGAAATAAAAAAAAACAAAAACTCACTTGATAACAATATAACTAAAAAAATTACATTGTAATAAATTTGAATTTAACAAAATAATTTTAAAAGGTTTAACAATTAGACTTGAATTTTGAAATCTGAAAAGTAGTGGGACTAAATTACTAAAAATAAAAATAAAAATAAAGGGATTTTTAATTTCAAATTTACGAAGAGTAAAATAGCTTATGGCATATTTAAACCATTTTTATTAGTATAATAACGAATTTAGCACTCAAAGTTTACACATTTTGTCAAATTGTTATTAATTTAACAAATTTAGCTTGCGCTATCTACACAAAATAGATGAAGAGTGCATAGATTTATGGCATATTTTAACCATTTTTTTACTGGTATAATAACAAACTGTCAATTTGTACACATAATACATAAACATCGAGGACTAAATTTATTATTATATCAATCGAAATGATTACAATTGATGAAAAAAACATTAATGTTGTGATCAACTCACTTTCGAAATTGACATGATTAAATTATTCCAATTTATTTTAAAAGGAACTAATTTACTCAATATCGAAATTGGCAAACTAAGATGTGTTTTTACCATTAATATTAGTTGTGGAAGATGGGGTGTAGACCTATTCATAGGTCGGGTTGAGCCAGGTTCGGGTTAGGCTTAAGCATAATATTAACACAATTTATGCTTGCCCCAGCCCGACCCGAAATATGAGCTTAAAATTTTGCCCAAGCCTATCCATATTTGCAAAAGGCTAACCCAAACCCGTGTTAGGCCCACCGTATTTTTATTATTTTTCTAAATATTTATCTTAATTTAATTTGATTTAATATTTAATAATTTCATATATTTTTATTGGGATAAATCTCAAAATTATACATGAACTTCGATTTAATGTGCAATTGTATACATGAACTTTAATTTAGTGCAATTATACACATGAAACTTTAATTGTGGTTCAAATGTATACTTGAGCCTTTAATTTTGATTTAATCATATACATTTAAAGAAATAAATACATCAATTTATTTTTATATTGGATAAATATAATTATTTGTGCATGCAATGCATAACCATAAAATGATGTTATATCAATAATTGTGTTGATAATTTACAAGAATTGGATCAAATAAAAATTTCGTGTATAAAATTGCACAAAATCAAAATTCACGTATACAATTGCACATTAAACCATATTTCATATATAGTTTCGGGATTTATCCCTTTTTTTTATTTATTAAAATTTTGTATATAGTCATCTTAACATTTTTCTAATATTTATATTAGAGTAGTATTATATATTTGAGAAAGGATTGTATGAAACAGTGACGTCACGTCATCTGTATACATTTTCCAATAGATTTATGCCACATCAGCATTTTCATCCTGAATTTCAGCATTTTCATCCTGAAAAAATCAAATCCAAATTAAAATCCTGAAATTCAGGATAAGAATACTGATGTGGCATAAAACTATTGGAAAGGGATAATATCTCTGTTTTATACAATCCTTAATTTCCCTATATATTTAATATATATTCATTTTTTATGTGTTATAAATTACATAATACATAAAAACAACATAAATTATTATAAATTTAAAATGGGTTGGGTCAAGTTTCCGAACTCACAAAGAAAAAAAGAAGTGAGTTAGACGAAAAGAAACGAAGCGACTTAGACAAATATTTTTTTGTCGATAACCTCAGACCAATCAATCGAATATTAATTAATGTGTAATCGATCGAACACTACTTGAAAACGGCTCTTCTACTTAGAAATGAAATGTTCCAAATGCTCATGGAAATTCTTGTTCCCATTGGACCATTTGTATCTATATGCATTAGGATCTTGATTCACGGATCTCTCGATCCGAGAGATCAAAATAAGAGGATCGAACCATTTTTAAGTCTTGAATATTGTTTAAATTCAAGATCCATATTTTTTTTATTATGTAAATCCAATTTTTTAAATGTAAATCCTCTGAAATAGGGAGGGAATCTTCTATCCCATACTATCCATGATGGGGTGCCCCATATAACTAAAAAGAGAAGTGTACATAGAATTTAAGGCTGGCTTAATGATTCATGGAAAAAGAAAAACATGGATGGGACTGTGGGGAGGGGAAGAGGGAGAATAATATTAGATATAAATGTAGTGGCCCCAAGTTTCTGCTTTGGTAGCAGAGGGTTTTAAATGCTCGTATTGCAGAAAAGTAAACCCTCTCTTACGCTCTTAAATTCTCCCCCCTCCCCCCCTCCACCCCCCAGACATTCTTACAACAACACAACACCACACCTTCTTCCTCATTTTTCTCTTTCTGTCTTCTTCTTTAACTTGTTTGATATTCTTCATTGATTTGCAGTTCCTTATGGGACAAACTGCATGTAGGGCATGTTAGAAGAGGAACCATCCATGGATGGTTTTTTTATATTATATGGTGTAATATGACATGAAATAGTGACTTTGATATTGGCCTGGTTCACTCAGACATGAAACATAAAAGGCACATTCTCTCTTTATTATTATTATTTTGGTCTGATTGAGCCGTGCCAATATCTTAGTGCTCTTTCATATATGTCCAAATATCTTGCCACCACAAAAGGTTTGTTCTTTGTTCTCCTACATTATCAACTACATAACCCCATTATATATATATTAGCTTATGATATAAACTAGTTGTATTATTTACATCATATATATATATATATATATATGTTCTTACCATGCATTGGGGTTCTTTTTATTAGTGTATATGTAGAGATAGAAAAGTGGGTTTTTTTTTCATGGAGTCCCTCAAATATAGTTCTTTTTTTCTTTTTCCGTCAGTTAGTGAATTTCTTTTAATCGTAAAAAATTACAAAATGGTTTGTGGTGTTTCCATTTTTACGTTAGTCAACTCGTAATAAAAGAAGACAAAATTAAATAGTTGAGTGAAAATTTTATAACTTTTCATAGTTGAATGACCAAAAAAAGAAAAAAAAAGAAGAAAAAACCATAGTTGGATGACCTATATTGTGTCGACATAAAATTTTAAATTCTTGGAGGGGTCAAAATTAAAAAGGATTAAATTGCATCATTAATTTATTTGAAAGGGTCAAAAATGAATTATTTTTTCATTCAATTAAAAACTAAATAGTTTAAATAGAATGATTTAATATTTCAGAGGAGTTGAAAAAATAAATTTCCCATTTTAACGAAGGAGGCTAAGGTCTCTACCGGTCGCCTTGACTAAGCCCCTATAACCGACCAAACCGACAAAATTATTATTAGTTGCAAGTACTGTTTTAGTTGCAAGCTGACGGAGTTGTTAAGAGACCTTAGATACCTAACATACATACATACATACACACACACAAGAGCTAGGGTTTAAGAGCTATATCCCGTAACAACTGCTTCTTAAATCATTGATACATACATACATACATACATAAATACATACATACATACATACATACATACATACATATGAATGTTGGGCAGCCAAAGCTATGAAGGGTGAAGTTTGATCGCCGATAAACCTTTTGATAATATGCAGAGAAGACGAGAAAGTGTAAACAGAAATTACTACGTATACCGAATCGTATTGGAAAATAGAAATAGATGGGTGAAAATATTACGGAGGTCCTTATATTAGGTATTATATTATATTTTGTTTATTTTATTTAAAAAATATGTAAATTAATCCTTATACAATAGATTAAAGAGTAGAGAAGTTTTTTTTGTTAAAAATTTTATCAATTTATTTCGTTAAAAATTGGCATGAATAATAAAGTAACTAAATGATAATATGTCATTTTTCATATATACCTCGTGCTGATGTATAGGGATCAATTTTTGATATTACTTTTACCATGGGATGTTATTTTTGGAGATTAAAAAACATTGTTTTGATAGTGACTACTCTCTTGAGGTAAAAAAGGGAAATAGTAGGTTTTTCACATGGGTGAATAGTTTTCGCATTTATGATCTCATCTATACTCATTTAATATTATTTATGTACGTTAAATTATATTTCAAGCCCTTCAACTTTTTGTATATTTTAGAATTTAATCTCTGTATTTTTTTATATTTTAAAATATAAATTTAATTGTTAATATTATTAAAAATCTTCAGTTAAATTTGAATTTATTATAATGTCAATTCTTTGTTACATGACTAGCAAAATTAACAAAAGAATGTCAAAGAATTGTATCTGAATTTTTAAATCTAGAAAGTAGAGAAATTGGACTGAAGTCCAAATGCACAAATAATATAAGGGCTTCAAGCATATTTTAACCTTTTTATATATTTACCTCGATTTTATTTCTTCGAAAATTTCCAACTGCCTAAACGAAATGCGGGCCGTTTGGTTGGTAAGTTTTGGTCAATTTTTGCTATTAGTCCTTATGCTTTTTCCAATTTTAAAATTTTAATCTTGACCTAAATGGTAGCAATTAAAGTCATTAATGCCATGTCAAATTATTATGTGAATTAATTGATTTCACTGCTAGCATTTGAGTCTATGTTGAAATTTCATTATTTAAAAAGTACAACACTAAAACTGATCAAATCAATGAACAAAGATTGAATCTACAACATACACATAGTATGAGAGTTGAGACCAATAGTAGAATTTCAATATTGACCTAATGAATTTAGTTTTTATGGGATAAGATTGAAATTTCGAAATTGAAAAAGTATGGAGACTAAAATTGACTAAATTAGAGTAGAAATGCTAGATTTGTAACTTGCGCATAGTAAAGGGACTAATAACAAAATTTGACCATAAGTATTCCTACATCAATTGTGGATCGGTGATGGGCTGGCTCAAATACAATTATTTCTTTGCTACAAGTCTTGTTATATCATAGTGTATAAGCCCAAAAATTAAGTGATAAAGCTGGTATAAATGGATTAGCCCAAGAGTAAAAGATAGACATATGTTGTAGTGAAGTTTGACTATAAAAGTTGTCACGGAGGCCATTTTACTAAGAGTTTGATTGTATTTTGTTTTTTTACTTAAAAATGAGTAAAATAGTCCTTTAGATCAATGAACAAACTGGGTTTTTATTAAAAATTTCATCTATTTTTGTTGTTAAAAATTGGTCCCTATACGTTATTATGAGGTACATGTAGCACGCCTCGTGTAACTGTTTGTTTATTCCATCAACCACACTAGTTTTAAACAGTAGAAGTGGATGAAACTTTTAACAAAAATGACTAGTTTTCTCTTTTATCTAATGTGTAGAGACTAATTTGCTCATTTTTTTAGTAAAAGAGATAAAATATAATCTAACTTCTAATACAAAAACCTCCGTAATACATTTATTGAAGTTTGACAAATTCCCAAGGTCAACAATAGTACCTAGCAAAGAATCAGAAAGTAGGAACAAGGCGTAAATGATACGAACACCTTTGCCAAGCAATGGCATAAACTTCAAAAGATCAACGATAAATAATGGTTATGTCTTATACATCTTCTCGTAGGGGTGTGCAAAATTCAGGTAAAATCGAAAAAATTCGGTTAACCGACCGAATTCGATTAATCGGTCGGTTAACCGAATTTTTTCGGTCGGGGGTTGGTTAATTATTTTTGATTTTTTGGTTAACGGTTAATTCGGTTCGAAACCGGTCGGTTAACCGAATATTTTCGGTTTAACTGAAAAAATTAATAAATAAAATTATAATATATAAATAGGCCAACTATTCACCTAAACCCAATCCAAACCCAAGTATCTAACCCAACCCAACCCAATCATAAAAAATACAAATAGTTTAATAAATAAAAATAAAATTCTAAAACTAAAACTAAATTAAACCCAACTCGGTTATGTAGTGATTCATTTCGGTTAATTCAGGTAATTTGGGTAATTTGGTTAATTCAGTTAATTTTTAACCAAAAAAAAAAAAAAACATATAATTTTCGGTTAATTCGGTTAACCGACCGAATTAACCGAAAAAATTTTGGTTCGGTTAATTTTTTTTTAAAAAAATTCGGTTCGATTAACGGTTAAAAATTTTAAAAGGTCGGTTAATTTGGTTAATGTTATTTTGGGTCGGTTAACAGACTGAACAACCCTATCTTCTCGCACTCCAATGCAATTGAGATTATTGCAACATCACAAAGGCATTTTCACTTTGAGGGCAAAAACTAATACTTTACTCTCACCTCACTTGATGATTCTTAAACAATATTCCGTTATTGACTTAAGCATCGGAAAGTGTTTCGAAGCATTACCTCCAACACCTCGTAGTTATCTCTTTGTTTTGTTAACTTTTTATTATTCTTCGACCTAAACTTCTCTCAACCCAAGATTAAACCAAATATGTAAGTTGTAACACTCCTTACCCGTGTCCGACGCCGGGACAGGATACGAGGCATTACCGGACTTAACTTACTTAAATCATACAAAATCGACCATAAATTTCTTTTGAACTTTAAAACTCTTCATTCATAATCATATATCCCTATTACGGGCCTACGAGATCCGAAACATACAAATATAGTGAATCGAGACTGAACTAGAGGCTTACGAACACTTAGAAATTTTTTTTCATCAAAACAAGGGTCACACGCCCGTGTGGCTTGGGACACGCCCGTGTGGGTAGGCCGTGTGGTCACACACGCCCATGTCCTTAGCCCGTGTAACTCTCTGTTTATGACGTCGTCAACAAAATAGGACCACACATCCATGCTTTAATCGAATTTCAAAATTCGAAAATGGTAAGGACTAAGCAAGATAAAATTGCAGAACATATACTAAATATACAACTTTATACATAGTATATGACTAATAATAGAATTATTAATTTAACGGTTACTATTTAGGTAATGCTTGAAGTTTTAAAAATTGAAAAGTAAAAGGACTGAAATTGATCAAATCGAAAAGTAGAAGGACCATATTTGATCAAATTAAAGTACAATGATTAAATCCACAACTTGCGCATGATGTAATGACTAATTGTAGAATTTGATCTATCAGTTAAATCTTTCCTTCAATCTAGCTATTAGTTTGGGCATTAAATGTCGGTTCAAATATGGTGTGGAGCATATAAAAATACACGGGTCAAATTATAAACATGCACGTACATACAATATGAATAATTTGAATCTAACGTGTTAAAAAAAATAGCTCTCATAATTTTATTGAAACTATCAATTTTTTTAATACGTTAGATTTAAATTATACATGTGATAAGTACACACATATTTATAATTTGATTATTATGTTTTAAATATTCAACAGATAGGTTGGATTGATGCAACCAAACATTTTAAAATTTAAGGATTAATTTAGAATCTAATTAATAGTATAGGTAGGATAGGTGCAATTAACCCAAAACCTTAAATTGGTCGGTATTGATTTATGAGTTTTAAAAAGGAATATGTTTCACTTATAAAATTAATTAATTAATTAATTAATTAATGAATTATATTTGATAGTTGGAGCTTTTGTCTCGTCGCTGTCCTTTTTCGTGTTGCTCTCCGATTTTTCTCAATTGGATCAAATATAATAATAAATTTAGCCCGTTTCTTTTTCAGTTTCGTTTTCTAATTTCTTTAAATGAATCTTTGAGTGCTCGATTTTGCTGTGAATCTGTTTTGGTTAGTGTATAGTGGTTGTTGCGAGAGACTCTCCAATGGCGATTGAAGAGGACACTGAGAGCTGCGGGAGTAGAGCCGTGGACTCGCTGGTCCATGTGAATCCTCGACATCACAGGCAAAAGCTGGACGTTTACAACGAGGTGCTTAAGCGTATCCAGGAGTCTAATTATGAAGAAGCTAATCTGCCTGGCTTCGATGATCAGCTATGGCTTCATTTCAATCGACTCCCTGCTCGGTACTAACTCTAACCCTAGATTTCTGCTTTTCCTCGATTCTGCATCTTTTTTATTTTAAAATTCGTATAACGATTGTTTTTGTTGTTGTCTTGCTGATGATTTGGAAGTGTTGCTTAGATATAAGATTCATTAATCTTACTATGATCCTTTTCCTTTCCTTTTAAAGAATTCGTTTTGTCGTTAACAAACGAGAAAGGAAAAAAAAATGAGTTCATATCAAATAAGAGAAACAGCCTTGTTTGTCTCTTTTCATCTTTTTCATTATCCTTCCACATTAGTATAGTTAATGAAGTTGGAAATTATTGGTGCTTTTTTCCTGAATAGTTTAATACTTGACCTTATACCAAATTATGAGTTGTTCTGCTCCATGTTTTGAGATTTCTGTTACTTTTGATAGATACGCATTAGATGTGAATGTGGAGCGGGCAGAAGATGTGCTTACACATAAAAGATTATTGCATCTGGCAGAGGACCCTGCTAATCTTCCTGTTTTTGATGTTCGCATCGTGCAGGTGTACATTTCTGCCACTTCTATTGTTTATACCTTAATAATAAAGGTTTCTATTTGATGTTTCTCTTTGACTATGGTATACCTCATTATCCTTTTCAAAATCCTGGAGATTGAATGTAGCTTAGCTTTGACAATTAGTATTGACTGATATAATTTTATTAAATTCTGGTATCTTCTATAGGTTTATCCTGTTTCTGCCTCAAACTCTGTTGACTCTGTTCATTCTGATTCTTCTGTAAAAGCAGATGCAGAAAGTGCTTATCATTTAAATAGACAGGGGTAAGGCTCATTGTAGTTAAAGTTATTATTTCCATTGATTTTTTTTGGGCTCTTCTTCCTTCTAGACCCAAACTTAACTATGCTTTTTTCTTTATTGGTGTGCTTGCTGTTCCTTTTCTGTCTTTCTTCAGCATCCACCCACCACCTACCTTTGGTTCATCACCTAATCTTGAAGCTTTTTATCTTCAAGCAAGTGAAGATAGAGACAGTGCTGTGAATTCAACATCAGGCCTCCGGTAAGGATTTTGATAAATTGTGCAGAGTCTTTTTTAAGTTTAAGTTTTGTACTACAAAGTGGCTTATCTTTCTTTTCTGGTTATTATTTGACACTGGAGCCCTTAGCTATTTTGCTTGCATTTTATCTTTAACTAATCTGCTGCTTTTTGTTAATGGTTGCATAACTTGATTTTACATAAATAATATTCTCTAATGCGGAATCTTGTAGGCCCATGCATGAGATCACCTTTTCTACAGTTGACAAGCCAAAACTCCTTAGTCAGGTAGTTGATGCTTCCTCTTCCCCTGTCATGGTGATGTGTGCCATTGCGTGTTCTCGTAAATTTCAGAAAGATATCGGCAACAGAAAGATGCTGTAGTTTCATTGCTTATCTAACACAGCAGCATTGGCATTTTTAATCACTGAGTTTCACAAAAAAAGTAAAGATAAAATTTTAACACTTCATTTACTGATGATTTGAAATAGATTCCATGGATACAGCTCTTTATGTTTGCACTAGCTTTTGTTCAATAGAAATTCTCATCTCTGCTTTACTGCCTCTGCATCATCATAGGTGAAAGAAACACAAAATGCACTGGTACAATGGATGCCATGGATACAGCTCTTTATGTCTGCACTAGCTTTTATGATGTCATATTATGTTTTACTATGTTCTTCTAGCGGGAAGATCCCATTTGGTACACTTTTTGTTGAAACTTTTTCTTGTGATGAATGATAGATATTGATGATTATTTTTTCAGTTGACTTCCTTACTTGCGGAGCTTGGATTGAACATTCAGGAAGCTCATGCTTTTTCCACTGTTGATGGGTACTCTTTGGATGTTTTTGTTGTTGATGGTTGGCCCTTTGAGGTATGCTCTTTTATTTGTGAACACTAGATCATATGCTTGTTGCTAAGTCTGGAAAAGCAATGTTTCACTCATTAATCTTTTAGGAAACCAAGGAGCTCAAAGATGCACTGGAGAAGGAAATTTTAAAGTCTAAGGTACCATTTCCTCCATGTTACTCATGTTTCACTACTTCAATTGTGATGGCCGTGAATGACCTCATATTTATCTTTTGCTATTAGTGCTGAATCAAGTCTTGTCACTGCTATTAGTGCTGCAGATGATGCCAAATATGGCTAGTGATCTTCCTTTTTGTTGGCATAGAATTTCCTTATATATATATATATATATATATCCAAATTGAAGCTTTGACACTTAATTCTTCTTAGTTAAAATAGGTTATATGCTAAATATAACTTATCAGAAGGTGAAAGGTCAATTTTGGTTTCCACTTTTAAGCTTTAGAGTTCTTAGTTTTCTAGTGCTTGTCCTCCAAACAGATGCATACTGACTGCTTTTCAGTAGATCAACCAACTCCCTATACTTGATGATGACTTGTAAGACCATGGTAGCAATCATGTTGATTATGGATTGCTATAACCTATTTATTCTTCTGCTTCCTATAATTGGCTGCAGGAACAATCTTGTGTGAGAAAGAGTTCAATATCTGCTATGACCGGGCTTGTCAACGAAGAGGCCGTTTCTTTACCCAATTGTGTTGAAATCCCGACCGATGGAACTGATGTATGGGAAATTGATTCCAGGCAGCTCAAAATTGAACAAAAGATTGCATCTGGGTCCTATGGTGATCTGTAAGTTTTGTCAGATTCAAGCAGGCTTTTTTCTCCTTTTGACATAAGGGAGAGTACCGATTCTAACTCATAATCTCATTTAACATCTTCAGATACAGAGGAACATATTATAGTCAAGAAGTGGCTATTAAAGTCCTCAAGCCTGAGCGGGTTACAGGAGAATTGCTGAGAGAGTTTTCTCAGGAAGTTTTTATTATGAGGTTCGTTGAAGTGCTGGTACATGCTAATTATTTTGAAGGGAACCAGTTGCTTCTTCTGATAAGCATTCTCAATGTGTCCTGTAGTTAGATGTTTCACAATGCAAATTCAAGCCAAATCCTATAAACTCTTAATAAAAAATTATCGGATTCTCTCGTGTTTCTCCAAGCAATTCCAATTGCTGCTCTTCTTTTCTGTCTTCCCTATCATCTCTCTATTTTCTGGAATTATCTGTTCGTGTGCATCAGTGTATCAGAGCCAGGTTCTTGGATTACCAGCAGTGTCCCTGGGTTACCAGAATCTTTTGATACACTAGACCAAGTGGCTGGTTTCTTATGTGTCTAAGATGATTCCATTTCTACCAGATAGGTAGGCTTCTTACCAACACCACCTAGATTTTAAGCAGCATCTGCTCAATCATTTTGCCCAGTTCTGTTCGTAATTTTTCCTGACCAAACCCATCTCTGCATGGAATTTGGGTACACAACTAGTCCAGTGCACTGCCCGATCTCGGTTGAAATATTTTGCTACACGCCTCCTTTCCTATCCCTCTAGATTTTCTTAATTATTATCTGCTGTAAGTTCTAAGTATTATGGTGAAATTTCAATGAATAAAATGCTGGGGAATATTGGGCGCTTGGTACTTAAAAATAGAAAGAAGATAACTACAGTTGCTGCTTATTTTTGAAAATAGGAGAGTTAGCACTGGAACGAGGGTTAGAATGTTTGAGGGACATAGCTCTGAAACAGGCCACCTTTTAGCTTGCAGTCTGCATTTCATCTATTTTCCATGCACATTGCTGTTTCAGTTCTCTTGAAAAGCACTTGGTATTACACCAATTTTGGTTTGATTGGCAGTTGTAATGAAGTCTGAACTCCATCATTTTCCTATAGCCTCCTGTAGAACTAAATGATACCATGTGTCCATATATATACTGGTGTTTATATTGGGGGTGACTATTACGAGATAAGCTGTGGCAGATCTCATTAGAATATCTCACGGTTCCTCACATATTATAGTTGAATTTAATAACTTCCCTAGTTATTGAATGCATTAATATTCTAATCATTGTATTGGTTCCTAGGAGGCTGAGACATATTGGTAGTTATCTGCAATGCTGACTCACATGCAGTGGAATTTCAACCTTTTTTTTCCTGTTTGTAGGAAAATTCGGCATAAGAATGTTGTTCAATTCATAGGTGCATGTACAAGAGCTCCAAATCCCTGCATTGTAACTGGTATAATCTAAAGAAGTTTTCCAGCTATGATTTATCATGCTCTACAAATTTTTTTCCTTCAGTGCATAAAATTTTGAAACTTTTTCTTCTAAAATGGTGCTGTTAAGTGTTGCTGTTTTTCATCTTTACCAGATATTATCTATAATTATGTTGCTAGAAGGGAACAATTCTGGCTTTGGAGTGCAAACTGAGAGATTGACACAAAACCTACCATTACAAATTTAGTGTCTGAATTCCCATCTGTATACCAAAATTTAAAAATTCTGATCCGTATGCCTTTTTATCCCTTTAATTCTATGATGATAAACTCTGTGACTTTATCAAAATAGAAACATTTCTTTTCATTTTATAGATAGCCAATTTTTGATAGTGATATTTGTGCTTTATCAGAATTCATGGCCAGAGGTAGCTTATATGACTATTTGCATCAGCAAAGGGGAGTTTTTAAGTTGCCATCTCTACTCAAAGTAGCCCTTGATGTTTCCAAGGGAATGAACTATTTGCATCAAAACAACATTATCCACAGGGACCTGAAAACTGCCAATCTTTTGATGGATGAAAATCAAGTAAGATACGTTGTTAATCCAGTCATTGATTGATTAATTTTCTATTAAAAGCTATTGTTTTGTTTTTTTCCTTATGAATTCCTACTGGGATTATGTTATGCTGTAAATTCTATAATAGATTGTGATTTTTGTCCTAAAATTATTGGTCTGTCCTTTACAGGTTGTTAAAGTTGCCGATTTTGGAGTTGCCAGAGTGCAAGCTCAATCAGGAGTAATGACAGCAGAAACTGGAACATACCGATGGATGGCTCCTGAGGTATGCATTTTTCTTAGACATTTTGTTTCTACTTTGTGTTCTTTACATGATAGTAGTTTAGCTACTCCCGATGATTTTGTATTTCACTTTGCTATCTTATGTTCACGATCATAAAACACGTGTTATGGTGTTGAGACTAATTCCCATGTCAGGACCATGTACTTTTACCCCATTGTATTCCAGATGATTAATCTCTTTTTGTTATTTGATCTGCCACCTTGTACTGTAGACTTATCACTTGAAGCAAACAAGAATTTGAATTCTAGAAAGGGGCTCTAATCTAATATTACATTCCTCAATCTTAATTAATATAGGTTATTGAGCACAAACCATATGATCACAAGGCAGATGTTTTTAGCTTTGGAATAGCACTCTGGGAGCTACTGACAGGAGAAGTAAGTCATTATTTTATGAGTAAGAATTTTGGTTTTCGATTGTGCATACTTGTCTATGGCAAACTTTCTTTCATCTACAAGTACGATCATTTGAGATTTGATTTCTTTATGACTGATTTATTCTTACATTGCAACTGCTAGATTCCATATTCTCTCTTGACTCCATTACAAGCAGCAGTTGGTGTGGTGCAAAAGGTACGTATATTTTTGTATAAATATGAAAATTCGGAAATTTCGTTCTGTGTTAATGAGGATATTTTGTTTATAACAATCTAATGGTCTTTTCAGAGTCTACGTCCTACAATCCCAAAGAATATACACCCAAGACTAGGAGAACTGCTTGAGAGATGCTGGCAACAGGACCCAACTCAAAGGCCTAACTTCTCTGAAATTATAGAAATCCTTCAGCAAATAGATAAAGAGGTACAGTATGGCTTGCCTTTTGTTTTATCTCATTAAACAATTCTAAGCATGGTACTATTGAAACAGGTTGCAGATAAGGGGGAAGATTGCCACATGAGCAAGTCATCTGGCGGCTTTTTCTCATCAATGTTGAAGGGACACCATTAACTCCAATAGTAAAGAGGATTCTGTGAACTACATGTATGATTGTTTGAATACATGGTCCGTATTTCATCATATTATATATAGCAATGATGAACTATTCAGTACAGTGATGTGCATGTGGAGAGTGATTCAGTTTTTAGCAGTATTTAAGTTACAATTGCTCTCTTTGGTTTCTAATTTTATTTTTTTCTGTAAGCTGTTATGTGAAAACCCTAATACTTTGACTTTTCATTTCTTCTGTTTTTGCAATCTGTAACATGGATCCTCTAAAAAAATCTGTTCATCTTGATCACATTCCTGGATCATGACTTTAAATTTTTCTTGTTGCTTACAATCTTGTGAAAAGAGTACACGTATCGTTGTTGGATTGGAAACTTTGCGATGGAAAAGGTTATGACCTAAAACTAGAGCAAACAGTGTTCATGGTCAGTAGAAAATGAAGGCGACACTGGCTAGGTGCATCGCCTATCACTCACTGTACCTGCCGAGGAGTTGGCGGGCACGAACCTTGACCTGTAACCTGACAAGTGCATGCATGCAATTCATTGCTATTTGTACTTGTTTCCTTACATACGCCCCTCGGGCAACTGCTTGCAGCTTAACCAGGCTTCTCAATGCTCTATATGCTCGTCTTGCCTGTTCATCATTCGAGAACACGAAATGGTTAGTTTACATCTAAAGTGTTTGAAAAAGAAATATAAGTTATTGTAGTTACAAGATGACCCCTGAAAACTGATTGGATCTTAATTGCTGCAATATCCTCTCTGGTTAAATTTTTTGTCTGAAATGATGATCTCGATGAAGGTGAAATGTTGGGGAAGTCTCTAACTTCTTTGATCATTGACTGCTGGCTGAGATTTTCGCTATGAGGGATGACGATATCTCTTTGGTGGGATGATTTGATGAACTTCTTTCTAACTGTGTTGAACCAGTTTCTAGCAGTGCCCATCTTTGCAATGTCTGTCGGTTTTTCTTTTTCTATGTTTTCCTATCTGGTATGATGTCCTCACCTTCGCAGGACCAAGAAGGGGTCGCTTTTAAAGGAAGGAGTTGTGCCGTGCGCACCATATTTGTGAGGGTATAGTATAGTTTTAATCTTTCTTGTCAAATAATGCTTGTCAGACTGAGAACGTGGCACGATGGATATATTATTTATCCATCCCCACCACTGTGTGCAGGTTTGAAGCATTCTACCACACCGGCTAACACAATCCCAACCAACCTTTAGGCTTTAGCTAGCTTCAGTGGTTTTGGATAATTTTGTGTTGGATTAATTTTTGAGTAATTTCGTATAAAGTCAATTTGAGGGTCATGTTGGGTTGTTTTTCAGGTTTTTTGGGTTTGATGATTCTATTTTTAGGATTTCATCGTTATAGTTTTGGGTCATTTCAAGTTCCAATTACTTCAAGTTTAGGTCACTTCGAGTGACTTGTTCAGCCATTTCAAGTTCGGCTTAATTGCATTTGGGCCAATTTGGGCTTGAGTTAACGGGTTTGATTAGTTGACTTTTTATGATTAAATTAGATTAGATCAAATTTAGATTGACTAGCGGAATTTACATGTTTAGCTAGCTTCAATGCACTGATTAGTGGATATTATGATGATAACAATTATCCGATGATTGGTTGAAGGATGGTAAATTATGTGCTTACAATAGCTAAAAGATCGGTGGCTGGCATTAGTGACCTTTTCCAAAATAGCCAACTTTGCATCGACAGGCAATTCTAAAACTTCAAAGGGACCATAGAAAAAAGGGAAGGAGGGGGGGTGTTTTATAAGAAAAGGTTTCAGTCCATTTGCAGAGCAGATAATAATAGTTCTTTGTCAGTCCTGAAAGCATAAACAATTTTTTTAGAATTAAAACATAGCTAAGAGCAACTGTAAATTGCCAAAGCTCCATTCAATCAATGCTCTGTCACCGACATTATGCAAGTGCCAACGAACAGTAAGCAACCTTAGACTAGAAGTAAAGCTAGCTACTACCTTTGCAACACAGGGTTGATGTCCCGATTTTGCTTCAAAGAGGGTAACTTTAGAGATAAATTAGCTGAAGAAGAAATTAAGGTAATAACTTGAGAGAGAGAAATTAATTGCAGTGGACCAAAACAAGCTAAAGAAGAAAGGTGGAAGTCAATGCTTTAATGTATGGAATTTTATGACACAAGGACTCGAATCTTTCAGATTCAATCAATCAGACCCCAAACTCAATTAAAGTTAATTTGATCAAACTCAAATTGGCTCGATATCAAAATAACTTGAATCGACCATAATCTGAAAAAGTTCTTAACTGTAATGATCTAACTTGAGCTTCAATTCCGAATAAATTGTTTTAGACTCCTATGTGGATGACGTGGCTTAGCCCGAATCTAGCTTGACGTTTGTCATTTATTAGGGCCAAGGTATACTTTTTTGGGTAAATTCATTCACTCATCTCATTATAGTGAGCCCAATGAACCAATATGGGCTTTTTGAAGGTAAAATTGTCCCCATTTCTCTTCAACTTTTTTGAGCTTTCAACAACTAGCGATAGCATCACGACTGTCACGAGTGTGGCTGATATCTACGAACTTGACTTTCAGATTTTTTTTTTTTATTCTTTTAAGAAATGGACTCTTGAATTGAGCTTGTTGCTTCGTTGTGCAATCTGGGTATTAAAGAAAATGGCCAGTTTCATTGGTTTATCAGCTTCTCAAAGTCAATTCTTGTATCGCTTCTCTCTCCCTATCTCTTCTCCTGCCTTCATTTCATCTTCAGTTCATTTAAAAGTACATTTCTTTGCCCCCATTGCTCTCTTTCTCTCTTTCCTTGTTTGATTCTAATCATTACTAATTCTGGGTTTTTTTTTGTGTTTTTGAAGAAGCAAGCGCCGGTTCGGAGAATGCTTGTGCTTCCTATTAAGTGTTCATCTTCAGGGCCGAGTCAAGATACTGAGTCAGAAGCTGAAACGACGCCAGTTCCATCTTCTTCTTCTTTTTCTAGTTCATTGGCTTCGAGCAATTCCACGTATACTTGGCGTGCTGGGATTGGTGCCGTTGGGATCATTGAAACTGCTTACTTGACTTACCTCAAGCTCTCCGGTTCCGATGCCTTTTGCCCTCTTGGTGGTGGTAGTTGTGGTGATGTCCTCAACAGTGATTACGCCTTCATTTTTGGTATTTAATTTCTCTATTTTTGAAGATTTATTTATTTATCTATATATAAAGTTGTTGGGTTGAATGTGGAAACGAACCTGTATTCGTAATTTTCAACTGTGTTACTACATGCTTTAATGTCATAATCTTAGCCTAGGCATAAATTTTCAATTTGATTGTGGAAACCCCAAAAATGTTTTCTGAGGTAGCATGTTTGAAAGTGGATAATAATCGTAATAATAATTATTTGTGCTTATGCATTTATCAGGTGTTCCTCTTCCGTTACTTGGACTGATTGCTTATGGATTTGTTACGACACTCAGCTTGAAGTTGAGCGCGAAGAACTTACCTTTTGGGATCAATGAAACGACGGGTCGCTTGGTATTGCTTGGGAGCAGTACCTCCATGGCTACTGCTAGTGCATACTTTTTGTACATACTGAGTACAAAATTTGCTGGAACTTCTTGCACCTACTGTCTAGCGTCGGCTTTATTATCGTTTAGTTTATTTTTCATTAGCCTAAAGGTCAGTATCAATTTGTTAGATGAAATTTTGCCGGATTTATGCTTATAACCTGGTATACTCGGATTTTCCATTCTATTGTAGGATGTTGGGTTACAGGAGGTACAGAAAGTGGTGGGTTTACAAGTATGCATTGCAAGCTTGGTATTTGCCACGTTAAGTACATCATATAGCAATTTACCATCTGCTCCTTCAAGGTGAGTGGATGTAAATTGCTTATAGCATCTCTTTTGTTATTTGGATGGATATCTTTTTTTCAGCTGTCTTTTATCTTCAATTCTTTCTCTAAAGATATGGCTGCTATACTTATTTCTCCATTTTATCTTTGCCTTCACAGCCAAGCTAATATTGATCTTCCATATTTTACAACTGAGATAACAAAGGAATCAAGTCCTTTTGCGCTTTCTCTTGCAAGGCATCTACATTCTATAGGAGCTAAGATGTATGGGGCTTTTTGGTGTTCTCACTGTCTAGAACAAAAAGAGGTGCCTTTTTTGCTTTTAGTTCTCTCTTAGCGGTTCTAACTTAACTGTAAGGTACCCTTCGAATTCTCTGATGAATACAGGGTATTTATGAAGTTTTGCATATTGTCAAGAAATAATGCACTTTGAGATACGTTCACCGATTATTATTGTCATGTCAAAGTTCTAAGAATTCACTAAGGTTTTGGCCAGAAAAGAAAAGGGACCATAGGTGTTGCAGTTGTAACAAATGCTTGGTTTCAGTGATGTTGTGTTTTGACTTCCAAAAAGAAAGTGGTCTCTTTAAATGAATTAAGTAATGTGATGAAGTAAATGAGTATCTTTGGAATCCTTGTCCATTTTCATATTAATACCAAATTATTTGGTATGTCAGTCAAGAGCTGGATATGTTCAGCAATCCCCATAGGAATAACATTACTCTTTCGAGCATCTAGAACTTATAGGAATTGCTAGGTACCGCCTAATATTGGTTTCGCCATGATACTTGGCTTCTCATATTAGATTTGATTAGGAAGACGAGTCTAATGCTTTCTTTCTCTAAGAATAGCCGTGTTAAATATATATATAATCACCTACTTTTTGCACTGATCATCTGTTTCCCTTTACTTATTTTATGGGAATACCTGTGCCTTTGATTCTTTTGTAAGTATGACATTCATCGGCATTGATTTCTCTTACCAATGCAAACAGATGTTTGGACGTGAGGCAGCAAAGTTGTTGGACTACATTGAATGCTTTCCCGATGGATATAAGACGGGAACAAAAATGATCAAGGCATGCACAGATGCAAATTTAGAAGGATTCCCAACTTGGGTTATTAATGGTCAGGTGAGGAAGCCTTTCCCTTTTGTAATTCTCCTCATCTTTAGACCATATATGTTCATAATACAGGTATCTTTTGCTTAAATGTCGTATCAGAATAGTCTATATTCTCATATAAGCATCTACGACTATACCATTTTCCAGGTTTTGAGTGGAGAGATGGAATTGGAAAAACTTGCCGAGGTATCCGGCTTCCAATTCAATGAATAAGTAGACTATAATCTACACTGGCATTTGTACAGCTTACAGAAGATTTGCTTGCGCTGGCTTAGATTTCAAAAGATGGAAAGTCTGTTTCTCTCGGTCACGCGCACGTAGGATTCGATCTATATAACAAATGTAGGAAGCACAAAGGTATGAAAATGGTAGATATTTCAATCCCCTCTTATATAATCCATGTATGAAACCTTTGGTGTACTTTGAGAGGAGCTGTCACCTTAATTATGATTATTAAAATGTTACTTATTTGCTTGCCATGAATGGCTAAAATGCCAAATTTTCTTCTTGGTGTTATTGTGAACTATTTTCTAGGACATGGACCACATGGTCCCCCACAAGGTCCCAACAGTTTGATATCAGATGTTTCGAATGTTGTTTAATCCATTTTCTTCAATTTGGTTATGGGACCTAGGTGGTTTTAGAAAGGATAAGAAAAAAAAATCCTAGTAAAAGATCAATGAAACTGGCTTTTTTATTTGACAAAGACAAGACAACCAACTCTTCAACTAGAATGGAGTTTTGTTTTGGTGAGTGATGAATAAATTATTATTATTATTATTTGCAGCAATATTTTACATTGATGTTTGATTTTGTTTCAATCCTTAATTTTCTACTTTAAACTTAAAATCAAGTTTCTCAACCTTTTTCAAGATAAATTAAGGAAGGAAAAAATGTCAAATTATGGTTTTGGTCCTTCTATTATGTTTAAATTCGAGATTTAATCCATATATTAATTTGACATATTTTGATCTTTTACTATTATAATGAAGTTACTTAGTTTGATGTGGATTGTTTCTTAGAAAGTTTAATTATGAATTTCATCTTTTATGAAAGAAAATTGACAAGTTAATCATTTCATTTTAAAATGTCAGAATTTGATTCGTATTTTTTTTACAAAAATTGAAAATTTGGTCTAATTGTGTAACACTATTTAACGGCTTAAGTTCATATGTTTATAATTAAATTAATTTCTTAGTTTTCATAAAAAAAATTAAAATAAAGAGATTAAATTTTCAATTTTTATAAAGTAGTGGGATGTAGTTCACAATTAAACCTGTTGAAAAAAGTCCCTTTTAACTCATTATGCACATATGAACTTTTTGTATAGATACATTAATCATTTAATTAATTAATGGAATTAAAAAACAGTTGAGGGATTAAATTATGTGAAACTAAAATACAAAAAATAAATCACAAAATTTAGCATACTAGAAGGACTAAAACCATAATTTAAGCCGAAAAAGCCTTCAAAAGAAGGGACCCAGTCAAGCTCATGACCCTGGCGCCACAATGGAAGATGCTTCAGAATATTCCCCTTATTATTCAAACATAAAATGACAATTGACTTTACCCTTGAAACCCCATCCAAAGTTTCCTCTATAAATATAATTTCAATCTTTATCCTCTAATGATTCAAATTTACTGCTTACACAGAATAACAATGGCATCTCAAATTTCAGAGTCCGATCTCCTTCACAAACTCGACATTTTCAAGATCCAAGGCAAAGATAAACGCGGCCACAAGATTCTCCGCATTACCGGAAAATCCTTCCCCGGTAATTTTTTTTATTATCTTTTATTGTAATTCGATTTCAATTAGGTTTCTGATTCTGATTACTCTTTTTTTTTTTTTTATCAGCTCGGTTTTTGAGCGTTGATGTTTTGAAGGAGTATTTAGATGAGTATATATTTCCAAGGCTTTCAAAGAAGCCGTTTTCGGTGTTGTACATGCATACCGGAGTTCAAAGGACCGACAACTTTCCGGGAATCTCAGCCCTCCGATCAATCTATGATGCTATTCCGGTCACCGTCAAAGATAATCTCCAATCCGTTTATTTTCTGCACCCTGGCCTCCAGTCTCGGCTCTTCCTTGCCACTTTCGGCCGCCTTTTCTTTGGCGACGGGTAATATTAACATAATAAACCAATGGTCAAATTCTGGATTTAGTCCTTCTAACTATGTTGAAATTTAGTATTTAGTCTTTAATCCAATTGTTAAGTATTACCGACACGATTTTTTAACTATGGAATGCTATAATGGTTAGGTTGTACGGGAAATTGAGATACCTTAGCAGGGTGGATTACCTGTGGGAGCACGTAAGGAGAAACGAGATTGAGGTCCCTGATTTCGTGTATGATCACGATGAAGATTTGGAGTACCGTCCGATGATGATGGAGTACGGTTTGGATAGTGATGATCCTCACCCTAGGGTCTACGCCGCACCGGCAGTCGCGGTTGATTCACCTTCTGCTTCTATCTACTCCATGAGATGCATCTCATAGAGACAAATTGTAATTAATTATAAATTAGCAGGCATATGATATGATAAGCTCTTTTTTTTGCAACTTTAGTTCATTATTATTAGATTATTACATCAAACATAAGAATTTCGATATGATTCCGGCTAAACAACGCCGATACCAAAGATAGGGTTGAAGGAAGCATCGCGGTTCAATTTAATGGCATTTGCTATTGAGAAGATCTCACCATCAAAGCTTGAAGACGAACCTTCAAACATGAGATTGTTACCAACCTTCCATTGATGCCAACAGAGAGATATGTAAATAGTAAAGCATATCATATGGTATACTTAGGGGAAAATAAATTTGAGTCTATTTTGAATAATAAATTAGTATAAATATATATTTAGTGAGTAAATTAATCTCTTTTTTCACAAAAATTATATAAAGAAAATTCAAAATAATTTTCAAAATTTTAAAAAAATATAAAAAATTTAAAAATTTTCCAAAAAAATAAAGTTAAAAATTTATTTTTTTTAAAATTAATAATATTGTGACTTATTTTATCATGTAAAATATATGGTTTCAGATTTATGTGCTCTGACATAAAATTAATTATACTGTAACAAGATTTTAATTTGACATGTTTAGTCCTATACATTATTTTGTTAAATTTTCAATCTAATTTTACTCTTAAACAGAGGCGAAGCCAGGGGGGCTGGCATGGGCCTCGGCCCCCCTAAAATGTAATATTTTTGTTTAAGCCCTTAAAATTTTTTAAAAATTTTAAATTAGTAAAGATAAAATTACATTTTGGCCCCCCTAAAATTATAAAAATTTGATTTAATCCTTTACAAATTATAAAGATATAAATTATAAAAAATTAAAATTTCATCCGACCCCCCTAAAAAATTATCCTGGCTTCGCCCCTGCTCTTAAAAAGTAGTTTCAATATGTTAGAATGAGGTACATGAGCTGATTATTCTGTTAATTATGTTTAGTTTTTAATAGTAGAAATGAATAAAAAATTTAATTAAAAAAAGACCAGTTCACTCTTTGATGATTTAAGTATAGGACTAATTTGCTTATTTTTTGAGTAAATAGGATAAAATATAATCTGATTCTTAGTATAGGGAACTCCATTGTACTTTTACCATTACCTCCCTCGTCTTGATTCCCAAGCCCAGTGTAAATTGAGTGAGAGGCCCAGTTCAGCTACATTGTTAACAAAATTGGGTCAACAAGGAAATGGACACATCGGCCATTTTTAACCTCTTCTTCTCCGTCCCTATGGCTCCATTTTAAGTCCCTGAACAATATCGCTTCAACAGTGAACTGTCGTCGGCCAATTTACTTTCGAAAGCACAGCTTTGAAATTGCCCTTTGCTTGGATAGTAGGTAAACTTTAAAATTTCATATTTTTGGAAAATCTTTAGAAACAGTCATTGAGTTTAGTGTTTCACTGTTTCATGGTTTTTTTTTTTTTTTGACAGGAAATGGTTTTCTTGTGCTGGGCTCGACCTTCACCCGAGCAGCAGAAATCTTGTATTAACAAGTACTAAAAAGCATGCTATTAGTTGATTTTCTAAATTCAAAACTGGGTATATTTTCTTTATTTTTCTGTATGGGAATCTGCTCATTTTCATGTTTAAAAATTATAACCAGGTCAGGCGCATTCAATTATGACACCAAATATAAAGGAGCTACTTCAAAGCCTGTGTCTTGTATCAAAGAAGACAAGGAGCTTTCCAAAGATGGTTATTTAATAAACCATGCAAGGGTTTTGATCGGTTCTGGTTTTGAGACCTATGAAAAGGGCAAAACAGCATTGCAGAATTGGAAGTTTGTGGCTTTTTCTTGTATATTATGTTTTGGTATATATTGAGAGAGGCAGGCATATATATATATATATATATGTAATGTAAGTTGCTATTGGTTTTTTGCAGGCATTTTGGATTAGATTGGGCATTTGTTGATCCCAAAACTCCAATTCAAAATGGGGCTAAATTCTGTGTTTGTCTCAAGGAATTTTTACCATGGGTCATTATGCCTCTCCAAGTGGTGTATGTGAATGAAAACACTAGGGCTAAAACTAAGAAGAGCTTAGCCTCTTTTGGTTTTGGTAGTGGCACATTACAAGGTCACCTATTGGTTAGTACTTTTTTTTTGGTTGGCAATGGCTGATTATCAGTATGAAGTTCCTTTTTTTTCTTTTTCTGTTTCCATTGTTGCTTATTGCTGCATATTAGATAGCCCGATTGAGGTAAAAGTACCATGATGGCTCTATACTAGGGGCCGGATTGTATTTTGCCTTTTTCACTCAAAAACTGGGCAAATTAGTCACTATACGATAACTCGAAGAGCAAATTGGTCATTTTGTTAAAAATTTCATTCATTTTTACCTTTAAAAACTGTTCTTTGTATGCTAGCATGAAGTACATGTGGCATGTCACGTGTCACTATCTGGTTTTTCCATTAGCCATATTAGTTATTACCAGTATAATTGGATGAATTTTTTTACAGAAATGATCAATTTACTCTTTGAGCTAACGTACAGGGATTAATTTACTCATTGTTTGAGTAGAAGGAGCAATACACAATCTAACTCCTAGTACAAGGGATACTTTTACCCCTGATTGATGATAACCTTTGATAACAAGGTATTGGACATTGTTTTTTACTGGAAATCAGGCTGGGGAAGAACGGTTTACGATCGAGTTGGACGAGAACGATCAAGTGTGGTATGAAGTACTTTCCTTCTCGAAGCCTGCTCACTTTCTGTCGTTTATCGGTTATCCTTATGTTCAACTTAGGCAAAAATATTTTGCTCATCAGTCTGCCAATGCTGTTCTGAAACATGTGTAGCAACTCTATGTATATGGAATCATATAGCTACTTAGTATGTTTGGTTGACTCGAGAAATTGAAACCTTTGAACCTTAAGAGCCTCATTCTTAGTAAAATATTTCTATTTACAGATATATATGATGGCATTAGCAAATCACATAAACCTACTGCTTTGCAAACTCGAAGCACTAGAGGGTGGCAGGAATCAACTATCTGAAAGATCCCCAACTCTTCAAAATCAGAGAGACGACGACATATTCGTCTCTAGCCAAGCAATGGCACAAACCAAACCTTGGCCTCACCGGGATGCAGTCCACTAAAGAAGAAACAGGAGAGCACCAACAAACAAAAGCATAATAAAAACATAAAAACATAGCCTAAAAAGAGAAGAGAAGAAAGGGGTGGAGAAGGAGCACATGGTACTAAACCTAGTACAAGAGGCATAAAAATTGAACAGAAATCTAGTACAAGTTAAAAACTTTTGCAGAGCCTGGAACATGATATATCAATTACCCTACCAAATTCAATAGTTGAAATGCTTTAAAAAGCTTAATTAAAGCTTGAACCTGCACACTGTTCTAAAACATAACTATCCAATAAACAGAAAAATCTATGCTTTACAGTCCATCAATGCATGTCTAGGATAAATGAGCTAACAATCCACATGAGAAACAACTGAAAATGTCTATGCCAATACAAGGGAACAATAACCTAAGCTTAAAAATGATTGCAATCTTACAATGTCTGTCTGGTTTTTTAGTTATTGTGTGATAAGACAATTCTTCACAAACATCAGTGAAGCACTTATTTTCCACATAATGATCAAACAAGACAAATCAAGAAAACAAACTTAAACAGATTTGTTCACCTTTAGAAACAAGCAATGACGAAAGTTGATATAAAGAAGATACCATAATGATACCTTATGAACACAAGACCTGAAATCATAGTTACATCTAATGTCATGTTCCATATTAATTTGCAGTGAACCATGATGGAGGACAAAACATATCAGAGCAACCAGGGAAAGATAATATGCTCCCAATCCTTCGATCAGCCAAGTCGAAGACAGAAACACCATGACTTTTTGATCCTATAAATTCATCACCCTTGAAATAAATACAATTCCCTTTATTACATCCACTAAGTTCCTTAATTGGAACAAAGAAATTTAATACCTTTCCCAAGAACAAAATCTGATCATTTAGACTCGTGATCTCAATCCATCTTCCCCAATCTTCATCCAACTTATAAATCTTAAAATCAACCACACTTGGATCCCATTTACCATAAGGATTTTGACTTGTTCTAGCTCGATCAAAGTATCTATCAGCTACATAAAGTTGTTCAGAACATACCACTAAATTTTTCTTTTTACCACCACTTAAAACAGGAGGAGTGTATTGTATCACCTTTAAAGAAGAAGAATCAACAAATGAAACAGTTCCCCATCTGTCTATAGCAATAAATTGTCCTTTATAAACTGCAATATCATCATAACGAAACTTGTTACTTATTTCCTTCATATGTTCATCCCCATTTCTCCATAAAAGCAACCTTCCATGGTCACAAAGAACAAGAACCATACAAACCTTGTCATCATACTCTGGCAAAATAACAGCTTTTAATACATTTGAATGACTAATTTTGCAAATATACCCTCGGGTTATTTCCATTATTGGGTAATCCAGCAAGTTTAAAACTTTGGGGAATTCCTTAATTGGGATATCTGAAATGGGATTTATGATACGAAACTTACCTTCTTGTTGGGTGTCTTCAAGCTTAAGCAATGAAGATTGATTGATGATACACACAGTAGTTTTAACAATAGATGAAGGCACTGTATCGTAAGGTGATGATTCAGCTTCTAGTTCAGGATCGTATGATTCATAGAAGGGTAAAGGGATTCGAATAGTGTAATCGGGTTTGGGTTCTTTAAGGAGGGTAATTTGGAGTTGGAGATGCCAATTATTTGTGTGAGAAAGGGGCAATGAATATCGCCATCGCCTACATACGCTGCGAAATCGGATCATATCGAAGTGACCGCTGACATATTGACCGATCTTTGTCAACAGTTCGTCGGGGAGACCTGACCAATCTCTTCTACCCATTCACACAACACTTTTTTCTTGAAAATCCGCAAACTGGACGGAGTTGCTGATGATGCGAATGGAAAACTAAAAATCCCTTTTCTATAACTGGAACTGCAGCAGTTTCGTAAGGTTCAAGAAACTAACGGAGCAATAGAGGCCAATAATATAGGGGCGAATGGTAAATGTGGTATGAAATTTTTAAAATTTTAAATTAATAAAGGTAAAATTTCATTTTGACCCCTAAAATTACAAAAAATTGATTTAATTTTTTAAAAATTATAAAAATATAAACTATTAAAAATTAAAATTTCATTTTGGTCCCCTAAAATTTTTTTTTGGCTTCTCTCTTGTGTGCAGGTATCATTTTTTTATAGTAGAAACAGATAGATTTTTAACAAAATGATCGATTTGCTTTTTGATATAACATTCATGGACTAATTTACTTATTTTTTGAATTAAAAAAATGTAAAAATACAATCTAATTTTTCATACAGAAACTTAAATACTGGTACAAACTTGTTACAAGACAAAATAGGGCGGCAACCATCTCATTAAACAAGGTTTTAACACTTTGTACAACATACATTACGATTGGATATAGCTAAGTAAAATCCAAACATGACAACTGCATATCAATAATTTAACCTAAAGTTAAATTATTATTTGGGGCCTAAACGAGATAATTATTTTCACATTGCGATTAGCTGAATTTTTGTCCTACATTAAAGTCTAAACTATGCAACTATCCCCATATTCGGGTTGAAACTTTTCTTTTTGTCCAAGTTAATCCCTAAACTTGGCAATTATACCTATATTAGGGCATAAACTTGGCAATTGTTTCTGAATTGAGACTTGAACTTGATGGTTTTTAAGGAAATATCAAGGATTAACTTGGACAAACAAAAGTTCAAGCCTCGATATGGGGAAATTTCCAAGTTTAAAACCTAACTTGGACAAAAAAAAATTCAGGCAATAATGTGAGAACAATTGCCAAGTTCAGGGCTTAACTTGGAGAAAAAAAAATTTAAACCCCAATTTAGAAATAATTGTCAAAGTTTAGGTCCCAAAAAATAGTTTAACCCTTTTAACTTTAACATATTTGTTCACAAACAAGCAATGAGGAAAATTGATATAAAGAAGATACCATAATGATGCCTTATGAACACCCTGCTAATGTCATGGTCCATACTAATTTGCGGTGAACCATGATGGAGGAGGCCAAAGTATATAAGAGCAATCAGGGAAAGATAATATCTTGCCGATGCTTCCATCGACCGAGTCGAAAACGCGAATGCCATTGCTGTTGGTACATAGAAGCTTAACTCGAAATTTGAAACTCGCTTGAGACCAACTAGAGATGTTATTGAGCTACTTAAGCTCAAGCTTTCCAATAGACTTGGCTCAACTCGATCACACCTTTACTAATACTCATACCTCCAACCCTTTAAGTTAAAAGAAAATACGTGTTTAAGGACATTTGAACACGTATCCTCCTAATTATTACAATAATAACGATATCAACTAAATTATTATATATAACATTATTCACATATAGATTATTTAGTGTGTATATATATTTAATATGTAATGATTAAAATAAAAATAAAATATAAGAATTGCCCCATTTTTAAGCAATGAATCAAGCTTAAATACTCATACAAACTTGTATTTACACGACAAAATAGGGTGGCAGGCACCTCATTGCTACAAAATACATAGGATTCTCTGCAATTATTGAATAGAAAAAAGGTTTGAACTTATATAATCATGTTTATTTGATTCCATGCTTGGATTAAAAGGACAGAACATCCCAGATTCTGTCTTTTCTTTGGGTGTTAAAAACAAAGTGGGGGATCCTAAATGTTAACCCCCAGCAACTGACTGAAATTCGTGGGAACCATAATTGGCTCTGCTGCACCAAACAGAGTCAAGGCAGCCAATTCCGAAGCCCTTTGTGTCGGATGAAACCGGTCCCAAAACAAGTACTCGTCACGGTTCGAACAAAAGCTTGCCGTTTGATTGCAACCGTAAGTCCCATTCCCACAGCATGCAGCTGCAATGTTCTTCAAACCAAAGGCCAACATGTCCCCCGTCAAAACACCGGTCATCAAAAACGTATTCCCCACCGAATACTTCATGTCTTGGACAGTGGAGCTGAACTGTTCTAATGAGCTCGCAACGTCGAAATAGAATTGTACTGCCATCGCTTGAGCTGGTTCGAAGCAGCTGTTGTTACCGGTGAAGACAGCTCGAGCAAATGGGGTACACCCGATTGGTGGAACCGTTAAAATGCCGAACGTTCGTGCTCCAAGCTCGTATAGAGTCTGACATATATATGTAAAAGAAATTTAAAAACAGGTTTTAAGAAGTGAAACAAATTATAAAACAAGGCCAAATCAATGTCGGAACCTTTATATGGTATTCGTATGTGGATATAAGGGTCGCATTGAACTCTGCTAAGGACATTGGTTTGCTGAGGTTAAGCAGATATTCAAACATGTCGTTGCTTCCAGTGCTGATAAGAATGAATGCTTTCGACAGGATTTTATCGGTTGCTTCTTCACTCCCTGTCATGTTTGTTATGTTTGAACGAATGGTTGAAAACTGTTGGATCTGCTCCTCCAATGGGATCACCCTTTTCTGCATATATAATACGTATATACTTTAAGCCTAGTTTCAGAATTTACAAAAGGATTAATCTCACTGGACAACCTCAAAACTATAGCTTAGATTCTAAATTAGTGTACAAATTTTAAAACGTTTTAATCGAGTCCTCAAAGGGATATTGTTGAAAAACACTTACTGCCTTTCCAGTATCTCTTAAAACACCGGATCCTCCAGAGGCAAAGTTGGCACCTTGCAGTATATTCTTCTGGAAATTGGATGGATCATTGACAAGGTACAAAAATGGTGGTGGACTCTTCTCTAGACCTAACAGTCTCACTAAACAAAAACCAAACAAGTGATCATTGACATCAGTCAGTATATAGTGGAAATTATGGAAATGCATGGGGATTGTGTTGTGCTAGCAATGAAGAAACCAATGTTATGTTTCTATATACCTATCTGATCAGCAGTGTTAAGGCCATTGCTGAACCTCCCTGTTGGCTTCGAGTAAGGGAAATCGATACCGTTGAAGTAGAAATCCGCCCTTGCGGCGCACTCGGGTATGAAGTTGTTGGTACCGACGTCGAGGGTGGAGTCCCCAAATATATAGACGGCCGGTGGTGGTGGTGATGGTGCCTCAGCCTGGAGAAGTAGCAGTGAAGTTACCGCAATTGACACAAAAACACCATGAAAACATGTCTTTGCCATGTGACCGTGGCTATTCGACCCTGGATTCCAACTTATTATTAATTATATAAAAACTAAAACATGGGAGGTGATTATTGAGTATTTATAAATGTAACGTGAATTAGAAGTAAAGCTAAAAGGATTCCTTGTTTACAAGCTGTGAAGACAACGATTCTGCAGGGGCGGTGTATACTGTAAAAAAGAATCTACAAGAATCTGCAGGGGAAAATTATGTAGGTTTTGGGAGAGGATGATTGGTGAGAAAATTTACGTGGCGTGGCGACATGTCTATGCTGGATGTTCCAAATCCGACGTTAAAATCTCGATGTTGGTAGGGTTGTCTTTTCTTTGGAAGAAACTAGAAAACAGTGGCAGTCAGTTTCATCTTCCTCACAATTTTCTCCCATTTCATGCATGCCTCCAAATACTTATTTTACGTAAACAATGAAGTTTCCTCCGTTCATCTGCTTGCATTTGTGTCCTTTTTATTCTTTGATAGCGACAACTAATCCTTAATAAATCCCTTTGTGTAAACATTATTATCTATAAGTCTTCCTATGACTTCTAGGTACGTAGCAAAGTAGGTGAGCTGCAATGCCTCCATTTTTTAAGAACTAATTAAATGTAAAATTCACCCTTATTTTATATATATATATATATATATATATATATTTATCAAAATTGGTATTTAAAAGCTCGATATCAATAAAAATGTGACACGTGATATATTGTTATTGATCTAATGAGAAACGATTGTATGAAACAACGATGCCACGTCATCTGTATCCCTTTCCAATAGTTTTATGCCACATCGATTCTTATCACGAATTTCGAGATTTTCATCCTGAAAAAATCAAAAATCTCAAATTCGGGATAAGAATACTTGATGTGGCATAAAACTATTGAAAGGGATACGATGACGTCAATCACTATTTCATACAATCCTTTCCTTGATCTAATGGATTAATAATTTAAAATTAGATTTTGAGGGTAAAATGAGATGAGATTAATAATTTAAGTATATTTTTTACAACAAAAAAATTTAAATATGTAAATGGAAAATATGGTATAGTTTGAGGATGAATTTTGTAGTCTAATGGATCTTTAAACCATTAAAATTTATGGAACTTATTATTGGGTTTGGGTGGAAGATCAACAGCAAAGTAATCAAAGAAATCAACAAAATGGTCTAATTATATTTTAGTCCCTATACTATATTAAAATTTAAGATTTAATCCTTCTATTTAGTTTGGCATGAATTGATTATCTACTTTTCATTGTTATTAATATCTCCCAATTGATAAAATTGTTAGTTGCTACCATTAAGGTGATGAAGTGAAATTCTTTTCTTAAAAAAAAAATCTTAACCATTCAATTGACACGTAAATTTATTATTAGTTGAACATGGTAGACTAGATTATCACGTGGTTTTGATTGTATAACCAAAAAACAATTAAAAAAATCATGTAATCACTATAATGACAATAATTAATAGTGTTATCGATTGTACGTTATAAAAATAAAGGGACCAAACTATGACAAATTAAAATAAAGAGATTAAATCTCAACTTAATTTCATCATAGTAAAGGGACTAGAACGAGAATTAGACCAACAATAATTAATAGCAATGGAGTAGATGACTTTCATAGATACCTGCAAATAAAAACATGATAATGGGTCTGCACTGCAAATTAAAATACCAACTTATTTGGTTTTTTTATCAAAATAATATTAAAAAAATAATTACAAAAATAAGATAAATTGTAAATTAATATTTTACAATAAAATTGTTTTTTTTTTCGTAGAGAAAATCATATTTTCATAATTAATTTATAATTTATTAATTAATTTTTTTATTATTTTGATAAAAAAAAAACCTACATTATCTAACCGACAGCTGACATTCTTGTTCTCAATATAATAAAAACTGCAAAAAATGCAATCTTCCACGAACTGGGTTTTTTTCATTTCTTGTTAAAAGAGTTTGATTTTTTTTTTTTTTTTCGTTTCACAAATTTCCTATCTGCTGTTAACTTTTTTTCTTCTTTCGAAATTGAAAGAAGAGAAAAAAGGGAAAGCCTTGCTTGAAAAAGGGCTAAAAAATATTGACTTTTTTTTTTTACCATTATCGTGTCGTTTAATGATTTGATTTTTGAAATTGGAAATTTTGTTGTGTTGGGTGGTTTGTTTGATGACGACGGTGATGGGTATATGCCGGTCCTTTCGCGATCGAGCTTTCGCCCGGTTCTTTCACTGTTCCCCTTGTCTCTCCGATCCTGGTACAATTTTCTTTTTATGTTTATCTCATGACCAAGAACAAGAAGCTTTTTTTTTTTTTTTAGTATGTTTTGTTTCTTATAATTCAGTTGAGTTGTGGATAATTTAGTTTATTTTGCTTTCCATTTTGTTGGGTTTTGTCGAATTTCATGGGTTTTTTTAGCGGTTTTTATTATAATTAATTTGGAAAATTTTATGGGTTCTTTAGCTCGAAGATCATCATGGGGTTTGAAAGTGACATTAGTGATGCTACATCTGATTTTCGTTGGCATTCTCTTTGTTTTCGATGGTGATTTAATTGAGAAAACCAAAAAAGAACCCTGGTAATGTATCGATTACACTTCATAGTTCATTCACTGCAATTAGCTTTACCTTTTTTTTTTCAATGAAAGTTTATAAATTTGGATTCTTTTTGATCAATTTAGTTGTATAAGAACATCAATAAATAAAGCATCTTTCTTTTAATGTGTGTTTAATTCTTCCTCTTTTTTTTTTTTTCATTTTCTCAGGTACACTGCTTTATATTTGTTGTTGCTTTTTGCTACATTGGTACAATACTTTATTACTTCTAGTTCTTCTCCTGGGTAAATATCAATGTGGTTTTTTACTCCATAGATCATCGAAGTTTTGAAACTGTGTAAATTACTGATTGTGTTTTTACTGTTAATGTTTTTATGTCCTTTTTTCGGCTTTTAGATATGTTGTTGATGTAATGAGGGCTGTTAATGAGACGAATGTGATATATCAGGAGTCGTCAATGGCCTCAAAGTAAGCGTTTTCTTTTCTTTTATTGTTCCATTCATTGTCTCTTCCATTTCTTTAGAAGTGGGGTTTATGCTTGGAATCTTACTATTTATCGTGTTCTTATAATGTTTAAGCAAAGACAGCCTGCTTCAAGCCAAAATGGAAGCTTGAATGTTGTCACAGAAGGGAGTCAATCGGGTAGAAATTTCCAAGGGAGTAATCCTTCATCTTGGACGAAGTTGGTTATGGACATGTATCCCCCTGGAACATCCATTAGGTATGTAAAAACACTATTGACTTTGTGAATTCATGTTTATGGATCTGCATGGACACTAAGTGCCAGCTAAGTTAAGCAATCACGGTACTTTCTGTCATATATCACTTGCTGCTCTTCCGTTATATAAATCTTACACAAGTTTGCCTTTATATTTACTAAACATATGGCATATGAATCTTGATGTTTTGCGTGCTTTAACCCCATAAGCTTGAGTTTAATCTGAGTCTTGTCATGCAAACTACCAAGAAAAAGTTTAATTCAGTTTCAGGAACTTATTGAATATTAGAAAGCTACTGACTTTCTTTTGCATTTTGCAGGTCTTGCACTTGCTCCTATTGTAATGTTGAGCAGGTACCGATATTTAATTTTTTTACGTCTTTCATGTAGTAAACTTATTTTCTTTGAATCAACACTTCTTGCAGGGACAAAGCCAGAAATTTATCTTGGGGGGGGGGGGGGGGGCAAAATTAAATTATAAAATTTTAAAGGGGTCAAAGTACAATTTTATCTTTGTGTATGCTTGTTATTTTAGAATTTTAAAGGGATTAAACTACAAAATTTTCATCTTTGGAGGGGAGGGGGGGCCTTGGTTCCGTCTCTGACTTCTTGGTTATCTCTGTTTATATGTGTTGCTTACCTAGACAGAGGATCTTTATTGTTGACTTTGTATAATGTCTAGCACTAAAAAGATGCATGTGTGAATATTTGTAGCTTTGTCAGTGAGCATGGAGGTCAGTGTACTCGGAAAAAACATGTTAACATTAGTCATATTGTAGCTTTGATTGGATGTTAAATGTAAGAACTATGAAGAACCGCTTGTGTTTATTCAGCTATCCTTTTCGATGTTACTTAAATGTGCAATTAGTACCTTAGATAGCTTGTGATTGTTACTTATGTTTGTTTGTGTACAACTGCAGCCTCCACGAGCAAAGCACTGTCATGATTGTGATAAATGTGTTCTTCAGTTTGATCATCATTGTGTATGGCTCGGATCATGTGTTGGCCAGGATAATCATTGCAAATTTTGGTGAGTCTATATCATATTTGACATGGTATATAAATACGTCCAACATACGTTCATTTTGATTTTGCAAGCATGCTAAAATTCTATCATTTAAATATTGTTTCCTAATTCGGAACTCATCGGTCTCTCCTGTCACAATTTTTAAATTCAGGTGGTATATTTGTGAAGAGACAGCATTGTGTCTTTGGACTGGCATCTTGTATATTATGTACCTGAAAGCCAACATTTCGAGGGCTTGGTATGTTATATTACAAAGTACCTCTATAGTGTGACAATGGGGTGGTTAAATATCTATTGTTTGGCTTTTATTTTTTCATTTGGATCTTTTGCATTTACCTAGATCCGAAAATTTGACATTGAAAAATATTGTTTTAAGGTGGAAGGATGCCATTATGATTCTGCTATTGATCGCCTTGTCGATTTCCATAATTTTTCTACTATTGCTGCTGCTTTTTCACAGGTAACTTTTGTTTGCATTTCAGGTATTGTGATTAGCTTTAACGTTATGTACCGTGGACACTGGTTTATTAACCTTTATTTTTCGTGCAGTTATCTTGTTCTGACAAATCAGACGACTTACGAACTCGTTAGGCGCAGGCGTATCCCATATCTAAGGTACAATACCATGTCATAAGATTGAAAGACTTATCATGATTGGATTTTGATAGAACGCATTAATATGACATTTTCTTCATCACAGATAGCTATTAAGCGATCGACCATGTGTTCACGGCTTACATAATTGCTCATTTTCATTACATATGCAGGCGGATTCCCGAACGAGTATATCCTTTTAGTAAAGGAATTTGCTGGAATTTATACAACTTTTGCTGTGTTCGAAGCAGTATTTACAGTTTGGAACCTTTGCCCTCGTCTCAAGAACTTGAAGAAAAGGCAAGGCCTTACACTTGCTTAGACATTTTAACGTGTCGTTGCTGCTGATTCTTTTGGATAGTGTATCATTTTAGCCAAAAACAACTGTGATTTTAACCCGAATTTTTTTTTAAAGTGAGTGTGTCTAGAAGCAATCATTTCGTTCGTGAGTGCAGAATCGTTCTTTGCTCGTGGTTCGCTCGAGGTTGAGTTGCTTGTGATTCCTTTTTTTGTCTTGTTTTGCTGTGTTTTAAGGAGTTGGAAATTTTTGTCAACCATAAGCAGAAACAGCCATTGGAGTACGAGATTTTTCAATGCATTGTTTGGGATTTTCTGAACCTTGGTTGTTCAAATGTTGAAAATAAGCTTTAGAACATTAGGTACGATGCTGTCTCACAGCATGTGCTCTTACTGAGCGGCTAATACATTAGAAAAACGAACTTTTTACACTCTTTGCTCATACATACATACATACATGTGCTTATTGACATTCTCGAGGTTTAAAGAAACTCACTTTAATTCCTGGTTCAGGCATAAACAGGAACCCTAGGTGCAACTAATGCCCCCCACTCAATCCCAATCCCCAATGTCCCTATACCTCAAAATCCACAATTAAATTCAAAATAGAATTTCAAGCTTAAAACTTTATAATTTTAAGAAAGATTAAATCACAATCTTATTATTTGAGTCAAAGATGAAATTTTATTATATATAAATTTATAACTCTTTAAATTTTAAAAGGACTAAAAGGGTCTAAATTATACTTATTTTTTCATTTAAGTATCTAAAGTTTTTACTCAATTTACACAAAAAGTCTATGACATCTAGTAGAAGGAATTAATTGTTTATATACCATTCTTGACAAAAAAAAATTTAGGTACTTAATTGAGAAAAATGGTATAATTTGAGGGTTAATTTTATATTTATACTTTTTTTATTATCAAAAGTGACACGTAAACTATTAATTTAATCTCATTTGACCCCAGAATATGATATCAACCAATAAAAACGTGACGCATTCTGATTGTGATCCATACAAGTTTTCAAGTAAAATGGGATAAAAATAATAGTTTAATATATTTTTGATAAAAAAAAAATAGATAAGTAAGTGAGAAAAAACAAAACTTAAAGAGAAATAGTGCATAGTTTATTTTCTTGTACAGAAGCTAAAGTTTGATCCAAAAATTTGGCATATGTTTGAATGGATCAAACTTTTCAGACAACATATATGAAATCGATTGGCATAAAAGTACAAATTAGTGCTTGAATTATTAATGGAACTCACAAAATGCACAAATGCATCCTAAATACTAATAAGAACTGTACATATTGTCCCATAAGTGAAGACATTTTAGAATACATTTCAATGGTGTTGATCCACCTCTCAAATCTCAATAGATTGGAGGATATATATATATATATATATATATATGATGTTTTGCTAATGAGAAAGTATATTTAGGAAAGAAACTCTAGTATGAAGCAAGCTCCTAAACAAACACTCTAAGCCATCTTCAAGATTTTCAAAGATAGCATCCAAAGATTCCAAATTTACCATTGCGGATTCGATTTTCGTTTCCTGGGAATCTTCTTTCGAGCTCTGCAGTAGTATGTTGCTAACGGCGATGTCAGTTCTGTCTAACGCATTCATTTTCCGCTCGTCTTTGCATGTTGTCGAACCTTTCTGGACCAACTTCGAAACCAATGACCATTTCGAAGACTTTGGTTTCAACGACGAAGGAGAAAGGAATGAAAGAAGGGCGTGGAAAACGGAAGCGGTGATCACGGATGCTTCTCGAAGCAAACTAATGACCGCGGCGAGATGATGGTGTTGTTCTAACTGAGGAAAATCTCCGAATATGTTGTCCATTTGCTTCAATGATGCAAGTGAATTCGCGATTTCTTTTTTCATAATCTTCCTAGTGGTAATGTAACTATTAATATTGGTTTCAATGCTTTGCTCTCCGGCTTTGCTTCGTCGGAGAGCCGATTGAAGCTCTCGAACACTTTGTTTCATTGAAGAAACGGCATCCTTCGTGTTACTACATAGATCCAATTGCTTTAATGAACAATCTAGCAATGCATTTTGCCATTGTTCATTGTGATGTTGAGCTAAAGCTTGTTGAGTGAGTGGCAAATTTAAAAGATCCTCTATGCATATATACAACTCTGCTAGACCAAATAAACCAGTGCAAAGTGTTTCACCGTTGGACGATGAAGCACCGTGCCGAGACCGACGCTTATTCAGCTCCTCTTCCAATCTAAGTGTGCTCGGATGTGAGCTAGCAGGGAAGCTGACGGACCGGAGACCGTGTTTTTTCGCTAACTTCGTGGAGAAAGCAGCCATTGTCACTCTTTTTCATTCAAGATTCAAACAAAGATGAAAGGTAAGTTCAATAATCCATTATCATATATTTATACCAACTTTGGTGATGGAAGTAATCACAGTAGGTCCATGTACCAATGTGGAAGGCATGTGAAGATAATATGGGAATTTTCCTATAGGAATGACTTACAATGATAAACTTATCATATTTAATAAAGTCCCAGAGTTTATTGATTTGGATACGGTGTATCTGACTTTTGGATTTTGTTTTTTTGCATACCCCTATGCATTGTCCATCATCTAATAATGCACCATCACCACCATCAAACGCCGACCTTGATTTTTAAAGGAAAAATATGGCCATCCATCCAAACTCCAAAGCTACTTAAAAAGCATTTTAATGGAAGGTGGTTTTTCAATAATTGGTGTACCTCATCTTTTTATGTTCCCTACCAGGCTTTGCTAGCAGGTACTTCCCAGAGTAAGACATGAGTCTTCTACTTCATATATTATAATGTTTTGTACAGATAATATGTTCATGAATCCTACTACATTCACACATCTAACTTGTTAGAAATAAAAACACATATTTGTTGAGGGATCGACTTTCTTTCGACACAAGAAGTTTTTATGTTCGGTTTTAACCCGGGTTTTTTTCGGAATTTTCCCTCTAATTCCGAAAAAAACCCAAATAAATTACAATACTATACTTTATTAAAAGGGTTTATATTTTTTTCTCTTGAGAAAAGGGTACTGAGTGTTTTATGATCTAAACTGATATGCCATATCTTATAGAATAAAGAGCCTTGGACAGTTTGAGTAAAAGGTAATCAACATAAAGCATATATAGAACTTGTAAATCCTACTATCCTTGTGACACGTGTTAATTAATGTCTTTTCTCGACACGTGGAGGTGCTGAACTCAATGCCAATAACCCTTTACTTGAATATAGTAAAAGTGTATGACAGAAAAAGAGAAAAAGGGTCATAAGTTTCTTGTGAAATAATTGAGCATCCATTGTTATAATAGTATTATTCTATTTGGATTTGCACATATAATTAGTTCATGATTTTGTCAAAGCTGTCAAAGCCAAAATTTGTGGACCAATGTATATATCATCACATCTTATCTTCTAAAAGCGCTAATTACGAATCCTAAATATGAACCTTAACTTTATGTATACTATTATACGGATTTTAGTTCCGAAGACATTGCATAATGCTTCAATGAAGCAATAATTTTAAGATAAAGAAGAGAACTGCAGAACTTAAATTTATATTTCATTTATAGCTATACAAATTGTTGTATGATGTACAGATTCATGGATTGAAATTGAATCCACTAAAACTTGGATGCCTGAGTGGTTTGGCATTGTAGAGATAACTTATTGTGAAATGATGTTCAAAAGAGAGGCTCTTGCTTTAATGATGTGCCTAAAAACACATTCGAGACGGTTCTCGACGCCTTCGATGCTACTCTCCAAAGCCACCAATCTTTTATGTGTGATTTGAACATCGAAAATACGTCGACAAATCGCGGCATCCACGCTTTCGAGTTCGTTAACAATGTCTTGCTTCTCTTCGCATGATGTTGTACCTTTATGCATCCATTTTGCCACTAGAGACCATCTTGAGGGAACTGGTGCTGACAAATAGGTGAACAAGGATTGGAACAAAGATGAACTCATTACATTAACTTGTCTTAAAACTCGAATCACGGCGAAGAAATGATGATCACGGTCCAAAAACGACGGCGTTTCGAGTTTTTTGTTGTTGTTGTTGTTGTCATTGTCCATTTGCTTCAATTCCATGATCAATTTCTTTGCTTTTTTCTTCATTTGTTTCCTCAAATGAGTGTACTGAGAGATACTATTTTCAATACTTGAATCTCCTTTCCTTCTTCTAAGTGCAGATTGAAGAGCATGAACATGTTCCTTGATTTGAAACATGTAATCCCTTGCAATACCACAAATGTCCAAAAGCTTTACATATCCATCCAACAACTCATCTATACATTTCTCATGTTGGTACATGGACAGTACTTGTTGTGTTGAAGACATGTTGAGAAGCTCATCCATGCATTGATACAAGTCTCCCAGTCCCGAAAGACCTGCAGATATCGACTCGGTCGCCGACAAAGCCGATGGTTCCGATGTTTTGAGCCTTTTGAGCTCATCTTCTATTCTAAGAGTGGTGGGATGTGACCTTGAAGGCAAGCTAATTGATCTAACATGGTATTTGGTAGCCATTTTGATCTGTTTTCAAAGCTTCAACTTGATATGGTTTAAATAGATACATAATGGGTAATGTCACCATCATGTGAACCACAACGGGATTCCCCTCGTAATACGGATAACTTGTCACATCATTCACCGGCATGGCTCAAATATTATAACATCTTTTTATCCCAATATATGGTTGGAACATCAAATACGAATGAGCTGTGTTGTTACTTTGTCGTATATGTGCGTCTGGTTATGCATAGACCCCAAGAGTCATCACCTGTCCTGCCCCCTTAGCTGCCACATTATCCAAAACCCTAAACCATAGTTTTTTCAACTTCAGCTGCCTCACTATATAAATATATTGGCTTACCTGGTTTGTCTAACACAAAATTATTATTTCTTGAGATTGCAATCCAGATCTGTTAGATTAAAATTATATAAATCTCTGAGTTTTGATTATAGCAATAATTGGTCACACGCACGAGTGGTTTTTATATGAATCAACTTGTTTAGATGTTGGAGGCAACACGTATTGCTCTCTTATAAGGACAGGTGCTATACAACTGTGGTAACCAAGTAAAGATAGTATGACTAAAGCTTTCAATTTAAAGATAGTATGACTAAAGCTTTCAATTTTGTAACTTTAATTATAGATAAGATAAGATTAAAAACTAAAGTTTGTAACTTTGGTTGTTTTTTTTTATAAAGCTTGTTACTTTGTTGACCATGACATATGGGGTTTTTTCTTAGGGTGCGTTTGGATGGACGGTGCGTTTACCTGCGGTTAGTGTAAAAACAGTAGTGGCGGTGAGATTAGATACTGTAACAATACTGTAGCGTGAGACAAAAAATAAGCTAAACGCACCGCACCGTATTCAATCGCCCATCCAAACCCACCCTTAGTGTGAAAGGTTTTTTTTTTTCTCATAATTTTCTTCTTGACTTGAGTCTTTGAAAATTATAATAAAGATTTTTCCTTTTTTGATGTTTAATGAAGATGGTAGACAATTAAAAACAGCCATCACAGTACTAATTCTCAGTCAATGTTGTTGTGAAGTGTTGTAGTATATATGTCACGTTGATAAGGTAAAAGAGGACAAAGCCTAGTGTCTTGGGACAACTTTGATTTGGCAAATCGTACGGTTTTAAGTAATTTTTTGTGTTTAAATTCGTTAAAGTTAGTTTTACTATTGAAGAATGAGAATTCTCGTAGAAATTATCTAAAGTGCTGAAACAAAGCGGAAGCAAATACGAAAGAGAAAAGAGTAATGAAAGTAATATATTTGTTAACTCAAGAATAGAATATAATTGATGATTACAAATGATGGGGAAGGCCTCTAGTTATAGTGGAGCTCTTCTTGATCCAACGGTTCAAATCGAATTACATCGACGGTTAAGATTAGTGTTTATCTACAAGATAAGAGTTCTAAAGGATTTGAACTCTATACATCTTTATCCCTTAAGATTTACAATAATTATGTTAGTAACTATAATTCTACTGGAGTGTTTCATTGGGTCACCAACGCTTCAAGTAGATGAGTTTTCTTTATATGTTTCATGAATATGGTCAATTCAAGCGGGTCGAATAAGCCTCATTTAACCGATTGACCTTTATGGGACGTTCTGTGTGCATTTGCCATAGGCTTTGATTCGCGACCTGTGACACTAAAAGCACCTATTAAAACTATTGAAGAGTGGAAACCATGATTATTTAAATCGGATCAGACCGATTGGGGTATTAGTTTGGAGAGAGAAATTAGATCGATTGAACTATGGACTATTTTGAATTGCGATTGAACTACATATCGAGAACCTGTTAAATCAATAAAAAAAACCAATAAAATTGGTCTTTAATGTTTTGGGGCCAAAATTCTTAACTCAAATAAAAAAAAAGCCAAACCCTAAATCCACTCATCAATAAACCCAAATCCAGTTCAAATACAAAAAATTAAAATTTTAAAAAATATAAAATAAATAAAAGTCAAACCCTAAATTCACTAATTAACCCGTCCAAACCCAACTTAAATCCAAAAAATGAATAAAAATATATTGTTATTTAAATGTGTTTACCAAAATATTTGTAAAAAAATCTCATTAATTAGCATGATTTGTAACCATGGAGACTCCACAATGATTTTCACATCATTTTCCATGCATGCATGCATACATACATACATACATACATGGATTGCTTGTGTGGATCTACTTTATACAATTCTCTTACAAAATCTAGTTCATGAACATGTACAATAAAGATGCCATGAACAATGAAATACAATAGTAATCTTCAAGGTGTAAGTATGTTAAGTAAAGAAACTCTAATTTTAATTAAACATCTAAACAAGCAATCTAAACCATCTTCAAGACCTTCAATAGTTGCACAAAGTGTCTCTAATCTCCTTAATTCAACCTGTGTATCGATCTTCGCATCGTTTTTTCGGACTCGTCCATAGAGTCTATACAAAGTAAAGTCCACAATCCCCACTTCATTAAAACCCTTTTGATTTCTACCATCCGATATCAATTTCGAAATCAAAGACCAACCACCAGCCTTCGTTTTCATTACCGGCATTGAAAGAAACGACAACATTGACTCGACCATCGATATCGTAACGGCATTGGACTGTTTCAATGAGTTTAACAGCTTTACTACATGGCAATGAAATGTTGTACCATTGACACTGTTGCATTCTAATCTCTTTAGTGCTCTAAGGCTTTTACCAATGCTCTTTTTGAATTTCTTTCTGAAGTTGATATAAGCAAGGATATCGGTTCCAATACTCGAATCACGGCCTTTCCGACGTAAAGCTGATTGAAGGTCTTGTACTTGTTGCTTCATCGTCGTAATTAAGTCTTTGGCGGTGCTACATGCATCTAGTAGTCCGATCGAGTCGTCGAGTGCTTCCTCTATCAGTTTTACCACGTTTTGCTGATGGTGAAGTGCTTTGTGAGTGAGTGGAGATTGAATGATTTCCACAATGTTGGTATACAACTTTGCAAGCCTAGTGAAACCCGTCTCGCCACTGCCGTGACTTGGTTGTAAACCTGGCAATACACCGAACGTTTTAAGCTCATTCAGCTCAGTTTCGATCGAATTAAGGTGCAACCTGGATGGCAAACTAATGGATCTAACAGGAACATTCACACCATGAATTACAGACAAGTTTGCCATGTTTTTTTCACAGGAGAAGGTGCTCTAAACACACATGATTCTTCTATATATTTATAAAGAAAGTAATATGTGGCCAAAGTCTAATCATTGGCCATGTGATGGAGACAGGGATTAGCCTGCAATTAGAAGATCCTTGTAGCATATGTAGCCTACAACCTGTAACCATTTATGTTTTATTTTAATGTTGAGTTTCAAGTGATTGTAATGTAAACAAGTGGTACAAGGGGTGTGAACCGTATGTTGTATTGCCTGTTCAATCATTAGTGTGATATTAGCCTTGTTTTCCGACCAGAGTTTTGTTTATGGTCCTTTAAAATTAGTTTAAGAACATTCAAGGCTGGCAAACGATACGGGATTTATATTAGAATAAGAAACAGGAGGAATTGTGGGAGGTGATTCCCTAAGGCAAAAGAATCTAGAGCGGCACTAGACGTGCAATGAAATTTGAAGGCTACTCAACTTGTAGGTTGTTACGGTGAAACAGAGACTTGTGTACATAAAGTAGTGATTATATCAATCAAAATTATGTACAATTAACCATGAAGCACATCCTCCATTTAACTTAAAAGAAGAAACAAATTTAAATAGAATAAATCACATGCTCCATTCATGGCCGAGGGAAAGGCTGTGATTCTCCTTGTCCCCCATTACTTCCCGTATCCTAGCCATAAATTAATGCCACATTAGTTACCAAATGCATTGTACTGCCTCCCCCCCCCCCCAACACCCCCGTTCAATAATTTATTTAAGCAAAATCTCGTCTTCCCTGTAAAATGTTCAATAGCATAGGACATCAATCTAGTGTACATTTTGATGTAGGTGAACAACCTTAAATGTATGGCCAACATATACCACAACAAGGCACAAGCTCCCCATGTGCCTGAAGATTACCAAATCCACAGATGTCTCATTATATTCTCTGTTTTTTACTTTTTTGGTCTTCAATTTTGTCAGTATGTTTTATTGGTCAAAGATTACAAATAAATGTACCTAGCAATACGTACGGGCTTAACAAAATATAGAAAATGATAATTGCTTGTTAATGCATGATCCTGGTTCATACGATCAAATAATACGACAAAAGCATATATATATATATATATATATTCATCCTCCCATTGAAGGAACACGGCATGAAATAACATGGAAGAAGACGAATTACATGTTTCCATGCCAATGAACCATGAAATTAGACAAAATGGTGAACCAAAAACAGGACCTACTTTGACAAATGGTGAACCATACAAACAACAATGCACTTGCAGTGATAGATATTATGATGTCGGGTAAAAATGCATTTTTTTATACTTGAACTTGGCTTCAAGGTTCAATTTGGTACCAAACTTTTTTTTTTTTGGGTTCAACTTGGCTGCTTGGTTCAAATGGCATATCTGAACTATAAAGCCAAGTTCAGGTACCTACTTCGACCAAGTTTAAGTATCAAATTGAACACTGAGGCCAAGTTTAGGTACCTAATTGGACACCAAAAAAAAAAAAAAGATTAGGTACCAAAATGAACCTTGAAGATAAGTTCAGATACCAAAATAAGTATTTACCCTATGAAGTCACAAGCTAATTTTGCCATATAAAAAACAGGCTCATTTTATTCATAAAATAGGCATCAAAACTGTAATGATCAACAAGAAATACAAATTAGAGAGTCTGATATACAAATAAAGGAGATACCAGTCAGACAGCTAGCCCTTGTTCTCTAGCTTTCTTTAGCCACTTAAGGGTAACCTCTAATGTTGAGTAAGCAGCAACATCGGTTAAACTCTTACTCTCAACAGCATAATCAAAGACTTCGTATGCCTCTGCAACCCTGCCTTCACGACAAAGCGCTCTCACAAGAGTAGCATACGAAGCAGTCTCGAGCTTTATCCCAGCTGATTTCATTGCCCCATACAAGTCCATTCCTTTCTCCATCAATCTACACTTGCATAACCCGTGAAGCAGCGTATTGTAAGTGCATGAATTCGGTGTACAGCCCTTTCTTTCCATCTCCTCCAACAAAACCATTGCACCTAATGCATTCCCTTCTCTACACATTCCATTCATCAGTGAAGTGTATGTAATGGCATCCGGGAAATGACCCGATTCGACTAAAATATCTAAATACTTCTTAGCTTCTTTTACTCTCCCGGATTTCGATAACCCAAAAATCAAAGTGTTATATGTCACAAGATCGGGTTCGATGCCTTCTTCTTTCATTTTCTTATAAACCTCTATTGCTTCACTCCCTTTACTCAACATACAATACCCTTTCATAATAGTATTATAAACAAAACAATCTGGTTTAAACCCTGAATCATTAAGCACACCAACCAATCTCATTGCCTCACGTAAATTCTTTGAATTACAAACATTATCAATCAATATAGTATAAGTAACAAGATCAGGTTTTATACCAAAAGAACTCTTCATATCTTCAATAAAACTGTAAACCGTACTTAAAGTTCTACACTTGCATAAATTCTTAACAAGAAAATTGAACGTATAATTATCAGGCGGAGATTGTTTTAAAGAAAGTTCTTTTACCAATTCAACAGCATGATCAATACGCCCAACTTCACAAAGCGACCGGATAGCAATATCGGTGGTGACCTGATTAGGTTTTAGCCCGTTATTGACCATTAGGTTGAGGATTTGGTTAACGGCGGAGAGGGAGGAATCGGGTGCTTTGCAAGATTGTGAGAGCAAGACGTGGTAAGTTGATCGTTCGGGTGAAAACGAAGGTTGGGTTTTGATCATGTGGTGAAGAAGGGAAATCGAATCATTGAGGGTGGAGATTGAAGCGTAGGATTGTAAGAGCGTGTTGTGGAAACGAAGATCGGGTGAAGATTTCGTTGTGGCAACGATGTAATTGAAGACTTTCTTGGCGGAGGAAAGGTCTGGAGATTTGAATAAGGCTTCGGCTTTGTCGGAAGCTTGGGGTTTCTTAGGATGTTGGGGTGGCTTTTTCTTGGTGATTTTCTCGGGAGAGTGATGGGAGGTTGAGGTTGGGGGCTCTAAAGGGAGCTTTCTAGTGAGGGAATTCGATATTGCTGGACGAAACGAAGGTGGGATTTTCCCCATTTTTTTTCTTCTTCTTCGAGTGGGATTTGGTGAATTAGGGTTTTGCAGGGTTTTTAAGATTAAAAGCCGAAAGGAGGAAGAAGAAAATGAATAATGAAGCGCAGTGCAGTGGGTTTCGTTATGTTTAAATCCAATTTCATTTTAGGGCCCAATTTCATTTCAGGGTTAAGCAAACTTTTCTTTTTTTGGTTAATTTTACCAGATGCCCTCAAATTATGCCCAGATTTTAAATTGGTCCCTAAAACGTTTTAATTGAATCCTACAAGTATAAATTTCGTATCAATCATATCCTTCCCATCAATCTAGTTATCGCTAAATGCCAACTCAGATACGATGTTGAGTATATTTAAAATACATGGATCAAATTTTAATTAATATCTACTATATGGACAACTTAGATTTGATGTGTTAAGAAATAATGTCACTAAAATTTAGGAGGGACATTTATTTGTTTTAACAGGCTAGATCCAAGTTGCCCGTGTGATTGATAAAAAATTAATGGCTAGGTTGACAGAAGTCCTAACTGATACTTTGATGTGCAATCAGAACACTTTAAAGTTTGAGGACTAACTTAAAATCTAAACAATAAATTGAGATATTGTATAACTTAAAATCTAGGTTTATGGATCAAATGAGGCCCATTTTCTAAATGAGTCAAGTCTCGGGTAAGCTTTTTTTGGCTCAGGCTCAGCTCAACCCGAATTTGCAAAAAAAAAAAAAAAGGAACATGCGGCTTTTTGCTGCTATTTTGGTGTTGTTTCGTTATTATATTGCTGCTATTTTGTTGTTATTGTTTAGATATCGTATAACTCTTATTTTATTGTTAATTTTGCTACTAATTTAAAGATCTTTGTTTGCTAAGTTGCATCTATCTTAGTGTTATTTAAGTATAAATAATTTTTTTAATTTATTTTCAATTTGTTGAGAAACATTTATTTTAATGTTTTTAGTGTATTATATTTTTAAAATTTATTTTTATATAAAAATAATAATATAAAAAATTAATATAGACAGTGTCAATGAACTCGAGTTTTAACATATTTATCTGGACCAAATTTAGACAAAATTTTATTAAGACCCGACCCAACCCATAATCACCTCTACTGTTACAGGTCGGGCTCACTTGTACTCTTTCAAATTTTATGCATTTGTGTCTAATTTCACACGTTTATTTCACTCTTTTCGTCATCCCAAATTCATATACACCTAATTTAAGTCACGAAATCATATAAAACTTAAGCATGATAAATAAATAAAATATAAATACATAAAAATAAAATACTACCACACGAATAAAACTAAGATATGATATTTTACTCGAAAATTAATAAAAAGTAAAGTAATAAAGCACTTAAAATACATGATGTGATGAAAGTTTTCATCAAATTAACTCTAAAACCGAAATTAAATCACGTTTATTAAATTCTAAAATTTAAAAAAAATACAAGGATTTATGGCATGTTTTGATTTGTTTTCGGTGGAGTTTCTACAACTCAATTCTATCGAGAACTCGAGTCGATTTACAAAGTGATTTTATTGAAAGTTTTAGTGCCTAAAACAAGTAATGGATTTACACGGAACCACCTTTTAAAGTTCTTCAAAAAGTGAAACATGGTGCAATTGTGCGTAAATTTTCTATATGCTATATGGTATAGGCTCGAGTCCAACCATGCATAACTACGCATGGTTTGCCTTGCCTTCTCAAACACCTTACAAGTCACTCTCACTTTGCGCAGTCGTCGTCTGTTCAAATATTTCAGCTCTTAATAAAGTCTTTTTGTGAACTTGTTCAAACTCTCTAAAATCGAGAAAAAAAAATTAGAGGACCTATAAATAAATTCTTGAGCACGGCTGCGGGCAGCTAAGACCAAAGCATAATACTTTTTAGTATAAGCCAAAAATGGGAGATTTCAAATCAGTCCTAAATTGTCCAAAACTCATAATTATATAACATAGAAAAATCGTACCTTGAATCTTGAACTTTGAATCCCAAACCCCGACCTGAACTTTGAACCTTGAACCTTAAACCTTAAACCTTAAACTCTGAACCTAAACTTTGAACCTCAAACCCCAATCCTAAATCTTGAACAAGGTACATGGTTCAAGATCGGGGTTTCAAGAATTCATGATTTGAGTTCAAGGTTTTGGGTTTCAGGTTCAAAGTTTGAGTTCAAGTTTGGGATTTAAAGTTTTAGGTTTTGTGTTTGAGGTTCGGGGTAAAAAATTACCAAAATTATTTATCAATGACTTGAAAAAAATTGTTAAAATGTCATTAAATAATTCGAAAGGGACCATGATGTAGTGAGAAATGTCCATAAAATAATTTCTCATTATACTGTGCTGACGTGTTATTTTACTATTTATTAATGGTATACAAAATTTATGAACAGTGCATCAAATATTACACCGTGAACTTAATTAATTATATGCACTCATCTTTATTGAAAATAAAATTAATAAATGATAGGGGAAATAATACCTAATTAACCATGTAATTATAATTTAAAAATTATCCAACTACCATTTTCGATTTTTTTTTTCTTCAACCCATTCTTTGCAATAATTTATGGAGAAAGGATTGTATGAAACAGGGATATTATCTCTTTCCAATAGTTTTATGCCACATCAGTATTCTTATCCTGAATTTCAGGATTTTAATTTGGATTTGATTTTTTTCAGGATGAAAATGCTGATGTGGCATAAAACCATTAGAAAAGGAATACAGATAACGTGGCGTCACAATTTCATACAATCCTTTCCCTAATTTATGATGGCTTTTATGTAAGCAAAGTTGATATGAAATTAGTGTATGAAAAAGCAAAAGAAAAAAGGACCCCAAAGACTTTAAGAAGAGAAATATGATTAAGGGTGCATACTGCATACCACTTGAGACACTTTTGTTGGACTTGTTCTATTTTCTAATATAGAAGAAGATTCGTGTTGCCCTCACTCACCTATACCTGCCACGTGGCATTAAAATTTTACATTATCGATAATATTTTAATTTTTTTGTCCCCTCTCCAACCCATAAATAAGAGGATAACGTGCTTCAACGCATTCAAACTCACGTCTTCCTATACTCACAATAATATTGATGCCAACTAGAGGTGAGCATGGGCCGGGCCCAGACAAAATTTTAGGCCCGTTTTCTAGGCCCGGGTCGGGCCCAGCCCGAAATATGGGCCTAAAAATTTGTCCAAGCCCGGCCCGAAAGAAAATTGATAAACCCGAGCCCGGCCCGGCCGGACCCATATTAATTTTTTAAAGTTTTTTTCATTAAATAAAAAAATTTAAAACAAATATTAAAACAAATAAAAAATATGTAATTTTTTTAGCTTTTTTCATTAAATAAAAAAATTTAAAATAAATATTAAAACAAAAAAACAAATAAAAATATGTAAATTTAAAAAGTATATTTGATTAAAAATAAAATATATATTTAATATATAATTCGGGCTCGGGCCAAAAAAGTTTTACCCAAGCCCGGCCCGTTTTCTAAATGGGCCTCGTTTTTTTGCCCAAACTCATATTTCGGGCCTATATTTTTACCCGAACCCTCTCATTTTTCGGGCGGGCCGTCGGGCCGGGCCGGGCCGGGTAGCCCAACCCATGCTCACCTCTAATGCCAACTGACTGACTGAGCTAAGACTCAATTGACGAATTTTGGCCAAAAGGATTAAAGTTTAGTTGTTTAACTTTGACCAATTTAAAATATTGTTGTTAAAATTTTGTTTAAACTCGTTTATATTTATAAATGTTGAATTATATTATTTTAACTTTTTTAATTATTATTTTTATTTAACATTTAATAGTTTTATATAAACAACATATTTTTAATATTTTTTTATATAAAGCCTAGAACTACTCATAATTCCTCTCAACTCTTAAATAAGAGGATAAACGCGCTCGAACCCACGTTCTCCTATACTGGCAATAATGTCGATACCAATTGAGCTAAGACTTAGTAAACTATTTTCATGGTGTATTCATGTAGATCATGCATGTCAAATTTGATGTAAATTTAAAACTTCTAATTATCTGTTTATGTAAAAAAAAAATTCAACCATTGATAGAGATATCAGATTGGTTCGAAAACTTACATGCATGACAAGTATAATTGTATTGATAATTTCAATGGTTAGATCGTTAAAATATTAATCATGTAAATAATTACGGAAGTTTGTAAAATAACTTTAATTTTTACACCATGTAATTGGATCCCTCCCATTAATTTTTATATGATATAAATTAATAATACATAATAAAAAAATCACATTATAAGCTTGAAAATGGGTCGGGATAGGCTCAAGCTCAAACTTAGAATATTGAAGCCCAAGTACAACTCATAATTTAAAGGGTAAACTACACTCCATGTCACTAAACTATTAGTAAGTTTATGTTTTGGCACCTCAACTTCAAAAAGTTACAAAATGGTCACTAAACTATTAGAAAGTTTTCATCCAAGTCATTGAACTATTCAAAAGTTTTTATTTAAGTCATTAGGTTGTTAATTTTTTTTAAAGTCCAGCTAGCAAGCTCCAAGTGACGATTTGACGTTCGGTACGATGGGTTAATAGACATCAACAAGTAGAAGAACATATCTTAGATCTAAGTCAATCAGATGGTCAGTGTCGAATATCATAGAAGAAAGTTGTTTGGATTTTGATTAGTAAACTCGTAATGTCCAAAGTTGTTTTATGAAAAAAAGTTAACTTGTAGAGGAGAATGAGAAAGAGAGCTTCCGATTGGTGCATGTGATGCAAACAGAAAAGGCCATACAATAGCCGTTTTAACAACATAGTGACTTAAATAAAAACATTTGAATAATTTAATAACCAAAATATAAATTACCCTAATTTTGTCTAAATCTATTTTCCAAGACCAATATTTCTATGATCATTGAACATATCCACAAAAGGGGCATTGAATGAGGCACCCATTGGGGCAGGTGATTTCTAATAATTAAAGTTAAATTGGAACCATCAATTTATGAGAATGAAAATTGGTTGTATTCACTAAGAAAATAAACAGGAAGCATGTTCATTTTAGACCAGATGGGGTCAGAGATCCTATTTCCAATATACTTCCAGGCAATTTAACCATCACCAACATGCACACATAATTGTACTCTAAAACTGCATGTAAGAACCTGGAAATTATGTTAAGCCAAGACAAAAATCAAGCAGGCATCTTTTTTTGTCAGCGTTTACCATCGACATCAAAAACCACAGCTGGAAACCATTTTACTGGTTCGAAATATTCCATTGAATTTGGCAGATTGGGTCTACGATTCGACCCTGTCCGGCTATAAATACCGTCGAAGAAACCTGATAGCTTTTGAGTAGCTCTTACTTGTTTTCAATATGGAAAATATAATTTCTCCAGAGACTAGATTACCAGGATTTCGATTCCACCCTACTGAAGAAGAGCTTGTCAATTATTACCTCAAGGAAACTGCTGTGGGTAAAAACCTGTATTGCGACATCATCGGTTTTCTTAATATTTATAATCATTACCCTTGGGATTTGCCAGGTAACTAAACACTACATTTTCTGTCTTAAATTTGTTCTGTCATGTCTTAAATCGAGTTAAAACTCAATTAAAATATTCTTTAAAATCATTTTTCATAATTGTCTTGACTCTTGAGTAACTACATTCAAAATTATTTTTTCAAAAGAGGTGCAAGTGCAATCAAATTAATTCACAAGCTGAATCGTTTTAAGTAAAATTAATCATTACAAAGCTTAAGTTAAATATAATCTAGATCAAAATAACTCTGAACAAGACTCGTATATGGTTTACAGAGAGTGAAACCCAAACACGAAAACTTAAGAACCTTGTTGAGGAGAGGTTGGTCTCGGACGCTCAAACAGATGATGTATATTGTGCCTAAAGTAGTTTTATCATTGTGTTTTTTTCTCATTCCTTAGTGATAAAGCGTTACTTAAAACTTCATGAACTCATTTGAGCTCTCTCCAAAATTAGGAAACAATACTTGAAAATAAAACTAAGTATAGACACTCCGTTCAAATATCTCCATTATTTGAGGATGCAATACGCAGCTCCTCTCGACAAACCCAAACCTTATCAACTCATTTCTTCAAAAAGCATTTCCCCTTTATTGTTCTAAAGATATTACAAGTACTTACTTTTGTTTTGGGATTGTGGGGTGTGTGGTGAGCAGGTATGGCAAAGATAGGGGAGAGAGAGTGGTACTTTTTTGTGCAAAGAGACACAAGGAGTGGTCATGGTGGTAAAAAGCCCAACAGGACCACCAAGAGAGGGTATTGGAAGGCAACTGGTTCCGACCGTCAAATCAGGCGTCTCACTGAGCCTAAAATCATCATGGGTCTTAGAAAAACTTTGGTCTTCTACACAGGGAAAGCACCAAACGGGAACAGAACCGATTGGGTCATGAACGAGTACAGGCTCTCCGACACCTCCAGTCTTAGGGTACAAACAATCTGTTTATCAACTGAATTAACTAAATTACTTATGTCATAACACAGTTCACAAACAAACATACATATACACATATATCACTACACCAAAACAGACTTTTAGCGGCGTTTTTTTGGGCCTTTAGCGCGCTTTTAAGCGCCACTAATAGTACTCGCGCTTTTTTTTAAAAGCGCCGCAAAAACGCCGCTACGTAAAACCGCCAAGAAATTAGTGGCGTTTTAAAAACGCCGCTATAGGTAGGGGCTTTTAGCGGCGCTTTCTAAAAAAACGCCGCTATAGGTAGGGCTTTTAGCGGCGTTTTTTAGAAAACGCCGCTATAGGTATGGGCTTTTAGCGCGCTTTTTAGAAAAACGCCGCTATAGGTATGAGCTTTTAGCGCGCTTTTTAGAAAAACGCCGCTATAGGTATGGTCTTTTAGCGGCTTTTTAGAAAAACGCCGCTAGAGGTAGGAGCTTTTAGCGGCGCTTTTTAGAAAAACGCCGCTATAGGTAGGGGCTTTTAGCGGCGCTTTTTAAAAAAGCCGCTATAGGTAGGCTTTTAGCGGTGCTTTTAAAAAAACGCCGCTAAAGGTAGGGGCTTTAGCGCGCTTTTAAAAACGCCGCAACAGTGGAGCTTTTAGCGCGCTTTTTAAAAAAACGCCACTAATTTGCACAGATTTGCTTTGTGTACTTTTTCCCAATATCCTACCCTCCCCGCAGTAAAAACTACCAATAATAAAGAACAATTGCATATAATTCCAACCCAATGCAAAGAAATAAAACATTTAAATATCACTAAAAGCATTAAATCTAAACAAATACTTCAAATTTAATAAAAGATGATATTGATTAAAAAGTGAATCATAATTCAAACAATTCTTAGAATAATGTTTAATCAGAATAATGTTAAAAAAATCTTACAATAAGAAAAGAAATGTCTAAGATGGCGCCTCTGCATACGCTGCTTGAACATATTCATCATAACTCGCAAATTGTAGCCGGAGTTCTTCATACTTCTGCTCTGCTCGCTCTCGCTCCCGCCGCTTTGCTTCCTCCGCTCTAAGTTGAGCAACATGCTCCGCCTCTCTCATTTCGCCTCCGCTCTAAGCCGAGAAATTTGCTCACCGTGCTCGCTTCCATCGTGATATCTGTTTCTTTCGCCTCAACTTCAAGACGAGATTGACTCCTAAGGCATGTATTGCCGGGAGCCGGATCCAAAATATTGGGTCGAGTAACACCCGATCCTTGACATCGAACCCACCATACCTTGTAAGACCCAAAACATTAGTGATAATTCTGTTATAAATATACTCAAGATTAACAAAACTATCAATCAAGGCGATGCACCTTTCGGGACCCAAAACATCGCAATAATTTGCGTTATCAATCTCGTCGAGATTAACAGAATCGCTGACGGCAAGCAACCGCTTCATACTCCGCTTTCTTCTCCTTTAGTTTATCCTAATAAATCAATAAAAGAGTTAGAAAAGAAATATATAATAAAAATGAATGGAACATAAGTTAAAATTAGAAATTTAAAACTACAAACGATGAATTAAACCATTATAATTAAGCATTATAAATATTTATAAAAATAAGCATTTATTAAATAAATATACCAAAATTTCTCGCAAATTTCGGATGTCATCCGAGATCCATCCTTCTTCCTATATGTAATGTCAAAAAGTTGAAGCCGTCCAACTTTTTGACTGACGAAAACTTCCTACATTATAGCGAGAAAAAATATAAGTTAATAGTATAAATCATTAATATTTGAAAGAAGTAATAAATTATAATACCTCACCTTCACCACACGAGCAAAACTTCGGAACTCCGCGGGTAGCGTGAAATGTTGTTTCGTCACGCTTGTTCCAACTCGCCACGGTCCTACATAATGGGATTTGAATTAATTATATAGTAAATACGATAAAACCGAAAAATTTCTAAGACTTTGAAAGTACGCAATACCTCTCTTTCTTTGAATTCCAGATCCGACTTGATCTTCCCATTGGTACCTCAACATTCCCATGGGGACATTTCGCAGCTTTTCGTCGAGGTGATGTCTTTTTAAAATATTGTTTTTTTAGGTGCTTTTATTATCTCTCCATTTTTTGCCCAACGCCTTCTTAATATAGTCATCTGAGACCTCTAAATCAAATCTACCCTGAATTTTTTTTTAAAAAGTTAATATAAATGAATGTTAAATGAAAGTATTATAAATTACATTCACCTTCTATTACCTTAATATTTTCGAGAGCTCGATTTTTGTTGGCATCGTGGCATGTGATGCCATGATTCATAGTTAATGGGCAACATATTCGAATTTCGTGCTATAATGCCCAAATAGCTCGCCAACAATCGAGCTTCGATCCGATAGGCTGGCCATGATCGCTTCTCCTTACTATAACACGCTGGGTAGGCTCCAAGTCATATAAATCGTAAGCAACGCACGCGTCCCGAAGCTCTCTGCTGCGTCCACCACCCTCAAATGAAAAATGATATATTATTATATTAAAATTGAAAATGAATCAATAATAAAATTCAACATGCATGTAAAATAAACTTAACATTACTTTGGAATTCTCCATGCTCGCTCATCTATGTCCTAGTGAGTAGAAGATCCAACAACCGTATCCTCCGCCCACTATTTACGTCTGCTGAATTTTCAAAGATAATTGCTAATATTTAAACCTCGTAATCGCCTTCTAGGCATTTTCTCCGCAAAACACATAAAAGAGTTCAAAATTTTAGTAACAAATAACAACAATAATAGGACATTTAAAATAGTTAAATTATATAACATGACCAACATGAAAATTATAATATTACATATAGAAAATAAATCATTAAATCTTACTACATCATATTTCGTAAATATCTTCGTCCACATCCTGACGAACCCATTGAAATTGTTGACTAGTACTAGGGATATTTTCAGTTAAGTCTTGTTCGAAAAGGCAAAGTTTCGATCTTTCGACTATGTCATCTCTACTTCATACGTGGCATTGTTACACCTGGGGAGGATCCGTTATATCTTCCAGTGAGATATAAGGCAACCCGTTAGGTTTCCAGCCTATATACTTTGAATCTTATTATTATGTAAGTTATGTATTATGTAAGTTAAATAATTTTATGTTAGGTATGTATTACGTATTATGTAAGTTAAATTAAAATTTCAAATCGAGAATCAAGATTATTATTATTACTACTTTAATCATTATTATTATTACTATTACTTTAATTATTATTATTATTATTATTATTATTATTATTACTTTAATCATTATTATTATTACTATTACTTTAATTATTATTATTACAATTATTACTACTTTAATCATTATTATTATTATTGTTACTATTATTACTACTTTAATCGTTATTATTATTATTATTACTATTACTTTAATTATTATTATTACTATTATTACTACTTTAATCATTATTATTATTAGTATTACTATTACTTTAATCATTATTATTATTATTACTACTTTAATCATTATTATTATTATTATTATTATTATTATTATTATTATTATTTTTATTATTATTATAACTTTAATCATTATTATTATTATTGTTACTATTACTTTAATCATTATTATTATTACTATTACTTTATTTATTATTATTATTACTTTAATCATTATTATTATTATTATTACTATTACTTTAATCATTATTATTATTATTAGTATTACTTTAATTATTATTATTATTATTACTTTAATCATTATTATTATTATTACTATTACTTTAATCATTATTATTATTATTATTATTACTATTACTTTAATTATTATTATTATTATTATTATTATTACTTTAATCAATATTATTATTATTATTATTATTATTATTATTATTATTAATACTTTAATCATTATTGTTATCTAACAAATGAGATATAAGGAATTATGCATTCTTTAAGATTCATCATACGTGGCATTGTTACACCTAGGAGGATCCATTATATCTAATAAATGAGATATAAGGCAACCCGTCAAGTTTCCAAATTATATACTTTGAATCTTGTTTTTTTAATCTATACAAGTAAGTTATGTAAGTTATGAATTATGTAAGTTAAACAAGTAAGTTAAACATCTGTAGTTTTTTTAAAAAATTTATTGGTTTTAGTTTTTCGTTTGAGGTAGGCCGGAAAATGTTATTATATGTTTATTATTATACCGATAACAAAATATTATTACCATTTTGGAAGACATTGGAAATATTAAATATTAAAATCGCTCATTATTAATATAAAAATTGGTAATTAGTAATAAACCAAAAAGCCATATAAAAATTGGTAATAAGTAATTAATATTAAACGAACCGGAAAATCTTACAAAGAAATCCAATCCGGCGCTTGCAGAGCGATGAGAAGCGATGAATCAAATACAAACAACATATGAATTAACAAAAGCTATTGATTAATTACGAAAATGCTATTTACTAAAAACTAATACTCACATTCTTTGACCGAAAGAGAAATAGTCAATTCAAAGAGTGGATCACAATCCTCTTTAGCCGCCAAGTGTAGTAGTATAAAAAAGTAAATTTGAGTAATAAAACAATAAAAATAAAAAGGAAACAACAATGATGTTTCAACTCCAATTTCTTTCCTCAAACCACAAAAATATCATGACTTTCAAATTCCAATAAAAACACAAACAAATTAAAGCTAAAATCAAACAAAAAATTACAGTCCTAACTCGTAACATTCTAAAGCATTTCCTTTATGCATTTATCATGGATCCATTTGCTTATTAATTTTACTAATTGCTTTTGGTCTCGATATAGAACTCGAGTAATTTACTTCTTCTGGTCTAAGTTCACAAATTTTGGAATTTGTATGACTCACTAACATCTTAACTTTTCCACTTATTCAATGTTTCAACTCAATCTTCCATCAATATTTATATATCCAATTGTTTTAAAGGCTAGTAACTAAATCATCTAGGAAACAAATATCCATAGAGGAAACAAAGAAAGCCAAATAATGATTCTAGTCTGCTTGATATTATACAGAGTCAAAAGAAGAAACAACACCAATACAAGTGAAAGAAGACCATGTCAGAGTTTGTCGCTTGAGCTCAAGGAGTCCAAAAAGGACATTGAAGAAGAAACCTCAAATCATGTGTAGCGTAAAATGTAAGAAACAAACATAAAGGAAATCAAGCTCATGTCAAGTCGAAAAGGGAAAGAACGAAATAAATAATGTTGTTGTCGTCAAGAGAACAAACTTAGCAAGAAGTGAACATGAAGAGAGTGGTGCATGCAAAGGTTTGAAATTGATGTGAAATCGGGGACTCTCACGTAACACACGAGAGAAGCGCTAAAAGTCTAGAACAAGCCGCTTAAAAAAATCTACCAGTAAAATAAGGCTAACAACAAATCATCTATAAGAATAACACCCATAATGAGATACTTTACCTTGAATAAAATGTTGTATCTTTTACACTTAACCCTACAATTCTGATGCGGCCAAGTATCGTAAACTTTGCTATTCCAAGTGTTTGTACTCTCTGTAACTTAAGATTAAATGTCGAAAACTTAAATATTTGAGTTTGATTTTAAGATTTAATTTGATATCTGAAATTTTTAGAAAGGATAATGGCATATTATATAATAATTTAATTTGCAACTTAACTCTAATTAAAATTGTCAATTAAATTTTACTCTTTTATTTAAGAATTAAAAAAAGTTTTTATTAAAAATTAAAGTGAAAGCATTAGGACTTGGGGAGTTCATATTTCAAATTCTCAAATATGCATGTTTTGTGCCTATTTGGCCTATATTAAAAATTCAGAGCCACAACACACAGATAACTCATTCATATAAAAGTTCTAGCAACTGGGAAAAATCTATACCTTCGTATAAAAACATCAATGAAAATGTAAATAGATTGAACAAATTTTCCTTCTTTTTTCCTTCTAAAGGCGAAAAGAAACAATACCCAAACTATAAACATTGTGCATTTGAATAAGATTCTATGAAGTAGCAAAGACTTATCAATGAGCAATTCTTATAAAGTTCATTATGAACCGACAAAATAAAAGCCAACATTTCCCTCCCAATTAACTAAACAAGCAAAGCGATTCATTACCAAAACACCATAAAAATCCATACGTCACAAATTGAGCACAAGACATGATAAATGAAAATGTAGTTTAGTCAAATAAATGAAAATTCACTTTCAGATTATTGCACGCACCTCAAATATCGAGATTCGCAACACGAGGTCCAGCTTTTTTCAAAAGAAGTTTTCTCCCAAGAGAGATGAAGTTGTTAGTAAAACAAGCATATAGTAAATAATCGGGAACATGAATTCCATGTTATAACATTCATAAAACAGATTAGCGACTTTGAACAATCAAGTAGCAAAGAAATGTAAATCAAGGCGGACATTTTCATTTTAAAAATGAATATCGTGAGCTCATTCCACAAATAGGTACTAAATCAACGGACTATTCAAATCAAATAAGATTACAAGAAGTATAAAATCATAAGCCTATAGTTCGAGTACTCACACGCTCCAAACAAACAGCTTGTCTGCTCGCACCACCAAACAAAAAAAAACGCCAACAAGTATAAAATCGAAATGGGAAGTCAAGCCCTAAAAATGTAAGAACTTGTACAATCTAAGCTATCTCGCAATGATTGAAAAGAAATTAATTTCGTTCAAAGTTGATCCAAAATTGAAAAATATAAGCACCGAAAAAAACACGAAATAAATACCTAGGTAGATTAAAGAAGAAAACGGTGGCGCAAGATGTCATGTTGTCAACGATTTCCTTAACTACGGAGGATTCACCTGAGCGGATTTTGGGAGTTAGGGATTTTGGGTAATTTTTAGGGAAAACAAGAAGGTTAGGGATTTAGGGATAAAACAATAAGGGATTTCGGGGTTTGGATGGGGATAAAACGGAGCACGAAAAAACGGCATCGTTTTGCTCAAAAGCAAAATACATTTTGCGGCGCTTTTAATATTAGCGCCACTAACGCTCGACATTTAGCGGCGTTTATCCAAATGCGCCACTAAACTTCTTTGCATTTTAACAAAACGACGTCGTCCGGCTTTAGCGGACGCTAAAGGTCCGACTTTTAGTGGCGTTGTTAGGAAGCGCCGCTAAATGTCCGACTTTTAGCGGCGTTTTCCAAGCGCCGCTAATTCTCGACTATATAGCGGCGTTTTTATGCAAGCGCCGCTAAAGGTCCGACTTTTAGCGGCGTTTTGAGAAGCGCCATAAAGGTCCGACTTTTAGTGGCGTTGTTAGGAAGCGCCGCTAAAGGTCCGACTTTTAGCGGCGTTTTTAGAAGCGCCGCTAAAGGTCGGACATTTAGCGCGCGTTTTTAATGCGCCGCTAAAAGTCGAGTTTTAGCGGCGTTTTTAGTGATAAACGCCGCTATATATTATTTTTAACGGCGCGTTTGAAATAAACGCCGCTATATGTCATTTTTTAGCGGCGTTTTCCTTCAAACGCCGCTAATGTATAATATTTGCGGCGTTTTTCCTTAAAACGCCACTAAAAACGCCGCTATATGTCTGTTTTGCTGTAGTGTATGTATTTATATATGTACTTTTGTCTGAAACCAGGAGGACATAGTACTTTGTAAGATTTATAGAAAGGCAACATCGTTAAGAGTGTTGGAACAAAGAGCTGAAGAACATGCCCTTTCCTCATACGTTGCTCAAAATAATAACATTACCGTGCCATTGCCCCTGCAACACCATGATTATGGAACAGACATGGCGGAAGCTGGTAGTGATGAACATGGCCCTTCCTCGTACTCTGCATGGACCACGATGACTGAATGTTTTACTCATTATGGACCTTAATTAGATCTCATGCAATGTGATGATTGGTGAAGTAATATTTTGGAATATTAGGCAATGCATAGTAGTATAATAAAGATATATAATGGCTGTAGTTAAGTTTATTGTGACATGTTCTTGTCCAGTTTTAACTCCCCATAAAATTTTATTATTACATCCCTTTCGATGCATGTATTGGGACATGACATCTATCTATCTCCACTACAATTTTCGCCATAATTAAAGGTATGGTGTAAAGTAAGAAAAGACAAAAATCATGTGCTGTTTTGGGTCGAAAACACCTATATTTTTCAAAAGAAAAGACATGATATTACTATATTATTGTTTAGGTCAAAGAAGAACCTATGAACATAAACAGAATAGGCAACAATACAATGGGATCAAGACGAAACAAAAACATAAGAAAGCACGTGGGCTTAAGGAAGCCCAGCCTCAACAAAACCCCTAGCTTCTAAAACATTATAGCTGCCATCACGAGAGTGTCAGGAAATGTCGGGAAAGTCAAAAGCGAAGGCGACGGATATACTCGTCGTTGCCATGTGACGCTCCCGGAAGGAGACCATGCCACAACAACAAAAAGTAATGTCAGTCACAATGGAGCTGGCAACGGAGGAAGAGTCCACGAGCCTATCATAACGACTTCAACCACCAATCAAATAGGTTGGCGCAACGAAACCTCCGTCCAGCTCCATCTGATGGGGGCCAAAGAGATAGTAGCACCAAACAAAGGGGGTTGCCGGAGAGGGAAAAAAAAAAAAAAAGAGAAAGGGCTAAGCCCAACGCATTAGTTTCATCATAATATATGGTAGACTATTTGACAAAGACATTAATGAGCAATTAATTTATGTTATTTTTTTTCTGGTTTCTTACAACATTAGATATTTCAATTTAGACCCTTCAAGTATACCAATTATGACATATATAATCTTTGAGCAATGACATTGTATACAATATTAGTTAGCAATGCCATATATATACATGGGCGCAGGCAGTACAGAGGGAAAAATGGACATCATCATGCAGACATGCAACAAAACCATTTCTTCTTTTCGGGTTGCTTAGTCGAATTCGAATTTTGAGACCTCTTCTTCGAAGGTATACTCCCCGTCATCTTCGCCGCTTTCTTCTCGTCGCTCGCCTTTGCGAAAATCACCGTGAACCCTTCGGACGTAGCCGGATCGTTGACGTCCCATTCCCCAAATTTCGGTAGAGTCCTCTCTCTCTCCTCCGATGCAGCCATGTCGATGCTCCGATTAGTAAATAAAGTGGATTAATTGGTGTTATTTTATAAAGGGTGGAATGGATGAACACCGAAAATGTAATCTGTTTTGGGCTATGCACTGGACTTGTAACCAATTCCAAGCTTATACCAATCATTTGTGTTGCAGCCGTGTGAATGTTATGCGGATTATGCGGACAAGCTAAGAAATTAATTAGATCCTTCTACTTTCTAGCTCTATCCTTGGAGTTTTGTTGTTTGATTTTTTTGGTTAAATTTTGCTTCAACTTCTTATACTTTTTATATATTTCGAATTTAATCTTTCTATTTTTATATATTTCAAAATTCAAGTCTAATTGTTCAAACCGTTAAAATTCTTCTGTTGAATTCACTGGCGCAGTAATCATGCAATAAAAAATTAACATTGTAATTAACTTGAATTTAACAGTATTAACAACCAGACTTGCTTTTTTTAATCTTAAAAGTAGAATGTTAAATTCCTTGAAATAAAAGAGGAGTAAATTTCAAATGTATGAAGACTATAGGGACTTGTAGCATATGTTAACATTTTTCTTCTTTTTCTTGATAAGTTTTCTATTTATCATTAAGGGTAAACATCCCCAAATCATGGTCAAATTTTAAATTGGTCCACAAACTTCCAAACATCCCAATTTGATCCTAAAACTAAAATATCATTTCAATTGTTTAAAGAATATTTATGAATCCCTAATTGTTTAAAAATAAATTGTGTCAGATCCAATATGGTATCTAATGCCAAAGTTGGTGATTAGATTGACAAAAAAAGGCTAATAGGAACAAAATTTTAGTTTGAGGATTTAATTAGAATATTTTGAAATTATGGGATAAAATCAAATTTTGACCTATAATTTTGGGACTTCTAGTTGAATTAATCCTATTATTATGGCTAATGACTTGGCATGCAAAATTATCCCGAAAAAAGACAATGAGAAAATTTAGTAAGCATATTATTAGGATGATGCTCTGCACGTTCGATAATGGACTCTTGTTGCTACATGTTGATCATGTTATTACATTATAATTTGGGTTAATTCAATAAGTAGTCCCCAAACTATGATTTAAATTCTAAACTCGTCTTCAAACTTTAAAAACATTTTGATTGAGTTCTTTAGGTATCAATATTATATCAGATGATTCATTCTATTAACTTAATCATTAATCTAAACATTAAATGGAAACTCGAATCGAAAATGAAGCATATTTAAAATCCCAACTATAATTTAGCAACATTTGATATGGAATTAACTTTTTTTTTTTGAAAGGTAAATTCATTAATTCATTTAATGAATAGAACCATACAATTCAGAGAGAAAAAAATAGCAAACACTCGTCATAGATGGTGAATGACAAGCTCCATCAACACAATAAAGACTTTAGCCTCAACAGCATCAATAGAATATTATGACACGTTGACAATTGTCTTTGTCACAACTCAAGCACGACATATCTGAATTGATTGCAAGCACTTAATACGATAAGGAAATCAGCCCGGATGGTCCAAAGTGGCGAGCAAAAGCCAACAAAAGAATCGAGCATTCACCAAACTAGAGAGGACGACAACAAAATCATCCCTAAAATCACTTGTAAAACTAAGATTACATGCATAAGTAAGACTAAAAAACGTATTATAAGAGCAGACAAAAACTTCTAAAATCAAAGACTTATTAAACAATGGAAAAACAAACAAAAAACATATAAAACTTAAGACAATATGGGTCCAAATCGACACGTGAAATCAGTTATATTTTTAAAATACTCTCAAACCAAAAACAATCCTCTTATAAATAAAGAAATTATAAATTAATATATATAGTAAAATTTCACTTTAGCCCCTCTAAAAATGAAAAAAAAAATATTTAGTCCCTTCAAAAATGATGAAATTATAAATTGATACATAATAAATTTATATTTTAATCTATGGAAAAATTATAATTGAATTATAGCCCCTGCTAAAAAAATTTCTAAATTCACCCTTGAAAATAGAATCCAATTCGATTTGAATAACCACAATTTTTTATTTGTATTTTATAAACCGTCCAAATATTTGAATCAATTTTCGATTTCTTGTTTTTACTTGCTCAACCTTACTAATGAGAAATCGATTCGAGTTGAGGCTCTAGCACCTTTAAAACATTTGAGTTTAGGTCCCACCATGCGTAAACATATAAGATTCAAAGAAAATATCACTATACAACAAATATATATATATATATATATATATATATATAACACATCATAAACCGAAATCTGATGCTGTAATGTCGGATTCATAATGATGAAATGTAGAGTGACGACCGGGTGAATTTACTCCATTTGCTGGGAAATAAAAATTTAATGAGATTAATATAAAACCATTGAAGACGCACCGTCCTTATCTTCTACCTCATCACCATCCCACAGAATTATATATATATATATATATATATATATATTCACACATACATATACAAATAACCCTATAATATATAGTTTTTAATCAGTGGTCTGACTCAGCCATTTAACCTATTAAAATCCCACTCTATCTCAGCTGAGCTTAGTTTTGGAAATATGGAGGATCTTCATCACACTTCATCACCTTTATTGCCAGTGAGTTTCTTAGAGCGAGCTGCCCTTGTTTATGGAGATAAGGTCTCCATCATTTACGGCACCGTTTCGTTCACGTGGAGGGAAACTCATCAAAGATGTTTACGACTCGCTTCCGGTTTGACTCAACTCGGGATTTCACCGGGCGATACTGTAAGTTTTTCTTTTGGTTCTTTGTTTATCTCATGTTTAATGCACTAAATCATGCATTTTATATATTTTCTTACGAACAACGTAGCTGAATATGAATGAATGGTTTTTTTAGGACATGATATAATTCTTTCCAATGACAAGTGGTTGTAACTTGTAAGACCAGTCCTCCTTCTTTAAGGAAGACGTTGAGAATTATATATACACTCCCAAACCCGGTTAGGATATTCATTGTTCAAGATGTAACCTGAATTCGAGTTATACTAGTCGTGTTTGTCCTTCTCTTATACCCAACTCAAATCAATTATGTTTTCAAACAATAAAATTTTTTTGAATGAGATTTTAAATAAATAATCTTAATTAAATGCATAGGATAAATATTAATTTTTTATAATTATTTAAGATTAATAAATATTAATTTTTTTAAAAAAAGTGTACATAAAAATTCATATATAGTGGTATAAAAAATATTTTTCATTCCTCAAAATACACACCACATTGACTCCAATGGGCTTTTGAAAATATTTTTTTTAATTTTAAGAAAATAATTCTCATTTTTAATTTTTTTTTAAAACTCAAAAATATGTTTACTATTTAAGCAATATTATAGTAATTAAAAATACCAAGTGATAAACAAGAGCAATGTACTTTATTACTATAAAACAATACAAAGAGTCAAGGTCAACATCAACATCTCAACCAAGCTACATTTGGATTCATGCACGAAGGTGATGCACGACAATGGCATTAGATTTATTTTTGGTCTTTGATATATTTTTTTTTTCTTTTGTTAAATTTTTATTAAATTTTTTTAATGGTATAATTACTAAATTTATTCTTAATTTCAATCAAAGGAAGAAATAAAATGCCAAAAAAAAAAAAAAACTATTAAATCATTCTTAAAAATCCAGCAAACCCATTATAATATAGGCTCATTATAATATATATTATAAATAATTTTTTTGTAGTTTTTTAAAAAACGTATAACACGTTAGTGGTCCTGTATGAAAAGTCTAGTCATTTTTTATTTAATTTTTTTTAGTCAACTATGATGATGCAATTTGCAAAGTCAAGTTGCATTATGGTTTGTGCAAGTCTACTCATGAAAATAAGATATTTAAGTTCAAAGTCTTCCATAAAGTCAAGTCAAAGGATTTAATAGGTTCTGACATGGAAGACATGCATGGGCTGCTCATCAGCTTCTTTGAAATAGCCTAGAATTGCCTGTGTAGTTGACTTTTTCTTTCTTATTCATTAGGTTGCAGCTATGGCGCCAAATATTCCGGCATTATACGATCTGCATTTCGCCGTACCAATGGCGGGTGCTGTTTTATCAGCACTTAATACCAAGCTGGATGCAGCCAGTTTAGCAGTTATACTAGAAAAACTGGAGGCTAAATTCATGTTTATCGATTATGAATATGTTGATGTTATTGTGAAAGCACTTGAAATAATGTCACAGAACATGGCCAAGCACCCTTTTTTTGTGTTAATCGAAGAACACGACCAGGGACCTGATTTGGTCTCTGTTGGTGGTAATAAAATCAAGTATGATGATCTTATTGCAATGGGGGAAACTGATTTCGAAATAGTTAAACCAAAGGATGAAGGTGATCCGATTTCGGTGAATTTTACTTCCGGTTCAACTGGTGAACCTAAAGGGGTATTATATAGCCATAAAGCTGCCTATCTCAAATCATTAGCATCGGTTCGGTTGTATAACATGGGGGTTGCGCCGGTGTTTTTATGGACAGTGGACATGTTTCGTTGCAATGGTTGGTGTTGTACTTGGACCATGGCGGCTGTCGGTGGCACCAACATCTGCTTAAGAAATGTATCAGCAAAGGTCATATTCGACTCCATTGTTCTTCACAATGTGACTCACTTGTGCGGCGGACCGGCCATTTTGAACTTGATCGCCGATGCGTCTCTTACGGTACCTTTTAAGGTTCGACTTATCGTTGCCGGCGTGTTACCGATGTCCCGAGTGATGAAAGTTGAAGGATTGGGATATACTGTTAGCCATGCATATGGAATGACCGAAGTACTTGGTCCTGCTATTGTTAAGCCATGGAGATCAACCAATGAACATAAAAAGGATAACATTGTGGTCGAAAACGTCGACGTGAAGGAACCGGAAACGATGGCGAGCGTACGTCATGACGGGAAGACGATCGGAGAAGTCATGTTTAAAGGGAACACATTGATGTTAGGGTACCTTAAAGATCCAAAAGCAACACAAGAAGCATTTAAAGATGGATGGTATAGGACCAAGGACCTTGGTGCTATTCACCCTAATGGTGTCTTACAATTGAAGGACCGCGCAAAAGATATCATATTTACAGGAGGGGAAATTATAAGCACATTGGAAGTGGAAGCTGTACTTTTAAGCCACCCCAAGGTGTCGGAAGCCGCCGTGGTCGGAAAACGAGACGATTATTCCAAAGAAACCCCATGTGCTTTTGTGAAATTGAAGGAAGAGTATTATTATGGTGCAATGAGTTGCCAAGAGATTGTTGAATTTTGCGAGGAACGGCTGCCGGATTTTATGGTTCCTCGTACCGTGGTGTTCGGTGAATTGCCGGTGAACTCGACGGGGAAGGTGCAAAAGTTTAGGCTAAGGGTGAAAGCTAATGGCAAGCATAGCAATATTGGTCACAAAAATGGGTGCTAGTGGCCCCTTCAAGATGTGGGAGGATTTTGGTAAAAATACATATTTGAAAAATGGGTTTAGACAAAAAATAAGGTCCGTTTAGAAAACGGGTCAGGCCTCGGGTAAGACATTTTTGGCCCGGGCCCCGACCCGGCCCATCTCGAATTCACTAAAGGATAAAAAATCTGTTTTTTTTTTTTTTTGAATGTTATTTTCTTGTTGTTTTCTCCCTATTTTGCTACCATTTTACTATTATGTTGCTACTATTATGTTGTTATTGTTTGGATATTGTATAAAACATATTTTATTGTTAATTTTGTTATTATTTTAAAGGCATTTGTTAATTTTGTTATTATTTTAGAGGTATTTGCTTGTTAAGTTGCATTTGTCTTAGTGTTATTTAAGTTTATATATTTTTTAAAATTTATTTTCAATTTGTTGAGAAATATTTATTTTTGATGTTTTTAATATTTTTTATTTATTATAGATATTTAAAAATAATATAAAAATTAATACGGGCGGGCCGGGTCGGATCCGGGTTTTAGCATTTTTATCCGGGTTAGGCTTGAGTAAAATTTTAGGCCTATTTTTTAGGTTGGACCTGGCCCGGCCCGACCTAATAAATGGGCCTAAATTTTTAGTTAATCTCGGCCCAGCCCATAAACACCTTTAGCCAGATATCGTAATGATGGGATATTAGAAATTCAGAGAAATTCAGAGAATATCTGCTCTCTCTTTCCTAATGATGGGATATTAGAAAAGATATCTTGTGTATAATTTGAGGACCATAACCCTAATACTTATAACATTGGCATATCAGTTCTAATCAAATTCTAATTAGCCCATCATTAATTAGAATTTGACTAGAACTCAATTACTAGAGTATCTACACATATTTGACCCATACTTTATTTAATAATTAAAGCCCAATAAAATTTTAACCAAATTAGATCACTTTTAATTTGGGCTAACCTATCATGATAGTAAATAATAACATGTAATTTACCATTATTACATATGTGATGTCCATATTTTCCAACAACCAAAACTTGTCCCATTCCCAATCAGATGACGCACAAAGCACATACTCACATGCATTGTTGGAACCTATTCTGCACTGTAATTAATTTGTGGGTCAATCTCAATCGACCACCTTTCCTACCTTCCAAATTACACCCTACGTAGGTGCATTCGTTAAAACAACGCACAACGCTGTCACACTTGTATTCTTCTTCCTAAATTACATTATAATTATAGTGATTAAAAAAGATAAAATTGAATTGTCGGGTCATATTTTGTAATTTTTCATAGCTAGTGGCCTTTACTGTAATTTACCTAAATTTTAAGTATTTTCCATGTCAGTTTTACAGTTCAGGTTCAAGGTTTGTAATTGTCTCTCCTAATAGTATCGTTTTTGATGTTTAAGTCTACATTCTTTTTCAGAAATATAATAAAACTTACCATTACACTCAACTAAGACTTGATTCCTCCTCGAAATGACGGAAGTCTGTTAATTATCTTCTGTTACAAAGGTCTTTTCACTCTCTTTTCAGTAGAGTAACTTGAAAATTAGTCCTTCCATTATAAATCAATCATTTTATTTTATTTACTATTAAAAAAATTAAATAGTACTCAATTTTAACATCCCAACACTTATTGTTTAAAATATTATATTTTTTTAAATTTTTTTTCATTTTATAAATAAAATATTTTATTTAGGGTTTATATTATTATAAATAAATTTTTTATTTAATTATTTTTAATAATACAAAAACTAAATTAACTTAATAAAAATAGAATAATTAATTTAATTTAATCCTTATAATTCAAAAACTCAATTTAATTAACTCAAATTTAAATCTAATCCAAAATTTAATAATTTAAATTTGCTTAGATTAATTTAAAAACAATTTAAATTCAAAAAATTTGATTAATACATTTAAATTATTTAAATTTAAAATAATCTCGATTCGAAATATTAAAAAATTAAAATAATCAACAGTCCTCTTCAAAATATCAATAAAATGGAGGTTGAAGGGATTTTACTTTCACACGTGATATATGAAAATTAATTTTGTGTAATTTTATATATAAAATTTTGATTTGATCTATTTTTTTTTAAATTATTAACATAAGTATTGATATAACATCATTTTATGTTTATATATTGCATACATAAATAATTATATTTATCCGATATAAAAATAGATTAATGTATTTATTTCTTTAAATGTGTATGATTAAATTAAAATTAAAATTTCAAGTAAACATTCGAGCCACAATTAGAGTTTCACGTGACACCAAATTAAAGTTCATGTATACAATTGCACATTAAATCGAAGTTTAAGTATAACTTTGAGATTTATCCCTTTAGAAAAATATTATTTTTTAGTTTCGAACCATTTATTATATCTAAATTTGATATTTATTTTTATGATTTTATTAATTAATTCAAATAATTAAAATGTTATGCATTTATATATAATCCGAATGCTATAATACATGACTTCTCATTTGGGGTGACATGCTTTTTCTTTTCTACATTATAAAAGAATGGTCACACTTATATTAGATTGAAACTCGAGATTTAATCTATGTATTTTAATTTTTGATATAATATGGTCTCTCTACTTTTATAATATTTATTCCAAAAAAAATATTTTATTATAACGAGTTCAAATGAGGTTTTTTTTTTTTTATTGCTACATGATTATCAAATGAATATATATATATATATATATATAATTTTAATGATGATAAGAAGTTGATTTAAATTTTTAAACTTAAAAAAGAGAGAGAGTGAGAGATATTTTCATGTGTATCAGTAATTTTAACTCAAATCTAAATCTAGTGTAATTTGATTTTGTTATTAAAATATTTTAAATATTTGGTCCAACCAAGTTAGGTTCTGATCATATCTGAATTTTTTTTTACATAATGCCTAGAACTACTTATAGCCCCTCCCAACTCATAAATAGGAAGATAATGCGCTTCAACGCACTAAAACCCACGTCCTCCTGTAGTGACAACAATACTCATACCAATCGAATTAATTTTTAATTACTAATACATTGCCAACAACACTCTAAAATACACAATAACCCTTAAAAATTATATATATATATATATATATATGAGAATGGTGGGCTTATCTTATATAAAACTACCTCAATTGAAACTTTTATAGGAGCATATAACACTAATTTGTAGCATTTACATCAACGGACTTAGAAGCTTATTTAGGAATTTGGTGGGGATGAAGGTGATGACTAACACTTAAACATTGCTTTCTAGAGTTTTGGGAGGCAGAGATGAGGCCATCTCGATTTCAGGATCTGGTTTCTTCTTTTTGCTTTGCTTGACTTCACCATAGAAGTAGGAAAAGGAACCCCAGAGCCAGGGGTGAAGCTTAGACAATTTTTTAGGGGCCCGGATGAAATTTTAATTTTTTATAGTTTATATCTTTATAATTTGTAAAGGATTAAATCGAATTTTTATAATTTTAGGGGGGGCAAAGTGCAATTTTACCTTTACTAATTTAAAATTTTTAAAAAATTTTAAGGGCTTAAATAGCAATTTTACATTTTAGGGGGGCCGGGGCCCATGCCAGCCCCCCTGGCTTCGCCCCTGCCCAGAGCGAGAGAGCAAGCGAAACACCTTTCTCGGCTTGAAACTTTTCATTAAAAATAGTTACTGCCAGAATTTCTGTAATTGGTAATAGAACGGCTATCATAATTCCTGATAACAGTGATGACCCACAAAACACTAATCCTATTCCTCCCGAGAAGAAACCTTGCCATACTATTGCACTACAAATCACAATCACGTAGTATTTTGTTTCTCCAGACTCGAATTCCCTTGCCTTGAGATTTAATCTATATATTTTAATTTTTGACATAATTTGGTCTCTCTATTTTTATAATGTCAATTAAAATTAACTTTAATTGAAATGGTAAAATTAAGATGGTGGACATAAGATATATTCAGGGGTGAAGCTAGGAAAAAATTTTGGGAGGCCGAAATTAAATTGTTTATATTTTTATAATTTTTAAAGGATTAAATCAAATTTTTATCATTTTTAGGAGTGTCAAAGTGTAATTTTACCTTTATTAATTTAAACTTTTTTGAAAATTTAAAGGACCAAAATGATAAAATTTCTATTTTAAGGGGGTCGGGCCCCTACCAACCCCCTAAATCCATCTCTAGATATATTATGTTCAAATCCCATCATTGTTATTATGTCTAAACCTATCAAAATATAAAAAGATAAACACCCTTAAAATAATATTAGTCCTCTTATTAAAATATATAAAAATACCCTTAAATTTATGTTAATTTTTTATGGATTTTACTAAAATATAAAAAATATATCCTCTTATTATAATTTATTTTTGTGAAAAGACAAGTGCGTCCATAAAATTAGTAGAAAAGTCGTGTAAAATTATCCAAAAGAATCTTCAAAATTTTGATAATAAAATTGGTTGGTCCCCACCAAAAGAAAACCTCACCACCATGTATAATTTAAAAAAAAAAGTGACTAAATTATTACTAAGTTTGCGTTTTGGTTATTTGACTTTAAAAAGTTATAAAATGGTCATTGAACTATTTGAAAGTTTTTATTTAAGTTATCGAGCTGTTAAAATCGCTATACAATTTACACTACCTGCACCAATCGAAAACTTTTCTTCTAATTCAAAATTTTCCAAGGGCGAAGCCAGGGGGCTGGCATGAGCCCCGGCCCCCTAAAATGTAAAATTGCTATTTAGGCTCTTAAATTTTTTTAAAATTTTAAATTTGTAAAGGTAAAATTGCACTTTGCCCCCCTAAAATTATAAATATACGATTTAATCCTTTACAAATTATAAAGATATAAACTATAAAAAATTAAAATTTCATCCGCCCCCCTAAAAAATTGATCTGGCTTCGCCCCTGATTTTTTCATGAAACAATTTTAAAGGTCATGAATTTAGAAAACGAAATCCAAATAGCTATCTTCTTAGATTGTCAGATCAACTTGGATCTAATTTATATATATTCTTTTACTCGATAATAGGTATTGATCAATTGTATTGGTCGTTGAATTGTCACTTGGAGCTCACTGGTCAGACTTTTAAAAAGAAACGTAACAACTTAGTCATTTAAATAAAAACTTTCAAATAGTTCAATGACCATTTTGTAATTTTTTTAAAGTTGAGTGACTAAAATATGAACTTACTAATAATTTAATAACTTTAGGTATAATTTACCCTTAATGTATTTATCTATCGTGTATTAATTTTTTATTTGATCATGTTTAAAAGGATTAAACAAAAAAAAATTCATTTTTAACAAGCCAAAGAATAATTTTACCTTATATTAATTTATAATTGTATCATTTATTAATAGATTGAATTATAATTTTTCATTTTGAAAAACAAACTAAAGTCAACCTCGAAATATCTGAGATTCGTGATCGTCTCTCTCAATAATGTCATCTTAATTTTATTACAAGTAAATTCCATGTCTTCTAAGATTATTCGACTTATAATAAAATAACACAAAATGTCAAAAGACACTAATTTACGCTACCCAATATCTCAGTAGTGAACACTTATCGAGGCCGATTAACGTGGTCCGTGGGACGTAAACTCACTGAGTCTAACTCATCACCAAATCTAAGGTCGAGAGTTTTCAAAATTAACAATTTTAATACCTCCCCTGTTTCTTCCTCATATATAGAGGGTAAATTATACCAAAAGTCATTAAATTATTAATAAATTACGATTTAGTCATTTGATTTTAAAAAATTACAAAATAATTGTTGAACTATTCGAAAGAAACAACAATTCGGCAATTAGTATAGATGATTAATACTCATTAACAAGTGAAAGAGTATACTTTAGATTCAAGTCAATCTGATTATCCGTGCCAAAGATTGGTGAAAAAAACTATTTAAATTTTGGTTTACAGATTCGCGACCTTAAAACTGAACTATAGAAGAAAACCTGAATAAGAGTTTTCGGTTGACGAAGGTGGTGTAAACAGAGAAAATTATACAATAATAATTTTAAAAACCCAGTGACTTAAATAAAAATTTTCGTTCAATGATCTTTTCGTAACTATTTAAAATTAAGTAACCAGAACGCGAATTTGCTAAAATATGGTTTATCATATATATTTTACAACACCCTTCAAGCCTTCTGTTGGAATAGTTTATTCATACAATGCCTGAGTCAGAAAGCTCACCTTCCTCACCCAAATCTCCTCTTAATTCAAGAACACGGCCATGGCCGTTGCTGCCTCTTCTTTTACCCGCAATTCTGCTTCCGGTGGTTGCAGCTATAGTTGTTTACCAGCTTGACTCGTTCGACGCCGCCCCTATGCCCCTCCACGAGTTGAGTGTCCCCTTCGAGCCGCCCTTGTTACATAACGACTGTATGCTACAAGGGGCGGAGTTTTTGGGTGCCGGTAAGCTTCCGGGACCGGAAGATTTTGCGTATGATTCCAGATCTCAAGTAATCTACACGGGCACGGTAGATGGATGGATAAAGCGAGTGTGGGTGAACGACTCGGATAGTGACACAGTTGTCGAGGACTGGGTCAACACTGGTGGTAGACCGCTTGGACTCGCTTTGGGGCTCAACCAAGAAGTCATCGTTGCTGACGCTTACAAGGTCTGGTTTTTTATTTTATGATATTATACACACGCACAACTCCTTTAAACATGGTTCATAAGGCCATGTCGTTCATTAGTGCAACGAGTATTATGGCATACACAATAATTAATAATTAATTTAAGAAAAACGTTTTGCATACACAATATTTGTAACATTTGTATATATATGTGTATAGGGGCTATTGAATATAAGTAGAGATGGTGCTATCGAGGTGCTAGCAGACGAAGCCGAAGCTATGAAATTTAAGTTGACGGATGGTGTCGATGTAGCAAAGGACGGCACGGTGTATTTCACCGATGCTTCCTACAAGTACAACTTGCACGAATTCTTTCAAGACATAATGGAGGGTAGGCCTTGTGGTCGGCTTATTAGCTTCGACCCCATTTCAAAACGACCCAATGTGCTGCTCACCGATCTTTACTTTGCTAATGGAATTGCTGTGTCACCTCATCAAGATTGTGTCATCTTCTGTGAAACCCCCATGTATGTTTTTTTACATACTTACAACCCCAAAATAAAATTCATCTCTTTCACTATATATATGAGTTGATAAAGGATTAATGTGGGTATGCAGGAGGAGGTGCAGAAAGTATTACATTGAGGGCCATAAGAAGGGACATGTTGAAAAGTTCATTGATAATTTACCAGGGATGCCTGATAACATCAAATATGATGGAGATGGCCATTATTGGATTGCATTACCTACGGTAAGATAATGACATGACGGATAATTAAACCTTAATTGTCCAATTCCTTTTATATGAATTAACATTTGGTGATATCACATTAGGGAAATACAATGTTTTGGGATATAGCAATGAGATATCCAATGGTTCGAAAGGCGGCGGCTATGGTTGATCGGTGGATAGGGTGGATAGGTCGAATCAAATCGGAGAAAAATGGTGGGATGCTGGTGGTCGACATTAATGGGAAACCCGTTGCACATTATAGGGATGTTGAATTAACTATGGTTACATCTGGGTTTAAGCTAAAAAATCATTTATATATCGGGTCTTTTATCCTCCCTTATATTATCCGCATCGATCTGGACCAACACCCAGCTCGACACAGTCAGTAGTAACTCTTTGACTTTTACAGTTACAAGTACTTGTTGAAAAGTGTTTTTTACTATTGGTTACCTGACGGGTTTTTTATATTAATTTAATATTTGAGTTTGGTTTTAATGTTCATTCTGGTATTATTTTTTTCCGATTAAGTACTTATGCTTCTATCAGTAGAACACTCGTGTTAAACATTCATGGAACATATTATGTTGTTTAGTTTAGGTGTCAAATTAAAAATTAAAGCTAAACTCAAGTACCAAATGATATATTAATTATATTTATATTTTATAATTTTTTTACTTATAGAGTTCAAAATTTTTATTTATAATGTAACAAATGTTAACTTTTTGTAAAAAAAATTAAACTCTATAAGTAAAAAAATTATAAAATATAGTGTATTCTTTATTCTTATGTTGTTAGTTAAAAGAGAAATGAATCCCACGTTATCTAGAAACAAGCTCTAAACATATTCATGAGTCTATATATACACATATCTCACATCCCACATTGCTTAAGAAAATAAGGGAAATGAGACTTTGGGTCTATATAAAGATCTGTTTTGTAAGTTTTATTTCCACATCAATTGGTAGCACTAAAATTTTAAAAAAAATGATGTTGTCACTTTGGTCTAAAAATTAGTCTAATTTTGTAATATTTTTAAAAAGTTAGTCTGAGCATCAGCAAAAGTACTTCTATATTTATGGCTTTTGCCTTACACAAAAAAATAGTTCATAAATTGATTACTAATTTAATAACTTCGTTGAATACTTTCATCTCTCTTGGCTGTAAACAAACAAATTCTTATATCACTATGAGACAGACACACATCCCAACGTGAAATGTTGGAAGTAGTATGGCCGGCAACGGCATATTATAAAAATTAATTATCGGTTTCGTAGTCGTGTAGGACTATGAGTGGACAATGTAAAGCAGGTAACCATTTTGACGTTTTTCAATCTCCATAAGAAACCAGAATCTGTCAACAGCTTGGTGACGGTTTTGCAATGGCAGACTCAAGATCACAAACGGTTTCTCAATCACAGGGGTCTAGCGCCGGCGATCAACCGAGGAAGAGATTATGGCGCCCTTTCATTGCTGTTTTATTCACGATGATCCCCGTAGTGGCGGCTATGCTTCTGTACCAGCTCGATTCATTCGATCCTGCTCCACTGCCGATCCACGAGCTGGGTCAGGCACCCGTGGTCGTCTCGTTGCGCAATGATCGCATGCTCCAAGGCGCGGAGTTGTTGGGCGCTGGGGAGTTACAAGGACCAGAAGATATCGCGTATGATTCCACGGCGAACGTCATTTACACGGGTTGTCACGATGGGTGGATCAAGCGAGTCAGGTTGAGTGACTCGGTGGTGGAAAATTTTGTTAACACCCATGGCAGACCGCTAGGACTCGCTCTTGGTCACAACAAGGAAATAATCGTTGCTGATGCATATAAGGTTAGTTTTTCGGATTAGTACCTAAACATTGCAATTTTTTTCAACTTGGTCTCCGAACTTCTTTTCTTAGAACTTGAATTTTGTCTCATTTATCGTCCTTTTGATAACATGGTTGGGAGTGTGCCATTTGACATAATCTCAAAGTCTCATATAAATGAGAATTTATCACGTTTAGTGGACCAAAAAATTTCAGGGACTTTAAGTTTGGAAAAATTGCACACTCCCTGAATTTTTCATAAGCAATTTTTTTGTTGAAAGGGTCTAATTCTAGTTTTAGTCCCATACTTTTTAAAATTTAGCATTTAATATGTTTTTTTCATTTTAATTTTGGTCCCTCTACTTTTATGTTGTTATTAGTCAGTCCAATTCATGTGTATTTTTTTCATCATATTGAGGTGATTTGACAAACATCGTAAATTTAAGAGCTAGAAGACGCAAAAAAAATAAATAGAGAACTAAAATGAATTTATTTATAAAATTAGAGGGCCAAATAAATAATTATGCCATTTACGAACATTGAGTTTAATTATAGTATTATTGACCGTCTAAATTGATAATAGTTGTTAAAGTGTCATATTGGTGGATATGCACGTTATCTCTCTGTACTAATTAACAACATAAAAGTAGAGGACAAAATCAAAGGCGAATCAAGATATTCAGTATTGAGGTGGAAATAAAAAAATTTAATTTGGGAGGACCAAAAGTTTTAAAAAAAAATCTAAAAGGACTTAATTTGAATGCTTAACAACTAGAAGGGGCTAAAACTGTTATAAGTCCACTTAAGCAAGGGAGCCAAGGTGCCTGCTTCCCTATACAAATTTATGTCAAATCAAATTAAAGACGATTAAACTTTAGGGTTTAATCAGTTTTTGGAATCTCAAGTTGTAATGTTTTTTCGGATTGAGACTTGAATCTTTTTTGTTTGCATATTAGAGTCTGAATTTTTTTATACAAGTTAAGCTCTTGGACTTGATAATTGTTTCTAGGAGTGTGCAAAATTCGGGTAAAACTGAAAAAATTCAGTTAACCAATTGAATTTGGTTAATCGGTCGGTTAACCGAATTTTTTCGGTCGGGGGTCGGTTAATTATTTTTTGATTTTTCTGTTAACGGTTAATTCGGTTCGAAACTGGTCGGTTAACCGAATTTTTTCGGTTTAACCGAAAAAATTAATAAATAAAATTATAATATATAAATAGGCTCACTATTCACCTAAACCCAATCCAAACCCAAGTATCCAACCCAACCCAATCATAAAAATTACAAATAATTTAATAAATAAAAATAAAATTCTAAAACTAAAACTAAATTAAACCCAACTCGGTTATGTAGTGATTATGTAGTGATTCATTTCGGTTAATTCAAGTAATTTGGTTAATTCGGATAATTTTTAACTAAAAATAAAAAACATATAATTTTCGGTTAATTCGGTTAACCGACTGAATTAACCGAAAAAAATTTGGTTCGGTTAATTTTTTTGAAAAAATTTCGGTTCGGTTAACGGTTAAAAATTTTGAAAGGTCGGTTAATTTGGTTGATGTTATTTCGGGTCGGTTAACCGACTGAACACCCCCTAATTGTTCTCACGTTGGGACTTGAACTTCTTTTTTGTCCAAGTTAATTCTTGAAAACCTAAAATTCAGGCATCAGTGTAGGAACAATTGCCAATTCCAAGCCCTAATGTGGGAACAATTGCCTAATTAAAGGATAAACTTGGACAAAAAAAAGTTCAAGCCCCAATGTGAGAAAATTTGCCAAGTTCAGGCCCCAAATAGTAAATTTACCCTAAACTTAAACCATCATTATACAGTGAATGAAAACTGTTGGATAATGAATGCATCAGGGACTACTGAATATAAGCAAGGATGGTGAAGTGGAGCTGCTAACAGATGAAGCTGATGGCCATAAATTCAAGCTTACAGATGGTGTAGATATTGCAGATAATGGAATGATATATTTCACAGACGCTTCTTACAAATATAACTTAAATGAAGATATATGGGATATCTTGGAAGGCAAACCTCATGGTCGATTTATGAGCTTCGATCCGGTTACGAGAAAAACCGATGTGCTAGTCAGTCATCTATACTTTGCTAATGGAGTCGCAGTGTCACCTAATCAAGATCATGCAATCTTCTGTGAAACCGTCATGTATGTATGTATGGTTTCCATTGCTGCAATTTGCAAATCCTTTTTAATGCTTGAACAACATTCGATTGCAGGAGAAGGTGCAGAAAGTATTACATAAAGGGGAGCAAACAGGGAGACCTGGAGAAATTTATTGATGATTTACCAGGCTTTCCTGATAATATTAAATATGATGGTGATGGGCATTACTGGATTGCATTACCATCGGTAACACGAATCTGTTGATATCCATTTAAACGTTTTGTTTATGTTTGCTGATAATTTTTCTGATGATTCAAGCATTATTCTACGAATTTCGGCAGGCAAATTCTGTTCCTTTGGACATTGCGTTTAGGTATCCTTTCATTCGAAAGGTTATGGCGATCGTGGTGAAGTATATCGGACGATTACCTACGGAGAAAGATGCGGGTGTCTTGGTAGTTGATTTGGAAGGGAAGCCGGTTGGTCACTACCATGATCATAGATTATCTATGATTACAAGCGGAATGAAAATCGGAAATCGGCTTTACTGTGGTTCCGTTCGGCACCCGCATATTCTCAAACTCGACCTGGCAAAAGAAAATTTGTGGCTTTCTTCTACTATCACAATGCAATGAGCCATTGAATAATAATGAAAAAAACTTTTGAGAAACCTTGTATCTTTGGGGTTAGTACATTATCATTTGTTGCTTAAGAGAGGCTCCCGAGGGCCTTTGCTTTTTCTCTCAATATATATTTTTGTATCTTTCCAGTTGATGTTCTTGGTAATTCCTCAAAGATCACGGTTTTGGGAGCCATATAATGCGGCAAGTGACCCCGGCAAAACAGGATTAGTTCTTGAGCGTCAATGTTGAATCCTTCTTTTAGCTTCACGAATGCACAAGGGGTCTGTCCCCAATGATTATCAGGCCGTGCAACAACTGCAGCTTCGAGAACTGCTGGGTGACTGTACAAAACTGTCTCAACTTGTATCGTGCTTATATTCTCTCCCCCAGAAATTATGATATCTTTCAGCCGGTCCTTTACTTCTATATACCCGTCTGGATGTTTCACGGCGAGATCACCGCTGTGAAACCATCCACCTTTAAATGCTTCCTCAGTTGCTTTCGAGTCTTTGAAGTATCCACTCATCACAGTGTTTCCTCTGAACATGACTTCACCCATGGTTTTACCATCAGCTGGTACTTTCTCCATCGTGATGGGATCTAATATGTCAACGTCTTGCAAACCGAGATGTTGCATTCCTTGCCGAGCTTTCAACTTCGATTGTTCCTCGGGAGGCAAGGATTCCCATTCGGGTTTCAACACACAGAATGTACCAGGACCGTAAGTTTCAGTAAGGCCATACAAGTGAGTCACACTAAAACCCAACTCTTCCATCTTAAGCAATATCTGTGGAGGCGGTGGTGAGCCACCAGTGCATATCACGACCTTGTGGGAAATCGGCTTTTGCTCTCTAACAGATGAATTCACAATCATATTTAGGACGGTTGGAGCTCCTCCCATGTGTGTCACATTATGTAAAGCTATGTTCTCAAATATTTTACTCGGGGAAACGTTCTTCATGCATATGTTTGTGCCACCCTGTGCCGCGACACCCCAAGTGAGGCACCAACCGTTACAATGAAACATAGGCACAGTCCACAAATAAACCGGCATCGACTGCATTCCGTGAAGGAAAAGCGTCGCGATAGTATTGAGGTAGGCTCCCCTGTGACTATAAACAACTCCTTTAGGCCTAGATGTTGTACCAGAGGTATAATTCACACTTATAGGATCCCATTCACTCTTTGGTCTTTTTATCTCAAATTCAATATGCCCAGTTTCTAAAAAACTTTCATATTCATAAGGCACAATGCTGGTTGGAGATGGATCGTCATCCCCTTCAGAAATCAAAACTAAGATTGGTAGTTTTGTGTTAGTTTTAGCAAGAAGATCGAGTGCTCCGCGAGCGATTTCGAGTAATCCACGGTCCACGAATAGGATCTTAGCTTCTGAATGTGCGAGTAGGACTGAAACCATGGCCGAGTCGAGCCGGGAATTAAGCGTACAAAGAACAGCTCCGGCCATAGGAACCGCGAAATGCAGCTCGTACATTGCTGGAACATTGGGAGCCAGAGTTGAAACCTGCTTAATACAATTTATTAGAGAACTCGAAATGGGAATTTTCCAATTTGATTCTATAATTCAACATGGCCTAGATGTTGCACCTGCATGTTATATATAACAATTGGATAAAAATTCAACGAAACACACACCAATACTCTGCACAAAAGCATCCGAGTGACAGAACATAAAACCAGTTTGGTTCTGCATGTTGATGACAGATCAATTATAGAGGTAATATGTGAGTAAAAATCATGAATTTATCAAAAATAAACTAGTATATATCCTAAAAATAGATTTTTTTTTTTTTTCATTTCGACCAGCATCAAATTGTGAAAAAGAAAATCCAATTTACAGAGCTATGGCGAAGATGAAGATGAACCCAAAAGAAAAAAAGAAAAAGAGGTAGATGCTTGAAAAAGAAACGAACCACATCACCACGGGAAATCCCGATCTGAGACAAAGCAGAAGCGAGCTTAAGACAACGTTGATGCGTTTGATTCCATGTGAAGTTACGACAACCATAAACAAGCGATGTTCTGTCTCTGTAAACCTTTGCTGCTCTTTCCAGAAAGCTAATGGGAGACAAAGGCACGTGATTAGCTGAGCACCGGCGAAGACCCTCCATGGATTTCCATGCTTGAGGAGCATCACCACGATCATCAACGTCACCGTCGGCTACAAAGAGAGAGAAACAGCGATAACTTGGAACAACAAAGGAGTAGAGAAGGTAAGTGCGGGTGGTGACCAATCGAGTGAATGAAGAAGGTAAAAAACGGTGCATGGTCTCGCCGGAGAAGAAACTCAGAGATGGAAAGTGAAGAATAGGTGAAAACGATACTCAAACAAACTGATTGGTTGTTTGTGTGTTTTTATAATCGAACAGAAATGTAACGGACACGTTACCCCGTTCGTCGTGGGGATAGGTTGAATCGTGCCTTTCACGTGCTTATCTCCATACTATATATGATTATGATATGTTTGGACTAGAGGTGTTTATGGGCTGGGCTGGGCTGGGTTCGGGCTAGGCTTAACTAAAAAATTAGGCTTATTTATCGGGCCGAGCCGGGCTTAAAAATGGGTCTAACATTTTGCCCAAGCCCGACCCATATAAATATGTTAAAATCCAGCCTGGCCCGCCCGTATTAAATTTTTATATTATTTTATATAATTTTTAAATATATATAATACATAAAAAATACTAAAAAAATTAAAATAAATATTTCCCAACAAATTGAAAATAAATTTTTAAAAAATATGTAGAATTAAATAACACTAAGATAGATGTAACTTAACAAGTAAATACATCTAAAATAATAATAAAATTAACAAATGCTTTTAAAATAATAACAAAATTAACAATAAAATAAGTTTTTTACAATATTCAATTAATAACAACAAAATAGTAGCAATATAATAGTAATATGGTAGTAAAATATGGAGAAAACAACAAGAAAATAACATTCAAAAATAAAAAAGAATAGCAGATTTTTTTTGTCATTTAGTGAATTCGGGCTGGGCCCGGGCCAAAAATACCTTACCCGAGGCCCGGCCCGTTTTTTAAAACGGGCCTTATTTTTTGCCCAAGCCCATTTTTCAGGCTTATATTTTTGCCCAAACCCTCCCAAATTTCGGTCGGGCCTTCGGGCCGGGCCGGGCCGCCCGGCCCATGAACACCTCTAGTTTGGACAGTCTAATTTACACGATAAGATTTTATTAGTTTAAGTTAATTAATGAATAAAAATAGGTTTAAACTACAAAAAAATTGAGGACTGTGAGGAGTTGACATAAAAATTTAAAATCAGTCCATGAATAAAGTAAGTTTGTAGGTTGGCGTATCTAAGCGTGCTGGGAGGCCCAATTTTTAATAATTTTAAAATTTTAATTTAATAACGATAAAATTATATTTTGGTCCTACTTAAAAATGATAAAAATTTAATTTAATCTTTTAAAAATTATAAATATATAAGCTATTAAAATTTAAAATTTAAAATTTAATTTTGGCCCCTCCTAAAATCAAGGGCGAAGCCAGGGGGCTGGCATGGGCCCCGACCCCCCTTAAAATGTAAAATTGCTATTTAGGCTCTTAAAATTTTTTAAAAATTTTAAATTAGTAAATGTAAAATTACACTTTAGCCCCCCTAAAATTATAAAAATTCGATTTAATCCTTTACAAATTATAAAGATATAAACTATAAAAAATTAAAATTTCATCCAAATTTCTTAAAAATTGTTCTGCTTCATTTCGCCTAAAATAATAATTTTTTGGCTTCGTCCGTGGGTAAAACTATCATGTTGGCTCCTATACTAAGAGTTAAATTACATTTTGTTTCCTTAATTTAAAAAATGAGCAAATTAATCTTTATACGTCAGATTAAAAAGAAAATTAGTCATTTTTATTAAATTCCATCCAGTTCTATTGTGAAAAACCGGCATGACTAACAAAATAATTAAACAATTACATATAGCATGTTGCATTTACCTCGTGTTGATGTAAAAGTAGAGACGAATCTGAGGAGTTAGCAAGGGCCTTAGCCCCCTAAAAAAAGGAAAAAAAAAATTCAAGATGTAATCACTGTTGTATAAAAAAATGGAGTAAAAATTCAATTGATGTAAAAGGTATTTATAATGTAGGAAAATTGCGGATTTAGTTCTTATATTTTTTGAACCGATTAAATTTAGTACTTATATTTTTTTGAATTATGAAATTTGAGTCTTGAACCAAATGGTAACAGTTAAATCCATTTGATTAAATCCTGTTATTAATCCTGTATTATTCATAATTGTTGAATGAATCTGTGTTCTCTAATTTAATCATTTTTAATTTCTATATTTTTTGAAATTTGAAATTTTAGTTTGACTCAGATGGCCGTCATTAAATCATTAATTGACTTTTTGTAAGAATTATGTGAAAATAGCAAGTTGATATGGTATTACGCATGTGATTACAGCTGTTGTTTGGTCATGATTGAAATTTTAAAATTCGAAAAACACATAGACTAAAAATGATCAAATTAAAATACATGGACTCAATTCAAGACTTACACATAGTACAAGGACTAAAATTGAAATTTTAGAATTGAAATTTTAAAATTTGAAAAGTACATAGACTAAAATTGATCAAAGTAAAGTACTAAAACTAAATACATAACTTACAAACAAAAGAAGTACTAATAGTAGAATTTGACTTTTATATATATATATATATATATATAGGGAGAGTTTCACTTTCACAAATACAGTGCATTCACATGTACGACATAAGTATATATATTAGATCAACTACAAGTAGAATCAAACTAATATAAAGTACAATGGATGAAGAATAAAAAATAAAAAGTCAAACAAAAGTCACACATGATGACATGAAGACCCACACATTATGTTTAATGAAACTCGAATATGAGTACTTAAGAGTCCGACTCCGCTTAAATATATAAATTTTTGGGTTATATCATTATTGGGGCCTGAACTTGTTTTTGTCTAAGTTAGGCTTCGAACTTGGCAATTGTTCTCACGTTGTGGCTTAATATTTTTTTTTTGTCCAAATTAATCTAGGAACTGGGCAATTATTCTCATATTGAGGCCTGAGCTTTATTTTTTTAGGAATTAACTTGAACAAAAAATAATTCAAATCTTAATGTGCAATAATTGTTAAATTCATGCATTATTCTTTCAATTATTCTCACAGGTGGTCCAACACAGGTCTTGCCTTCATTAGGTAGTAGTGAAAATATAGCGTACCATTCTCAGTTGTCCCATTATACTTATTTTGGATTTTATTTCTCTTCTTGTTGGGGTGTGGGCTCTCGCCATTCTTTTTATCGATAACTTCTCATTTCCTTTAATTGTTGCATTCTAGGAAGCTGGGACCAAACTAATGTACTGTAAATATACACAAGGTTATACATGAGAATAAATTCATTTGAGGATGAGAAATGGGGTTGCTTGGGATCGATTCAAGTTTTTATGCCTATAACGTAGTACTCCTGCCACGAAGCCAAGTGGTTGTTGGGAAAATAAAGTCATTTATATATATTAAATTATTATGCGAGTGAAAAGTTTACGGTGTAAACTATACTCAAGGTTGTTAAATTATTAGTAAATTTACATTTTGGTCATCCAACTTTAAAAAGTTATTGTTATAGCCCCCATCCACGTCAAGGCACCTGGCAAGCCAGATAGGCACCCAAACAGTAAGCCTGCCACTAGCAAATTAGAAGGTCACCTGTGAGTTTTCCCTTCCGAGATAACCATCTGGAAAAGTGTAGGCCATTTGTTGTCTAGATCTCGAAGACTTCATAGGATACATGAACTTGTTGGTCACCAAATATCACGTGGGCTGAACTCCTCCTTATTGTCAAGTCGAAATAAATGACAAAATCTATCCCATCACAGACATCCTCGTTCCATCGAAGACATTCACTCTACACGTTCCATAATGATGACTTAATGGCAAGTCCAACACGTTAACATAACCTTATTTTATTCATTTTTTTATCACCTAATTTCACCAAATTTTGACCAAAATTTAATGCCCTTGTCTCCCTAGTCTATATGGCCGGCCAAACCCTCTTAATGGCCTAATTGTACTTTAAGGACCTCCAATTTAATATTCTATAGCTATTAGACACCTCTACCTTGTATAATAGAACTTTCGCACTTTATGCGATTTAGTCCTTTTTCACAATTAAGCATACAATTGCTAAAATTAAAGCACCAAAATTTTCATGCATCCTTATAATCATGCTATAACATATGAAATAATATCAAAATAATTTTCTTCCATCTCGGATTAGTGGTTTCAAAACCACTGTTCCGACTAGCCCCAAAATCGGGCTATTACATACACGTTCCATAATGATGACTTAATGGCAAGTCCAACACGTTAACATAACCTTACACGGAACCCTCGCCTACAAATACCCCCAAGAATGAGGAAGAAGGGATCAACCCTCCAAGAGCATCAAGCCTATATTTTGTCAACCTATCTCTAACTCTCAACCTGAATACTCTCTTCACTTCCACTCTCCATAACCTTCGACTCTCCACCCCGATTAGGTGAATCGGCCTCCATACACTCTCTCCTCTGTACCACTTTTATGTTGTATCATTGTATCGACAAAATGATCATTGGCTTATTTAAAAATTTTCATTTAAGTCACTAGGTTATTAAAACCATTGTTGTACGGCCTTTTCAGTTCGCATCATTTGCACCAATTGAAAGCTCTCATTCCTCTTCTCTTCTACAAAATTTAGTTTTTTAATGAAACGACTTTTTACATCACAAATCTACAAACCAAAATTCAAATAACTTTATTCTCCAATCTCCTACACTGATTATCGATGGGTACTAATCCATCGTACTGTTCATCGAATCAATGTCTGGAGCTCGCTAGCCGAACCTTAAAAAAAATTTAATAGCCCAATGACGTAAATGAAAGCTTTTGAATAAATCAATAAGTTAAATAAAAACTTTCAAAAATATAAATATAGATTAAAAGGGAAAGGAAAAAAAACATGGATCCTTAGCCCATTCAAAATCTCCCCACTCCCTCATTTTGCAGTTTGTGCTAAACACATAACATAAAGTAAGCAAAGTCCAGCAGCACCTACACTACATATGATATGACCCAACCCAACAAACATCATATATTTCATGTAATAATCCAATAACATGATGATGTTCTCATCCAGCTAATCATAAAACAAAACAAGGAAAACCCACAAACAGATTTCTCCTGCAAGTGTCATCCAAGTTGGGTTGTTCTTATTTACCTGTATTTGTCATTGTCTTGTCATAGAACAAACGTGAACATGTTTACGTGTCTCTCTGGATTCTCAACCGTTTAAAACCCCTTTTTTTTGTGTTTTCTTTTTGTGGCCGGCGTTCACAAAGGTAGAAACCCATGGTGAAAAAAATGTCAAAAAGAAGATGATAAAGAAAAAAAATGAACTAAATAATATCATCCTTAAACTTAAAACTCAATTACTTTTCTATGTTGCCGACTTCATGATATATGACACACATTTTTGCCCTTTTTTCTTCTATTTTTTTCAGTATATGGTGGGTCACAGTCACTCACTGTCTTTGTCTTTCATTATTAATCCCTTGGTTTTGTTGGTTTCTTTCTCCTCTCATATTAACAAAACCCCTAAACATTCACTTTCGTTTTAGTTTAGTCCCTTTGGAAAGGTGCTTTTTCACTTTCATTTTATTTTTATTATTATTATGATAATGGCTAAAAGGGCATGTAAGACGACGGTAAATTGGGTTGATGAGGAGGAGGAGGAGGAGGAGGAGGAGCAGAGAGAAGAGAGGATGGTGAAGATAAGGGTAGTGCCTCGAGAGAGATACGAGAGGATGAATACTTTCATACACTACTCTAACTCTGCTGCCATCTCCAGCGGCAGTGGTGGTTGTCAAGCTGATGATTGTGGTGCCGATTTGAAAGATGCAAAGCAATATCATCGGCGGCATAAAGTCTGTGAGCCACATGCCAAGGATGCTTTCGTTTTGGTCAAAGGCATTCGCCAAAGGTTTTGCCAGCAGTGTAGCAGGTTCAATTAAAATGTCCAAATTTATGTCTCTTTGTTCTGTTTCAGACAAAGATTTTGCTGTGTTTTTTTTCTTTTAATTCTTGTTTCTCCTAGTATCTAACAGTTTAATTATGTGTGCAACTTGGAGCAGATTTCATGAAATATCAAAGTTTGATGGTACCAAAAGGAGTTGCCGGGACCGGTTGGCCGGACATAATTTGCGGCGGAGGAAGGTGGTGCAGTCAGACCAAGAAGCGGAGAATGATAATAATAATAAGAATAAAGCATCCTATGGAAAAGGATCCGACACTCCAATGTTGCAGCAATGGTACCAAGAATTTACCAACTAGATAACTACAAAATTCTGCCATCTTTTTTGTTTTAGATACCTTGGGTCGGTTGTTTTTCAATTGGGTCCTTTGTATTTATTGGTTGCTAAAACCAATTTCTTGTATGTTATTTATAATCCAAAATTTTATTACTATATTGTTTTTCTTATTACATTATTAAAAAGTTGTGTCTCAGTTTGTATACATGTAAAATTTTTACAAATATTTTTTTATATTTGTTTTACAAAAAATAATTTTGTCAACAAGGAATGACTATATAAAATAAGTTATTTTTCTATAAAATAAGTCATTTTTCTATAAAATGACTTACTCTTTTGAATAGCACAAGTCATTTTCTGGAAAAGAACTTTTCTATGAATAATTTTATTTTTATATAAAAATTAATTTAAATCAAGCTTAATATTATTATATTTATAATAATTTTTATTTTTAAATATTATTATATTTATATATTGTTCAAAATTTAAAATTTCATTATTGATGCAAACGACAATTATTAAATCCATCAACTGACATTTTTGGGCAGGGGCGAAGCCAGGACAATTTTTTAGGGGGGGCCGGATGAAATTTTAATTTTTTATAGTTTATATATTTCTAATTTGTAAAGGATTAAATTGAATTTTTATAATTTTAGGGGGGCCAAAGTGCAATTTTACCTTTACTAATTTAAAATTTTAAAAAAATTTCAAGGGCCTAAATAACAATTTTACCTTTTAGGGGGGCCGGGGCCCATGCCAACCCCCTGGCTTCGCCCCTGTTTTTTGGGGTGATTTGTGAAAGTAGCAACCTGACATGACATTACGAACATTTGATAATATGTTTGTCACATGAAAGTTTGGAGATAATGTAACTTAACTTCCGAAATTTAACGTTTACCATTTAATCGATATCAAAACTTTAAAATTAAAAAGAAACTTTAAAATTGAAAAGTACAATAATTAAAAATGGTCAAATTAAAATACATGGACTAAATCACAACATACGCATAGAACGATGACTAATAGTAATATTTAGCTAGTTTAATGGTTTGATTTTGAATTTCTATCTCCTATTTTTATGAAAATTGAGAAGTTAATCCATCTATTTTAATTTGTTAGAATTCAGTCCTCGTACTTTATGAAAACCATAAAGTAGTCCAATTGTTGCTAAGCACATGAACTTGAATTCTTGATTTTTGTTAAGTTGTTTCGTATAAATTGTTGAATTACTAAATTTTCCTAATTAATTAGGTAGAAATTGCTAAACTATTAATTTTCAATTCAACAATTTAGCAATAAGGCTTAACAATATTATCCAATTGGATTAGCTTCTCAATTTTCGTAAAGTATAGGGATTAAATTATGACAAATTATAGAAACTAACATCTCAATTTTTATAAAAAAAGATAAAAATCATACTTAACCTAATTCAATTAATCGATGAAAAAAAAATATGCTCCAAATTTTTATATTCTTCGTATTTTAGTCATTCTATTTTTCGAATTTAAATTTTCAAGTTCAATTGTTAAAATAGTTAAATTATTATGTAAAATTTATTTGTGTGATATTTTAAAATAAATAAAAAACTAATTTAATAACCATGTAACAAAAAAAAATTGAATTTAATTAAAAAAATTAACGATTATAATAATTATTTTAAAATTCAAAAATTACATAAATTGAATTTCTAAAAATAAAAATAAAGTTTAAATTCACTAAACATTCGCTATGTTAACCTTGTGAGAGGCTCACAGCAGCAAGACAACCGCCGGAAGCACCTGCGTCGCCACCGTCACTTGCTCCACGACATCTGTCGAGCACCGCCGGCTGGTCGTGGCGGATGGGGTGGATGTGATATTGTTAGAACGTGAAGGGCTGAATCCAGCAAAGGAAAAACATGATATATACTAAAAAAAGATTCATAAGGCTGTTAGTGTTTATATAAAAATCAATCATGTTAGATATAAAATTGATTCAGTGATGAATTAGATAATCCCACATCAGTCAGCCAATTAAACAGTGTGCTTTATATAAACATAACATCAACTAAAAGAATAAAAAAAAGTGCAGAATGTTTCTGGACGTTAACATGGTCATATACAAATGGTGAGTGGGAGGCTCTGCTTTTTTTAGGAACTGCAAAACTGCAGATATGGACAATGAAACCCACCCTTTTTCTTTTTAAATTGCTTTGTCATTTTTCTTTTGACTTTTAATCAGCAGTCAGTAAATTCCAAAGTTACAATTACAGAGTTCTGGGGGCCAAAAAGTAAAACTATAAATGTTTAGGGTCAAAATGTAGTTTACCATTATATCAACTTGTAAATCTTACAATTTTTAAAGGACTTTGAAACAATTATACCATTTTAAGAGACAATGTCACTTTTTTATTTTATTTTTCATAACAAAACATTGTTATAGAAAATAATTAAAATTCAACAAAATACCCAATGTGTGGGTCTATGAAAATGATATTGTTATTTTATATTATTTTCAATGAGATGGGTTAGATGGAAAATTAATTGGGTATCAGTTCGGAAAAAAGATATTAGATTAATTGGTTTGGAAATTGGTATGGATCAATTGAATCGAATTTTTTTAAAATTTTTAATGATTTATTTAATCAAACTAGATAGACCGACGAACCAATTGTCTGATCGATTCACCACTGTTCTAATTTTGTAAACTTTACTTTACATTCCTAGTAATCACTTAATTGATTTTTGTAGGAATTAAGAATACTAAATATGTTGATTGAGCCTTAGCTTAATTGGTATCGTTGTTATTGTAACAGCAATGAGAACGTGATTTCAAATGTATTTTTCTCCATTTTAAGAAAGAAAAAAGTCAACTATATTCATGGTTATTCGAATATCAACAAGTTTACATTTTGGTAGTACGAAAAGTTTGAGATATTTTGGTTATAGTTTAGAGACCAAATCGATATTTTAGTTATAGTTAAGGGACCGAATTAGTTCTTAAGCTTATCAATTAATGTATTATATCATCGATTCGTTGATGATTATTTTGTAGATTTTCATAGTAGAGTGGTCAAAATGAAAATTTCCTAATAATGGGGTGACTTAATGGTGCCTTTCAGATTACAAGTTAATGAAGATGAGACTTAAATGATTGATTTTGAATAGTTGAATGATCAAATTGTAATTTTTTATAATTGGATAATGAGAATATAAATTTACTAATAATTAAATGACCAAAGTGGAAATTACCCAAAAAGAAACATTAGTATTATTGGGGTCTGTTTTTACCCAAAAAGTAAAGGAGAAAAAAGACGAGGTAAATAAATAAAAGTACAAAGCCATTATTGGTTCCCCAAAGACCTTAACCCAACCCACAAAGCTCAAAAAGTCCAAACCATGGTGAAAAACAGAGACATGTGATGTGAGCCATACATAACAAGAAGCCGAAAAAAAACAAAACAAAAATTACAACACGTTATCTTTCAGACCGCTCCCCCTCCTATAAGCCTAAAACAGCAAGAAACAGACTTCAATTAACACAATAACACACAGAGGAAAGAAAAAAAAAAAAAAAAACGTCTCTTCTTCACTGCACCACTTGTCCTTCACGTTTTCCTATCTTTAGATTCCCATCTTTTGCTCATATTTATGAATAGAGAGAGCTTTTTTCATTTCTAAACAATCCCTAGCTTTTATTTATTTTCCATATATTTTCTTCCCTTTCCATATATTTCTTTCAATGGGTTGTGTTAGTGATAAGCGTTGGGAGTCGTTTCCCGATATGTTCTCCGCTGGGCTATCCCTAAAAGAAACACAAGATGGAGAGAAAGAAGCTAAATTTAATGCTAAGTTCCCTTTTGAGAAGGTGTTTCCAGTTTATGCAATGAGCCTTTCTAAGCCTGACACTGACTCTATTCTTAATTCGGGTCGTGACCCAATTTGGGAAGCTGTACGAGAGGAGGCCAAGCTGGAGGTGCCAATTTTCTTACTTATTTTCTCCTCTTTTTTTTTTTTAAAAAAAAAAAAAATTATTTTTCTCGGGATATTGCTTGCAAGGTGTTTGTTGATTTGTTTGTGATGGGATTTTGATTATTGAAGATTTATAATCAGACACAAGTTGATAGTTGATGAATCTCATGGTTATTTGACTATCTTTGATGATATTTTCATGGAGTGTTGGGAGTTTGTTGCTAATTACATGGTCTTGTCTCTTAACCTGGCTTCGGTTTTTCTATTATCATATGCACGTTAAATTGAAATACTGGCTGTTTATTAGGATCAACTGATGTCCTCTATGACAGCTCTTAATTTGCCTTTGATTCTTGATGATCGTGTGAGATTAATTGATAAATATTCTGCTTCTTGGTGCAGGCAGAAAAGGAACCTATTTTAAGTAGCTTCTTGTATGCAAGTATCTTAGCACATGATTGTTTAGAACAAGCATTGGCTTTTGTTCTTGCCAATCGTCTACAGAATCCTACACTCTTGGCAACTCAACTTATGGATATATTTTCTAATGTTATGATGCATGATAGAGATATTCAACGATCAATACGACTGGATGTGCAGGTAATCTTTAGAAAAGACGATATAGAATTGATGTTTGATTGTAGAAGTTCTTACCGAACAATCATTTTAACCGTATTTTTGCGTTTGGAAATGCTTTATTCTGCAGGCATTCATAGATAGAGATCCTGCTTGTTTATCGTATAGTTCAGCGTTACTATACCTTAAGGTAATTTATACTTTTCTCGGATACTTGCTCGTGTATGCATAATGTCATAACTTTTACCCCAAACTGTTACATTGCAGCCCTTGTTTTGGTTGGTGTATTCCTAATGGTGAAAAGCTAGTTGATTTATTATGGTTTCAGATATAAAGAGAATATATGTTAAGATATAAGACATATAAGGCTGTTAGCAACGGTTGGGCATCGAATTCTGTCTCTGACTGTCCTTGCAAGTTCCATCCTTTTTCAGGGATACCATTCTCTGCAATCATATCGAGTAGCTCATGCCTTATGGAAGCAAGGGCGAAATGTGTTGGCACTGGCATTGCAAAGCCGGATTAGTGAGGTATGAGTTTCACTTCTAGTCATTTGATTAGGTGTATACCTTTTTACATATGCCATTTAATATTTCTTTTACATACTTTTCAGGTTTTTGGAGTTGACATACATCCAGGTATATTTGTTTTTTACTTTAATCTTACAATGTTTCTCATGCTTCTTGTTATTAAGTTCCATGCGAGTTATATGACATCTTCCTTTTATAAAAACGGGAAAAGAGCTATGTGCTTTTGTTGCATGAAACAGCTTATAATATCTCTCTTTCTTTTTGAGGGTTTACATGGTGATTTTTGCTTATTCAGTTCAGTCTCTGCAAAGATAATAAAGGTTTCTAATGACACGATTTAATGCAGCTGCAAAAATCGGAGACGGTATATTATTGGATCATGGGACTGGTGTTGTTATTGGTGAAACAGCAGTTGTAGGAAATCGTGTTTCATTGATGCATGTAAGCTACTTTGTTGTCATTCATTTATGATTATCTTATGAAATCCGATTCTGTTTCCCTTCTCTCTTTATCAAATTCCACCGTTTTTATTGTTAATAATCCAATAAAATAAAATAAAACAGAATTTAGTGCAATTCATTGGAATTTAGAAAAAACCTTATATAATGCTCTCTTTCAGGGTGTGACCTTGGGTGGGACTGGGAAAGAAACCGGTGATCGCCACCCAAAAGTTGGTGATCTTGCACTACTCGGTGCATGTGTGACCGTACTTGGGAATATAAAAATAGGTGAAGGTGCAATGATTGCTGCTGGTTCCCTTGTACTAAAACATGTTCTTCCTCATAGGTATATAGAAACTTTCCCAAATATCACGATTGCACTTCATTAAAACTTATGACTAAATCCTAAATGTTTGATATGCCTTCTCGGGGTGTTTTGAAGTATGGTAGCAGGTACACCGGCACAAGTAATTGGATCCATAGATGAGCAAGATCCATCTTTGACAATGAATCATGGTAGGTCTTGTGCATGAATGTTAAAACACTATAAGAGAGTATTTAACCCTGTGAAATATATTGGACTCGTCTAGGATGGAACTTGCATTAGTTTCCTGAACTTGAACCATGTGTTTGGAGATGTTTTATCTGCCAATCAGATTCGGCTTTAACTTGTATCATCTTGGTTAAGGTTATATATCTACCGAAATCCGCATAAAATGGGGGATTAGCTCCATTAGAATATGTAAAAATGACTAAACTATTTAGAACTCATGGCCTGAAGTATTGTTATAACTTCGATGGTTTAAGTGAATGCCATCCTTGCTTATGTTAGTTTCATTACCCGGTACTATATCTCTGTCCTAATTGCTATACTTGTTATGATGAACATGCAGATGCTACCAAAGAGTTCTTCAAACATGTAGCTGTTAGTTTTAGAGATGGAAGATCCAAATAGTAAGCATCCTTTACTTGCTGTCTTGTCTCCATATTTTTAAAGAAAATATTACCATAGCGCTTTGCTTTGATTCTAGAAACTCTAATTCATTTAACCTTATTTTTTCAGAGCCAAGGAATGATGAGGAAAACAAGGATGGTGGACATATCAATGTCCACCGCCAGTTGCAGCTGTATGTAAAGAAAAATAAGATTAGAATGGTAAACCATGGAAGCCCCTATACTAGGAGTTGAATTGTATTTTGTCCGTTCTACTAAAAAAAAGGGCAAATTAATCCCTGGGAGTTAGATTAAAGAGCAAACTAGTCATTCCGTCAAAAATTTCATCCATTTTTGCTGTTAAAAATTGGTTCCTGTACGTCAGCATGAGATACACGTGGCACGCAATGTGTCATTGTTTGATTATTTTATCAATCATGCTAATTTTTAACTATACAAATAGATGAAAGTTTTAATAGAAATGATTAATTTGTCCTCCTTTTTTTTTTAGTAAAGGAGGTAAAATGTAGTCTAAATTCTAATATAGGGGCCTTCATAGTATTTTTACCTACAAGAATTAATGTGATACAGGCATGTGGGTCAATTGCTAATTTATTGCCCCTCCTAATGTAGCTGTCACTAACAAGACGAGACAAACGTGAAAGGGTTTTTGTTTTTCTTGTCTTGGGGTTATGTTTATTTGTCATGTAATGCCCTAAGCAAGAGTTTCTTCTTTCTTTAATAAACTAACTCCCACATTCTTCATTTCAATGCTACATTATATACTTTCTAATTCTTTGCTTCAAATATATATATATCACATATATAATATAGATATGACATGTTATAAAAGACAATTAAAACTAGGGCTTTATTTAACACATTAAATTCAAACAATCTAAACAATATATAAGATGTAAACACCTATTTATAAAATTCCAACTTATTGCTGTTTTTTGGTAGATTACATTTAAAGTCATTAAATTATTAGTAAATTTACGTTTTGGTCGTTCAACTTTAAAAAAAGTTATAAAATGATCATTAAACTATTTAAAAGTTTGTACTGTTAAAATTGTTACTGTATAGCTTTCTTTATTTGCACCATTTGCAAAAATAAAAAACTCTTGTTCTCCTCTTCTATGGTTCAACTTTTTTCATGAAATGGCTTTGAATATCACAAATCTACGAATCAAAATTCAAACAGCTTTATTCTCTAATTTCTAATATTGAGTGTTATATTAACTTGGATCTAATGTATATTTTTCTACACATAATCCGATCGTCGAAACAGCTTAACAACTCAATAATTTAAATAAAAAACTTTCAAATAATTTAGTGACTATTTTGTAATTTTTTAAAATTTAATTACCAAAATATAAACTTATACACAAAATTTAGCATGAATTTGGGTTATACATTGAAATCATAACAAGATTCCATCAAATTGAAAAAGAAGAAACATTGAAGAAAGAATGGTGTTTTATTTATTAATTGAGTGTATGGCGGAAAATACATAAAATTACAGTAAGAAAATTAATCATGTTCAATTTGAACATGCATAGACATAAAGTCAACAACCATAGCTGTAAACAACTTAAAATTTTTCAAATTTGCTTTAAAAATCCCTAAGTGCACGCAACCCAAAGTTGCTCAATTTATTACATTAGCCGTCCCCCTCACTAATCAAGTATAAAAGTCAATAGCTTGATGTTGCTATGGTTGTTGTTGGGTCTGTAATAAAAATTTTGCAGCTTCACATTTTGCTGTGTATCCAAACTTGGACGTACAGTACTTTCTATGTACCCCTGTTAGTTTCCCTGTTGCTGCTTTTTCATGGAAACCAACCATCAATCTTGAACATTCTCTGCCAAAAAGAAGACATCATTGATAACTTGTTTGTTTGGAAAGAAAATTAAAAGATGTGAAGCAACAACTTACAGTAGTTGATCTTCTGTGTAGCTGCTATGCCACTCGCATGTCTTGCTCCATTGTTTGTACCCATTTAGACTGCATTGAGCAGTGTAGATTGCAGCAGCTGCTAGTAGTGATGGTTGGAATTTAAGCATTTCATATTCCACTAAGGCAAGTTCAATCAAAAAGAAAGACAGAAGTTCAAGCTTCTTGTCGGATTGAGCTGCCTTAAGGAACCTCTTCATGAAAACATATGGTGTTGGGAAAGACATGTTGAATTGTAATGTGTTGAGCATTAATCTCTCCTGTAATAATGTGTGTTAACCATTAAAGCTGTTCCATTGAACATTAATGGCAGAACAGAAGGATATAGTACCATACCATTTCGAGAACTTCTTTCCTAGAATAAGCTTTATCTGATATAAGGATTAAATCTCCTACAACAGGAACAGAAACCTCCTCGTACTTGCATGCTAAGAGCATAGCAACTAATCCGACCAGTTGAAGCTTTTTTCTCATCACTGTTTGTTGAGACAAAAATCTGTCTATGAGATTAACTGTAAGAAATAATGTCTCCCCCATGAGGTCAAATTTGTCGTGCACCTGTTCATTTTTACAACCCAATTATGAACCAGAAACCAACTATTCACCATTTATGGCATTGGTTCAGTAAGGAACAATTCTGCTATTTACCTCAATAAGCCAGTCAATCAAAATAGCCCTCATTTTCTCGTTAACATCAGATTGTTGGTCCATGTAATTAGGTGAAACACAACTAAATTTCTGCATTACAAATGAAGCTGGTTTTAGAACATGTTTCATGGTAAGTAATAAAATCTCAATGATTAATACATTCTAGTATTATGTTACCTCCATGTTTTTGTAATAAGCATGCAAATCTTCAACATATTCAACAACTGCTAACGGATTCCTTGTATCGCAACCATCAATATCAATAATTGGTTCTTCAATTATTATATCTTCCATTTCCACTTCCGATACCACTTCTGTTTCTTCTAAGAACATAGGTACTGGTTGGTCTAAGGATGTCTTGTTTTCTTCCACATCTATGAATATACAATCACCAAACCCATTTGAGCTTGGAACTGATGGTTTCAGCTTCTTAGTTTCCTGTACAAAGGACAAAAAGCCATCAGTATGTAAGAAAATAATCAATGCTCTTAAAAAAAAAAAAAAAACTCGACTGGTACCTCGGGGCAATGCCGTTGACTGGTACTGGAAATTTGAGCAGCAAACTTCCTGAAATGTCAAAATGAAGCAAAAGATAAAAAATAAAAACTTGTTATGGTATTTTGAATTGACTGAGTTCTAAGATCCAAAATCTGAACTTTCTTTCCTTTTGTAGCTTTACTCATTTGGTAAGCAAAGCTGGAAAGCAAAAGTGAAATAAATAAAAAAAAGGGGGATTAAAATTTAAAATTTTCAAAAATTTAAAAACTCTAACCTGGTAATAGGTCTATGAACAGGATCAAGCTGCTTGTTTTCAATACATTCATTTCTTCTGAAAAAGAAAGAAACAAACTCATCATTGAGAAACAATCAAAGATGTAAATGAATCAAAGTGAATGAGATTGAGAGATGTATACTGTGATAAGCCTCTCTTATTAACAACACAAGGGTATGCTTTAGCTCCTACTAAGTTGTGATTAATCACACTTAAAGCTCTCCTGTTGTGTTTGATCTCTTGTCCAAATTTTCTGCAACCTGTTGTACCACAACCATGTTAGATCATGGGGGTTTAAGTGTAAAGATTTGAAAGTTGAAACCCATTTTTGGAATAAAGGAAGAATACCTTGAAAATTTGTGGGTTTGGTGAGATTAGGATTGTTCTCATCAGATATACGTTCCATTGTTGATTGTTTTGTGTGTGTCTGAAAGAGAACAAAACAAGAACCCCACCGGTTCCAAAAGAAGAAGAAGGGAATGAAAGAAGAAGAAGGGAATGTAAAGGAACCTCTTTAAAATAGGTAGAGAATGAGCATTTAAAGAAGTTTTAAAAAAGAAAAAGGGCTTTAGTGTCTATGGAAGTGGAGATCTACAAATACAGACAGGTAGATAGAGAAAGGGAGGGGGGTTGTAAGAAAGGGGGGATGGAGGAGTATTTTAAAAAAAGGGCAACGGCTAATTATTGAAAAGTGACCGTTAGATGATAATACGAGTTTTTGTCCTAACAACGGTCATCTGGGTTGTGACTTGTATGACGTGCCTGTCTCACCCTGCCTGCCGCATGTGATTTCAAAAACTAAACACACCCTTCTTCTTTTTTTAATTTCCTACAATAACCTATATTTTTATATCTTTATAATTTAATCTCTTTTCTACTTTAAATTTTTTTCGATTCGTGAAAGACTAAATTCTTTAAAATAAAAGTAAAGAATTAAATAGGTTAATTAAACCGAACCTTCCCAAAATATAGATCTAATTTTAAATCAGTTCTTAAAGTATTAATATTGTATCAAATTTGACCCTTTTGTTAGCTTAAGCATTAAAACACAAACCAAAATTTAAACACGTATTCACTTATCATATTAACGACTTAGATGATACAAAATATGTTGAAATTACTATTCGTTTATTTTAAACGTACTTCATAATAACTTTAATTAAAATTTAATGCTAAAGATGATAAATAAGTTAACAGAAAGACTTAATTGATATATCGAATAATTTTAAGATTGAGGAATAATTTAAAATATTTTTTTTATGTTTTGTTGTTTACTTAAAAAAGAAGTAAAATATTTAATTTAAATTAGTTAATTGATAAGATGTATTCTTTTTGTTATTTATAGAAAGAAGAAAGAATAAAAAGGTTTGAAGTTTGATTTGTTTGGAGTAGGCGCTTCCTAGGCGCTCTCCCACTGCCACTGTGGGCTCTTTTTGGGACATTATTATAAGACTCCCATTGATTTGATTGCTTTAAAGTTTGTGCTGAGCCGATGTGCCTCCTCCTCCTCTGCTAACTAACTTATTCATTTCTAATGATCTGATGATCGACTCAACCGAAAATCGATTCAACTGAAAATTAATTAAAAATTTGATTGAATTAAGTTAAAATTAGTCTAAATATGTTGAGTAATGTTTTTTCGTATATCATTAAGGGAAACACAGGGGTATTTATATGTGTTCTTATTGCTACTATTACAACTCATAATAGTATCCATTATTTTGTCTCGACTTTTGGGCCGATGGTATCGACATTCCCTATCCCTGATGCTGACATTCTCTGGGCATCCCTTGGCTTATTAGACATCTACTTGCAAAGCACGTGGTCCTTTCTGATATTGGGACTGACTTCCCCAACGAACCTCGCACCTACCAGTCATGAGTAGGGATCCTTGCAGGGCTCACAACCCCCTCCACGGACAAAACTCGCGACCTTATACCTGTAAGGCTTACGCTAGCTCTCCTCTCACGACCTCATTCCTATGAGGCTTACATGAGCTCCCCTTGCGGGCTTCTTGCGTGAGTTATCTTTGCGAACATCTAACCTTCCCGCAATGTCCTCAACTGACTATGCCTGTAGGCGAACATTCTTCTTTCGGGTCGGAGATCCAGATCCTATCAGTCACTTGGGCTGACGGTTCCCAAATGCTAACAAAATATTTAATTTAATTATTATAATTTATGTCAATTGAGCTTTAGTTCTATTGATATTGATATTGTTATCATTATAAAATGATGTGAGTTCAAGTATATTGAAGCGCATTTTTCTCTTATTCCTATTCAAAGGTCGGGGAGGAGACTAGTAAAAAAAAAGTTATTATAATTTATAAAATGAAAATTTTATGATAATATTGTAAAAGCCTATATTGGGTTTGATTTGAGGATGGTGGTTGGGCTAAGGCCCTAACCCCGTGAAGTCGGCTACGAAAATAATGGATCGCTATATCATCTACTTTAAATCATTTGTAACAGTCTTTGTTGTTCATCCTGTTTTTCTTACTTTAAACGAATCAGTTGTCTCTTAGAATCTACATTGGTTGCTTTGGATTTGGGTTTGCAACTTTCATTTCTCTTTACTGCTACTGCATTTAATACTAATTCTTCTGCAACTGATTCATTTCTATTTTCCCTACTTAGGCTTGTGGCTGAAGTTGGGAGGTTTTTGAGTGAGGGACAGGACACTATGGGAGGAGGTGATATTAATGCTTCTAAGGAAGCGGCCAGCAAAGACGTCGGTGATGCTGTCACCGTCAGTATCAGTTGTTCATCCGGCTCCAAATTCTCCGTTCAGACCAACCTGGATTCCACCGTCGATTCGTTTAAGGCACTTCTGGCGCGAAACTGCGGTGTTCCCGCCGATCAACAGCGTTTGATTTATAAAGGTCGGATCTTGAAGGACGATCAAACCCTTCGAAGCTACGGTACAATCAACTCATTCTCTGTTTCGTTTTTTTTTTTCTCATTTCTTCCTTAATTGGAATTCATTATAGTTTTCCTAAAGTACAATTTTGTTTATGAGCTAAAAAGAACAGAGAACTTTACTTGCTTCTACGTTTATTGATGTAATTGGACGCATAAATGGATATAGCTACTGAATTCATTGTTGATCCCGAATTTTAACCTAGTATTCTGAATTGAATGTTTTGAAGCTAATTCCCTCAGATATTTTGCTACGCTTCATGTGGTTGAGTTAATCCGTATATTGGAGTAGACAGATGTTACTTCCTCTAGTTGTTACGCCTTCTTGAAGTTTGATGGTATATTTAATTTTGTACTTCAGGTTTGGAGGCAGATCACACTGTCCACTTGGTTCGTTCTGTTGCACCGACAGCGCCAACGCCGACAACCAATGCAGCTGGGTCAATTGGTTCCGGTGCTTTGAACACTTCTCAAACAAATACAACAGCTGTTGACTTAGATGATGCTGGGGCATTGGGAGCCGGAGGGGCTGGTCTAGGTGCTTCACTGTTTCCTGGACTTGATGACAGTGCTGGTTTATTTGGAGCTGGGCTCCCAAATTTTGAACAATTACAACAGCAATTGACTCGAAACCCCAACATTATGAGGGAAATATCGAACATGCCTGCTGTTCAGAATTTGATGAATAATCCTGAGATACTGTATAACTTGATCATGAACAATCCTCAAACGCGAGAGATAATTGACCGAAATCCTGAGCTTGCACACATACTTAATGATCCAAGTGTTCTCCGTCAAACATTTGAAGCTGCAAGAAACCCTGAGCTCATGCGTGAAGTGATGAGGAATACGGACAGAGCAATGAGCAATATTGAATCATCACCTGAAGGATTTAACATGCTTCGCCGTATGTATGAAACTGTTCAAGAGCCTCTCCTGAATGCAACTACTATGACTGGGACCACTGGAAATGGTGGTTCAAACCTGTTTTCTTCCCTCCTGGGAACTCAAGGGGTAAACCAAGCCAGAGATGGGTCAACTAACCAGCCCACCTCTGATTCTGGAACTACGCCCAATGCCAATCCACTGCCAAACCCTTGGTCTTCTTCTGAAGGCAAGCTCTTGTTTTCTTGCAACTTCTTTCCTCCTCATTTCAAATCATTCTTCAAAATGTTTTATCTTTGAAGCAGTTATCTGGGCTTTAGTTCTGTTGATTTACTTTCTGAAGATCTTTATGAGTTATAGTTCCATTTTTAGAAAATGGAAGAGAACTATTACCAAGAAACTATTGATGGAATGAAATCTTGCAGCTGGAGGTTCCCAAACTAACACAAGAAGGTCGGATCCTGGTGCGGATGCTAGGCCACAGGCACCTGCTGGTTTAGGTGGTCCGGGTCTTCCAGCGTTTGAAGGCTTGTTTGGTGCTATGCAGGATTCTAATTCACTGAATCAGTTGATGCAAAATCCAGCTATTTCACAAATGATGCGAAGCCTCCTGTCCAGTCCTCAGTACTTGAACCAGGTGTTATCTTATATTATATTCTCCTACATACATGGGGTTTGAGAAAAGTTTCTTGTTTTCTGACATTGCCAGTGGCAGGTTCTTAGTCTCAGTCCTCAACTTCAAAACATGCTTGGTTCTAATTCTCAACCAAGAGAAATGATGCAGAACTCTCAATTTCTTCGTCAGTTGACTTCTCCTGAGATGATGCAGGTAATTGTATCCAATCTGCAGTTCAACCTTCTCTTTCTCATGCATGAAAATATATTGAAGTGTGTTCTATCTGCCAACAAGCTGATCTGCATGCAAAAGTAAAATTTGAAGTTTTTTGTTGCATAACCTTATTTGCTTTTCCACTTGGCCGTAGTTATCTTTTTCATGTGAAACTTTCTGTTTAGGAATGTTGTTAAAATTAGGATATAAAATAAATTGTTTGCAAAAGGAAGGTTAGTCACCATTCTGGTTTTTCCTATTGCAGCAACTATTGACTTTGCAGCAGACTCTTTTTTCACAACTTAGTCGGCCACAGTCAACCCAGTGAGTTGCATGATTGTTTCCCTTGTTTCCTTTTGAATTAATCTTTCTATGGAACAATTCAAATTGCATCCCTCAATTTCTATCTAGCCTAGTTTTCAATGTAATTTTATTAATGCTTTGAATCATTTTCATTATTCCCCCAAAAGTTCGAATGATATCGGCACATTTTGAGATGAAAAGCAATTTTAGATTACTATTTAGAAGATACAATATTCAGAAACCTGATTTTGAACAGGACATATGAATATTGTGTTCTTGTAAGTATCTGTGTTATTTCTTATAATGTTTTATATTTTATAAAATTAATTTTTGAAACCACCAAATAGTAAACAAAGGAAAGTAGCTAGAAGAGGGGAAAAAGCCAAATGCTTGAGAATGAAGTGAAATATTATCTAAGAAATTTGTTATTGCTTATGGTTTTTTTTCTAAATCTGGTCCTCTCTTGCAGGGAGCCTGCCCAGACTGGTGGAGGTGCAGGTACAGACATCATTTATCCAAAATCATTTTAGTTTTTGTTATGAGAACCGTTGTTCCATTGTTACTCTTACTGTTTTTAGGAGTTCTTTGCCTTCACCATTCACACTTGTTCTTATTAGCGATAACTATACAACTATATTGTTTATTGAAGCGACATTTCATTCCGTCCTCATGAAGGATGTCTTCCAGATTTTGGTAGCTCATCTATGCTCACTTTGCTTGTTCCAATTCAATAGAAGGGGGGAAGACAAGAAACAAATTTTATTTTACTAGAAACGATTTCTTAAACGGTAGTACTTTTATAATCTTAAAATATTTTCAGGAACGCTCAACATGGGTTTGGAAGCACTGATGACCATGTTTAGCGGACTTGGAACCGGCAGCTTGGGTGTTCCTAATAGATCAGATGGTTAGAGTCTACAATTTTTTCTGTTTGGCCAATTTACTTTTGTTTACCACCCCACTAATCAACAAATATTCCATTTATATCAGTACCTCCAGAGCAAGTATACGCCACCCAGTTGTCCCAACTTCAAGAAATGGGTTTCATTGACACTCGAGAAAATATTCAGGCATTAATAGCCAGTGGAGGAAATGTTCATGCTGCGGTGGAACGGTTACTGGGAAATCCTGGTCAGTAACCTATTGCCAACATCTAGTTAATGTAGAAAACTGAGAGTTCGAAGTTTGAACACGAGTAGAATGTTGCTGATAGTCCAATGTGAGGAAGGAACTAGCTTAGATTATGAAAAATGGTGTAAATGAATTGGGGTTGTGAAATGTGTTTGGTTTCATAGGTCCATTTTCCTTGAAGGAGGTAAGGCAATGAGTCAATGTGTGTATGTTTTCACTATAGTCCACCCTTTGCTGAGTGTGTTTTGTGAGCCACAAATCTGAATGAGCAAAAACAAAATACTATAAAGGGATGATATTTGCATTGCACTGCCAGCCATTGAAATCAATTCATCTTCTCCTTGGCCCATTCCTATCATATATATATGCACCAGCTGTTTCATGAGCTTTTTCCCTTTGGTTAAATTTGGATGAATTTTTTCATTAAACACCAAAATACTTCCATAAACGCAGTTTTCAAGGAACCCAACTTCGTTTTCTGCCCATTGGTGACTCAGGGTTCCCTAGGACCACGAAAACAGGATAAGGCCTTGTAGCCTTAAAATTTCAATCTATGACGTCCTCATATTAATTTTCTATATTATCTTTAATCACATAATAATAATTTTCATTGTTTTTTTCTTCTCAAGCATATGCTGCTGAATTATTCCAATTCAATTAAAAAAAAATTGATTTAATCATTGTTGAACTGAATTTGAATTTTAATGTCTAGATTTTTTGAGCAAATCGAGTTCTCAAATGAATTTCAATATCAAGTTGGGGTTGTTTTAAAGTGGAAACAAGCTAGCTCGAAATTTGAAATTGAGCATGGAATGAATATAAATCGATGAGAAATTTTACTTTTTCATGTTGAATTAAGCTCATATTTTAAAAGCAAAACTCCAAATGTTAAACTTATTATTAAAAATTTCGATTGACTAAATAACCAATTAGAATATTGCAAAATGCTTCAAATTAATAAGAAGGCATATATTATTTACACAAGAAAACTATTCTAACAAACAATATTGGGAGGTATATAAAAATGCATAAATTATAAAATAAAATATTATTGTTGGCAATTATAGCATTAAAAACAGATATATATATATATATATATATATATAAATATAAGTAAGAAGAGACACAGAGAGCTCTCTTCATACGTTACTAGATTATCTTCTTTCTCTTCTCTTACCATGGATCCTTACAAGGTACCAATGACCAAATACCGACATCATTGGTGTCTTAAGCTTCAGTTGTTACCTCAGTTTCAGTTTTGAGATGGTTTATATGTAGCAATTCTGAAATAAAAAGCAGTTCTTCTTCATTGCTTAGCTGATTATTGTTGGGTTTTTTAAATTGTTTGGTGGGAAACTTTAAGCAGATACACTATGATAATGGTTGAAACTTGTACATAAATTTCACAAAGTTATATCCTCAAAGATTCTTGTTTGCTGTTGCTCTAAAGAATGGATAAACTTTTTAAGTTCTTCTCCATTTTCCTATATTTTCTTAGCTACCAAGCAGGGTATTTGTCTTTTCGAGCTTGTATTACTATTATCAATGTCAAGTTATGTAATTCCAGTGTCTACTTTTAATGCTCTAATTAAATGGTTTACTTTTTTTCCCTCTTTATCCTGTGACTGTACTTCTTTATTTTTACTTCTTAATGGAGCTATTTTTGGATGCAGTTTCGTCCTTCAAGTTCCTTTGATTCCCCGTTCTGGACCACCAATTCTGGTGCTCCAGTTTGGAACAATAACTCATCACTTACTGTGGGAGCAAGAGGTAATTATATATGATCCATGGTGTGCCTTTACCGTGTTTATTCCTTGTAGTGTTTTCATAGGTAAATATGGAGTTTACATGTACTGCTTTTAGCCTTATTAAGGTGTTGATTTTATCAATATTTTAACATAAATCTATGGTTTGTGTGGAAAGTAATGAATTTGTTTTCTCAAAGTTCAAGTTGATTCTAAAAGTTTCTATTTAGTGCATTAAAATATGAAGTTGAAGATATGTCATGCCAGCCAGTATTGCTGGTGAAGTTCTTCAGTTGGTTCTATATGATTTGGGGAGGGCTAGCCCCATGTCAAAGCATAAGCAAAAGCAACAGATACATGAAATGATAAAATCAAGAGGTTGAATAACGGTTATGTTATATGACAGGTCCAATTCTCCTTGAAGACTATCATTTGGTGGAGAAGCTAGCTAATTTTGATAGAGAACGCATACCTGAACGTGTTGTTCATGCTAGAGGAGCCAGTGCGAAAGGGTTCTTTGAGGTAACTCATGATATATCTCAGCTCACATGTGCTGATTTCCTTCGTGCCCCTGGAGTGCAGACCCCGCTCATTGTTAGATTCTCCACGGTTATTCATGAACGCGGTAGTCCTGAAACTTTGAGAGACCCCCGAGGTTTCGCTGTGAAATTTTACACTCGAGAGGTATGTGTCTATATACATGCTAACTGCATATACAGAGAAAGTATCATCATATATATGTTCACATATGTTTATGTATTTGAGTTAGACATACCATATATCAGAAGTGAAGTTAATTGTTTGCTATTTTGGCTTCCTTGTTATTGAACCAGGGAAATTTTGATCTAGTGGGGAACAATTTCCCTGTGTTTTTCATCCGTGACGGAATGAAGTTCCCTGATATGGTCCATGCTCTTAAACCAAACCCGAAGTCCCACATTCAGGAAAACTGGAGGATTCTGGACTTCTTTTCGCACCATCCTGAAAGCTTGCACATGTTCACCTTCCTTTTTGATGACATCGGTGTTCCACAGGATTATAGGCACATGGATGGCTCTGGTGTTCATACCTACACACTAATCAACAAGGCTGGGAAGTTACACTATGTGAAATTCCATTGGAAACCCACTTGTGGTGTAAAATCTTTATTGGAGGATGAAGCCATAAGAGTAGGTGGCGCGAATCACAGTCATGCCACACAAGATCTTTATGACTCGATTGCAGCCGGAAACTACCCTGAATGGAAGCTGTTCATTCAAATAATGGATCCTCTTCATGAGGACAGGTTTGATTTTGACCCACTTGATGTGACCAAGACATGGCCAGAGGACATCTTCCCGTTGCAGCCGGTGGGTCGAATGGTGTTAAACAAGAACATCGATAACTTCTTTGCTGAGAACGAGCAATTAGCTTTCTGCCCTTCCCTCATTGTCCCTGGCATCTATTATTCAGATGATAAGTTGCTTCAAACTAGAATCTTCTCCTATTCTGACACTCAAAGGCACCGTCTTGGACCGAATTATCTGCAGCTTCCAGCTAATGCTCCCAAATGTGCTCATCACAATAATCACCATGAAGGTTTTATGAATTTTATGCATAGAGATGAGGAGGTATATATGTTCTCTCTTTTTCTCTTTGTTTTCCTGTTGTGCACATAAGCATAAATTGATGAGCTGGTCACTTATTTATATTGATGAATATATATTTATATATATATATTAGGTGAACTACTTCCCTTCGAGGTACGATCCTGTTCGCCATGCTGAGAAGCACCCTATTCCTAGCACCGTTTGCAGCGGCAAAAGAGAGAAGGTTACTTGTTTCCCAAGATTTTATTTCAACTAGTTTAATTTGTAAGCTTGAATCTCAAAGGCCATCAGTTTATGATTTCTTAACTATTGTCTCACAGTGCATTATTGGGAAGGAGAACAACTTTAAGCAGCCTGGGGAACGATACCGGTCCTTTTCAGCTGACAGGTTTTTTTTCTTTACTTTGTTAGGGGATTATTTGGACAAGAAATTGCTTGAAACATTTACTTAAAACATTCTATATTGGCTGTTTGTCTATCTGTCTCTCAGGCAAGAACGGTTTATTAATCGCTGGATTGATGCCTTGTCTGATCCAAGGGTCACACACGAGATCCGCAGCATTTGGATCTCATACTGGTCTCAGGTCGGATTCTCATTCTTTAATCTTTCATTACTAATTTAATTATGTTTGGAATGCATGGATATTTAACCATAAACAATGTGAAAAGATTGAGCTTTTTAATGTCTTTGGTTGCTTGTATGATCACATTGTAGCTTATAATCGCGCTGTTGTAATGCCGAAGAAGAAAAAATGTAAAGAAATGCAGTGCTTAATAATATCATTGTCTTGTGTGATTTCAGGCTGACAAATCTTTGGGTCAAAAGATCGCTTCTCGCCTCAATGTTAGACCAAGCATTTGATCGATGATATTGATGGAATCCCAACTTTTTCAGATGGAGAAAGTGCTTCCTTGCGCGGTTGTGCGGATATACTAATTATATTGTTCTGAATACTTGCATTCTGCAATGAAATAAGATCATGTACTATACCAATTCTATGACTCAAAACATCTGTAACAAGATGTGTTACTATTTTGTTGTATGTGTACGTTTTGAAATATTCAATTCCTCTACTTTTTAATGCCAACTTCTCTCTAGTTCTTCTGTATTAGCAAGATTGCGAGCCTTTCATGTCATGACTCATGTGCAATAATGACATTTTATGCCTAATAATCCCACTCTGTTTGCACTGGAGCTTTGCTGTTAATGGGCCATGGCTCTCTCGCATACTTAATTTCCTCGACAGCTAAAGCTAATGATGTGTTTATATTTCTAATTATATAATATAAGTGTTTTGGTTTTGAAAATGGAACAGTTTGGTCTACTAAATAATTGACAAGTTTATCCATGGATTAATACAAATCTTTTGTTATTTCACTTATTATTCGATTGATTAGACAAAAGATAAATTTAAACATTAAAAAGAACATGTTCAATATTCGAAACTTTGAAATGGTAATTAAGCACGTTCTAAGTTGCTTTAAACAAAGATTAAAGGTTTCCCATATTTAGAAAGAAAATCCAACAAATGTAGCATTTAGAAATCAAAGGCATCAACTTCATCTGCATTCTGCACAGTCTTAACCATTTTCAGAGGCAAGTTAATAATAAAATATATATATAGTTATAAGTTATATGGATGGAGAGCTTTAATTTGTGGGAGAATGGAGGAAGGGAATAAAAGAATACTATTGTTAGCAATAGATATTGACCATGTCCAATGATGCCCCATTAGTGGGTAAGGATTGGAAGCATCGAATGGAACCCACGTTAGCATATAATTAGTTGATACAAACCCCAGACATAGGCATAATAATAGTCGTCCAGCCCTTATTTCTTTTCCTTTTATTAGCCAATTACTGTTTGAATTCCTCCCCTCAACGAAACATAACAGAAGAGGAAGAGAATAAAAAGAAAAAGAAAAAGAAAAACACATAAACATCATTCAACAACGTTAATCTATCAGGCTTTGTTTTTGCCTGTTTCTCGTTATAGTTTCTTTACGTTTTTGCAAGACACGCTGCACTTGAAGAAGAACAAAAAAAAAAAGGCTCTCTTTCTCTTTAGTTGTTATTCGACCAGGGAACTCAGATCTCACTCTCCACTTAAAGTTTTTGCCTTTATTCAACTTTTTACCGGGTACCCTTTTCTTTTTCGTCTATTTTCTCTCTTGGGTTGCTTTTGAAACCTGCAATTTTCGATTATTCCCTTCAGCTTGATCCAACTCTACATCAAAGTTTTTTTTTTTTTTTTTAAAAATTCTTTTTCCTTTTATATAATTTTGTAGTGTAATAGAATTCCAATAATGATGGAGAGGGCAGAGTCATGCCAAAAGCTATATACAAGACTGCGGTTATGGGAATTTCCTGATGAGTATGTGATTGAACCCACCGATGGCTCTTCTGCTTCGTCTTTGAAAATTAATCGTGCTGATGCCTCAATGAAGCTCATTGGTGGGTTTTTTTTTTGGTTACTTATTTGCTATGCTTATGCCTTTTTTTTTTTCAACGTTAAGTGCTAGATGTTTTACTGGATGTATTTGTCTGTTCTATAGATGCTATTCCAGAATGCAGCTCTGTTCGTGTTCCTAAGATTCAGACAATTTTTGGAGTAGTTGGAATGCTAAAGCTTGTTGCAGGTATAATAGGTTGCTATGAAAATTTTGATTCTATTGGTTTGGTTAAATCATAATGGAAAAACTTCAGAAAGGGACCTAATTGCAGTGAAAATATAGTGCCTGATTAGATCATTAGGGCATATGGATCTGCAAGATCCAATGAGACCAGAATTGGTTTCTTTTTTTCTTTTGTTGTTTTGATTATCTTCCCAGAATTGAGCTGGTGGTTTCTCTCCAATCAATTTGATGCGTTGAATTTATGTGTTTAGGATCATATTTAATTGTTATAACGGAGCGCGAATGTGTTGGATCTTACTTGGGGCATCCTATATTCAAAGTCATGTCCTTGAGAATTCTTCCATGTGATCATTCTCTTAAAACCTCTTCTCCAGAACAGGTACATAAGCTATTTCCTCACTTTTTCTTCTCGCAAGGGTGATTCAATTGATTGATTAACACAAGAACCTTTTATATTTGGCAGAAAAAGGTGGAGAGTGAATTTGCTGGGCTGCTCAAAGTTGCAGAGAAGACTTGTGGTCTCTTTTTCTCTTATGACACCAATTTAACGCTGAGGTGAACTACTGTCTAAACTTAGGCCTTGTATATATGCCTACTAAGAGCAATTTTCTATCTCAAAACAGTCACATGTCGAGCAAAAACTGTTTGGAAAACTTCCAACCTAAGCAGTTTATATTTAGCGATCCTAGGAGGGGTTTGTAATTTCCCTTTAGACACACTAGCAAATGAATCGATTTTATATATGACTTTGTTCTGTAGATTTGAGATATCACATAGGAAGCACATTCATGAGCAACATAGCATGTTGCAAGACAAAGCAGGAAACTGGGCCTTTAACATGTTAAAGTTAACTATCAACCATTAAGTTGTTCCAGTACAATCATCAAGATTTTAATTTTTTAATGAAGGGCAATAGTATATGATCAAACAGCTTGCAAACTTCCTATAGATATCCGTTAAGCTAGGTACTTTTGGAATTATTAACAATTATGTAACTTTCTGTTTTTTATTTTTATAAGTTGTTATATTTTCTTTAAATATTTTATTTATGGTGAAAGTAGCCATTATAGATTTGTTATTCAACAGTGCTCAGCGATTAAATGATCTGGGAGATGAATCTAAATTGCTTCCTCTTTGGAGACAGGTAAATTGTTCAAAATTTAAGTAACTAATACATGGATTGCTCCCTTTGTTTTCTATTTTATGAGATTATTAGATGATCTGCCACTAACTTCAAACTGTTTTGCTTTTATGGTAGTTTTTATTAGTGCAGTGTTCAATATTCATCAAAATTTCTATGTGATTCTTCGATGCCTCTAAGTTACTAAGAGGCTTTTCATTATGTTCCCAAATGTTTGCCACAGGCAGAACCCAGATTTCTTTGGAACAATTATATGTTGGAAGTACTTATAGACAACAAGGCGAGTCTTTTTCTTGAGTAGCTTTGCAGTTTCATGCACCAAATTTCCTTCATTTTCATTTTAACAAGCTAACTACTTTTGGTTTCTATGGCTGCAGCTTGATCCGTATTTACTTCCAGTTGTCCAAGGGAGTATCCTTGATGAAACTATTAATTTCAGAACTTTTTGGCATGAGAAGTTCTTATTCCATTTTTAACTAATTCATTATTGGTGTTGAGTTTTATGCCTTCCTATTTGAAGCATGCCCTTAACTGCTAATCAGGTTTTCATAACTTCCAAGCAGCCATCGGAAAAGAAATTGTTGATATTACATTGATTGCTAGGAGGTGTACCCGGAGAAATGGTAGTCAAAGCTAGAAATGCCTCTTTAATATTTTTTAGCCTGGCTTATTTTGTCTGCAATTTATTTTTTCAAATTTCTTCTGTGGGAGGGAAGGGTTTCAATTTTTGGATGATGCAAAAGCAATGGATCTAGTAGATTAGTACTATTATAGATTCTCCTTTTTAAGATGAACAAATATATACCTTTCGTAAGTTCTATATCATGCTTGTACTCTATAAATTTCATCATTTGTATGAAATATTATCCAGAAGGTTTTCCCGCCCATTTTGAGCTTGGGGGGAAAATAGGAAATGGATTTATGATAGATAAATGATTTAAAAACCCGGTACATTTTCTTAAATTCAAATATTTTAGGCCTTATGTAGACAAGCTAGTCTCATTGATTACTATTTACATCGTTTGAAAGGAACCCGAATGTGGAGAAGAGGAGCTGATCCTGATGGATATGTTGCAAATTTTGTGGAAACAGAGCAAATTGTGCAGATGAATGGTTTTACCGCGTCATTTGTTCAGGTAACAGTCATTACTATTTTAATCTCTATGTATAAAACCAATATGTTACGAATTTTGGCCTCCTTTCCAGTCCTTACATTTTTTTAGATCAGTACCAAGCACAAGTATATAGTCCGTAATGCCAAAGGAGAAGATTACTTGTAAAAGTTCAGATATGTTCCTTGCTTACTCCTACCCTTGCAATATTTGAATGGTTATATGAAAGAGGAAGAAAGGAGTCTGTCTAGTGATTCTGAATCACAACGCTGAATATGCATCCTAACAACTCAAAAAAGTTCACTACATGAAGTGGTATTATACATTATTTTAGTGTAAAATAAAGTTGAACTAAGTCCAAAGAGACTGTATTTATAATTCTTGGAAAGCTTAGATAAGGGTGTACGCAAATATTTACTGTCCAAGTTATGAGGGCCATATTTCTCATGTTGTGTGACTTATTGGATCAGAATTTTATAAACTCGCTCCCTGATTTGCCTCTTACAGGTTCGGGGGTCAATGCCGTTTCTTTGGGAGCAAATTGTTGATTTGACTTATAAGCCTAAGTTTGAGATTGTAAAACCTGAAGAAGCTGTAAGTGCGTTAATTTATCACCACTATTTCGTTGCACACGTGAATTTCTTCTACTGTCACCGACTTTTCTGGTATTATGGCATATTATGCAGCCACGAGTAGCTGAGAGGCATTTTCTGGATCTAAGGAAAAAATATGGATCTGTACTAGCTATCGATCTTGTCAACACGGTGAGCATTGGTTGACTATCGCTGTGCAGTATGTAATTGTAATTTATTATAGTAAACATCCTCAAATCCTCTTGAAATGCATAGAGAACACCTTTTGACAATATGCTGATTTTGTCCTTGCAAAGAGTGAGTTGTTTGCATTTGGACAAGATACGTTGATTATTTCAAATGTTTGATCATGTGCCCCTATATCTCTTACCAGACTGGAGGTGAGGGACGCTTAAGTGAAAAGTTTGCAAGTGCAGTGCAACCTATACTTAGTGACGATTTAAGGTACAGTTTTTCGTTTATATAAATCTTTCTTGTTCTTTTTTTTTTCCAGTTATGTTTTATTCGAAGACCTGTGATCTTGCAGATATATTCACTTTGATTTCCATAAGATCTGTGGACATGTTCATTTTGAGCGCCTTTCGATCCTCTATGATCAAATTGCAGATTTTCTTGACAAAAATGGGTATGTTTGGATAATTGAAATACAATTTGGTAACTGTTCCTGGTGCACTTTTGATTTGATTGATTTTGCAAGGACAGGTTTTTGTATACTGTTCCCTTAGTAAAAGTTTGTAGCAATGAAATATAGTGATTAATGTTGGGTTCTGTTTGTCCAAAACTAATAGGTACCTCTTGTTGAACGACAAGGGTGAGAAAATGAAAGAGCAACTTGGAGTTGTAAGGACTAATTGTATTGATTGCTTAGACCGCACCAATGTTACACAGGTGAGTCCACTTAAATTGAAGAGATACTTCTGATCTTGGCTTTGTCTATCGTGACACAACATACATGCGGCTGATGTCTTTTCGGATAGCAAACTTGTGCTTACTGCTTAGTGCTTCCCTGCTGTGACAATTTCAGGCCCTGTTCAAACCTCTACAGATAACCTTTGTTTTCTGAATGCTGTTCTTTCTGTATGGTTGTTAGTTATGAGAGTAATACAAGATATTTCACAGGAGGTGTATTAAGTACTACAATGAATGCCAACTATTACTATAAAATATACATAGATGGGTGTTTCCGACCTTTGATAGTGCTTCCTGTAACTAAACCAACAACTCTTGAAGTTTTGAATTTGATGTATGAGGGCTATCTCTTAGCATGTTTGTTTCTTTTGTTGTTAAGTTGCAATGTAAAGCTCTCTCTCGGAGACACAGACACTGACACACACTCAAGGAGAGGTGTGTGTACACATACATGCATGTAGTTACCTTTTATTCTTGTTTCCCGTATTTTTAGTGTTTTTTCATTTCCATAATCATGCTAATCGATGTTTGCAGAGCATGATAGGTAGGAAAATGTTGGAACTCCAGCTTAGGAGAATTGGTGTTTTTGCTGCTGAAGAAACCATTAGCTCACACACAAATCTTGATGAAAAGTATAAAATATGTAAGTATTTCCATTTTCTTTTTTTAATAATTTGCTTATTACTATTGGCTCTTTCTATCATATATCAATTTGCTTATTTGTTTTTGGATAAATTGATATTGTGTATAAAATTGATTTCCTGAACTAAACTTGCTTTTAAATGTTTGCACATGTTCAGTGTGGGCTAATCATGGGGATGACGTAAGCATACAATATTCTGGCACTCCTGCACTGAAAGGAGATTTTGTCCGGTACATCTGCATCTTTATTTTACCGATTGAGTGTTAATCCGCATCTTTGTACAATTAGCTCACGTCCAAATCCTGATGAAAAGTTTAAAAAATGTTAGTTGCTATATCCATCATTGTATGAGAATACTGCCATTAATATTAAATTCGAATGGACACTAATATTTTGCTCTATGAGTTTGTTCTTTAAGCTGAAAAGATCTCAAAAGCATAGTTGTTAGTGACCCTTATTAGTTCTCTTTAGAATGATTTCATGTTGTTTTAAGAAATTATGGCATCTGCATTTTGAAGTTAAAATAAGGCATTTGAATTCTTTATGTAATTTGATCTTGTTCTTAAGCATATTAAGAACATGTTAAAAGGCATTTGACCTTAGAACCATAGTGAAATCTAGAACTGATATTTGATTAGCCTTGGGACACTTTGAATATGATCAGTTATTGCTTTGTGTGCATCTCTGAAAATATGACTATTTTGACCTCTTTTTGTTCATCATTGAACCCTATATTTTATGTGCCCTTTTGGGATTAATCAATGGGGTCTGACCTGTCTGTTTCATGTGATCTGTAGGTATGGTAAGCGAACTGTTCAAGGGATCCTTAATGATCTTTATAATGCCCTTGGTCGATATTATTTTAATAACTTTTCTGATGGAACAAAACAGGTATGAATACTTTGTTTCTTTAAGTAGTAGTACTCACAATAATTAGGAAATAGGTTAATATGTCAAACTATTTGTGCTTACCGTCACCTTTTCTTAGCTGTCTGAATGCATGGGGTGGGATTAGGGTAGGTAACATGATCTTTTAGTCGTTTTTCTTACCCTAATTCTAATGCTAGCAAATCCTTTTATATTCATAAGTGACCACCAGTTGTAAAGGGATGACCATCTTTTCTACAATGGTATTCAATATGGAAACTGACTTCCTCTATTGGTGATGTGCATGAAGGATGCGATCGATCTCCTGCAAGGACATTACATTGTTTCTGTCAGCCGGGATATGACACCTCCATCACAAAAAGGAGGCCTTGAGGCTGTAGCTGTAAGTATAGCATAAAGAGATACACACACACACACACACACACTATGCTTTTGTTTGTGACTTTATTGTATGTGTTCCTTATCCGTGTTGAATACTTTTAGCTGTCCTAATAGTCCTTAAGTTCAACATTTTTTTTCTTTCTGCAGCACTTCCCAGCAGCTTTTTGTTTGGTCTCACTAGGGTTATTCTTCACAATATTGTCACTGAGTCAAGGTTAGTTGACTTCTTAGTCCGGTGATGACGTATAGCTTCATTACCACAAAAGATAATTTGACATAATGTTTGTTTTCGCCATCTGCAGCTCGATACGATCTTCGACACTTATTTTTCTCAGCTTTGTGGGCTACCATAAGCATTGGTATTGCTGCAGTTGTGAAGGCTAATGGCAGGATTTTCTGCAACCGTCCTCGTTTGCATAAACCACGACGTTGATTATATACATAGCATATTCTGAAATGCTATGACAAATAAAAAACTTCCATCTTGCTGAATCATAGTTATTCTTTCATACATATTTTTGTAGTCCATTTAGTTTCAATACCTCGATTATATTTTTATTCTGCCATTATCAAAACATTAAACTACAAACAGTATATTTTCCCCCATTTGTTACTTATAAATGTTATTTCACCTCGTGCCTTGTATCACAGTCCATTCTTCATTGGAATTATGAAATCATATTATGACAACTTATGTTGACTATTAATGACTTTTGCTGTCTGTGTGTTAACCATAAAGTTTTAACTAATCATGACATTTTTGTCGTTTGAAAACAAGTCCGAGTTTAGGTGAACCACTGGCATTGAACCCTCTTTTTCAAGCAATACACCAATAATGCAAGATAAGTTGGAGCATGATAGAACACATTCATTTTCAATTCATATGTGGAATTTGTGAACCAAGAGAATCACATTACTCTACAAGACTCTCAAGTCAACAAATATAAGAAAATGGGCAGTCTTAAACCAGATCTTTTTGCAACTAAAAGTGGACTGCCTTGTGTATTAAGGTTGGCGAATTCGGTTTCTTCATCTGCCTTAAATGTTAAGGGCAAGGCAATATGACAATAAATTATACTAGCAAATACAAATTTGCCTTAGCATGATAAGTGCTATATCTGCTTCTTCTTTTTCTCCAGATAGGAATGGGATTGTTGGAATTTTAATATCGCCCACACCAGTTGTGACAAACCTATCTCAGGCCACAATGCTGCAAGAGAATACAATTGGCAGTTACTAGTTTGCCAAAGTAGAAAATTGCTTAAGCGGCTCTCACCAGAGCTTCGAATTAGCATGTCGGGATCAGGTGCAACTGCCATATACATGTGTTTCTCAATATCTACCAGTTTTATCACAGGACCCTCCTGTCTCAAATTTCAACAACCTTCAGAAAATTCACCAGTTTTACTTGCCTTGGAAGTTAGAACTTGGTCCCAGTTAGACTCAAAAGATTCACAGGCATGATATGGTGCCCCATTGCAACCTTTACCCTGCTTTAATCCTTGAGATTCGACTGATGTATCCTCGTAAAAGTCTTGAATATCATGCACAACCATACCATTAATCTTCTCACCCTCTTTAACATCATCCATGACGTCACTGTTCAAATTGCACAGTCGAAACTCCTTTCCTTTTTCTTTACAGGATCCTTCCACAGCATGCACGATTTCATTGGATGCAGTATAGGCCACGCAGACTAAAAGCATGGCCTTACTGTTGTTAGATGTGACCTTCATTACCTTTTCCGCTGCAGCCCTGACAGGCTCACTCAAGAGTCTCAAATTACCAATGAAACACACCCTGATACCATACTGATTCACAATGCTTTCTTCCATAAGCAAAGCCTCCATCTTCTCTAGCATCAGATACATCAAGCTTTGAACCTCATCGGGTCGCCTCTTAAAATTCTCAATGCTGAAAGCGTATATAGTAACATACTTTATTCCTAATTCATAGCAGTAACGAAGCAGAGACATTAAAGCCAGATAGCCAGCTTTGTGGCCTTCTCCTTCTTTCAGATTCTGCTTCTTTGCATACCTTCGATTTCCATCCATGATGAAAGCAAGGTGAGTGGGGATAGGACCAACAGACAGGACACGAAATAAACATCTCCTCAGAAAATTAGTTATGTCGTCAAAAAACAGCTTATGCACACCATTGCCAGTGCTACTATAGTTTCCCACTTTATTTGGAACAGGTGTCACCATTATTGACCTGCTTCAATAGAGAAAATTATATTATTCTTACTCTATAAATAAGAAAATTTCAGTTGAAATTCAGCAAAAAAAAAAAAAAGAAAAAAAAAGGGGTCAGTTTCAGTATTCTTACAAACACCTATATAGCACATAAATAAATCTCGATTATTGAAAACAGTATCCAATTTTTATTTTTTATTTAATTTAGACTCTAATGAGACCAATATGTCTCCACCCAAATCAACCTTAAAAGAAACAAACAATTTTTTTTGGTGTCTGAACAAAAATTAAGCATTGAGGAACCCAAAAATAATTACAAAAAAAGGACTTTGAATGAATGAAAAGAACAATGAGAAATCAAGAACCAGAGAATTATATTAGAAAAAGGAAAATACCAAAAAAAAGAGCAGAGAAATTAGATTAGAAATGGTGGCAGAAAGGACATGAGACGAACGTGGAAAATACATCAATTAATTGAACTGAAAAAGCCTATAGACTATACAAAGTAGAACTAAATTGAATAAAAAAAACAAATCAAGATTGAAATTTGTGAACTGAAGTGGACGAATTTGGATTTTGAATGGATGGTTATTGGTAATTAGAACCAACTTGCATTCATTTTCAGCGACACGACAGCTGTGGCAGGAACTGATTGAAAGGAACTAAGAACAAAAATGGAAATTTTGTTTTCCAAAATTTTTGTTCGGTAATTGGGCACTTATGGATGTGGGCTTCTTTATCAAATTAAATATACGGTTCATGTTAAAAAAACTATCTTTTTCTTCTTTACAACAAATAAAAAACCATTACTTTGAAAGCTGATAATTAAAAAGAAATTAAGAATGTTAGGCATACATTAACTGATAAACATAAACATCAACATAAATGTTTGCTAGCTATTTATACTTGATTCAAGAAGCTTGTCAAATTCTCTTATATATATATATATATATATACATATATATAATAGTATGATCATGAAAGGCTTGTTTGGAAAAAAAATAAAATAATGAATACTGTTTGTCAAGATCTCATCTACATCTCTTTTACCTTTGATTTAGCCTACAATTAACAAACCAGATCAAAACATTTAGTATGGATGATGAAGCAATAACATTAATTGCAGCAAATTTAAGACATTCAACAATCTTCTCCATTACAAATATATTGTAGTCACCATAACAAAACAAAACAAAACATATGTATGAACTACGAAGACTTCTGTTACAAAATTTGTTAAATTATAATACATGGAGAAATCTCTAAAAGAATAATCATGATAATCCCATCATTTTAATTTAAAAAAAAAAAACAGGGGAAAACAAATTTATGCAAAACACAAATACCCATAATACAATGCAGGATCCTGAGCCCAAGTTTTAGTACTGTTGGAGGAACTGCTGCTCAAGTGCCATGTTGCCTTGAATGAAACTGGGGACGCTGACTACTAGATTGTTGTCTATGCCTAGGTGTAGTTGAGAAATGAATGGAACCGGATTTAGAGGACTCCTTTGGTTTTTCCTTGTTTAGTGATTCGATCCGTTCTAATGCTTCCACAACTTGTTTCATTGATGGACGATTTTTAGGATCATGCTCTAGACATTTCAGAGTGAGCTCGGCTGTTTGTGTTGCTGCCTTGGATGAATACTGGCCCTCAATCCGAGCATCCATAAAGGTTTTGAACTTCCTTTTATGGGATAGTGTTGGTTTAAGCCAATCCACCAAATTTTGCTGTCCATCTGGTCGTTTTGTATCCAATGCTCTCAAGCCTGTCATTATCTCAAGCAACAACACACCGAATCCATACACATCGCTCTTCACATATAAATGTCCTGTTGGCATATAATCGGAACGTTAACATTAGCAACTGCAAAAGTAAGTATTGTTGCACACATGTGAAATGCTACTTGAATGAGTAGCCTCATGTTTAGCAGTTGTCGAACAATATATCAAGAATGGAATGGCATATCATCATATTACCTGTTGCAATGTATTCAGGTGCAGCATAACCATATGTTCCCATAACCCTGGTAGTTACATGCGAGTCTCCACCAGAAGGCCCCAATTTAGCCAAGCCAAAATCTGATATTTTTGCATTGTAGTGCTGTAGAATCAAAACCATTATGTGTTGCTCTCGGAATGGGAATATTACTTTATGATTGAAAAGTAACACGATGGATTCCTTTATTATAAATGTAGCAAGACAGGCAATTATTCATTTGTTCTATTGAATGGTCACCGAATTTTAGCTCTATCAGTCTACTTCAAATGCTATATATCCATTGAAATCTAGTGGGGCATAATGAGGCAAATAAGGACTAACCCCATCAAGCAATATATTAGAGGCCTTGAAATCTCTAAAAATGACCTTCTCAGAAAAGTGTAGAAACGCTAGACCTCGAGCAGCTCCGATGATGATTTTAAGCCTGGTTTCCCAATATAAAGGTTCAACTGATGGATTTCCTGCATAAACAAATAATCAAGCAAATCAAACATGAATTATCCATGGAGATGAACTTTTTTTTCTTGTTTATATTCGAAAGTCTTAAGCTTACTTCTAAATAGATGATTTTCCAAGCTTCCTTTCTGCATGAACTCATACACAAGGAGCAGCTCTTTATCTTCCCAACAATATCCCAACAGCTTCACCAAATTTGGGTGAGATAACCTTCCTAGAAAGTTCACCTCTGACTGCAAAAAAATGACAAATTAAATGCGGAAAAAACAAAAAGGCCATACTAATTGCTGGCACTGATAGACGGAGTCTTGAATGCATATGACTATTCAAAGCTGTTAAATTCAAGGAATTGCCAAAAAATACAGCAAGAAGAAAGTGATGGTCATCATACAGAAACATAATAAGTCATTAGAGCTGCAGATCATAGTCAATGGTTCTATGAGAAAATAGGTCAGACATGAGACGTGGAACCCGCATTGCCATCATGTAGTTAGAAAATTTCTTTGGTGGGGTTAAGAAATAAAGGTTTAATTTGACAAAGCTAAAAGCATCTTGCTTTTTCTTCTTTTTTTCCCATGAATCTACCGGCCGGCCGACCGGTAAATTATTAAGGCCTTTTGTTATTCCGGTATTCGTTTCTTGAAGGACAAGATAAAGATGAAATTGAAGATAAACACTAACATGAGAAATTTATGCATTTACCTGCCACTCTTCAAAGCCTTGAACACTTTCTTGCTTCAATTTCTTAATGGCAACAATCATTCCAAAACCAACCTTGGAAGGTGTTAAAGTTCTCTCATCCAACCAACCTTTGTAAACTTTACCAAATCCCCCTTCGCCCAACAGTGTATTGAAGCTCTTAGTTGCAGCCTTTAGCTCTGCAAAAGTGAAGACTTTCAAGTTTGATGTTTCCAGGATTTGCCCATCTGGTACTTCCTCCTCCACTATTTCACTTACTGATACCGAGAATTGACTCCTGCTGTTGCTAATACTACTGGTTACTGAAGATTCCATGTTGTTGCTGCAGTTATTTGATGTACCTGTTGCAGAGAAACAAGCCCGTTGACTAAAAGAAAACTAGCATAAACACAACACCACACAGTTAAGGTAAGAACAAGTAATTAACCTGGGGTAGTAGGAAGATTGGTGGAGCTGTAAACATGACTAGTAGCATCTCTATCAGAAGAACCAGACCCCCAGCAATTACCCATATTGATATATACAACAAATTCTGCTAAATCTCTCTTATCAAAAGTCTTGTATGAAGAACAAAAACAGCATCCTTTGCAATACAATTTAGAACTGTTAAAGGTGTAGATAAAAACGCATTTGGATATTTATATAATAAATCAAAGATAGTGGAAAAAGGTGGGGTTTTCAAGCTTTTTTTCTTTTGTGTGTGTGTGTGTGTGTTTTGTTCCATGCTTTTAGAATGGCCCCCTTGCTTTCCTGGCTGTTGCAAGGAATCAACTTTCCAGTTTCCTCGGCAAAAAAAAGAATCAAATTTTCTTTCTTGTTTGAATATAAAAATAATGGATAGTAAAAAAACGTGACTTATATAATAATATTTTTGCTACAGTTCTGCTCTTAATATTGTCGTTTACTAAAACACTATAGCTTCACCAACCATGGAAGCTGAATATAGGCGCGTGATAACTAACCATGAAGTAGCAATAGATTAATTAGTTAATATGGGTAATAAAGTTGACTAAACTATTAATAAATTTATATTTTAGTCATTTAATTTTAAAAAATTATAAAATAGTCATTAAGTCATTTGAAAGTTTTTAGTTAATTCATTGAGCTATTTATACTGCTGCTATATTGTCTTCTGCTATATGTTATCCTATTTGTTGATGTGCACTGATTCATTATATTAATTACCGAATTATCGCTTGAAACATGTTGGTTGAACTTTAAAATAATTTCCCAATTTTTTGTGAAGCCATTTGAAATGGCGCCACCACCACATTTTTTTTTTAAATTTTGTCTTTTTTTTTACCTTTTTCAGGTTTTTGAAAAGTTTGGGGGTCTTAAAAGTAATTTCCCCTTTTTTGTGGAGCCATTTGAAATATTACAAGATTAAACATACATTTTAAAATTTATAAAACTAATAATTTCAAAAGTAATTTGAACAATAAATTTAAAATTTATAAAGAAATAATTTCAAAAATATATATCTAAAATTTTAAAAAATAATCTAAAAATGATATTTAAAATTTTAAAAAATATATTATATAACATTTTAAATATACATTACAAATTTTTTAAAATTAATAATATAAATTAAATAAATAAAATAAAATAAGAAAATAATATAAAAGTAAAAAAAAGAAAAAGACAAAATTAAAAAAAAAAAGTGTCTAGTGGGTGGTGGCGCCATTTCAAATGGCTCCACCAAAAAAAGGGGAAATTACTTTTAAGGCCCCCAAACTTTTCAGAAACTAGAAAAAAGTAAAAAATATAATATTTAAAATAATTAAAAAATATATATATCTAAAGTTAAAAATTTATTTAAAAATAATATTTAAAATTTTAAAAAATATATTATAAAACGTTTTAAATATACATTACAATTTTTTTAAAATTAATAATATAAATTAAATAAACAAAATAAAATAAGAAAATAATATAAAAGTAAAAAAAAAAGAAAGCCAAAACCATTTCAAATGGCTCCACCAAAAAAGGGAAAATTGTTTTTAAGGTCCCAAACTTTTCAAAAACTTAAAAAAATAATAAAAAAAGACAAAATTAAAAATAAAAAAGTGTCAGGAGGGGTGGTGGTGCCATTTCAAATGGCTTCACCAAAAATTGGGAAATTGTTTTAAAGGCCCCTCAATTTTCCAGATTTTGTAGTATTTCTCCTATATTTTATACAGGTGGAGCCATTCAATATGGCTCTACCAAAAAATTATTTTTTTATCCCCTATGCTGACGTGGCAAGTTGGTGGAGCCATTTAATTTGGCTCCACCTAATTTTACAGTAGTTTTTGGGTTATTTTGGTATTTTATTAAAAATGTTGATTATTTTGATAATTAATTAATTTGTTTAGGTTATTTTAATAAAAAAGCCCACCAACCATGGAAGCTGAATATAGGCGCGTGATAACTAACCATGACGTAGCAATAGATTAATTAGTTAATATGGGTAATAAAGTTCACTAAACTATTAATAAATTTACATTTTGGTCATTTAATTTTAAAAAATTATAAAATAGTCATTGAGTCATTTGAAAGTTTTTAGTTAATTCATTGAACTATTTATACTGCTGCTATATTGTCTTCTGCTATATGTTATCCTATTTGTTGATGTGCACTGATTCATTATATTAATTACCGAATCATCGCTTGGAGCATGTTAGTTGAACTTTAAAATAATTTCCCAATTTTTGGTGAAGCCATTTGAAATGGCGCCACCACCACATTTTTTTTTAAATTTTGTCTTTTTTTTTTACCTTTTTCAGGTTTTTGAAAAGTTTGGGGGCCTTAAAAGTAATTTCCCCTTTTTTGGTGGAGCCATTTGAAATATTATAAGATTAAACATACATTTTAAATATTATAAAACGAATAATTTCAAAAGTAATTTGAACAATAAATTTAAAATTTATAAAGAAATAATTTCAAAAATATATATCTAAAATTTTAAAAAATAATCTAAAAATGATATTTAAATTTTTAAAAAATATATTATATAACATTTTAAATATACATTACAAATTTTTTAAAATTAATAATATAAATTAAATAAATAAAATAAAATAAGAAAATAATATAAAAGTAAAAAAAAAGAAAAAGACAAAATTTAAAAAAAAAAGTGTCTAGTGGGTGGTGGCGCCATTTCAAATGGCTCCACCAAAAAAAGGGGAAATTACTTTTAAGGCCCCCAAACTTTTCAGAAACTAGAAAAAAGTAAAAAATATAATATTTAAAATAATTAAAAAATATATATATCTAAAGTTAAAAATTTATTTAAAAATAATATTTAAAATTTTAAAAAATATATTATAAAACGTTTTAAATATACATTACAAATTTTTTAAAATTAATAATATAAATTAAATAAACAAAATAAAATAAGAAAATAATATAAAAGTAAAAAAAAAAGAAAGCCAAAATAAAAAAAAATGGTGTCAGGAGGGTGGTGGCGCCATTTCAAATGGCTCCACCAAAAAAGGGAAATTTGTTTTTAAGGCCCCAAACTTTTCAAAAACTTGAAAAAAAATAATAAAAAAAAGATAAAATTAAAAATAAAAAAGTGTCAGGAGGAGGGGTGGTGGTGCCATCTCAAATGGCTTCACCAAAAATTGGGAAATTGTTTTAAAGGCCCCTCAATTTTCCAGATTTTGCAGTATTTCCCCTATATTTTATACAGGTGGAGCCATTCAATATGGCTCCACCAAAAAATTATTTTTTTATCCCCTATGCTGACGTGGCAAGTTGGTGGAGCCATTTAATTTGGCTCCACCTAATTTTACAGTAGTTTTTGGGTTATTTTGGTATTTTATTAAAAATGTTGATTATTTTGATAATTAATTAATTTGTTTAGGTTATTTTAATAAAAAAGCCCACCAACCATGGAAGCTGAATATAGGCGCGTGATAACTAACCATGACGTAGCAATAGATTAATTAGTTAATATGGGTAATAAAGTTCACTAAACTATTAATAAATTTACATTTTGATCATTTAATTTTAAAAAAATACAAAATGGTCATCGAGTCATTTGAAAGTTTTTGGTTAATTCATTGAGCTATTTATACTGTTGCTATATTGTCTTCTGCTATATGTTATCCTATTTGTTGATGTGCACTGATTCATTATATTAATTACCGAATCATCGCTTGGAACATGTTAGTTGAACTTTAAAAAAAAATTAATAACTCAGTGTCTTAGATAACTCTTTTTAAATAGTTTAGTAATTTAAATAAAAATTTTTAAATAATTATTTTTGAAAGTTGACTTGAATATTGCAATGGCAGCACCCTCTGGACTGCTGTTATTACTTTGATTGTAATATATAGGTGGAGATGGGACTTAAGTAACGTCAACTTTCTGAATGAAAAGATGATGATAATGAATAACATCATCATCTCATTATTCATGAATAAGTTGCTTTTTGTTTATTTATGGTTAATGCAGAAGGTAGTGGTTATATGAACATGAAGAATTGGTTGGTTGAATTCAGAATGGGAATGGAATTAACGAGTGCACGTAGTAGGATAATGTGTGGTCAAAAATAAGTGGAAACGCATAGAGCAGCACTTACAAAAAAAATGAAACCCATCACTCCTCTCTTATATTTAATAACATAATAAACATTCCTACTCATACTCGGTTTTGATGACCATTGTCTCATTGGATGACCCTTTTTTATTATTATTAAATTCCTACGCTGCCTCATGTGATGGCTTCCAAAAGTGAAAAACATAAAAGCCTATCAGAGAGAGGGACTTTAAAAAATAAAAAGATGAAAATGGGACCTATGAAACTGAAATCCACTGAGGGAACAAAAAGCTATGAAATTTCAACCTCACTTCATATCTAGACGTGTGTACTTTATATGTATAATAACATCTAAGCTAACTATTCTTTCAAGCTACATTGTCCGAGTATGGGTAAGTTAGTGTTTATATGTTAGATCAAAGAGAAAATTAGTCTTTCTGTTAAAAATTTTATCAAATTCTACTGTTAAAAACTGATTCTTATATGCCAACTTGAGGTATACGTGGCTCACCACGTGTTTTTTTTTATTCTATCAATTACACTAGTTTTTAATAGTACATATGGATAAAAGTTTTACTAGAAAGTACCAATTTACTCTTTGATCTAACATACAAGCCTAAGTTGCCCATTTTTTAGTATAGGGAGAAAAATAATTTGACTTTTTAACATAGGGGCTTCCATGGTATTTTTACCTCCAAGGATGATTACTCAAGGAATAATTAAGCATCATGAAGGTAAAGTGAACACTACCTAAGACTCAATATTCGATACATAACTGAAAATGTTAATCAATGCCTAGTAATATATTAAATGTGAAAGCTGTTTTAAAATGATAGTAAAAAAGATCATTTACAAGTTTTAAATAAGCACCACTTAAAGGACCCATACATATATGAAGCCTGTAACGAGAACTTTACAATGCATTTGCTCATAGTCCTAGAGCATAGTGACTAGTGACTATATTGGCCAGGCAAAAAGTTCACATAAGGAAGTGTTTATCTCACTATAGTCCGTAAGTAGGACTTGGTGAACTAAGAAATATATCAATCATCTAGTTCAGAAAGTTGATCACTGAAAACTGATAGGTGCTAATTTTTAAGAGCTCTAGCTTTATGTCTTCGCTTGAAAATGTCCTGCCTAAACCGCTTCGTCTCGCTATTTAATTCAATGAAAGGTTCCTTCTCTATACTTTCTTTCTCTGTCTCCAACATCATTCGCCTCTTTGCTACAGCATAGGCTGCAGCCTCGTCTTGCTGCCGCTGCTCTGCCTCTTCCTGCATAATTTGTGTCTTCAGTCGTTTTCTTTCAAAGAAAATCGCAGCCAAATAAAAATGAGAGCTGAATTCAAACCCCCTGTGAGGACCTGGAGATATATATATTTTTGAGGCAAAATGACAGCAAAAGGAAAGAGAAAGGACCTGGAGATCACGAATTAGACCATCAAGGGACTTGATCTTCCTGTGAGGCCAGCGAGGAATACCAAATTCTCTGCATTTCCTTTTCAGGACAGTGAGACCAACGTTCAAATTTCTAGAAGCTTCCACTATAGGAAGATCGAAGTATTTTGCAAGATCTTCAAGAGCAATTCTGGCTACATCCTTAGAGTCAGCTCTTTTTTTCTTTTTCACTGCAACACCTGCAGTTTTCCCTCAATTTTGAAGACATTATGCTTCATAAATAGCAGACAAATTCAGATCTTAGAAAGGAATGCACACAAAAAGAGCTAATCTGCTAGTAAAATGCAGAACAAATATATCAGCCATTATTCATCAATGTGAATAGCTGCTAGTCTTCAACTAATGAATCTGAGAATGACAAGTCATGGGGAAATAAAGGCATATGGAATACCTTTTCACATTTTTTAGGGACATATAAATGAAAACCTTTTTTCCACACATGTTCGTACATATTAACAATAAACTGCGTGTTTGTAGGTCAACATTAATCCAATTCAGAGTCCAGAGAAATTTGGTTTATGCAATTATGAAGATTACAAACACAAACTAAATCCTTGTTCACAGAATATACGACTTCTTATTCATGTGCATTTACCAAAAAAAGGAAGCTCTAAAAGAACCTGTTGCATTTTGTTCAGTTTGTCGAGATTTCAATAACTCAGAAGTAGCGCCTGAATTAGGGAGGCAATTAAGATCCTGATCAAGTACAAGAAGACTTCTTTTCAAGTGGTAATGATTATCTCCATCCCTGGTACAAGTTTCCTTAGATAACTCCCTAGATGGTCCTCTATCTTCGGTGCCACATCCCCTCTGGAAAATCAATTGAAGATCATTTGCAAGTGTCGGGATAGACTTCAGCTTCGGGTTTCTGCATGATGACTAAAGTCATTAAAGCATCATTAAAGAAAAATAGAAGTCAATCAAGGAATGTCAAAACTTGCTCGAAAAGACATGGAAAAAGAATGGAAAAAGTTAAAAAGACATTTGCACTTCCTACTCAAGCATGGGTCAGATTGGGAGTGTAGACTGGACCTTGTTCTCACATTAATAGTCTTTAACAGTGAAAACCCAGGTGAGAAAAAGTCCAACTAAGAAAAATCAAAGCATCGATCCAATTTTATCGGATGTCCCCAGAGGGACAGAAAAATCAAAGTATGACATATGGACAATATGCTATTGGTAATGAAGGGTTTACCTTGATTTTGCCTACCTGGTTTTGGTAGGCAGAAATCTCTTGATAAATTCACATAAATGACACTCAGAACAAAATGGCTCCATTAAAAGTTTGTAAGCAAAGGAAGAAAAAGAATATCTCTATCTAATTCTTAATATGGTTAGACATCAATATCACAAAACAATGCCCCTAGCAGAACAAGGAAAATGAAAATAACCAAATACAACATTGCAATCCATTAAAGACACTTCTAATTGGCAAATCCTCTGCTAAGATGCCTCAACTATTGCTGAACAATGGTTTCAAGAGACATTTTCTCAATCAAAGTGAAACATGATAGTTGATGAGATGGCTCAACAATGATGTGAGAATAAATGCAATGTGGATGCATAAAATGTGCATCTAAGCACGAAATCTGGTTCTTCTGATTTTTTATTCTGATGTTTAATCAACATTTCTCTTCTAAAATTCCAAATAATTAAACAGCTTTGTCTTGCACTGAAATGCTCAAATAAAAAACCGGACTTTGCATGCACGTGTGATAGACGAATCAATCATCCAGGCATAGAAATAAAATTGATCCCAATTCATAGAACCAATCAGTCTGGCAAATGAGTAGCTGAAAAGAGAAAATGTGGAAACGGCGTACCTGGAAATGGAGAGTAAAGAAGGAATGAAGAAGAAACGAGGAAGACGGTGGGCATGAAAAGCAAAAGAGCAGAGCCACAAACCGATAACTCTGCCTTCGAAAAGCTCGTGGGCTGGTACCCCCTGCAATAGAAGAAGAGGGGCTGCTGCAGTTTCCACGTAGGGGCCATCTTTTCTGAACACAAACTCTCTCTCAACCTCATTTTCCTCTCCATTCTCCAATCGGTACACATGCAAGCTTCTGATCAACTCTGCAAACAACACCAAAAGAATCCAAGAGAGGCTTTAACCAAGCACAGAAAAGAAAATCTAACAAAAAAACCAATTATTTAATCATAAAGCAGCATTGGTTTGGTTTGATGAGGGTATGGGATTAATTACCTTTGTTGATGGTATTTTCAAAGACTACGAGAGTTGTCAGGCAAGGGCCTTGTGACAAGTCCATGAAGCAGAAGAAGAGAACATGAATCAAATGTGGGATGAAGTAGAAGAAATAGAAAAGGACAGGCAGGCAGGCAGACAGACAGAACCGAAGATCTACTGTCAAGATGGACAAGTTTGCATGACAGTCTCCCAGTCAGTCTTGGACCATGGTTTTACGTTCTATTTTATTATTATTTGTTGGACTGTATAATTATTAATAATAATGTAAAAGCATCTGAATAGTAAATACATGGTGCATATCCTTTAGAGTTTTGATGATGTTATATGTTGTGTAAAATTACCATAACGCCATTAACAACACACTTCCCCCCCCCCCCCCCCCGGGCCAATAAAAGCCAAAATTTACGTAAGAGATGAGATGACCCAACTCTTTCTTGTGTTGGAGAAATGGAGAAGGCTAGGACGAGGGGGCGGCAATGACCAACCAATCTCTGCTTTCGCCACTTTAAATCAACGAAGGTATTTAATTTACCTTGGCCGCATGTCTGAGAAGTGGCATTGGTAGTTAGAATTGGGCCCCGCTTTTAAGTAACCTTTAACAACCTTCCTTCTTTTCTTTTTCATTCTTTTTCCTTTAGACCAAAAGAAAATAATAATAATAATAATCCTTAAAGGCTCAAACTAACAATAAACACTTGTGTCAGTCATACAGTCAATTTTGTCTTAACAAATGCATCCTCTCTATCAAGTAAATAAAAAGTATGCTATTGTAAATACCATATCCTACACAAGAAAAATTCTTAGCTTCCCTACCATGTGTCCATATTTTGGAATTGCATGCCCCCTTGGGTCTTTTGCCTTGTTCTTCATCACTACAAGTACAAATAGATGATTACTAGATATCACAACAGCATCCTCCAATCACTTAAGCACAATGTTGAAAAACAATCCATGATTGTTTGATGGATATGCTCCACTAAGTAGAGAGAACAATTGCATTCACCCACCATCATTCTCACGGTTCTCCAAGGAGGAAGGGCAGGTTAATCTACTAAAATAACTGCCAAATTGGTATCCAAAGGAAAAAGAATAATCAAGCAAAGTAAAAAAAAAAACCACATCAAATTTTATCACTTTTGTCTCTTGACAAATAAAATGAATGAATTCTACAATACATGATATTCCAAAGTTCCTGAAGTGAAGAGGCAGTGCATACAAAACTATTTTGCTAGATAAGTCCTTGGTTCTTCTAGACCAGTCGACAAACAAACTTGCTAGCCTTGGTACACAATATCAACCAGGATATGATTCCAACCTGCAATTTTGGAGGTTTAATCAGAAAACCAAGCAAAACTCATCAAAATCTATCCTTCCATTATTGTATCCATTTATCCCATACAAGGAATGGGCAAATTTGACCCTGGAGATAGGCCCCATTATAAACAACCGAAATAAGAAAAACAAAACCTGGAGGAGAATTCAATTCCTGATTCTATCACATGAGATCGAAATTAAAATTATTATTAGAGTTCAAGATATTTTTTACCAGGACATTGTTGTTTAAAGAATCCCGTGTCTTCCAGGATAGACCTTACCTGCAAAAAGGTTGTTTGTCATATTCAGTTAATACACAACTGGTTTTCTCAAATTTTGTGTTATCCTCCAATCCAATTGCTTCTTGTCAACTCTTGATGTTCTTATTTAATTTGATCATTTCAGACCTCATGGAAAAACTTTAATTTCTGGAGTATGTCACTAAGAAGCATGTCTACAGCCCTACCAAACTTGATAGGTATATGATGGAATGACCCATGCATGCTTAGACAAATTGTTATTAACCAGTGAGAGGAAAAAGAGGTAAAACATAACACAAGAATTTGCCACAATCATTGTAGTTCATTACCAATTGGTTGCACAAGCTGTTGAGATATGGAAGCAACAGTAGACCTCCAAAACCAGAAGATTAGCACAACATTAGTTATGACCTACACAAGCAGACAACAAAACTCTTAGGACACTAATTTAGCAAACAAGCATACACAATTTCTAGACAGTTCCATTAAATACAGAACCACCTTCAAGATGAACAAAACTTTCAGATACAAATATAGGACAGCTTCAACTCTTGGCTGCGTTCTGCCTGATCTGGACATCCAAGTGTTTCTTCTGTCAGTACAGGTGATATAGAAACAACTTGAAGGGGGGGGGGGGGGGGCAAAATAACTAGAGTATAGCAAACAAGGTTTTGGTGTTTATGAAATGATGCTCTCTTTCTTGAAAGAGAAAATAACAAATATATGAACCATAAACAAACAAGAAACAATATCTAATAAAAGTTAAAGTAATTGAAAACAGTTACGCTCTGACCTTAATATATATATATACACACTGTACAGCAAATGAAACCGACCTCATTCAATACTCAGGATTAAATTTGTCCTTGCTTGTTAAACTTACTAATAAACAGAGAGTAGGTTTCCCCTAATACACCTAAAACAACCTGATAGTCCACAAAACTAGAACATAAGCTTTGTTCCATAGCCTAAATCCTAATCAAATCTCTGTATCAACAATCTATCCTTTGATTGGCACAAAATTTGGATGAAACCCAAAACACCACAAAAAGATTGTTCAAAGAATCAAATTCATATTAGCTAATACGAAGAGAAAATCAATAAGTCATTTACCAATGGCTATGCAAAACAATTTGCAAGTTCATTCAGCTGCCATCCTCTTAAGTTTGGCTGATTGTGCAAATGTAGACGGCCTATGAATTTGAATAGATTTGTTCATCATGCAATTGTGACTGCTAAGCTGAATAAATAAAATTCAATGTTAAATCACTTACTGCGAAAAGGAAGCAGCAACTTTTAAAAGCTGCTTAATCTCTCCACAAAGTTGGATTTCATTGTCAGTCTTGGATGCTCCCTAACCATGTAAAATGAAAATCTAATCAACAATTTGAAAATCTGCAACATAATCTACAAATCTTCGAGGGGACTTAGGTACCTTCTTTAAATGTAGCCATTTGGTGGCGAATTGGAAGATGATGACAAGGAATAAAATGAGAGGAGCAGCCTGGAATCATCTTTCTTCTAGGATTTCTCCTTCTCCCATTATCAAAGCCTAACTACAAATATTTGTTCAGTTGCAGAACTAAGCATTTATTCTTCCTCTTAACAAAAGCATGTGATTTACTAACAATAAACTTTGTCAGCTTTGTTTCAAAAGGCAACTCAAGGTAGATGAAATCTTACTTTAACTCCCTACATAAACTTAATTTTAAAAGATTTTTTTTTCTTTTTTTACTTTCTGGCTTTCATGGATCGTTCATGTTCATGAGTTGTTACAAACCAACATTAAATCCCCAAATTTTTAGTTCCAAGGAGATTTTGAACACCTAAATAATAAAACCATACATCAGTTCCATCTAAGAACAACCATGGGTATAGCATTAGGAAACAGTCAAGAAAATGGAAATAAGCGATGGAAGACCATTTATACAGGAAAAGGGAATCAATGGACAATGGAAATTAATGAAACTAAAAACAACTCACGTGAAAATTTAGGCTTTTTTTCTTTTCAAGCTAAAATTGTGAAATCATTTTCATTCAAAAAATCAATATCAATAAGTCTTCATTCTCATGCCCCATCAAAATTACCGGTAAGTCAACTAAAAAAGATGTCTGACCGTGAAAAAAGAAAATAAAAAAAAGCGCCGGAGAGGACACACACCTTAGAGATGGCGGGACTCAAAGTTGATAGGTTGGTATTCTTTTTTTGAAAGTAAAGTTGATGGGTTGTTGGTATGGCCTAATCCATCCAACATGGGTTTCTTTCTTTAAGTGGCTTCAGCCCACATCCTCCATTTGGATTCGGCTTAGGCAAGGCCAGGCCTGTCCCGATTGTTGAGTTTTTATTTATTTATTTAATAATTTATTTTATTTTTTTATGATGAAAAAAATTATATTTAAATTAAAAATAAATTAAATTTTCTTATAGAAAATTTATTTTTTATATAGAATATATTTATGAAAACTTATTTTCTTAGAAATAATTATGAAAACAAAATTTATTTTGTCAAAATAAATTAAAAAGCCAAACTTTAAAAAAAAAAAAAACAATTCAACTTAATTATCTGGTTGAATAAATACCAAAAACTACCAAATCTAACCAAACTTCCTCCTAAATTTTTTCTACTATTAATAAGGTTAATTATAAGATACACAAATTAAAAATGATTTTCTTTTAATGTCTTGTGAATAGAGAAAACAACTCAAGAAAGCTTTGGCACCCATTTAAAAGTCTAACTTAACTCGATTTCAAATTTAGTCGAAATTTAATGTAGCTACAAGATAGATGATGGCCATGAAAAATTAAAAAAATAATAATAAGGAAAGGAAAAAGTGCACAAATACATTCCTTTGAAGTTTTAAAGTGCATCCTATGAACAAAATGAATACCCAATAAAAGAAAAGAACAGAAAGGAGAATATTTCACTTCAGTCAAGTACTCTTGATTTTCACTGCTATACAAACATGGACATATATGTAAAAAATCAAACCTTCTTAATCCAAAACAATATTATATGCTATATAGGAGAGATATCATTTGTCTTCTTGTTCTTTAGTGCGCAGCAGTTCTCTTGCCATGGAAGAGAATGATTTAGCATTATCTTGCATCTCTGTAGTCTTCAAGCTGATTCCCTGCCCAGCCCATGTTACAACATTTCATTACATTTTTCATCCATTTGATGTCATGAATAAATCACTAATATCAATCAATTATGCTCCTCAAAAACTTCATCATTACACAAAAACAGTACCTGCAACTTTCTCAAATTTTCCTGCAGCTTGCTTTCTGCCATTTTAGCTGCACTTGATTCCTGCACCCATGGATAAAAGAACAATCATGGTTATCTTGTTTTAACACAGGTACTGCATCCAAGGTGACTTGTTTTACAACGATAGCACATCAAAACTCAAGCTAACCTATAGACGTTGTGGAAACTAACGAATCAAACACATTCAGGATGTTTGCATTTAGCAAATACTTACACCTTGCAAAGAAAACCCATATTTTTTCTTGATTTGATCAACAGCACTGGACTTCTCATCTTGCTGCTGCTCTTCTTTGGTGATGGGTTTCTCATTTTTAACCTTCATCTGCTTCAGCTTACCTGAAAAATATGAAATAATTTATCGTCAAGCGAATATACTGATGGGGGTTTGTTGATTCACGAACATAAAATGACACTGACCTGCTGTGAAAGCCTGAAATTTAAGTTTATGCTTATTAAGAGTTGCTAGGATATTCTGTTCTTTGGGTTTCTCTCCAGGATCATCAAGGTCAATATCATCTTCAAAGAAGGGAAACCAAAAAGGGAAAAAAGAATTGATTAAGCTGATGCAAGAACTTGTGAATCACCATACGCATAGCCAACTCATACAGTATGCAATATATCATGATTCCTGCAACATGGTTACCTATGTTTAAGTCTATTTCATCCTCATCCACAGCCTGGTTATCTTTATTCTCAACCTCGCATAGAAAATTAGCAGTCGAAAAGATGGTAGAAAGCTCTTCAATACTTTCTTTAGTATCTTCTGTTTCCATTTCAGGTGCATGCTTTTTACTGCCAGTTATGTCTTTGAGGACAGAGCCAAAAAGTCCCTGACATGCCAAATAAGTAACAAGTTGGGGACAATCTTCAGTTTCAGAAGGTTGTCTAGAATGCAGAGACCAAGCAGAGCAATCTATAATCTACCTTTTTCTTTTCCTTCTGAACTGTGGCTCCAGAGGCAGGCACTTCCTGAGTAAGCATTAGATCTTTCCTATAGACACGGCTGATAAAGTCCAAATTCCTATGAAACAAATTAATACTGAATTATGTCCTTGTCATAATGCTAATGCAGATACATAAGACAAGAAAAAGGGGAAGCTTAAGAGTCTTTTTGAACCCCTTTTTTAGTTTCATAAACATTTAGACGAATAGAAAGCATAACAGGAAGAAAATGATGATTTTTTTTAATGGAAAATAATATGATAGCAGTGGCTCTATTTGCATGTTTAAATTTCCTATGAAAGCTAAGGAATAAGAGTGTTCTCCTTCCAAGTAGGGTGTAGGGATAGCCTTTTGTCAGTACATAGCAGAAAAAAATGGTTACAAAGATAAGATAATCGCATAGACTACTTAAAGGAACATATACCTAAAAGTTTCCCTCTGGAGCAGAACTGAGAGAATGAAGAATTCTTGATCACCATTCACCTGTTAAAGTGAGTAAAAGAGTAAAACAAAACTATATCCTCAAAGTTAAAATTATATGAACATGAAGTAGTAAAATTATTAGTTATGTTGTACCATTACAAAATCTCCAGAATTTGAAGAGCACATTGAGCTATCAGATAATGAATTTGGTTTTGGTGCAGAATATCTGAAACCTCTGATTGAAGTTTCTTTGAACAAGGATAATTCTGGCAAGGACCTTATATTACACAGCACAATGTTGACATGCATGAGACCAAGTCCAGAAATAAATTTGCAAAAAAATACCTTATTTTATTTGGCATAAATCGATTCATAAAAACTCAGACAAATTTATGACCATCACCTTATTTCAACTTTTCCACTAGTGAAAAGGAGCATAAGGCCAACATCAGAAGCAGTATAAAATGTTGATGCCCAGCAGCAAGAAGTGGAATGAAACTTCTTCTTGTAGTGAACTTTTTTGACTCCCTGAGTCAAAGAGAAAGGTGTTAAGTATACCCCATTTTGTTTTGAAGGGCAGGGTGAGGCTGGGCAAAAATGACGAGTCCGTATAAAAATAATGTGCTGATTACCTGAATGGTATGAGTCAAGGAATAGACATATGCAGCCTTCTCAGAGCATACGAGTATGAAAGATTGCTTTGGTATGCCTTCCTCAATAGGACTACCAGTCGATATATTTGCTCCTCTAACTGCTATATCCTGCCAATCTGCAGAATGTAAATAAGATTTACTTTTTCACCAAGTTCTATGACGTTTGACAAAAAAAAAAAAAAAAAAAAAAAAACAGAACTAAATGGATTATGCTATCTAGTACTTATTGTAGGAATTATCATCCCTTTAGTAAAGGGATTCTGTAGGATTATCTTTCCTTAGTTAAGGGATTCTGCAAATATTTACAATCCCTTATTCTAAGGAATCATATCTCTATTAATTTCTTTCCTATTCTAGAGTTTCCTAAATTAGAGACATAGTTTTGTATAAAGATGTAATATGTTTTATTGTATGAAATATACAGAAATATACAGAGAATTACTCTGTTTTCTACATGGTATCAGTTTAGGTTCCGGTTCTTTTCCACCCTAGACCATGTCAAGAACTTCTTCTTCTACATCTCCTTCTCCTACTCCGGAGATTACCTCAAATCCAGAAAATTTTTCTGGTTCTGATGCTCAATCAGACTCGTCTGGTCTGAATATCACCTACCATAGATTAAATGGCAACAATTTTCTAGAGTGGTCCCAATCGGTTAAGATTTTTCTCTTGGGAAGAAATAGATTGGGCTATGCTATCGAGAAATCAAGCGACTGCTGTGCCTCGACAATGGTTTTGCTAAGTGGATGCGTGACAATGGCGAGGTTATGACTTGGCTCCTTAATTCCATGACCCCAAGTATAAGCGAGAAATTTTCTCCTTTACAACACCGCTGCTGAAATGCTGGAGTGCTGTCATGAAACCTACTCCAAAGAATGATAATATTGCCGAATTATATCATGTTGAAAACCAAGCGACCACGCTAAAGCAAGGCACCATGCCCGTCACTCTCTACTACAATTCCCTTACCGCTCTTTGGCAAAGCAATTAGATTTGTATGCACAAAGCATGATTGGGCGATTCGGAGATGCTTGCACTTTATCAACAAATTGTCACTCAAAGAAGGCTATTTCAATTTCTACAAGGCCTAAACAAGGAGTTGGATGAGGTTCGCGGTAGGGTCTTGGCTATTTCTCCCATTCCCTCCCTTCGAGAGACCTTCTCTATGGTCAAGAAGGAAGAAAGTCGACGAAGTGTGATGCTTGATGAAACGGATTCAACTCACGAAGGATCTCGCCTTAGTGACACACCAATCATCATCTTCTTCCAACGGGGAGACCTTGGTGTGATCATTGCAAAAAGCTTTGCCACTCCAAGGAAAAGTGTTGGAAGCTTCATGGTAAGCCTCGGGATGGAAGTCAAAGAACTCCAAAGATAATAAAGCCATTGCCATTCTGTCACAAGCTTCTCCAAAGAGCGATTGCTTGAACTTCAAAAATTGTTCGGAAAGTTTCAAGGGTCTAGTGCGGGTAATCGTCATGAAAAAGAACTAGAAGGTAACCCTTCTTCCACAAACATTGTTTTCCTCTCGAGTTCACTCCTAATTGGATCCTTGATTCTGGTGCTACGGATCATATGGTAGTAATAAGGCCTTATTTCATAGTTTTTTCCAAACTTTTGCAAAAGTCATCAAAATCTAGCGATGGTTCCTTATGCAAAATAGAAGGCCATGGAATCGTTATTCTCAATGATCGATTGCACTTCATAATGTTCTCTTTGTACCAACTCGCTTGCAATCTCATTTCCGTAAGTAAAATTTCCTCGAATTTGAATCGCGCCGCAACCTTTAACGGTCTTGATTGTACTTTGCGTGCACTCGAACTCGAAGAAGATGATTGGTAAGGCCGACTTGCGAAATGGTCTCTACATCCTCCCTTCCTCAACTAAACCCGAGATCTCCAAATCCTTTACTGACTTTAAATCTGATTGATAATTGTTATGTTATGGCATTGTCGCTTAGGCCATCCTAGTTTCCAATACCTTGCTACACTATTTCCTAATCTATTTATTAATAAAAGGCCAAACTCTTTTTCTTGCAAAGTTTGTTCTCTTGCTAAACATACCAGATCTTCGTATTTTCCTTCTCCATACAAACCTTCTCACCCTTTTGCTTTGATCCATAGAGATATTTGGGGCCCTTCTCGGGTGAAGAATGCTGATCATAGTAAGTGGTTTATCACTTTCATTGATGATCATAATAGGATAACTTGGACTTATTTGCTAAAAGACAAATCTGAAACTGCTAATATTTTTGCACAATTTTATACCATGGTTCTCACTCAATTTGGGGCTAAAATCCACTCTTTAAATCTGATAATGGCGGTGAATTTTTGCTAGGTCTTTGGGTAATTTTTTCAGGGACAAGGGGCATAGTTCACTTTAGTTCTTGTGTTGGAACCCCACAACAGTAAGCGGCATTCTTTGAAAAAGGAAAATAGGCATCTCCTAGAAGTTACTCGTTTGCTTCTATTTACTACCAATGTTCCTAAATATCTCGTGGGGTAAGCCTTATTAACGGCTACCTATTTAATCAACCGAATGCCTAGTAAGGTTTTAAAATTTCAAACACCTCAATCTATATTTTTGCAAAGACTTTCCTCATTTTAAGCCTATCTCCTCAATTTTGCCACTTAAAATCTTTGGTTTGCGCATGCTTTTATCCAAAATATTGCTCCTCATAAGTCCAAGTTAGACCCTAAGTCCTTAAAATATGTACTTGGTTGGATATTCTTCACTAAAGAAGGGATACAAATGCTTTCATCCTCTTTCTAAACGATTTTTTACTACTATGGATATCACTTTTTATGAACAAGATTCCTATTTCAAACAAATAAATTCGGGGAGACATGGAGTGATTTTCACCAAATCGAGTATCTTCTCCTAATTTCTATTCTCAACCTTCAAAATTGCCACCAATTTTACCTTTACCTCTGATTTGTCACCTATGACTACTCCGATTAATTCTCCCGTTATACCTATCACTACCCCTCAAAAATACACCTACTCCCATTGAAAATCTTGAAAAAACATCACCACCCAAACAAATTTTCGTGTCTACACAAGAAAAAGAAAAATATCCCCGAGATGCTTTTGCAATCTGATTCTTGCCGAGAATTGGATTTGGGTCCAAATTCTTGGAATGGAAGAAGAAATCGATGAAGTCCCCACTCTAGATGACTTTCCTATTGCTATTAGAAAAGGGGTTAGACAATGCACCAAGCATCATATTGAAAAATTTGTTTGGCTATTATTCTTTGATGCCTTCTTTTCAAGCATTTACAACAACTTTGGATAAAGAATAGATTCCCACAAGCATAGCTGAAGCTTTAAAGGATCCTAAATGGAGAAGAATTTGTTGAAGAGGAAATTGGTGCACTAGAGAAAAATGCTACTTGGGCGATTCTGAGATCTTCCTCAAGGAAAAAGGGTCATTGGTGTAAATGGATCTTTGCTATAAAGTACAACTCCAATGGAAGCATCCAACGATACAAAGCTAGACTGGTGGCTAGAGGCTTTACGCAAACTTATGGGATAGATTTCACGAAACGTTTGCACCCGTGGCAAAGCTTAACACACTGCTCGTGTACTCCTAAGTTTGGTCAGAAATTGCGATTGGCAATTACACCAACTTGATGTAAAAACGCATTTCTTAATGGCATGCTAGAGGAAGAAGTTTACATGAAATTGCCACACGGCTTAAAGTCTGTTGAAGGTAGCAACAAGGTGTGCAAGCTCAACAGTCTCTATATGGCTAAAACAATCACCCGGGCGTGGTTCGAGAGGTTTAATAAAGTCATTCTTAAAAACGGCTACAAGCGATCCTTGCCGATCATACACTTTTCATCAAGGTAACTTCTACAAATAAGAAAGCTATCCTAATTGTGTATGTTGATGACATAATTCTTCTTGGAGATGATGAGGAAGAAATTAGCAATTTGAAGAAAGGTCATTAAACAGGGAATTCAAACCAAGGACTTGGGAAAGCTAAGATATTTCCTAGGAATGGAGGTGGCAAGATCAAAAGAAGGACTTGTGATAAATCAAAGAAAGTATGTACTCGATTTACTCAAAGAAACTGGTTTTTGGTTGTAAGCACCGATACACCAATGGAGGCAAACTTTAAATTCAACAAAGAAGATGATTCTTTAGTAGACAGAGAGAAATTTCAAAGATTGGTTGGGAAACTCATTTACTTATCCTTGATGAGGCCGGATATAGCCTTTCCTGTAAATGTGATAAGTCAACACATGACTAATCCTCTTCAAGAGCATATGGCGTGACAAATAGAATTCTCAAGTACTTGAAGAAAACTCCAGGACATGGTCTAATGTTTAGGAAGACACAAGACAGAATGTTAAGATTTTTACAGACTCTAGTTGGGCGGGAGATCTCACTGAAAGAAGATCCACTAGTAGCTCTTTGCACTTTTGTTTGGGGTAACCTTACAACTTGGAGAAGTAAAAACAATCTGTTGTTTCAAAGTAGTAGTCTTGAAGCTTGAATTTAAAGCACTAGCTTTGGGAATATCACGAAGGAATTTGGCTACTTAAATTGCTAAAAGAACTTGGCACTAATCGGGAGGATCACTTTGAAGTCTTGTGTGATAATCAATCGCTATTCAGATTGCCAAGAACCCAGCTTCAACATGACAGAACAAAGCATGTGGAGATTGATAAGCATTTCATTGCTGACCACGTCAACAAAAAGACAGCCACTCTTTCATACATTCCTTCAGAAGGACAGATTGCAAACATTCTTACTAAGGCTTTACCAAAGCCTGTGTTCAATAAATTCCTAGTCAAGCTGGGATTATACAATGTATATTCTCCAGCTTGAGGGGGAGTGTAGGAATTATCATCCCTTTAGTAAAGGAATTCTGTAGGATTATCTTTCCTTAGTTAAGGGATTCTGCAAATATTTACAATCCCTTATTCTAAGGAATCATATCTCTATTAATTTCTTTCCAATTTTAGAGTTTCCTAAATTAGAGACGTAGTTTTGTATAAAGATGTAATATGTTTTATTGTATGAAATATACAGAAATATACAGAGAATTACTCTGTTTTCTACACTTATTTTAGGAAGCAAACTGAAAGTAGCACATACCCAATATATGCATAAATAGTGCTCTTGAGGGTTTCTTGGGTTGAACCATGCTAGCACTCAGCATGTTCCCAGAATCACTATCGAAGGCCAAAACTGATGAATCCTTTGTTGCAACCACCAAAACATTCTTCTCAAAATTTTGCAGACTGCAGGTTTTAAACTGCATCGAGATGATGCCAGGACTGATATCACTTGCAATATGACTTTGAAATATGATATTGAGACCTTCAATGTCAACAAGTGAAATCTGTTTATAAGAGTTCAAAGTTAAAATTATTACACTAACACGCCACTGTTATTTCATCCAATATCAGCTGAACGTCCAAAAGTTTCAAAACAACTAAGAATCGAAAGAAAATAAGCTTACATCTCCATGGTCATTTCCAATGGCAACATGTCTTGTGTTCTGGCATATGGCTAAAGAGAGTACAGAACCATTAACCTTGATGACCTTTACACTCTGGATATGATTATTCCGTTTCTTTGTGCTTCCTGAACCAGAAAAGATTGAACAGAGAGAAAAAAAGAGATATATCACGGTGCTCACTTTTAGGAAATATTGATTGCAGAAAATAAGTTAATGGAGATCTAAAACTTGATAGAACATCTGAACGACATTTCTCATAAATGACTAAACTACTTCTCATTCATACTTATGTTTCAAGATCAAAGAAAAAAAGAAGGAAAAGATTAGTTTGTTGCACATACAGATGAAGAAAAAAAGCAGGAAGATGACCCATGTATCCAAAAACAACAGCTAAACCCAACTTCAAAACCTTTCAGTCCAAAGGTATACTTAACTATACCTTGGAAAGAGATGAAACTGTTTTCTGCTGTATATGGCTCTGGCTTAAACTTAAAGAAGCGGACCTGAAGTACTCATAATAGGAGAAAAAAATAGTTAGATAACAGAAGAAATCATTTACTTCAATGAAACTATCCCCAGTTGATTTTACCGTTCCACTCTGGTCACCAGAAATGATAATCCTAGAGTTTCCATCAAAATATAGTGCGGTCACTGGTATACCACTTAAAGAAAAATCATCTTCACTCTGCATTAAGAAAAAAGGTAAAATAAAAACAAGCAAAAGCACCACGTAACCAATTGGCAAGAATCTAGAAATCAATATTTTTAATTAAAACAATCCATCTGCAAGCTTGCAAGCTTAATGCAGCATGGAAACTAGAAATCAATATTACCTGTTGCTTTAATGATAGAATTGGTATAGGAAAGTGGCATGATATATCCCAAAAGTTGATGGCTCCATCACTGTGACCAGTTATGTACAGATTTTTTATCTTCCCAAATCCACTAAATTGGTACGAGTTTGAATGACCTCCATCTTTTGACTTTGTCTCCAAGGGAACAAGTGATGGAATATCCTTGACAACTAGAATGTAATCCTGCAAGACCCGAGAAAATGCATATGTAGCAGAAACCAAATTTAGACAAGTTAATGACAATGGCAGCAGAACAGAAAACGAATATTCCAATTAACTTACCTCATCCGAACTTAATGCATAAGGGTTGTCAGTGATAAGCTTTGCTACGGTGATGCTTGAATCTACAAATGGAATCTTTACCATTACCTCCTTTGGGAGGGAGGGTGGAGACCTTGATTGGCATTGCAGAAGATACTTCTCAATTGAGCAATCATCATACATATACATATTTCCTGATTTGCCAATCAGAAGGAGAAGATCTTGTTTAACTTTGCTTTGCTCAGTAGTACTTAAAGTGATCATCATGTCCAAACAAGGCTCAGACAAATGAAGCCCAAGTTTAGTTGTGCGAGTTTCAGTATGCTCGTTCAATAAGATTACCTGCCTCATCATAACCTTACTAGTCAAAAATTACATCCAATAATAGAATTAAGGTTTTTCAAGTTAAAATGAGTGGATAGCTTAACTGGGCTAAAAGTTCAAGCAAAATATTAAAAGAATAAGGTGTATTGCCATCCATAGATAACGATAACAAAACATCTAAGTACCTGCAGCAGGCTTGTGGAGGCTACATCAGAGGCACCCATGACATACAGTCGAGTGGCTTTTGCATCAGCATAAGCCCATTTTAAAGCTGCTATTGGTGTTTTTTCTGATTTAAATCCAAGAATGAGTTTACAAATGGGATTATTTTGAATACCAATTTCAGATGGCTTTGAGGTAGGAACGCTCCATATGAGAACTTCTCCATTATCGTAACCAACAGCAACTTTACTACCAAAAGGGCACACCCAGCATGCAGAAGTCACATGTTTTGCTTCATTATGTACTGATTGGAACATACTTCCACCAGTAACCAAAATAGATTTGCATTCTCTAATTTCCCACAAAGCCATAAAGCCGTCTTTAAATATTATAAGAATTCTGTATAGAATTGAGCCACACATGAGAAAATACTGACTGCTAACACAACACATTAAAGTTTGAACAAAAGGTAAAGAAATGAAGTATAGAAACACAAATGCGTTTAGAGGCGGGAAATCCTCACTATAGGAGTCAACGGTACTTGAAAATTGGCATCTCACAAGAACTTAAGTTATAAACGAAAATTAACAGAATCAGAAAGTAAAAGTACCTTTTACTTTCAGCTGTTGGCTGAGGAAGTATGGAGATAACAGCCCTATCAGCTAAAACTTCCGTTGGATTTCCTAAACAAGATGGTTAATCAAGTTAAATTAAACCACTAATGTAAGACACGATACTACAAAGTAAACTTTCAGAATTCTCAGAATAGCTGCAAACAACGTTCAATAGCAACAGAACTAAGACATCAAAAAGTATGTCCCGTAATTAGAGAGGGTCGATATTGAGGATACAGGGCTTTCTTTTACAAATAAATAGTTAACTTCAAAGTTTGGCTTAGTAGGTAGCTAGGAAAGGACCCATTAGTAAATTCCAAGTGCATCAAGTAGCATGCTTTATTCCTTTCAGAGTGTTTTGTTATCAGGGACATCATAATGATGTCACTGTCACCCAAGCCTTGCAGAGAGTAAACAATAACATCTCAAAGCTAACACTTGAACCTAGTCAAGTTTATTTGTTAAAAGATTATGCCGCACCATTATGCTTAACAACACACTTCAAATCTTAAGCAGATATGTAGTACTCTTTACCATGAGAAGCTGAGAAAGGTATAGTGTATTTCATTTGCATAACATGGCAGGCTTCTTGTTCAATCTTAAAAACCTTGATGTTGCCTTCAGAATCTCCAACATACCTGCAAATTCAGACATATTCAAACGCTGCATTTGCATATCTTAAAGTTGAAAAAACCTTCAGTAGAGCTAAGAGCCTAAGATAGACTTACATGTAGGGACCAGCTTGCATAACTGTGAAAGAAGTAATTTCTTCTTTAAAGACATGTACATGAGACAAGAGCCTCCTTTCCAAGTCCCAAACCTACATTACAGTTTCCAAAGGAAAATGAATCCCCATAGGGGGAAGAAAACATATTTATAGGAAAAATATAGAGCAAGTAAACTTAGTCAATACTGATTCTGATGACAGTAACTGTAGCCTACTGTCATAACTAAGCTGACTAGACTCAGCAAGTAACTTGCCTCGATATGGTTCTTGAGATTTACATTTAGAAGGATGCCTTGATTCTGGACGAACTGAAGACAAAGTATGATTCATATTAGTAACTCTGGATAACTTGATTTAAAATGAAAATAGGTTTTACAAGGCAAAACGAAATACTGATATAGCATTATTAAGGATAATTAGATGTGTATCAGAAGAACCACAATTGAATGTCACAAAAGACCTCCAAAAACTTGCTTGGAACTGTGTCATCAGATTCAAGTAGAGCTTGAGAGTTATCTTTCCCAAAGAGTTTAATTCTGCCATCCCTGAAAAATGAAAATTTGTTTAAAATAAAATAAACTTGTAGGATATCGTTATTTCCATACAATCAGATTTCAGATACATCAGCATTTCTCAAGGAGAAAGGATATCCAAGCATTACCCTTTTGATGAAGTGAAAAGTGACTTCATGAAAATGTGTATTACTTATGAAGCAAGCAATTCTTTGGTGCCATTCAAGAGAGGGAAAAGAGGCTTACGTAGTAGATATTGCAAGTATCTTTTGAAAGGAATCATAAGCAAACATGCAACAACCCAATGGGATCCCGTAATGAAATACCAAATGTGGGTCCACATCACTAGCTTTCAAACCATCAGAATTCACTCCAGGCTGCAATAGAAACAGTCATAGAGTCATAAGCTAGTCACACTTGCTAACTGTTAAACGAACAGATAATTCAGTAGTTCTGCAACGACATGAAGTTATAAGACAGTCATCTTGACCCAAGCTTTATCAGCCACTAATCTCATCCAATTTTATTGTAAATAAATAAATAAAGTTGCTTTTGAGTGGGTCCCTAGCAGACAAAACAAAGTAAATTGAGATTAAAATGAATGGGATGGAGGCCCCATCAGATCTTACTTGCAATAAAGACAGCACCGCCCATCACATGGACAGGTTTGACTGCTTATTTCTTTAACTATCACCCACCAAATCAAAGATAAGTATCCTAAGTTTTGTTAATTACTAGGTTACTCTAAGTATCCATTCGGATAGAAACGAGAGAAGCCTACATCCAAAGCCCCAGCAGCTAAAGACATGGCACCAAACGTTTTAGGACAAGCTTTCTTTTGTTGTATACTTATACTATTACGAGCAATTTTTGTAATGGTCGTTAAATGTGGATTTGACATGGGGATCTAACATTTAGCAAGGAATCTTCATCAAAGCTCTTAACATGGGATTGGGGAGGATGGACTAAAAAGGGGGGGGGGGGGGACCCGAAGTCTTAACTTTCTCAAATTTCTACTATGACTAAAAATATACTAAAAACAGCAACGCATCTAGTTCTTGTAACTATAGCTGATTTGCAATTAGTTTAAACTATAAAAAGAACACTCAGAATCGAAATCTCAGTAGCTTAAACTATAGTTTTTATTTCAGAAAAAAGAAAGAAAAATGGAGAATCGAAAACTATGGAATCTAAAAAGAAAACTGAAAACACATACTATCAGAAAAGAAGAGGGCAGCACAATGTCGAAAAAATAAATTATTGAGTGATAAGTAGGATTAAGAAAAAGGCCGAGGATGAAGAGAAGAGAAGCAAAGAAATCCTAGTGATTTTCTTTCTTTCCATCTGGGTGCGTGAAGAAAGGAAGAGAGGAGAGATTGAGTGAAGCTATTACCTTCTTGGAAATAGAAGCCTTCTCCACTAGCAGCTTCTTCACATTAACAAACATGGATTCTCCTGCTTGCTCCTTCCAAATCCAACAACAGCGTTTGAATCCCAAGGCCAATTGCAGAAGTAAAGTGTATGTAACTCCAAATTCTGCTTTGAGATAACCGACTTTTAAAAGCTTCCAAGAAAGGTGATTGATGAGGTCAGGTGTGGGGAGGGACGGTTGATTACAGTTTCTTCAAAGCGGACAAATCAAGACGAGTTTTGTTTCTTTTTTATTATTAACGTTAGCCAGGTGGAGGAGGTTGATTAGCTTCTCTCAATTTTTGTTTTTGGACAGTAAATTAATGGCGGGGGATCGTCGTCTTGTCTTTGACTTCCGACTACACGTGGTGCAATCACTATGGGGTTGTTAATATGAGACTGCCCATACTCAAACCAAAACTACATCTGCTATTTAAATAAATAATTTTGCAATATCCAAAAGAGAAGAATGCATGTCATTTTGGTTAAGTGGAGCAAATCAATATAATTTCTTAACACAAAATTACCCTTTAATTATTTATATGCATAAATTAGGAAAGCATTATGGTAACCGATCATAACGTTTATTCTCCTCTTAATTATTTTACCTAAAAACTCCTTTCCAAATTTGTCAATGGGACGGGCTCTTGATTTTATTAACAGCTAAAGCCCATTGTAGCCTCGTAGATTCTGATTGTTGGGTCTTGAATGCCCATGCCCGCCCTCGTGAGGTGGCCTGCACTGCAGATGGAACTCCTCCTAACCTTCACCTTTGTAAACTATGGCCCAAACGCTTAATTTAATATTTGGTACGGATAATTTTTCCTAATTTGATATTTAAACTTTTTTTTGTCTCGAATTTGACAAACTGTTTTGCCACATACTAATTATCTTTTGTGTTCTCGTAAAAAAAAACTAACATTATTAGTGTTCTCAGGGTAATTTGTATCACATTTATAAAAAATTTAGATATCAAATTAAAAAAAAAAATAAACAAAAATTTAAATAAAAAAAATTAAGCATCAAAATAGAAAAATGTGTCACTAAATGGAGAGAAATTATATATGTTTATTAAACGAAGCATACTTTAAACATAAAATGTTGGATGATAAAGATGCAGTGGCCCACAGCAGCTGAAGTAAAATGAGTACTAGTACATTCCCATTTCCCAATCCCACCCCCAAGAGATGAAAATAATAATAAACGAAGAACACGTGTCTTGGCCCAACCAGACCTAATTAAGCTTTTGGTTTCAAACTGATGCATGGAATGATTAGATAAGTAGACAACACAACTGTATGTCATCATCTTCTTTGAGTTGTAAGGCTTCGGCCTTTCTCACACATTCCTTGCTTCCTCCTTTTTTATTTTATTTTAAAGAAGGTTGATTCATTATGAAACGGAATGTGGTGACTGACAACTTTCTTTATTTATGTTATTAACCAAGATGAATGGTCATGAGGAATAAAAGGGTAGCCGAAAGGCACTGCTATCATCTCTTTACATATTCATGTGATGTGAGTACTATAATATACTCAAACCAACTCTTCTTCTACCTTTCAATTTCTAGTTAGGATAATGGGTCAAGAGTGGAAAGGTTTAGTTGGGTGAGCAGGTTGTACGTAGTAATTTGGTGAGGTCAGCAAGCATTGTGTGGTGTTTATGAGCTGTTAGGGAGATGAGATTCGCCATTTAGTTCACAACTATTGATATTTGTACGTCAATCATTAAATATATACCAGATTAGATCTCATCTCTTTTATTTATTACAGGGAATTATAAGTATTCCTTAAAAGATGAAAACTTGGTAGTTAGAACTTGTGATGTTATAGAATCAGAATTTAGTTAGAAGCAACCAAGCAAACATGTCTGAATGTCTCTGTAAATAAAAATACTTTGCAATGACAGCAATGGGTATTAATAATTGGAGTACTTTGGGTCTTTCTTTTCTATCCTCCACCCTTAGGCATAGCCCACAGGCATTGAAAGAAAAGAAAAATGAGTGATTATTATCATTAATGAATAATGCATTTAAATGCCAAGGAATAATACTTTTTATTAATAAAATGATAAAAAAAACAGTTGCCACAAAACTTTTCCTGTACCATCATCATCATCATTATCAATTTTGATTATTAAGTCTTCGCCTCTGTTTCTGCCTCTGCCATGCATCAATTATCATCCAAACCTTAGCTTTCATTTCCAGCTCTTATTCAATTCCCTTTGTCTCTCTGTGTAGCTTCCTTCCTCATTTCCATCTCCATCATCCACCCGACACCATTTCCATGATATGCCTCTTCATTTTACTCCACTTCTTCCTTAGCATTCAACAATGGCTTCTGCTCGCTCTCTCATATTAATCCCTTCTCTCTGAAAAACAAAGGGTACGTTTTTTTTTTTTAGTTCAGTTCAGTTTGCTTCGTTTCAGATGCTTCTTTCTGAAAATTGGAAGCTTTGAATTGCTTCCGGTTTCATGGGGAATGAATCGAGAAGCTGGTTCCAGTTTTTAGCTTTATGGGGTCTTAAACAATGGGAAAATACTGGGTTTTGTGGTCTTGACTCGATGATGTTATCTAATCTTTTGGCAGAGCTTTGTTCAAACTTGAAAAAACAAAAATAAAAAGCTCTCCTAAATTTAGGCAGAACTGTTGCCTTGTTCATCCTAATGAATTGTGATAGCTTAAGCTTTAGTAAAAGAAGGGTGTTAATTGTCTGTCTTTTCCATGTTTGTCTTTATGCTCAGCTGTCATGAGTTGTGTACATCTTCCTCTTTCCTTCTTTCCATTACTGAATGGCTATTAGCTCTTATGATTTATGAGAAATTGATTAAACTCGGCTAAAATTCAGTGAAATCTCTGCATACCCCATTAAAACAAAAAGGGTAATGCACTAATACTATGGATTAGAGTCCATTCTTCTTATATGTGATAAGCTTTTTGTTCAGCCATATTTGTTGAGGTAGTATAATCAATGTCTTCATTGATTTCTTGGCAATAAGTTCCTTGTTGGCTTTACTGGAAATTATCCAAGTGCGTGATTTTCTTCAATGTAGGGAGTGATAAGAAGTAAATGCAAATGATTTGGTAGATCCACTGGCTCCATGGGAGGCTTATTTCACTTTTTTGAGTTCAACCATAGCAACATGGCCAGAAAAATACTTACACACAAGAGACACGTTGGTGGTAAATATTGTTCTTTTTTTTTTTTTTTTTTTAATTCATTGGAAAAGTTCTTTAGTAAATTGCTTTGGATTCAGAATTTAGATATCTTTTGGTGATCCTTCTCGTGATTGAAGATACACTTGCATCTGTTAGTTATATTTCCATTCCAATTTTACAAACTATATCAGTAATAACGTTGCTAGGAAGTAATGCAAGAAGAAACTCACGAGATTCTTGTCAGCAAAAATGTTTTTGTTCATGGTTGAGCTAGTACACTAATTTTTAAGCATTGCTAGGGTCATTTTTGTAGATTATCATCTTCTTAAGTGGTAAGAGGGTATGTACCAAGAATGTTAATTCCTCCTAAAATGGGAATGGCATGATAACTTTCCATTTCTTTCTAGTTTTAGTTTCTACAATGCAATTCAGTAATGCAGTTCGTTTTGCCACTTTGCAGGTCTAGAAGCACCGCGAAATAGCTTGGAGCTGCAATTAGAAAATTCTCAGAACTGCTGCGCTGTAGATGATCTGCCGGTAATTTTTCCATCAAACTCCTCATCGTAGATGTAAGACACGTAATATTTTTTTCAAACATCTGATACCATGTTACTATGTTCTTTGTATTGCATGACTCTGGTCTGATGATAGTGTCTAACTGGGTTGTCTTGAGAGTGATTGTGAAGAACTTCACCATTAAGCGGTGCTGAGTCTTGTCCAAGTGTGCGGTTATATGTATTTTTCAGTTTGATTTTGGTTTTCCTTTTCCCAGTATTCTAAGCTTTCGATGTTTTGAACATTTGTTTTTGGTTAAAATCTTTGATCATCCTTCATTAATTTCCTATATAGTTGGGGTCAGACTAATGCTACAATGAGTATTAACTCAAACTGAAATAACATTATCATCTAAATATTTCTTAGGCATCTCTTTCTCTCTCTCCCCGCTAAATGCATTTTATGTGAATTTCAGTGCTCTTATCAAGTTGAAGAAGACTGGGCAGCAAAGAACTATTGTCAAACTGAGGCTTCAATGAAGAAACTGATTAATGAGGAGATGTCCAAACAATCTAACACCAGACAAAATACACCTAGTATTGTTGCCCGGCTTATGGGAATGGATGCATTGCCATTAGATTCAAAACCTATAGTAGTTCCATCAGTTGAGAAAAAGAATGATCGTCAGCAAAGGGAAAAAAATGCAAAGGGTTCAGATGTCTATTTATCTTCTAACTCAAATTACTCGAAGAAAATGGATGTTGACTCAGTTTATGGTAGTCGAGACAGAGATGCAGAGAGATGGAGCACCGGCCAGGAGTTTGGAAAGCCTAGGCCTCGTGAACATCCTCAGGAGGAAGAATTGCAAAAATTTAAGAAAGAATTTGAGGCATGGCAAGCAGCCAGGCTTAGAGAATGTTCAAAGGTTGTTGATGTTGGAAGCATTTCTATGGCTCAAGAGAAACTGAGCAAGGAAAAGATGGCACATTATGCAGGTTCTGAAAGAGCAAAGCATGAGAAGCCTTTGGAATCTAAGAGGTTTGCAGTAAAAGAAAATATGTATGAGATGGGTTTGCATCGCAGACATAAATCAGAACCTTTTACAGCTGAGCAAAAAGAATCAAGAAGCCGATGCACAAATAAGGATTTTCAGCTACCTTCTATTATACATTATAATGAGAAAGTCGATGCTGCTCCAACAAGGATAGTGATCTTAAAGCCTGGTCCTGATAGGATATATGACCATGAAGAATCATGGACCAGTTCCTCTGGCACTTTTGATGAAAGAGCTAGTATAGAAGATTTCCTTGAGGAGGTAAGGGAACGACTAAAACTAGAACTGCAAGGTAAAACTCTTAAAAAGAGTTCTGTGATCAGAGGAAGTGGAATCGAAACCCCTTTCAATGAAAAGCCATCTGATCCAAGACAAATTGCTAAGCACATAGCAGAACAGGTCAGGGAAAATGTTTGTAAGGATTTTAAAATGAATTTAGTTCGATCAGAATCAACTAAATCATATAGAAGTGAAGTTCAGTTCAATGGACCAGGCTCCCCAGAGTTCATCAACAAAGATACAAGAACATTCTTGTCAGAGAGACTAAAGAATGTTCAAAATCAAGAAACACAGTTGGATATACCAGTTGTTTCCACTGGCAGATGTAGATTGCCTGTGTTTGAGAATGGAAGGGACAGGCTAAAGCAAATAGAAGATTTCCCTAAGTCTGGAAATGAGCAGAGCTACTGGGAAATTGTTAAAGATGAGCAAGAAATGCAAACCAGATCTTTCAGGCATGGAGATGATGTTGGGTTGCTAAATAGGGAATCGTCCACAAGAAATCTGATTAGGTCTTTGTCAGCACCAGTCTCGGGAACATCATTTGGGAAGCTGCTTTTAGAGGACCGCCATATTTTAACTGGTGCTCAGATTAGGAGGAAGCATGAAGGCATTGAGAATGTACAAGTGGATGTTGAAAAAAGGAAGAGAGAAAAGTTCAATTTGAAAGAGAAAGTTTCTAATATCAAGTATGGTTTGACACTTCGACGGAGGCTATTTGGCAGGAAGATTCAGTCAATGGTGGAAACATATGGTGCCTATGATGGTCCTGTAAAAGATATATTGAGTGGACCAACAGTTATAAACTTCAGCGAGAGGCATGTAAGGGCACTTTTCCGGTTTCTTGTTTATAAATTAAGAGCTCGTTTAGATACATTTCCCATTTTGTTTTGTAATTAATATATCTTTGTTGTCTTAGGAGAATTCTACTGAGGTGCCTCCCAGCCCAGCATCTGTTTGCAGCAGCACAAATGAAGAATTTTGGAGGCAAGTGGATTATCCCAGCCCGATATCAACACCTGATGTGACTTTAGGAGAAGAAAATGCAGTACAACAGGTTTTCAAAGAGATCAGTTCTAATTTGAATGGTATGCAACTTTCCCTTTAATTGCAAACTTTGGTCTATGAAAAATTACAAAAAGGATTATGTTCTCTATTCCTTGATCACATAACTACATTTCTTGTATTGAATATGACATATATTACAGTGTAATGAATATGACATAACTACATTCCTTGATCACTAGCATTTTGCTCTTGTTTTCTTTGGATTATTGTTAAAATTATTGTACTACTTAAACAAAATCCCAACCTGTTTCTCACTTTCTTTTTTGTTCACGTGGAAAGGAGAGACAGTTCAAAGATGTAAATTGCTGTATAGGAGCACCTTTGTTTTGCATACACGTGAGTGATATTATTGTTAATATAATGGATAGCTGTCAGCATAATCTCTGTCTAGATCTGGCACCTGATCATTCCAGTCCAATGTTGCTACTGTCCACATAATGAACAACTACTTTTTGATATTAATGCAATATATGACAATCTTCTTATTTATTTGATTGATTACCAGAGTTGAGGAGGCAACTTAATGAACTCGAGTCTGATGGAGTGGATGACATATCAATTGAAAAGGAGTCTACTGAATCAGAAATGGGGGATATAGAGGACCAAGCAGAAGGCTATGTTAGGGACCTGCTTGTTGCTTCTGGTTTATATGGTGGATCATGTGACAAATCCTTATCTAGATGGGACCCGTTAGCGAAGCCTATCGGTGATGCTGTCTTTGAACAAGTGGAAGAATCATATAGAAAATTGGGCAAGGAAAATGATGAGAATGATAAGAAGGTAGATCGAAAGGTGTTGCTCGATTTGTTGAATGAAGCACTCTCAACCACACTTGGGCCACCAGTGACCCTGTCTCGGTTCAGGAGAAAGCTTGTTGGTTCCTCCATATTGCCGCCTCCACGAGGAAGGAAGTTATTGAATTCAGTGTGGGAAATTATCCAAACCAATTTATATCCTCCAAATGATAGATGCTACTACTCGCTCGATAGCATGGTGGCCCGGGATCTAGGTTCAACCCCTTGGTCTAGCTTGATGGATGAAGAAACTAATGTTTTGGTAAGAGAGGTGGAATGCTACATTATAGGCAACGTGGTTGAGGAAATTGTGAAGGACATGCATTATTGATGGTGCATACATTAACGAGGTTTTGGCTGCTGGTTATTAAATCTAATGTAGGGAAGTGGCATACACATGGAGATAACCCTGCTTTGCTTGTAAAGGTGAATATTGGTGGGAGATTCCCCGTCCATGTACATATTCTTTGCCGGGTGGGTTTGCAACGTATAGGTTAAGTTTGATCAGGTTTATACATACTGTACATGATTGATTGGTTGTATTATTAGAATTTTTATTTACAATGGAGAGAAACTAATAAATGTAACTTTTTGGTTCTTGATTCAGTTGCCTGTTTTGGCATTAAAACTGATATGATTGCTAATGAGAGGATATTTTATTGGTTCTTCTTTTCTTCTTTGGTATTTTTATCATATTTTTCTGTGAGTATTTGGTAAAAGCATCATGGAGACCTTTATTATTGGAGTCAAATTACATTCTGTCCTATCTACTAAAAGAATGGGCAAATTAATCTCTGTACATAAGATAAAAAAGCAAATAGGTCCTTCTGTTAAAAATTCTATCAATTTCTACTATTAAAAATCGGTCCATGTACGTCAGTATGAGATATACGTAGCACGTCATATGTAACTATTTGGTTATTCTGATAGTCACGTCAGTTTTTAACTGTAAAAATAGATGAAATTTTTAATAAAATGATCAATTTACTATTTGATCTAACGTATAGGGACTAATTTACCCTTTTGTTTTAAAATAGAAGAAATAAAATACAATTTAACTCTTAATAAGGGGTTACCTTATTAATTTCAACTGAATGAAAATCCATTGTGGAGGCTGACTATCAGGTGCGAATCCTAAAATAGAAATTTTTTTTATTTTAATCCTTAAAAATTTTTAAATTTTAAATTAATAAAAATAAAATTGATCTTTAACCCCTAAAAATAATAATATTTTAATTTAATATTTTAAAATTGATATTTTTACTATAATTTCAATTCCTAAAAAAATTTTAAGTGGTAAGACATGGTCTGTTGGAGTTTAATATGGTATTGACATTTCTTAAATTGGGCTGATACTAAGAACAACAGTTAACATCACCTAAATACTAAATATTCCAACTTAGAAAAGTAAGGACAGCAAATAATTGATTTGAAGGGGGGATAGGTTTCCTGTTTTTACCACGAAAAAAAGTAGGTAAAAGCGCAAGTAAAGGGTGAAGAAATGAAGACATAAATTCAAAGGAAGAGTCCCCCCTGACATCATGTGCGTGTTGACTGTTCGTTTGTGGAAATCTTTGTTAGGTACACCGAACGAAATAGTATTGTCCAATCCAAGAAAAACCAAAAGCTGTGATATCCAAGTATTTTCATTACTACTACTGCTTCATTCATCTGTATTGGGTGAATAATATATCTGTTGGCATTTAAAGCAAGGAAAAGGGTGATTCTTTGATGTTTGTACTTCAACTTTTGAGTCACTCGTATTTATCAAGAATGTAAAAATATTGACCAAAAACATACATTACTCGGTAATGAATGGAACCCACTTTTGTTTGACTCCCATCTATCGCCTGAATTAGCGGGGAGATGCACATGCCATTCCTACTGTACAAAAACTTCATTGTCATATATATAGATACATGTACATGAGTTGCTTACGTTATTTGTGGAGTCAGAGTGAGAGATATCTATCATTAGTTTAGTAAACAAACAGGTTAAACACTACCCAAAGTAAATTTGGAAGAAATACTAAACGACTATTTGGTTGGTGGAGTGAAAAGCAACTGCCAGTTCCATCTTACGTACTAAACGACATTCATTTGAGTTTCAGAATGTTATATGTAGCAGTTAACCGGTTACCTATAATACCGACAGCACCAACCTCACTCTCAGTCCCCTCAGTTAGTGGTATGGTGTCTTTGGTTTTTACTGTCATGCTACCTGTAACTGTTACCAAACCAGTTTTGAACATGGATTTCTATTTCATCAATATTAACAGTACATGCATTTGCACAATGGGAATGCATTATTATATAATTAAGAAAAAGTCCAACAGGGTCGGTTCTCATACAAACAAACAAGACTCTTTAATTTAAATTTAATACCAATTAGCCCAAGCCACGAGGCGCGTGTTGTCGCTAACATACGCATGTAAGCCCACTACGCACCCTGGCTGCCTGCCTTCCTGCATTAGTAAGTATTACCCAACAGCATAATGAATTATTTAACATCCAATTCCATATTTAATATTTAATAGTTTTAGTTTTTGTTTAGTCCCATATTCCACGCCTCTACACTTTAGCTGTCGGTTTGTCCATTTCCTTACTACTTTTTCAAACTTCTTCTCTTTCTCTCTCTGTCTTCCAAAGAATTTAAGATAAGGGGTAGGAAATGAGTGAAAATTAAGTAAGATGATGATAATGGAATGGGATCAACAGCAAGAGAATCAAAGCCAAAACCAGAGAGAAGATAGTGTGAATCTCAATGTGAACAATGGAGTAATGTATGTGAAGGTGATGACAGATGAGCAGTTGGAGACTCTCCGGAAGCAAATTGCCGTTTATGCCTCTATCTGTGAGCAACTTGTTGATATGCACAAGAATCTCACAGCCCAGCAAGATCTTACAGGTAGGTCGACCTTCTATCCCCCACCCGCACTTGTATATTATGCTCCTCCACTTTCTGTTCATGCTCATCTAATGGGATTCTTTTTTTGTTTCACCTTCTGCTTGCGTGTTATTTCTGATATTTAAATATGTATTGCCCCTGATCCATCATCGTCTACCTTGGATCTACCCTCTCAGTCTGAGTCAAGTGTTGGTGGACTTGAAACTAGTGAATTCCCGCTGTTTTAGCTTTTGGTAACATCATTTTTCTGTCTATGGTTGAACCAAAGGGTGAGGAAAATCTTTGTATACAAATTAACACTGTTGTGTTGTGCTTCGTGTTGGGTTCATTTGGGTGGTCGATTTGGATCTTTCACTTGTGTTCTTCTTAGCTTAACCTATCTTTTTCTTTATTGCAGAATAAGTTAAAATAAGAACCAACTGATCATTGATGCTTATCTGTTTTTCTTCCCATTATCAACAACGGTATATTTTTCTTGTTCGTAAGAAATCCACCTAACTTTAGACAAAACCAGAAAGAATGATTTGTCAAGCAATATAGGTGGGAGCCATTAATGTTCAGATTCTGAAATTAAACTGATAATGTAGTAGAGTAGATTAGGGTTGAAATATAAGTGTGGACTAACTAGCAGTTTGTCATAGTCAATATTGACTATTGAAAAATGCTAATATGAATGAATGGCAGGTGGGAGACTGGGAAATCTGTATTGTGACCCATTAATGACATCGGGTGGGCACAAAATAAGTGCGAGACAACGGTGGACACCAACCGCTGTGCAACTTCAAATACTGGAACGTATATTTGATGAAGGAACTGGAACTCCAAGCAAGCAAAAGATCAAAGAGATAACCTCAGAACTAGGCCAGCATGGCCCCATTTCTGAAACCAATGTGTATAACTGGTTTCAAAACAGACGAGCTAGGTCTAAAAGGAAACAAGTAATGGTTGCATCCTCCAGTAATAACAACAATAATCATAATAATGCAGGTGAATCAGAGGTAGAGACAGAAGTTGAGTCACCAAAGACAAAACCAGAGAATCTTCTGCTTGTATCAGAGGGTGAAGGTCAACATCATGATGTGTGCTTTCAGAACCCAGAGATAACTTCTCAACTGCATTTCTTGGGTGTAGGAGATGACCATATGTCTGCTAAAAGAATGGGGGGAAGCTACCACATTTATGACCAAGCATGGCAGGGTGAGTGAGTGAATGAGTGAGGCAAAGGAACTACATAGCATGCATGCTTTGACATAGTAAAGCTAATACATAAACTTTGAATCTTACACTGCCCTTTAGGCTTTTGGCTTTCTTTTGTTTTTGATTAATATTTGTTAATATGAAGAAGAAGTGAAAGGAATGTGCTTGGGCAGGTTGTTGATGAAATTAAGAGTGTGCTTGATTTGGAATGTTTGATGGTAAACTGTGAACATATTAATATAATATTAAGTATATGTGGGTTGGGGTATTCCTCCATATCCAATCATTGCAATCAATCACATGAAAACTATATTATGTTATGTGATTAAAATTGCAGGTAGGATGAAGTAGGTGGTGGTTTTAACCCAATGCTGGCATAGCCATATCACCCACAACATTCCAGCCTTTAAAGTTACTACTGTTTCCACTAATAAGTATTCAGAGCCCACCACTAATGATTATGTTTAATTCCTACCATAATCCCCAATTGTTGTCTTTTTGGGTAATTCAAGGTTTTGCTCTCCATTAAATCTATTGGTGTTTGTTTTGTGATCTCTCTCAATTTATAAATAGGAGGATGTACTTCAACATACTCGAATTCATATTCTCCTGCACTGACAATAATATTCATGACAATCGAATTAAAACTCAACTTTTTTAAACAGAAAGGAATATAGAATATTATTAAAATAATAATTAACTAATCAAATAATATAAAATATCACCAAATTACAATAGAAAGGCCCATATTTTATACTAGGCGAAGCAAATCCAATGGCCACAATTCATCCACACATCCAAGGCATTTTAGTAATTTTATCAAAATTATCTTTCTTGTTAAATAACCATTTTGTCCTCAGTCAAATTTTATATTTTTATTTATGTCATTTCTACTTTTGGTTATTTTCACTTTTAGTCATTCAACTTTTGAATGTACATTTTAAACCTTAAATTTTGAAATATTCACACTTTGACTTAGAGGTGTACATGGGCCGGGCCGGGTCGGGTTCGGGCCGAGCCCAACTAAAAATTTAGGCCTGTTCATTGGGCTCGGGCCGGGCCCAAAAAATGGGCCTAAAATTTTGCCCAAGCCCGGCCCATATAAAAATGCTAAAACTCGGGCCCGCCCCGGCCCTCCCGTATTAATTTTTATATTATTTTATATAATTTTAAATGTATATAATACATCAAAAATACTAAAAAAATCAAAATAAATATTTTTCAACAAATTGAAAATAAATTTTAAAAAATATGTAGACTTAAATAACACTAAAATAGATGTAACTTAACAAGCAAATGCCTCTAAAATAATAACAAAATTAACAAATGTCTTTAAAATAATAACAAAATTAACAATAAAATAAATTTTATATAATATCTAAACAATAACAACAAAATAATAAAAACATAATAGTAAAATGGTAGCAAAATAAGGAGAAAAATAATAAGAAAATAATATTAAAAAACAGTTTTTTTTTCCTTTAGTGAATTCGGGCCGGACCGGGCTGGGCCCGGGCCAAAAATGCCTTACTCGAGCCCGACCCGTTTAAAAACGGGCCTTATTTTTTTGTCTAAGCCCATTTTCCGAGCCTATATTTTTGCCCAAACTCTCTCACATTTCGGGCAGGCATTCGGGCCGGGCCGCTCAGCCCATGTACAACTCTACTTTAACTTCATCACTTTTCACTTTTTCACAATTTAGTCAATACCTCACATATATCTCACAATATAATACTATACTTTTTTCAACTTTCTATATTGTCATTCGTCTATTACAATGGCACGAGGGGTTAACACCATTAATGTGGATGACATTATTGCTAACTTTCAAACCAAATCCAGCAAACCACAGGGCACAGGAGGCCGGAACCAGTATTGGCAGGTTGAAATAGGCTTGAAATAGGCCAGTTTCACTGCAAATTTAAACCTCAGGCTAGATCCAGCCAGTGACTAGCCAGGCTCGGCAAGAAAGTTGATAGATTGGGGGAGAAAAGGGGGAGGGGAGAGAAAGTAGAAAAAATTGGCATTATTTCAGTTTTTATCCCTCGTTTCGGAATTCACTTCTTCAGTTTGGTAACTTTCGTGGCCTGGGCTACTACAGCATTAGCTAAATAATTAAATTTCATTAATATAGTAATTAGTAACACGACGCAAGATCTTCGTTTTTCCTTTTCCTTATTCCCTACACTGGACCCTCTCATCTTCAAAACTAACACAAATGTATACCCTATTTAATAATATGACATATAAATAAAAAAAAACCCCTAATTTCCTTCTTCTCAATTCTCTTAAATCATCACTCTTTTCCTGCAATCCAAACAAACAAAACCTCTCTCTTTATCTGTGACACCAACCAACCAAGCAGCAACCCCCCCTGCATAAATGATCAGGTATTGAATCAAAATTCATCCCTTTTTTTTTTTTAATTCACTATGTTTTCATTTACATCTCATAATTTGGTTCGATCAGAGCTTGTTGATTCGCATTTTCACTTCACATTGCGTTTGCTTTCCTGTAATTTTCCATTTTTCTTCTATCAATCAACCTATTTTACGTTTTAATTTTGTTTCTTTCTTTCATGTTACCTATTCCAATATAATCTTTAACTTGGCTATTCATTTTCATTGCATGATGATCTTTTTGTTGACTTTCTGTCTTTAATGTTCTTTTGGTTTTACGGGAAGCTCTTGTATAACTGAATATGCCGGTAGGGTTTTCAAATTTACGTTGTTTATGTCATTTACAACACGTGAAACGTCTTTCAATTCCGATTTATCTACTAGAACCACTTGAATTTATGCTGCTTTCCAAATCTGCACATCTTCTTTTTCCAAATTTGATGGGTTTTTGTTGTTACTATTACTGTGATGAGAATTCAGATTTTGTTTTGGGTTTTGTTTACAATTTAACATCGGGAATCTATGATTATTGATGTTTTAACGTGGATGTGAATCGAGCGGCTAGACTATCTATGTAGACAATTACTTGTGCTTTGGTGTTTCTGATCTTTATTATTATTTTTTTAACCACCGCTCTAAGGTCTTGGCTCCTCCAGCCAGCACCACCGCCTCTCCACCCATCTCCGCCGCCAGCTGATAGTTGATGTATCATCAGACCTAATTCCAGTCTGAAGAATTGATTTAATTGGTAACCTTTTAAGTTTCGAGTTAGAATCTTATTTTACAAAAAATAGAAAGAAAGAAAAGAAGAAGAAGAAGAAGAAAGAAAGAAAAAAGAAAACGGATGGGGAGGATCTCAATAGCTTACATACATGAGGGTAAATGGCCTCCTGGGTCAGTTGATATTCACATCATCCAAAAGAGTCTTCGAAAGGCTGTCTTTGTAGCTATTCTCCTTATACCCTTTGCCTGCATTTTCCTATCTCTCAAGGTATGGTCCTTATACTTGTCTCTTTCTTCTTTCTGTAATTCCTTTAGTGATATGTTCATCTGTTTAGGAATCAATTGACTACCTTTTGTACTATGACTGAGTTGGGGAAGTAAGTATGACTAATCATGATTTTTGGGAACCTAAATAATTTTCTAGTTCTAGTGTTAAAATGGGATTTTTTTTTTTGCTTGAATAGAAATCCTCTGGAAATTAACTCCTTGTTTGGTTTTAGCACCTCATACAATGCGTAAATGATATAACAGGAAATTTCAGCCACTCTTATTTTATGGAGATTTCAGCTAAGTGGACTCCTTGTCATATTATTATTGTTGCTTTGGAACCCTGTTCACAAAGGTGAGAGCCTCTTTAGCCGGTTGCCTTTGTTATTTGATGTGCTATTTTTTTCAATTTCGAACATGTACAATGTGATTGCTAGATATATTGTTTTAATCCTTTTTCTCAAGTTTTCTATTTTTAAGCTTTCAGAGTCTGTTATCATAATGCCAGCCTTTGGAGTTCAGCTTGAAACACACTATACGAGGTAACTTACTAAAACCTCTAATTCTTGAGAATGAGTGTTAAATATCTATGTAGGTACATGTTTTATGGTATACCATGAATATGTGTAGAAAAATAGAGTAATTCTCTGTATATTTCTGTATGTTTAATACAATAAAATATATTACATCTTTATACAAAACTATGTCTCTAATTTAGGAAACTCTAAAATAGGAAAGAAATTAATAGAGATATGATTCCTCAGAATAAGGGATTGTAAATATTTGCGTAATCCCTTAACTAAGGAAAGATAATCCTCTGAGAATCCCTTTACTAAAGGGATGATAATTCCTACACTCCCCTCAAGTGGAGAATATACATTGTATAATCCCAAATTTTTGACTAGGAATTTATTGAACACAGGCTTTGGTAAAGCTTTAGTAAGAATGTCTGCAATCTGTCCTTCGAAGAAATGTATGAAAGAGTGGTCATCTTTTTGTTGACTTGGTCGACAATGAAATGCTTATCAATCTCCACATGCTTTGTTCTCACATGTTGGATGAGTTCTTGGCAATCTGAATAGCGATTGATTATCACACAAGACTTCAAAGTGATCCTCCTTATTAGTGCCAAGTTCTTTTAGCAATTTAAGTAGCCAAATTCCTTCGCATATTCCCAAAGCTAGTGCTCTAAATTCAGCTTTAGCACTACTTCTTGAAACAACAGATTGTTTTTTACTTCTCCAAGTTGTAAGGTTACCCCAAACAAAAGTGCAGTAGCCACTAGTGGATCTTCTTTCAGTGAGATCTCCCGCCCAACTAGAGTTTGTAAAAATCTTAACAGTTCTGTCTTGTGTCTTCCTAAACATTAGACCATGTCCTGAAGTTTTCTTCAAGTACTTGAGAATTCTATTTGCTGCTGCCATATGCTCTTCAGTAGGATTAGTCATGTGTTGACTTATCACATTTACAGGAAAGGCTATATCCGGCCTCGTCAAGGATAAGTAAATGAGTTTCCCAACCAATCTTTGAAATTTCTCTCTGTCTACTAAAGAATCATCTTCTTTGTTGAATTTAAAGTTTGCCTCCATTGGTGTATCAGCTGGCTTACAACCAAGAAAACCAGTTTCTTTGAGTAAATCGAGTACATACTTTCTTTGATTTAACACAAGTCCTTCTTTTGATCTTGCCACCTCCATTCCTAGGAAATATCTTAGCTTTCCCAAGTCCTTGGTTACGAATTCCTGTAATGTATGACTTCTTCAAATTGCTAATTTCTTCCTCATCATCTCCAAGAAGAATTATGTCATCAACATACACAATTAGGATAGCTTTCTTATTTGTAGAAGTTACCTTGATGAAAAGTGTATGATCGGCAAGGGATCGCTTGTAGCCGTTTTAAGAATGACTTTAGTAAACCTCTCGAACCATGCTCGGGTGATTGTTTTAGCCCGTGTATAGAGACTGTTGAGCTTGCACACCTTGTTGCTACCTTCAATGCAGACTTTAAGCCGTGTGGCAATTTCATGTAAACTTCTTCCTCTAGCATGCCATTAAGAAATGCGTTTTTACATCAAGTTGGTGTAATTGCCAATCGCAATTTACAACCAAACTTAGGAGTACACGAACGGTGTTAAGCTTTGCCACGGGTGCAAACGTTTCGTGAAATCTATCCCATAAGTTTGCATAAAGCCTCTAGCCACCAGTCTAGCTTTGTATCGTTGGATGCTTCCATTGGAGTTGTACTTTATAGCAAAGATCCATTTACGACCAATGACCCTTTTCCTTGAGGAAGGTCTCAGAATCGTCCAAGTAGCATTTTTCTCTAGTGCACCAATTTCCTCTTCAACACCCCTCTTCTCCATTTAGGATCCTTTTGAGCTTCAAATATGCTTGTGGGAATCATTTCTTTATCCAAGGTCAGCTGTAAATGCTTGAAAAGAAGGCATCAAAGAATTATAGCCAAGAAATTTTTCAATAGGATGCTTGGTGCATTGTCTAACCCCTTTTCTAATAGCAATAGGAAAGTCATCTAGAGTAGGGGACTTCATCGATTTCTTCTTCCATTCCGCAATGGACCCAAATCCAATTCTCGGCAAGAATCAAATTGCAAAAGCAGTCTCGGGGATATTTTTCTTTTTCTTGTGTAGACACGGTCGGTTTGTTTGGGTGGTGATGTTTGTCAAGATTTTCAATGGGAGTAGGTGTATTTTCGGGAGGGGTAGTGATAGGTATAACAGAGAATTAATCTGAGTAGTCATAGGTGACAAATCAGAGGTAAAGGTAAAATTGGTGGCAATTTTGAAGGTTGAGAATGGAAATTAGGAGAAGATACTTGATTTGGTGAAAATCACTCCATGTCTTCCCCGAATTTCACTGCTTTGAAATAGGGATCCTGCTTCATAAAAAGTGATATCCATAGTGGTAAAAATCGTTTAGAAGGAGGATGAAAGCATTTATATCCCTTCTTAAGTGAAGAATATCCAACCAAGACACATTTTAAGGACTTAGGGTCTAACTTGGACTTATGAGGAGCAATATTTTGGATAAAAACATGCAAACCAAAAGATTTTAAGTGGCAAAATTGAGGAGATAGGCTTAAAATGAGGAAAGTCTTTGCAAAAATATAGATTGAGGTGTTTGAAATTTTAAAACCTTACTAGGCATTCGGTTGATTAAATAGGTAGCCGTTAATAAGTCTTCCCCCCACAGATATTTAGGAACATTGGTAGTAAATAGAAGGGAACGAGTAACTTCTAGGAGATGCCTATTTTTCCTTTCGGCAATGCCGTTCTGTTGTGGGGTTCCAACACAAGAACTAAGCTTGAACTATGCCCTTGTCCCCAAAAAATTACCCAAAGACCTAGCAAAAATTCACGCCATTATCAAATTTAAAGAGCTGGATTTTAGCCCCAAATTGAGTGAGAACCATGGTATAAAATTGTGCAAAAATATTAGCAGTTTCAGATTTGTCTTTTAGCAAATAAGTCCAAGTTATCCTATTATGATCATCAATGAAAGTGATAAACCACTTACTATGATCAGCATTCTTCACCCGAGAAGGGCCCCAAATATCTCTATGGATCAAAGCAAAAGGGTGAGAAGGCTTGTATGGAGAAGGAAAATACGAAGATCTAGTATGTTTAGCAAGAGAACAAACTTTGCAAGAAAAAGAGTTTGGCCTTTTATTAATAAATAGATCAGGAAACAATGTAGCAAGATATTGGAAACTAGGATAGCCTAAACGAGAATGCCATAACATAACAAAGATCAACCGTATTTAAAGTCAGTAAAGGATTTGGAGATCTCGGGTTTAGTTGAGGAAGGGAGGATGTAGAGACCATTCTCGCAAGTCGGCCTTACCAATCATCTTCTTCGAGTTCGATGCACGCAAAGTACAATCAAGACCGTTAAAGGTTGCGGCGCTTCAAATCCGAGGAAATTTTACTTACGGAAATGAGATTGCAAGCGAGTTGGTACAAAGAGAACATTATGAATTGCAATCGATCATTAAGAATAATAGTCCATGGCCTTCCATTTTGCATAAGGAACCATCACCGTTTTTGACAAATTTACCAAAGGTTTGGAAAAATTATGAAATAAGGCCTTATTACTACCATATGATCCGTAGCACCGAATCAAGGATCCAATTAGGAGTGAACTGAGAGGAAAACAATGCAGTGGAAGAAGGGTTACCTTACGGTTCTTTCATGACCAAATTACCCGCACTAGACCCTTGAAACTTTCCAAAAATTTTGAAGTTCAACAATTTGCTCTTTGGAGAAGCTTGTGACGTATGGCAAATGCAAGCAAGACTGGATTTATTATCTTTGGAGTTCTTTGACTTCCAGTCCCGAGGCTTACCATGAAGCTTCCAACACTTTTCCTTGGAGTGGCGGGCTTTTTGCAATGATCACACCAAGGTCTCCCCGCTTGGAAGAAGGAGATGATTGGTGTGTCACTAAGGCGCATCCTTCGAGAGTTGAATCCGTTTCATCAAGCATCACATTTAAATCGACTTTCTTCCTTCTTGACCATAGAAAAGGCCTCTCGAAGGAGGGAAGGGAGAAATAGCCAAGACCTGTCGCGAACCTCATCCACTCCTTGTTTAGGCCTTGTAGAAATTGAAATAGCCTTCTTTGAGTGACAATTTGTTTTGATAAAGGCGCATCTCTGGGAACTGCCCAATCATGCTGTGCATACAAATCTAATTCTTTGCCAAAGAGCGGTAAGGGAATTGTAGTAGAGAGGACGGGCATGGTGCCTTGCTTTAGCGTGGTCGCTTGGTTTTCAACATGATATAATTCGGCAATATTATCATTCTTTGGAGTAGGTTTCGCGACAAAGACTCCGCATTTCAAGAGAAATGTGTTGTAAAGGAGAAAATTTCGCTTATACTTGGGGTCATGGAATTAAGGAGCCAAGTCATAACCAGCCATTGTCACGCATCCACTTAGCAAAACCATTGTCGAGCACAAAGTCGCTTGATTTCTCCATAACATAGCCCAATCTATCTCTTCTCAAGAGAAAAATCTTAACCGATTGGGACCACTCTAGAAAATTGTTGCCATTTAATCTATGGCGGTGATATTCGGACAGACGAGTGTCCGATTGAGCATCGAAACCGGAAAAATTTTCTGGATTTGAGGTAATCTCCGGAGTAGGAGAAGAAGATGTAGGAGAAGAAGTTCCTGACATGGTCTAGGGTGGAAAAGAACTGGAACCTAAACTGGTACCATGTAGAAAAACAGAGTAATTCTCTGTATATTTCTGTATGTTTAATACAATAGAACATATTACATCTTTATACAAAACTATGTCTCTAATTTAGGAAACTCTAAAATAGGAAAGAAATTAATAGAGATATGATTCCTCAGAATAAGGGATTGTAAAAATTTGCAGAATCCCTTAACTAAGGAAAGATAATCCTACAGAATCCCTTTACTAAAGGGATGATAATTCCTACAATATGCAAAAACATAGCTTATGTTTTTGTTTTTCTTCTATACTATTAGTTCTGCAAGTTGATGGTCGGATAATTTTCCTGATTTGATTTTCAAAATTCCTCTTTTACTTTTAAAATAAGAATGTCTAAGAAGGGGAAACATATGTTGTCACTCTGTATCAAAATTTGATGTTCTAGGTTATTATTCAGTATTAGGGTTTAGTTGTTCTTCCATCCAGTTTTTGCATTTCGCATTGCATTGTCTTGGATTTGCAAGTGGTTCTCAGTCCTTTCTAGCTTTTCTTCTATAGACATGCTCATTATTAGAGAAGCAGCTTAATCAATATTCATAAATAAATCCTTTAGATTTTTTAGTCACGAGCTTTTACAAATAAGTAGTTGTACTAGCACTATAACCAATGTTATTATTTCATCTGGTTTTGTTTGTTTACTTTTGTTGTAGTGGAAGAATCATCCGCAGATTCATTCCTGCCGGTGAGATTTTGAAACCTGTATTATTAGAATGTGTTACCCCCGTAACTTGTTACTGGAGCCTCTCTTTACTTGTGCGTGGGAAGGAAGAGCTAGTGTTGGTGTTCAAGGTAAGACAACTGAATTTCAATCTCTGTTATTTGCTTTAGAACATATGGGGGGATATATACCGCTGTATATCTTAAACAGGATGGTCAATCCCTTACTTTGAAGATATCAAGTAGCAATAGGAGAGTTTAGTAAGGAGTGTATATGCATGCATGTGCTGTCATTATAACTTAATATAGTAAGTAGTATTGGGTTTAATTGAGGCGTGAAACTTGGTCGTGTATGAAGGAGCTACACCCTCCAATGAAGATGTTGCTTCCCGTATGGAAGGCCTTGTGTGCTAGCATTGACAACAAAGAAGGTCCAGACACGTGGGGAAGGTGAAGGTGGTTGATGTCAAGGCCGTGAAAGTAGAAAAAGGAATATATGAAAACACATCAATTAGCAAAGAATACATATGTGGATTGCTTGCTGCAACCGTAGAGAAGAGATAGGGGAGAAATGCATTGTCGTCAGAGTAAAAACAAATTAGTCCATTTTTGTAGAAGAGGATGAGCATTAGAGATTATCAGCAAGTCGTCTGTTGCTTAAGGAAACAAACAGTGGATGAGCTTTCCAACTCAATTAACCAAGATACAATATGCATATTTGTTAGTCTGTTCACTTTCTTAGTATGTTTTTCTTTTCTTTTCTTTTGTTGGTTTCATTTGATATCGAAATGGTATACAGTTAAACTGGGTTGGGATTTGGCTCAGTTGTATGTGAGAAAAAAAAAAGTGAATCAAATTTTGCATCATTTTCACCCTAATGTATGGGTTACGAGTTAAAATGAAAATGCTCAGATGTGAGGATCTAAATTGCGACTTTTGCAAACAAGGCAAGAGTATTGAGAATTCAACTAGAAACAAATAAACATTCCGCCATTAAGGTCGATGGAATGCATGTTACTTTATTTTCAGTATGGCATGCGATCATATGCTGCTATCGGACTGTGAAATGTCAAGGGTGTGCTAGCGTAATTGATTACCACACTGGTTAAACAAGAGGCCTGAACCCTTAAGCTTATACCAAGGAAATGATTCTACTTGCTCTTTGGGGAGAGGGGGAAGAGAGCAAACAACCAAGAATTAATGCACGGAGAAATACAAATGTAGTACAATGTTTGCAATATACTTTTATGTTCAATTTGCCGTAAATTCAGTTTACTACCATCACCCTATGAGTTGAGAATACATCATAGAGGGAAGAAAAATAACACATCTCGTAGCATCCAATTATTATTATGGGGTGAGAAAGAATGTCAATTACCCATCTTGAATAATGCTTTGGTTCCCTGAAAGCCCAACTTCTCGCAGGCTGAGATCAGGTAAAATCAATCCAACAATGGGTCCAGTCACCTTTAGACAAGTACACTATGACGTGGTTTCAGCTTAACACGTTAGTTTGGTTTTTCATCAGCAGCTGCTCTTAACCGCAAGCTGGCCCTTTCAAGGCTCACTCCTTGTCGGCATAGCCCATGCCATAACTCCCTGCCTTCATCATCCCTCACTTGCATCTTAGCTATCTGCCCATGCAATGCCTCCAAATTCACAAGCGGGGCAGTGGTTGGTCGCCCATGAGCACACTGCATGTTATCATTTTCACATTTATTAAGGCAGCATAAGAATCTCCCTCTCTCACACACACGTGCAAATGAATGCATACATGCAAAAAATGTCAGCAGTCGAATCTGCAAAAAGAATTCTTGGTGTGGTATATGTTCAACTCACTTGGAAGCACAGCGAGGTCTGCTTTAGCTCTTCAAAAATTAAGGAACATTCTGAAGGAAGCAAGGAGTCTCCGAACATAATTGCACCTTAATGATGAAAGCATGACAGGAAGTTAAAGTTGGAGAACTTGCAACGAAGGACAAGATATTATCTTCATATTAACGAAGGTTATGGAAGTAGCAGAGTTGGAACTATAAATAGACGTAAGAGAGAAAAGACACAAAAGATATCTTAACAGCCACAGTGGAGAAGTCTCACTTGACCTATGCATATATATTATTTGCTCAGATAATTATTGCACTAACCACTCTAATTAAGTATTAGATAAAGCATAAAACTTCCACATATTTGAATTTGATTCGTACAGTTGCCATAACTATGTGAGATTAGACATACCTCGGCATGCTTTGGAATTAAGAATGCGACTAACAGATGGGGGCATTGTTGATGATCCGTCCGTATCAGCAAGCTACGTATTATAAATACAAACTGAGAGTCAGAAATTAAACCTTTACCAACAAGTAAAAGGGAAAGGAGAAGTAGGAAATAAATGTTCTAATAAGCAACAAACCATGTATTACCTGGTGAAGAAATTCCAATAGATCGACATCAGATAAATTGACACCTAAAATGCAAGGTACCTGCATGTTATCCATAAAATTTTGTTGACATTGAAGTTTAACAGAACAGAAATGGCAAACTTGAATTTGCATGATAAGCAAACAAGGACACAGAAAGTATTTCAGGGATAAGCTTCCAAAATTTCCTTCAAAATATGATAAAACAGGTAATTTTGACCCAACCTCATTGAACTTACGAAAAAGCAGTAAGTAAAGCTCAAGCAAAAGATGTAAGGGCCGTGGTTTAGCTTCCATCAATATAAACAGAAGTGAAATGGAGCTTAACTGCAAGAAGTATGACAACAGCTGGCTTACGATGAATAAGGTTCAAATTCCTGGATAGTAATTAAAATTAAGAAGCAAAATCAGGATATATAATAAGATTAATAGCAATGAATATCAGAAGACAATGAATGGAACATTAAGGAATGAAACACAAAATGGTGAAACTCCTGTTAACATCTTTACAGGTAAGAGAGATGCACCTTTGAACAATGTTTTTGCCTCCAAATCCACAACCAGGATTATTTATCACACAGCAAACTATATGAGCATAATATTTTCAAACCAAGGAAAAAACAAATTACTTCTTGAAGGATCTTGAATCTTGCGTGTGAAAGTCACAGATCCAACCCCAATGTCTTATTTGTTCAGAATAATTGTGCAGTAACTGATATCCCATCTCTGGCAGGATCTGTTATTTAACAAGTAATAAGTTAAACCTAGATTCACAAAGAAAAAAAAAAAACATCATTGCCAAAGCTCCAGGATAAAGCTTCATACATTAGACTATACATACCAGCTCTTTCTCTGTATCCAAATAGGCGACCGACTTCCCTTCACCAGATAAGACCTAGTTTTTTTGATATGTCAAATTAGTAGCGAAAAGCCGAAAATCACTACTTCGACAAATTTGAACTAGAGAATAGTTTTACCTTGCGACGAAGTTCTTCTAGTTGAATTCTTTCATCTGCAGCATGCTGCAGAAGATAACAATAACTAGAGTTAATCATACTGCCAAAGTTTCTATAGCATTTATGTGAGCATGTATGCTAATGTTATCATTTGTATGTCCAAATCAGCATACAAGGTTGTTGTATAGGCATCAAATCCATGGATTAGCATATGTATGAATTATGGTATCCTTGACATATTTGAAAAATCATTGCAACTAATGTTTTCTCCTCATTTCTCATCAACTATTCATCCAACTGTTGTCATGTGTAATCTCTGTCTTCTAAGATCAGAATTTCTGATGACCTTCACCATGACTAATTAACCTCTCTTTTTAGTCAGTCAGCTGTTATTAAAGGAATCACTATATCTTTTGAAGACCAACATCTGACAAGCGGTATATCCAAGACCCCGTATATGTGCAATTAATAGTACATACATGAACTTAAGGTACCATTTTCAGCTGAAAACTTACACTGCAATAATTAGAGCAGAAAATGCATGACAAGAAAAGGGTAATGCTATAGAAATTTAAGCCAGTAATGGACCTGGTCAATAATAGCAAGTTTTCCACCAGCTACAATTGGGATGAATTTCTTATCCACCTGCTGCAGAACCTTGGCCTCTGTGAGACACTTCTTACTAATTGATTTAGGAACCAATGATTCAGCAGCAAGATTAAGGAATCCAGAAGCGATATCAAGTAAAGTGTCTTCATTGTCGGCATCATATAATTTGTTATTCCTCTGCATTAATAATACAGTAAATACTATTGACCACTAGTGAATGCATCTGGAGCTGAAAACTCAGAAGCAGCAAATACGGTTTATTAAATTTGCAAAATACCCAACTGTTTTTCTCCATTTGGTTCCAGAAATTAGGGGATCCTGATTTCCATATGAGGGAAATACTGAAAGATGAGAGAACAAACAAGAGCTGTTAATCTGTTGATATGTAGTTAAAAGTTTTTCCTTCTTTGGCAACTAAGCAAATTTAAGGAGAAAAAAAAGGATTTTGCATTCCATGTCTATTACTCTACTGTAATGTTGTTAAACTCTCATCCTCTTCAAGTTCACCCAATACCAAATCAATATCAATTGTTTTGTAAGAACTTATGCTTAAATACAAGTATTTCTTCTGGTGAAAGAACAGAAATACCTTGCACTGGAACAAGTTCAGGATCCTCTCGGCAATAAAGTTGTTCAATCTTATCACATTTTTGAACTATGGGGCCGTGCACCTTGTCTGGTTTGTTATTCATATTTGATCTATATTTAGCCAAAGTGAACAACCAAGAAAGAGAGAAAATTCAAGTTTCAGCAGCAAAATCAAAGTCAATTCTGTAAGGAGATAACAAAATTGCTCATACCTACTCTTCCCAAAATTAGGTTCAAAGCATCGATTGTGCAAACCAGAAGAACGTTGTGGAGGCTTCTTATCACCAGTCTCTGCAAAATTCACTTACATTAATATAGTACATCATTAAGCAATCCTTTAAACTGAGATGTACATCACATAATCACCTAAAAAGGTGTATGGACCATGGACTTCATTAGAAGTAGATTCCTCCGATGTCTGCAAACAATGATGTAAGGAGATAAACCTCCTCTTCCGGATGTAAAAAGGAGGAGCTGACTGGCTTCTTGATCTTTCTTTAGGACTAAAGTTTTTTCCAAAATCTTGATAACGAAAGCAATCTCTTTGCCTTTTATATTCATTAATACTTGAGTCTGAACAAGGCCAATCTCCGTCTTCAATTACTACGTTGAATTGTTCTGGAGAAAATTTATGTTTTAGATTGTATTGTTGAAGATGCTCAGAGAATTCTCTACTGGATTCAGCATAGTCAATTCCTTGTTCAGTGTTTGGGAAATCATAGATGCATTTTTCTTGGCTGGAGTCCCTTGAGATTAGATCAAAACCAAATTGGTTGTCCTCCTCTTCACCATCAGAGAAATGCCCAAAGTTAGTCCTTTTGTCAGATCTGAAGCTCCCTTCTATTGCATTCTTATAACTAAATTGTGCAAAGGGGTTTGAGGTTCCTGAACACAATCCCAAACTTAAGGACTGATGACCAGAAGCAAAGTTTTCAGCTAGCATGACTGAACCAGATACTAGGCCATTCTCTTCAACAGAAACATCTCCACATGACAGAAACAACTTCGCAGAAGCTCTTCTTAAAACATCACAATCCGTAGGAATGTTATCTGTTCTTACACGCTTGGGTCCATCCTGCCATGCGGTCTTTGAAAGGTGATCAAATGTCTGGTCACTGAAATCAACTTCCATCATATTGAAGCCATCATTTGAGCAGACCCACTTCCTTTTTGTCTTAAGGCTATCAATTGATGAGTCAACTCCTACGTCACTTTCAGCCAACTCCCTGTCAAGTGGCTGGTTTCTTTGGAAGGAGCAACTTTGCATAAAAGGTTTGCTGATATTTTTCCTAAACTGCATGTCATTGCAAAGTTCACGACTATCAAAAGGAAAAAGACTCCTAACTGTTTCATTGGTCACACAACTCTCAAACTTGAGGGATTCATTACCTAACTTTGAACTTATATTATTGTTGTTCACATGATAGTTTGTTCTTCCTGAAGCAATAAATCTATTTTCCAAGAAGTGATCTTCTGCTAAAATATTGTTATCAGATGACCAAAGATGCCAATCACTCCTTTGGTTTACTATGGAGCCACCTTTGGAAAGGGAATCACCCAAACTTTGAAAAGAATAGTCAGTCCAATGAACAAACTTCATATCAATCTGCTGATCTTTAAATTGTGCAGTATTCCCATTGCACTCCTCAAATGGCATATCTTCATGGTCCATAAGAAACAAATTATCTATGGTTAGCTTGTCCAATGAAGAAGATGGTTGATACTTTTTAGTCCTCTTCCTCGTTGCAAATTCCAAGTCCACTGATGATCCATCAAAAAAATCTGCAGACCAAACGTTGAAAAAACAAATGAAGCATGCAAGAGAGATAGCATTGCAGAAGGCAATAACTTTCTGTGAAAGCATGATTGGATATTCATTCACATCATGTCCAAAGAAAATGTTTGGCCAATAACATATTGAAGGGCACCTTCTGCAACATTTAAAATATTTGCATCTTCCTTCAGGGTTTCTGCTTGTCCTAATCCATCAGCTGCATGAGTTAAAGGACTAGATAAGAAACCAATTATAACTTGATAGTTTCAGGAGCCATTACAAAAACAACCATAATAAGCACTTTGTTCTGTATGGCTGAGAGCATACCATAACTAATATTTTTCCTCCAGAGGTGTTGAACTGCTGTCTCAATTAAGGTACATACAGGTTTCCAATCCTGGCAAGAAAGAAACAGAAAGAGAGAGAGATTTGAGGTTGAATTAACAACTTTCTGAAGTTCCTAATAACCCTAAGTGCCCAAAATTTCTTGTTTTTAGAAAAAGGCAAAAATAAACTCACCACTGAGGATTAAACAGATGAAAAGTTGAATTACGACATTAGGCAGATGACTTTTAAAGGTAACCACACAAATTGATAATGTTTTAATCCTACAATTAATGAATAAAGTGTATACCCAAAGGGAAAAAAGGTAAAGTATGTCCAACTTATGTGCAAAGTCCATCTGATCATCATACACACTGTCATTTATTATTGAAGGAATAATGTCATATTCCGTTGTGCTTCAAGAAAATTTTCAATGTGGCATATGTACTTTAAAAGTGTGTAATATGGCATCTATACTATCATTAGTCTATTAAAATGGCACTAGGGGTTAACACCGTTAAGGTGGATGACATTATTGCCAACTTTCAGACCAAATCCAGCAAACCACAGGCACAGGAGGCCGGAACCAGTATTGGCAGGTTGAAATAGGCTTGAAACAGGCCAGTTTCACTGCAAATTTGACCCTCAGGCTAGATCCAGCCAGTGACTAGCCAGGCTTGACAAGAAAGTTGATAGATTGGAGGAGAAAAGGGGGACGGGAGAGAAAGTAGAAAAAATTGGCATTATTTCTCATGCATCAACATGTGATCGGATGGAGGTCACGTCAGCTGTTTTAGTTAACATTGTTAACCACAGGGTGCTAGATTTTCACACAGAATGATAGTACATATACTACATTACACATTTTAGAGGTACTTTACCACGTTGAAAGGTTCCACAATGTACAAGGAGCTGGCGACAAAACACAATGACATACAAAGGCCAAAGGTGACACTTCACTATCATAGAAAGCAGCATTGAGTATTCTGGCCATACTTCTATGCAATAGAAGCAAGCAATTCCGCGTTTGTTATAAGAAAATGAAAAAAGTTCAAAGTAGTTTTCAAATGTTTTGAATAAACATTATTTTGAACCAGATACTAAGGTTCCTCCTCGAAAAGAAAATGTTTTAACCAATACAAATGCAAACTAAATCATGGTTCTCAATTAGACTGCATATTACCTTGAATTCGACATATGTCTTTGATGGTTCAAAGGTTAAATCATAGAAAGATGGTGGGCAGCTAATGTTAATTATGTATGATGGAACCACTTGAGATCTACTCCTTTTTCCGTTCTTGGTCCAGTTATTAGCCTTCTCTGGATGTAAAGACTCGAAACTAGTAGCCAAGTTGTTCAGCAACTTATGAATGGGACCCTTGCAGACAAGTCTTGAATTGATATCTGACATTGTCAAGGTCCAAAACGAAATTGATGATAAACAATGTCTTCATATTGACTAGCCATATAATGGTCTCAGATATTCAGTGGATACAGACATATTGAAAGGCCTGCCAGAAAAGAAAAGAATATCATAAGGAGGAATCTAGAATATAAAAATTATGAAGACACTTATGCAGTTAATCAAAATAATTATTCTACCTTAGAAGTAAAATCATCACAAGGACCAGATATGTAGCCTGAAAGCTTGAGGGAACCATCACTAGCATTCAGCTTCTGCAGACAGGCACAGTCCTCAATTCCAAGACCACTCATCAGAAGAGGCAAAGGGGAAGAGGAAGGATGCACAGAGAGAAGCTCATCCTCACTTAATTCAACAAACAATAAAGTTAAAAAAAAAAAAAAAAAAGGAAAAGGAACATGAATGACAGAGTTCCAACAATGAAATTTGACAAGAACATACCTCTCAATATCAATAAGATTGAAGTAAACCATTGGGTGAACAAGAGCAATTCTGAATACACACTTTTTAACAGACTGCAACACCTTCTTCGGGCTTCAAACTCAGCATTACAAATCACAGGTGCGTCAATTCAGTGTAATGGTAGAGATTTCACAAGGTGCAACCAAGAGCTAGTTTCATAAACTATGCTTAACTATAAGGGAAACAAGAAATTGGAGATTAAAAAGACAAACCTGGATTGCATTTGTTTCTTCCGAACAGGTTGGTTGTAAAATAAATCACGCACAACAACTGTATGGAATCAAGACATTAGTCAATAAAGAAAAGAAAAAATTGAAAGAAAAACAGGCCTTCTTTTCCTATTATTTTAAGTGATTTCTCACCGATTTGAGTCTTCTCCTAATACTTAAGGTTACCTAGCTGTACTTTTTTTTATATATAACTTCAAAGCTAGAATAACATCTGCTCTCTTCAGGCTAAACACCAAAAGCTTTGAGAAAGTGAGGCAAACAGATTGGTCTAACACGCAAAGGAATTTCAACATTAAATGGACAAGAACAGATCTTCAAGTCAAGCAATAATACCAGTGATATAACAACAAATGCAGTGGCCAGATAACGCCTTACCTGTTGTGCCCGTATCTTTCCTATCATCATCAATTCCAAGATACAAACACTTGGACCCCTGGAAAGAAAGAACCAAGAGAAATTTAATTGCAGCCAATATCAAAATGATTAGCAAAGAAAAAAGAAGCTTATAACAAAATAGCCACTGTAGATACCTTTATCACCTTGCGATATCCATTTGGTCTTCCATAAGCTTTTGTTACTATTTCTACCAAAGCTACATCAGATATAGAAGCTAGAGCTTCTCCCCGAAAGCCAAAGCTACTGCTGGCAGCATCCAAATCACTTAGATGGTTAAGTTTGGACGTTACTGGCAATGGATAAAGAGAAATGAAGCGAGCACTGTGAGTTAGTGAGAAAACAAATTGAAGGCATTACAGAAAATCAGGAAATAAAAGGCAGCATCGACAAGTATATTACGAAGCTAACCATATCTTTCTCCCAGTAGCACCAATCCATCCCGAGATATACCAGACCCTGAAAGCATATAAGCAACAAATAAAAAAAAATCAAACATGAAACCTGGATGGACGTGACAATTGACTAAAGGTGTTAGCAACGAAAGGCATGATAGCTTTTACCATCATCCACCACTTTGACATAGCTGCTCCCAACACTTAGAAAGACTGACACCTAAAACAATAAAGAAACCACGACTCTTAACACAGAGTTCCCATCGTAGAAATTATTTACGAGTTAATTGTTGAAATTTACGACCTTTGACGCAGCAGCATCGAGGCTGTTGAAAATGAGCTCCTCCACAACCCTAGTGAGGTCAAACAAGATAGTGGCAGAACGCACTGTACTACGAACAGCATCTGGCAAGGGCTTAATACTCCCCATTACAAGCCTAACCTAGCTCATGTAGAAAATTAAACAAACATACGCATCAAAACCAATCCGCTTTAAATACACCAAAAAGAAAAAAAGAGTGCTCCTGGGGAAAACGAGTAATTAGCAACAAATTAGGATTGGGAAAGCCTTTTCTTAAGAAAATACGAGAAGCAATTTTTATTGCGGAGAAAACAAATAAGGTTTAGGGTTTATCGCATTGGTTTCGCGCATTTCAGTTATTTTCCCTCGTTTCGCAATTCACTTTTTCAGTTTGGTACTTTCGTGGGCTGGGCTGGGCTGGGTTACAACAGCATTAGTATTAGTATTAGCTAAATAATCCTAAATAATTAAATTTCATTAGTATAGTAATTAGTAACACGACATAAGATCTTCGTTTTTCCTTTTCCTTATTCCCTACACTGGACCCTCTCGCTCGCTCCCTCTCATCTTCAAAACTATCACAAATGTGTACCCTATATAATAATATGACATAAATAAATAAAAAACCCTAATTTCCTTCTTCTCAAATCTCTTAAATCATCTATCTTTTCCTGCAATCCAAACAAACAAAAATTCTCTCTTTATCTGTGACACCAACCAACCAAGCAGCAAACCCCCCCCCCCCCTGCATAAATGATCAGGTATTGAATCAAAATTCATCCTTTTTTTTTCTTTTAATTCACTCTGTTTTCATTTACATCTCATAATTTCATTCGATCAGAGCTTGTTGATTCGCATTTTCGCTTCACGTTGCGTTTGCTTTCCAGTAATTTTCCATTTTTCTTCTATCAATCAACCGATTTTACGTTTTAATTTTGTTTCTTTCTTTCATGTTACCTATTCCAATATAATCTTTAACTTGGCTATTCATTTCCATTGCATGATGATCTTTTTGTTGACTTTCTGTCTTTATTATTCTTTTGGTTTTACGGGAAGCTCTTGTATAACCGAATATGCCGGTAGGGTTTTCAAATTTACGTTGTTTATGTCATTTACAACACGTGAAACGTCTTTCAATTCCGATTTATCTATTAGAACCGCTTGAATTTATGCTGCTTTCCAAATCTGCTCATCTTCTTTTTCCAAATTTGATGGGTTTTTGCTGTTACTATTACTGTGATGAGAATTCAGATTTTGTTTTGGGTTTTGTTTACAATTTAACATCGGGAATCTATGATTATTGATGTTTTAACGTGGATGTGATTCGAGCGGCTAGACTATCTATGTAGACAAATTACTTGTGCTTTGGTGTTTCAGATTTTAATAAATCGGAGAAGGGATATTAATGGAGGCTAACATTTGTGACATCAGTCACTTGGATGCGGATGTCCTCCTGCCTCCTCGGAAGCGCCTGCTTGCAGGATTTAAGAAACAGGCATCCAATGCCAATGGTGCTTCAGATCAGCCTGCAGTGGCTTCTTCCTCTTCATCTCCTCCTTCACCTTCACCTTCACCTTCACCCTCACCCTCACCCTTACCCTCACCCTCACACTCGACTTCTACTTCTTCAAGTGATGTTAATGACCATCTTAAAAATTTATTGATGAGTTCCCATTTATATAACCCAAATCTTTCTCCTGAGGAGATGTTGGAGGCCTCAAGAGCAGCAGCTACCTCTGCTGCTAAAGCTGCTGAGGCTGCCAGAGCTGCTGCAGAGGAGAAGGCTGCAATTGCAGCTAAAGCTATTGCTGCAGCTAAGAATGCATTGGACATGGTAGCAAAATTTTCTGAAGACACGATTAATAAGGAAAGACACCTAAAAAAGAATAAGCTCAAGAAACATGTCCCTGTTCAACTCTTGTACAAGAAACACGAACCAATTGAGAGTCCTAGGACAGATGAAGAGTTAGCACGGAAGTTACACCGAGCAATCAACAGTTCCCCAAGAATCTCGAAGAATTCACCAACTTCTGAATGGAGAGGTCATAAACATAAAAGGCCTAAGATCATGCCAACTCTTGAGAAAACAAAAGCTTCCAATGGGGGTATTGTATTGGGAGGAAGCCCGTCTTCTACATGCAATGGAGGTACTATAGCAGGTGAAATTGATTCTGGGGACTCAATGGAAGAATCAGTTAAAGCAGAGGCAAAGGGTGCTAAATATGAAAAATCTGGGCAATCAGAGTTGGATAATGGTGAAGCAGAATCAAGCCATTTGAAGGAAAAAGCTTGTGACAATGTAACCCCTAGTAAAAAGAGGGGAAGAATGAAGTTAAAGAGGCTGCCCTTAAGCATTTGTTCCTTTAGGGATCGAGTGAATCCCAAGGAAGATATGATTACTAAGAGCTCTCCATTGACTGAAAAGAACATGGATAATTCTACTGCTGCTGTTAAGACCTTTTATTCTTTGGAGCCGTCTGATGATGGTGTTATTTCAATCGAAGGTATGCGGAAATGCCAGGATTTCAAGGCCCCTGCATGTATCAAACAAAACAAAGTCATGCAATCATAATATTCAAATCCTGTTCTTGTAACAGGTTGCTTCAAGGGTTGAAGTTAATAGCTGAGGTAGGATTCATAATTTTCTTTTATAGGAAATTAGGAACGACTTTACTCCATTTATCTCTTTGCTCGTTACTGGTTTTGTAAGGAAGTTGAATTGACAGAATGTATATTTGAATGTTCAATTGCTTGCCTCTACACTTTACTAATAGTGCTTTCTGCATAGAATGATAGCAATATTTGGATTTGAGATAAAGAGGAATGCAATAAATTTAGATGTTTTTGTTTTGTTGCATATTCATCCCGCATTCTTGGATGATGCTAGATGTACTGAAACTTTACTGCCCTTGGTATTGTTATTTCAGCAGTTGATTCATTATTTTCTTCTCCCTCAATTTGGGGTGGTTCTCCTTTATTTTTAATTATGGCCGTATAAAATGCATTTGTGTTGTTTATGAGATGCATGATTGATGGATACAGAAACACGTTCATAATCTAACGAGTTTAATGAAGGATACCAGTGAAGTTGAGGTTGCTGAAACATATTTACACCTTGACCTAGCAATCCATCATCTAACCATGGCGTTTCTTTTAAGGAATATGATAGATCTTGGCATTCGTGAACGCATTTTTTTTCTCTCAATGTCTTGCTGTAAATATTGATGAATTCATCTAGGACCTGCTGACAGTTGCTAAAGTGTAGTAATGTGGTGCTTTTTTTTTTTTTTTCGTTTGCGATCGGCTCTCCCAAGTTATACCAAAAATTGGAGAAGGATATTTGGTTGTGTATAGAGAGGAGAAAAAGGAAGGAGGCGCACAATTATATGTGCAACACTCTCTCTTTACTCTCTCAATAGCTAAATGTGAGCACTTTTTTGTTAATTTTAAAATGTCATCTACAGAAATAAAGTTGAAATCAGCACTCTTATCTACTACACCTATTGCTCTTGGAAACCTATATAACAACCCCTTTTTTCTACAAGAAGAAGAATCAATAACTGATGATCAAAGTGGTTGATCCAAATCATGACATGATGACAAAAAAGAGGATTCATTCAACACTTATCTAACACATAGGCGTGTGATTCATAATCATTACTGAAGAAAACTTGGAGTAGAATAGCTGGATGGTAATGGTGTTCCAACCATAATATGCAACTGGTATATAATTAACTTGAAAACAATGTGAACAACACATTCAGTTATCGCAGTTAAAACTCCCTTGTCATTTCCTCACAGTAGTTATTACTTTATACTTTGTTAACCATTAATCAAAAATAAGAAGAAGAAGAAGAAAAAAAAGAATCTTACTGAAAATGTCACAAGCCCAAAAAATTAAAACAATTAAAACAAACACAATCAATAGTCGTACAGGTGGAGGGAGGAATCTTTAATCCCTTCTTCTCTTGCCCACCTTAAATCTTAAGTTTGCTCATTCCAGCCTCCATGTTAGATTGACCATCTGAGCTCCTCAGGTTCAGCCATGGGTGTTGCAGACACTGCTGGGCAGTTGGTCGCTTCTCTGGGGAAAAATCAAGAAGAGGAGAAAGAAACTCCAAAAACTCACGTGCATCAGTCTCAGAGAATTTATATTTAGTCACCAACAATCGATCCAGTGGCAGGAACTTGAGTCTCCGAATCCTCTTCAGATCCCCATGCCTGTCAAAAAAATCCTTTGATCGAGCTCCTCCAACAGCAATCTGCTTACACATGCATATATTAACATTTCTATCACAACAAATTTATAACAAGGAAAGGACATTAATATAGAAATAATTTTACCTTCCGAGGCATCTTTCCAAGAAGTTCCATCATAAGAGCAAGGTGATCCTGGAAGCAATCAAATGAAAAATATTATTCCCAGTGGTCCTTTCCTCCTTTTATCTATAGGGTTATTATTTTTTATTATTATGACCCATAAACAAACAAACAAACAAACAAATAATAGTAGGCATATAAATATATTCATAATAATATGCTAATCAAAGACAATAACTAAATCTCAGTAGCTAGTGCCGCTGTTAAAACCATGAGACACTTCACATGTGTATATGAAAAAACTAATTTGATTTGACTTAAATATGAACATGATTACTATGATGCAGGCCTGCCTTCTACTCAGCACAGTTATTTTTTATAGCTCTTTTCTGGTATGATACCTATAAGAAAAGAAACCAGATCACACTATAATGGCAGGATCAGAGGGGAAGGATGAAAAAAAATGGTAATATGACAGCTGCAATGCAAGTAGAATAACTAAATATATAATAGGTGAAGAACAAAGATGATCCTAATCTGGCATCATGCCAGACAAATAGAAAATACTGTTTTCCTTGAGCTACTTCCTATTCCTATTTTCTAAACACATATCCCGCAAAAAAAGGACAAGGAAAATCATTTCCAAAGTGTGATGCATAGAACAGTCATACCTCGTCTTCGCTGAAGCCTTGTCCCGTTTTGGGAGCAAACATCATGTCACCAGTAGCAAGCTCAAAGGCTATGCAAGCAAATGACCACATATCAACGGAAAAGGTATACCCAGATAGAAGTATGACCTCAGGAGCTCTATACTGCCTTGTTTGAATTTCTTCTGCAAATCGTTTGTCAGCCCAACATGCGTTTCCAAAGTCCACAACCTTGCACCTCATATCAATCCCATCAAGACATCTTGCAGGTTTTGGAGCTTCTACTCCCATTGAATCTCTTCTAACACCTATATTAGCAACTGCTCTTCTGGCCCTCCGTTTCAATTTTTTCTCAATGATGTTCATGGTAGATCCACCATTTAGGGTGCCCCCCTCAGGCCTTTCAAGAATTGGAGTAAGACCAGATCTAACTGGATCCTTGGCTGGATCAATAGTGGAAAAGAGAAGAATATTTTCAGGCTTTAAATCCGTGTGGATTATACCAACCTCCCTATGCAAGTAATCCAGGGCTATCAAAATGCATTTGCAGATCTCCCTAACTTTATTCAATTCAAGCCCTTTGTAACGGTTAAACCTGATTAATTGAAGTAAGCTATCACCGAGGAATTCGAGGACCATGCATAGATGTTGGCCATTTGGACCACTGTGCTTAAAGTGGTCAATCAGGCGCACCACACACTTCGAGTTTGAGGGGTCTCCGTCAGCAATAGATGAAAGGACATCAATTTCATGAAGTGCAGCTTGTGCAAATTGTTGTGCGCTTTTCTGGATCTTTAGAGCAACATATTTCTGGTTCAAAAAAGAAATGGTTTAGATAATACAATGATGCTAATCAATAAAAATCAAGGGATACCCTCTCTTCTTTTTTTCAAGAAAATTTCCAAAAATCAACATCTTTTATCAAGAGGCAGCATAAGATTACAAAAAGCAAAGAATTTGACAACTCATACAAGAAATACTATTCAGATTTCAGATCAGGTTTTCTTTTTTCCTTTAAAAAGTTTAATCAACCTGATTATTATTGCATACATCTGACCATATACTTATAGCAAAATATCTAGGCATCAATCGCCGATCCCAAAAAAGAGTAAGAAGAAACGAAACGGATAATAATGTCGTAGAGATTCTTTATAGAAAAAGCCAAAAATGAATACTTGCGGGAAAGGGGATACTGACAATAACGGTTAAACGGAAAGCAGAGCCTATAAGACCCAGAACAAACAAAAGTAAAAAAGAAAAAAGGTGCAAAATGAAATAAGACCCAGATCACAAAAAAAGCAGAAGAAAATCTAAGGTGAAGGAACAGGAGGGACATACAGAGGATTGGGTATCGTAAGCGAGCCAAACAGTGGAAAACTGACCCCAACCCAGCTTCCTCTGAGCGATGTAACGACCAGCGGCGAATGGATCGCCGATCCGGACGGCATGATATCCTCCTTTCCTGTAAGAGTCGATTCCCTCGTCATCTTCCTCCGAGCCCGATGATGAAGAACAAGACATGTCGGCAACTGTGATCGGATCAGCGTTGGGAGGAAATTAACGAAAAAACGGAATTTGTTTTCTCGTTGATTGTTGGGTTAGTTTTTTGTTTATATATTTGGCGATTTGTTTGCTTTATTATCCTTTTTTTTACTTTCCTTTTTGTTGTGGCCTGGTGCTTTTTTTATGGTTTGCTATTTTTGGGCGGGGGGTGTGTTAATTTTGTGTGTGGCTTTGAATATAAACGGTGCAAAATAATGCAACAGGTGTCCCGTCCCATGTTGGCTTTATGGTGCCGCCCTCCCTGCTGCGCCATCCTCATTTGAACATAAGGCTCTTTTGCTTGCCCCCTGGACATGTTGGCTTGGGCTTTGGGCAATTTGCATTTGGTTTTCATGATCCCGGAAGCCCATATAATGATCCTAACCTGGCTCATTAGCGACCTAGTAGGTAAGTAGGTGGGGTGATGTTTGTCTTAGGTTTGGACGATGACTTAGTTTCATCTGCCACCTGCCCTTTTTGGTTTCTGATGAGATCTAATGCATCATCGCTAATTACATGATTGCTTTTTTTTCTCAACTATAGTATCATTACTTTTTTTCCCAAGTATTAATACCAGTAGTATTATAATCCCTTTTATAACACTGACTGAGGCCGCAAGTTGCAGTATGTAATTTGTGTGCGACTCGGTCAATAAAACAAACGACGTCGCTTCCCGCCTAAGTAAGCCAATCAACATTGTGATGAAATGCTTGTTAAAATGTTTTTGTCCTTGAAATATCATGTTGGTCATGCAATATCTGCATGGATATAACTGGTGGATCACTAAGTTGCATTTTGAACAGCTATTGGTCATCTTATAAACTACCTATTCGTGTAAAGATGAGACTCTATTTTACTATTTAACTGATCAATTACTCTCAATACAGTTTATTTTCTGATTTCTGATTATGTTGGCACATGGGATAAAAATAAACACTATATATGTGGAAAATGTTTCAACAATTTATTTTCTCTTTCTCGCATATCAAGTAAATGTGCACATTCCATGGAACCTTAAGAATAGCAATCAACAATGTCTTCCCTTTAAATTTCTCAATAGCCCAATGCAATTCTCTCTGCCACCCTGTAACTGACCTTCGAACCTCGCACAATGAAAGAACTCTTTCCCAAACCTCGCAGCTGATTGGTATGAAGATTGTGACAAGTTTGAAGACACAAGTATGTATCTTTGGGGCATTTTTATCTTTTGTTGTCCAAACTAGAGTGCTTGGTGAACCGCATTTAGTAATGGACTTTGCATGTCCTTAACATAATGTTGATTGTAATGTATCAAATTGACATGGTACTTTCTTCTGACTATTCTGTAATCTGTATACAATTCTGATGAACTGTCACTAACTCTCCTTTTAGGATTCACATTTGTAAAGGAGCTCACTCGTGACATACAAAATGTCATAGCCCCTCCAAAACCAAAAGTTTTACAAGTTCAAAAGGAAACGGCTGCTGGCGCTAACACATGTAAGATTCTTAATACAAGCGAATGGATCCATGAGAAAGACTTGGCAAATGAGCAAAGAGAGGAGAGCCTGGCAGAAAGTCCCTCTGGAAGTCCAGCTATAAGTAGAACAGAAGATAAGCGATCTCAAGAATTCCAGGATTCTTATGTGACAAACAGTAGTGGGTGCTGTCTTTTTATCAAAGGAAGCCTTATATTCTTTTTATCACTTTCTGTGGATATCAAAATTCTAGTATTTTGTCTTCATTCAATCTTTTCCCGAATGGATGTTGTTTGTTTGATGAGAAGATTTGTCAGAATTGTAATGAAAACCACAAATGGTCTAAAGAATACGTCCTTTGCAGGAGACAATGGATCCTGATGAGCATGATAATAACTCTATATTTTGTCTTGGTGACTTCAACATAAAGCCCATAAGAACGCAGTCCTCCCAAACAGAAAACTTGTTCCCAGCCCCAGGGAAAGGCCCGTTCAATTTTGAGGATTCTGTTCCGAGAACCCCTGCCTACATAGGTGACATGTTCCATGGGAAAAGCTCGTCTATTTTTGCGGATTCTATTCCAAGCAACCCTGCTTATAAAAACAGTCTTCAAGGGGAAGAGCTCATCTATTTTTGCAGATTCTGTTCCTAGCACTCCTGCCTATGCAGATAACATGTTCAAGGGGAAGAATTCGGCCATATTTGCAGAATCTATTCCAAGCTCTCCTGTCTATGCGGATAAGTTGTTCAAGGGGCAAAGCTCGTATATTTTTGCTGATTCTGTTCCAGGTACCCCTGCTTATCATTATGGGAGCTCCCAGAAGTTTTGTGAAGGATGGGAAGATTAGTCATTTGGTAGTAGCTCTGGGTATGATTCATTCAGCATTCAAGAAAATGGACTCTTTCAATTCTCCTCGCTTGATAATGGTTATGGGTATGATTGGTTTGATGCACAACACTCGCTAGCAAGGTTTGGTTCCACACGAAGCAGTAGAGGATTTGATCATGGTCATGAGTTACCATTGTACTGGGCCATTTAAGACATCAGTGGAGAGCCAGAGTCCGAGGGAAGATTCTGATAAACGGAGTGCTTTTTAGTGAAAGCGAAAAAAATAAATGCAATTAACTCGGGTGTTCGTGTGATTAAGATTTTGCTCTCTCTATATGTATAGTGATTAATCATTATATATTTTATTGGAGTCCGGTCGTAGGTGATTAGCATTTGATATGTAAAATAAAATTGCATATAAACTCGTTTTTCATGCAGTGCAACTTGCTGGTGTATTCCTTTTGCCAAATAGTATTATTTCGTTCACCCTGCCGATTACAAGTTGCAATTTGCTATGATTTGACAATAGAAGCAGCACGGAGAAAGAAAAATGTACACAAACATACGGATTGAACTGTTATGAAAATACACCAATTTCTGGAGGAATTAAATGGTATCATACATGGTCAAGTTGTATGTCTTTCTTCTCAATTATTGGTATTAACAGTCGTTCATATGATCACCTCACCTCAAGAGAGGAAAAAAGATAGGAAATCATTAGGCCTTGGACGCAAATATCTCCAAGAGCGAAGACCAGGTTCCTGAGACTCCCATAATCACACCCAGAACAACAATGATGGCATCCAAAATCAATCCATCCCACCCTAATTCCTTCTTGAATACCATCAAATGAAAAGCAGCAGGCAACACAAACCCCAGAGCACAGCAAACACTACTGCCCACTAGAGACAAGAAATCTGCAAAATTTGGGACCATCAGTGCCACTAAACTTACCCCCAAAACAACTACCCACCTTAGCCATAAGCAGTATCTAGAATCACACAACCGCCTCTCCACCACCTCGTAAACTGGGTTCATCATCAACGGGAATGTTATAAACAGGTTCACACATAGACCCAGTTGCACCAGAGTGCTTATTAACCCTGCTCCCAGGTTGGTAGTGATTATATCTTTGGTTTCTTCACCAAAAGCCATGTATCCCAATATCCCAAATGCTCCATACAGCAGAGAAATGAATGCCATGCATAAGGCCAATACTATCCCAAACTTATCTTTGTATTTAGCCTCTAATTCCAATGGCAGTATCATCCCTATTCCTTCAAAAGAATAAACAGCCACCCCCAGGCCATAAAAAAATACAGAGAAACCACCGAAAGCCTTCAACTCGGGTCTATTCTTCAAGAAAACCAATACATCCTCTACCATCACCACTCCCACAGCTGCAAGATCTACCACATCCGCAAAGATACTCAAAGGAGCTAAATGGGTCAACGTTGCAATTGAATTCAAACCTAACTGGAATGGAAAACAAGCCCACAGATACACAGTCTTGGAACTGAGCCCAAGAATACTTGCCTGATTGTCAGCATTAAAGACATAGGCTAAAGTGTTGGCAATAAAAATGAGGTAACTAATGCAGAAACCAGCTTGGGCAAGAACTATCATGATATCTACCGCAAAGCGACCAAGGGGGCCACAAACCTCGAAGCCAAGATCACCGAAGGAGTTGATCTTGGAGAAGCCATGGATAGACTCCAGCTTGCGGCGAGTAAAAACCAAAAGCATCATGCAGTGATAGGCTAGGAGAGCAACAGAGAAGAGCATGAGGGAGCCCATGAGCCAGCCAGTTTTCTTGAAGGTGTAAGGAAGGCCGAGGACGCCTGCTCCAACTATAGCTATAAAGACGTTTGCAAAGGTCTTTGACTGGGAAGACAGGCGACGTGGTTGGCCCAACAAGGGGGTATCTTCTCTTGGGAGAGGTGGCACTTGCAGCACATGCGAGGATGAGCTTGCTTCCTTATCAAACCCCATATCTGGACCAAAAGAGTGATGAGTGTAAGATTTTGAAGAAAAACAAGAGTAGATTGGTTGGGAACTTGGGATGTTTTAATTCTTAGACGGAGGAGATGAGAATAGATGGGATTGTTGTTTCACTTCACTTGTTATTAGATAAAGACAGACAGACGAGTGCAAGTTGATGGAGTTTGAGAGATCTAAATGGGAGCTGAAAATACCACTTTACAATATGCATTCTGCAAAAGGAGGAGCAGAAGTTGTAAAATAATGTAGGGGATGGGGCACGTTAAGATTTTTTTAATGATCCTTTTCGATTCTTTTGTCGTTTACTTGAAGTAATAAAGTACATACAGACAACCAACTCAAATGCACATGTCATGAGATGAATATAAGATTATGATAATTGTTGTGTCAGTTCGGAGGGGCAGATGGGATAAGCCGAGAAACCTATCTAAAAAAAATCTTCAACAGTTGAAGTGGGTAGACAAGTTGAAGTTAAACACGCAAAGCAGATGAGAATAAAGAAAAAGATAAAAGCAGCAAGGCTATCATCCAGCAGCCACTGTCGGTTTGCCGCTTAAGCAAGGCCCCATTATTAGCTTTGACGTATGATTCACCATAATCTTTTGTGGGCCATTTGATTGAGACCACATTGTCTTTCTGTGTTTGCCAAACTGTCCCTCCCTCCCATCCAAATTCAACTCATAATTTCACTGCCACCCCCTTTAACTTTTTCTTCACATCTTTTGGATAAGGAACGAAGAAATATCGTAGATATAAGTAAGATTTTTTTGGCTCTTGCCCTGTGCTGACTTTATTATTTTGTTTTTGGGTTTGGTTTTTCCCTGTGTGTTCTGTTCCGTGGCATGGATACCTGAAGAGACCAACACAAGAACCTGGATCATACATACATACATACATACATACATACATATTCCTCCTTTCTTTTAGTTAGTTTGTTTGTTTCTAGCAGAGCGAGCAGTGAGTGATGATTTTGGTGCAATTCTCTGTTAACGAAATCATCTATAAGCCATAGATAGGCATCAGCATTTTCGCTCGTATATAAACTTAATGATGCAATTCCCAATGGGCTATGCTCGATCAATATAGTGTACTCCAGTCCATTGTATTTGTAGGCTTTTAAACTTAATATAAATATAGGGCTTCACTGATTTGGGTTTAAGGTTAAAAGTTTGGTCCATGTTGGATGCCGTTGCCAAACTACACATGGATAGAGCATTATCAACGTAGATGCTATGATATTACATGGCCTCTGGACTTTAAGAAGATAGAGATTCCGAGCAACATAGGTAATAGCAAGTAATTAAACATTAACAATCTCAATCTCAAATTTTATAAGCTTTACTTTCACTGGAGTAAGATGTTTTCATGTGTCTAATAGTAAATAAATTGTTACAATTAAAATATAAGATAACTTTGTAGTGCTACCTCATACTTGGAGCTTAATTGCCCCTGAAAAAAAATCCCTGCAACTAACATCAAACTTGCTGAGGTTGCCCCAGGCAACTTATTACCAGTTTCAGATTGTAACTCAAATGTTACCAACTCAAATTCAAAAAATATACTAATAAAAAATGAAAACAAAAATGTATCCACCGGACACCATCCAGGATTCAAGAAATCATCAACTATTTCTATCCACGTCACAGCAAGTGGGACGGACCAGTTGTTATTCAGAAAAATGGCTCTCCAATTGGTTTAAATTCCATTGTTTTCTTCTTTTTTGTACAAGATACAGACAATTCTTATCACTCGGTCATTCGTTGTTCAAAACACCCTTGAGGAGATCCAGCCCTTCTGCTGATATGCTCCTCCTTTTATACGATCTCGGAATTTCAATCTTCGGAGGTGGGTCTGGCGAGAAGCAGACTACAACAACAGTTAGATTATCACATGTGTTGCGTTGTAATGCTTCCTTCACAAGTGCTCTTGAGCACTTCTCAGGATCATTATGCTGCATCAACTCCTTCCTCACCATTGTCACAGCACATTGGCTACTCATCACATCCCAAAGCCCATCACACCCCATTATCAGAAACTCATCTTCTTCTGTCAGCAAAATTTCTTCCAATTCTGGCTCACAGCTTAAGGGACTCTTCGAACCTTTAGCGCCCTTAATATGCCAGTCTCCAAGAGCACGTGCTACAGAAAGCTGGCCATTCAGGTAGCCATCATATATCACACCACCTAGTTTCTCAATTCTTAATCTTTCAGATGTACAGTTGGGTTTGTGGTCTTTAGACAACTCGATTGCTCTTCCTCGTTTACCCAATACAGCTCGAGAGTCCCCAGCATTAGCAATGATCATGGTTCTGACAGAAACAACCATAGTTAAATCATGTCACACTGCCATACCTTACCATATCAACGTCCAACTGCACAATGCATATGTTTTAAAAAAAGTAAATGTTTAGCATCAGATTTCTTACCTTTCCAAAATGAGAGCAGTCAAAGCAGTGGTGCCAGAGGACCTATCAAGAGATTTAGCATCTGCAAGTGCATGATCAGCTTTCACATAAGCACGCTTAACTGCCTTTTTTGTTCCAGTTGCAAAATTAGCGTCTTCAACAATGAAGTTGAGAATGTTCTTTCTGGTGAAGGATGCTGCATCTAGACCACCATGCCCATCAAATACCTATAGGAAAAAAAGGCAGAACCTTAGTTCTACATTATATATATAATCCAAAGCTAGATAAATCTGATAATTGTGCAAAGCTTTACGAAACAGGCGGACTAAGGTGGCTGGTGACTAAAGGAATTGTTCCATGCGCTGAAATTACAAAAACAGTGTCCTGAATTTAAGTAATCTAACCTAACAAAAGTTACACACCCCATAGAATGCTCCTAGGCAAGGACAGCTTGCAGCCGGGCCAAGATGCTGAAACAGATCATCAATACATATAAACTCATCTTCCATATATTGTTTTGGTCCTTTCTCAGAACAGCTTCCTGAACGGAATACAGGTAGAAAGCAAGAATCTTCACGTGATGGTGGTGACTTCAAGCCCGCAGCACCCATAACTGATTCCTACATCAACCCAAAACAGAACTATTTTACATGAAATTTGTTTTAAAACTTACGCAGCAGGCATCAACTCGAGTGACAATGTAAACGAGGGGAACATCAAAAAGGAGGCAAATAATTCACAATGAATCCCATGAAACAAAAGCAACAATTTAGGTGAAATCTGAAATCGTTATAAAGCTTTTACATAGACTGAAAATAACAACAATATAATTCTTAGCATGAGTTGGTGAGCTTAGTTCAATCCAAAATGTAGTTTACCAAAGGAAGTTTATGTTTTGGTTCTTCAAAAGAAAACTTCACCACAAGTTTATGCTAATGTTAATGCACATTTACAGGTTAAACTTGATCATGCAGCTGAATTATTGGAAATCTAACTCAAGAGCATAAACGCAACCGAGGACTTTAAAGAAGAAAGAAAAGGCAGATAAGACAAACATGTTCGATTAGCCACGCAGAGCTTGAGCAATGGCGCATAGCAGAGAGGCTTCTTGGAGGTTTGGCAGCGCTGGCTTGGGTCATATTCCCCAATGTGTCTTCATTTTCATCCTCCATTGAATTGAAACCACTTTTGAAGCTTCCATCTTCTAGTTTTGTTGCATGTGGAGATACATCTGTTGCTGGAGCCATTGATCCCCCTCCACAACCCACCAAAAAAGAAAAAAACACAAATAACACTAACCCATCATTTCAAAGGGGAAAAAAAGGTGCCTGTCAGATTGGGTAACAGACAGCCCATATTTTTGCATGAATCAACTGCCCAAAAGGTGAAGCACCTGATCCAAAGATTCAATTAAGATGCACTCCACCCCAGACGTGTGGTATGAAAAGCCTGTCTTTTCCTTTTTTTTCTTTTGCAAGTTGGAAACTTTATTGGTTGGTGTGAGGAACTAAAAGCAGCCCCATTGCCAGGTTGGGTACACCCTATATGTGTGTAATTATGAAGGACCAAGAAAACAAACAAAACTTAGAACGTAAAAGAGAAGAAGAAAATAGTATTAAAAGAGGAAGAAGAAGAAATGCAAAACCAAAGCATGGAAGTAGGAATGGGAGGACCGTTTAGAGAGAGAAGGAACGGAAGTCTGTTATTATATGTTTATGGGATTCCAAGTTTTGCGCACTAAATTGTAGGTAAAGCTTGAAAGGGGGATTGGGTTATTGACACGTGTTTCACTTCCTCATCGTTGACCTTTCCCTTGGTTTGGATTTCAATCAACGTCTCTCTCTCACCTATCACTCGTCCAACCAAAACCGACCATCTTCAAAGCTAAAGCAGCCCTCCCTACACAACGCTTCAACCACTTTTTCAGTTATAATTGCAACTGCTATTCATTGTCTCCCCCCGCCATGCCGGGGAATTTTCATTTTTTATTTATTTAAGTAATTTTATAATTATTCAATTATTATTTATTTAAACCAATCATTTTAGATGTATCATTTAAAAATAAAAATAAAAAATATTTTTTGACTGTATGTCAATACTTAACGTTTTTAAAAAATTATATTGATTGGAAATTAATTTATTATCCATATACATACCAAACACTAAATTAATTTATTATCTATGTATAACAATAATGATATTAGAAATTAATGTGTGGATGTAACCTTTTAAATAAATAATTTTATATTAAATTAAAATTAACGGTTTAATTTTTTTATAATTGGTCAGTTGTAAATCCTAAATTACATCGCAAGTGATCTAATTTAATTTTTAGACTTTAGTCGTAAGATTTTAAGAGTGACACATGATATGATAAAAAAAAATTAAAAAATTTAAGAAAGAAAAGAAAATATGACAATATTTGAACTCTAATGGTGAAATTAAAATAATCCATTGAATATTAACCTTAAAAATAATATTAACTAAACTCCATCTTCAATTATAAGGTGATTGATGTTTGGTTAAATTTATTATCCATTTACATAACAATAATTATATAGAATTTGGTGGGAATCACTTGTCCAAGTGCAGCTGTCTGTCCCCAAGGAATCATTTGCAGCACATACTCCTAAAAAGGAAAGAAAAAAATACAACATACAAACATACATAAATGCAAATGGAATGAAAATTGTATAACAATGAGCATTGCTTGAAGGTTTAGAGATAAGAAAGAATATTTGAATCCTTTGATATAATAAGTTAAGTCCACACTAGACAAAGCAACAAATATATATCACCCACAAAAGAAAAGAAAAGAAAAGGAATATGGACTTAGCAGCGCAGGGGGGCAATCAATTAGGCATATATTCCCCACAGCTGCAAATCATAAAAGTAGTGCTGCATGATCATGTATAAAAGTGGATAGTGTTTGAACATATATGCAAGGAAGAGCTGAGCCACTGCTTTTGTCTCCTTTAATTTGTTTAGTAATATAATCATATTTTTAAGAGTCTGCTACATCTACATAATCGGTACATTCATTTAGAGATTGTCTAGTGTTAGGTAAACGTATCCATCACTTGCTTCTTTAGGAGGGCCAGACTGAAAAGCCTTACCAACTTGTATGATATATATTATTGAAAACATTGAAGAGAATGTATGAACTTATGACCATTTCTAAAGTAAAGTGGTGAATGTGGTACGACATAGTTTAAGGAGCTAGAAGCAGTGGTAATTAACCCGAAAGTTGTAGACGTATCATCCACCAATGGCACTCTAGTCTAGGCAGCAAGTAATGTAATAAGCATGCAATTGCAAACGCGTGGATGATATAAGAAATGCACAAACTATGTTAATGAGGTGGAAGAAGCACTTGATAGCATAGGCCACATACAAAAAGGGGTGGGGTCTGTGTTCACTTTTCTCTACTAGGTTTAGGTTGGGTGTCTACTCTGTGGAAGAATGGAGTGTTCGACTATGGCGTGAGTTGACCTATTCTTCCATTGGTTGAGTAGAAATACCACAGATCCGGCTTTAGCATTACCATAGTGCATATTAAGATACTAATAATCATTCATGCTGCTGAATATTTGACAGTACTGGACCACCACTAAGGGACCACTCGTAGTCATTTCAACTTCAAAATGATATATTTCTCCACCGCGTCATTTTATCATTCCTGCCTCTTTCCTTGTCAAATTAATTTTCATCCTCAGGAATTCACATTAGGCGCCAACTTACGCATGTTATCCTTTTAGTTGCTTCTGTCCACCTTTCATGAAGCTCAGTAATGGCTCCAATCTCAAAGTGCAACCCAGTTGTTTCAGCACATGTTAAATGTATGCCAATTGTTATCTTCTTTTTTTTTGTTTGCAGTAGTCTTACCTTCATTAAAATCATCACAACAGACAGGGTCTCTTACTTAAAATTCATGGCTGCTACGCTACACCTACTCTGCTGCTGTGAGTTATGGTCCAAAAGTCGTTTTTGCTTTTCATATTCGTACCAAGCTTCTTCTACAATCTTGTCACGTGAATTAAACCTCTTTTTTTCATGTTAACTACTGCTACAACTATTTGATTTGATAGCTTGCCTGGCACTTGCTTTGTCAGTTTTAGTTTTATTTATTTATTCCCCTTCTTGGGTCCTTTCTTGCGTTTTGCAAGTTAGCGGAGCACAAGATCTTATGTTTTCCTCATCCTGATTTCTTATTTCAGATCTGCTGTTATTAATTCTATTGTTTGATTGCCTTGTCGTGGTTTAGCTTTAGTCAACGTATCATTTTCTGCTGATCTATTTTTATCAGAGTCGGAGCAACTCTACTGAAGCAGCAGCAGCAGCAGCAGCAGCAATTTACCATGAATATCATCCTATGGCTTCTGGCGTCTATGATCGTGTGCAATGGTCTTCCACTGAACGCAAACGTTTCTGGAAGGCCTGCAGTTGTGAATATTGGTGCTATTTTTTCATTCAAAACTGTTATCGGAAAAGCTGCAAAAATTGCAATCGAAACAGCCATAAAAGATGTAAATTCAAACCCAGATATCCTTCCAGGAACTAAATTAATACTACAGATGAAAGACTCCAATTACAGTGGGTTTATGGCAGTAGTGGAAGGTACGTCCTTTGTGTTTATTATTATCATGAAGACTAACAGTTGCATGCTCAAGAATTTCTCCTTCTCTATGGATTCATCGTTGATTGAATTGCAGCTTTACTGTTCATGGAGAGAGACACTGTAGCCATAATTGGTCCCCAATCTTCTGTGACGGCTCATGTGATTTCCCATATTGCCAATGTCCTGCGAGTGCCTCTATTGTCATTCTCATCCACAGATCCTACCCTGTCTCCAATTCAGTTCCCATTCTTTGTGAGGACTGCTCAGAACGATTTGTATCAGATGTCTGCCCTTGCTGAAATCATAGACCATTATGAATGGAGAGAGGTCATAGCAATCTACGAGGATGACGATCATGGCAGAAATGGGATTGCTGCTTTGGGGGATAAACTGGCCGAAAGACGATGCAGGATCTCCTACAAAGCGCGTTTAAGCCCAGAACCCACCCGGGATGAAATCACTGACGTGTTGGTGAAGGTGGCTTTGAGGGAGTCTAGGATTCTGGTTGTACATGTTCCTGGTAGCTGGGGTCTGAAAGTGTTCAGTGTGGCTCAGTATCTAGGAATGCTTGGAACTGGCTATGTTTGGATTGCTACTAATTGGCTATCTACCGTCCTGGAAACTAACTCCCCCTTATCTCAAGATGCTATGGATGATATTCAAGGTGTTGTTACGCTGCGGATGTACACTCCAGATTCACAACTCAAGAGGAGATTTGTTTCAAGGTGGAGCAACTTAACCAGAGGAAAGCCAATTGGACTCAACACTTACAGTCTGTACGCCTATGACACAGTCTGGTTGCTAGCTCATGCAATCAATGGATTTTTCAATCAGGGAGGAAACATTTCGTTTTTAAATAATTCTAGAGCATCGGAGCTGAGTGAAGGGAACTTACATCTTGATGCTTTGAGCGTGTTTCAAGGAGGGAACTTGTTACTTGACAACATTTTGAACGTCAATATGAAGGGTGTTACAGGGGATTTCAGGTTTACTAGTGATCGGAATCTCATTCATCCTGCATTTGAAATCATTAATGTGATTGGTACTGGCTATAGAAGAGTAGGATACTGGTCCAATCATTCTGGCTTATCAACCGCACTTCCAGAAACTCTTTGGGGAAAACCGCCTAACCGTTCTAGCACAAGCCAAATGTTACACGGCGTTGTTTGGCCTGGTCAAACGACGCAAAAACCCCGTGGATGGGTGTTTCCAAACAGTGGAAGACATTTGAAGATTGGAGTTCCTCATCGTGTTAATTACCGTGAATTTGTGTCAGTAAGAGGCCCTGATGTAATTACAGGATACTGCATTGATGTATTCACTGCTGCTCTCAATTTGTTGCCCTATGCTGTCCCATACAAATTAATTCCCTTCGGGGACGGCCGTACCAACCCAAGTGGCACTGAGCTGGTGCGTTTGATCACAACAGGTGTAAGTGCCATGAACCAAATCTTTTAAGGTGGTTGGTTGGTTCCTTTCATTTGTAATCATCAAGTTCTGATCTTCTTATCATGATTCAGGTATTCGATGCGGCAATAGGCGACATTGCAATCATCACTAACAGAACAAAGATGGCAGATTTCACACAGCCATATATTGAGTCTGGATTAGTTGTGGTAGCCCCAGTTTGGAGGAAGAATTCTAATGCTTTTGCCTTTCTGAGGCCGTTCACAGGAAGGATGTGGGCAGTGACAGCTATCTTTTTCCTGCTAGTGGGAACAGTAGTTTGGATTTTGGAGCATAGGATGAATGATGAGTTCAGAGGCCCCCCAAGAAGACAAGTAGTTACTATTTTATGGTTAGTGCAATCTGATTTTGGTTGCATTTTGTTTTGAAATGAATAAGCCATGAGGGGGATTGCTTCTTCTTCTTCTTCTTCTGAGTTACTCGGTAACTTTGTATTTGAAACTCCTTTTGCAGGTTTAGTTTTTCAACTTGGTTCTTCGCCCACAGTAAGTGACACTATACGTAACCGTAATCAGTTTTTGCTATACATAATAGCCATTGATGTACCATATATTGAACTTGCAAAAGTTTATGCTACTTGGTTTTGTTCTGTTATCTTCAGGAGAAAATACTGTCAGTGTACTTGGTCGCATAATTCTTATCATCTGGCTATTTGTGGTTCTCATAATCAACTCTAGCTACACGGCCAGCCTTACCTCAATCCTTACAGTGCAACAACTTAGTTCTCCCATCAAGGGCATTGAAACTTTGGTATCAAGCAAGGATCCCATTGGCTACCAGCAGGGATCATTTGCCCGAAATTATTTAATTGACGAACTAAAAATCGATGCATCACGGCTGGTTGCTCTTAATTCCCCGGAAGAATGTGCTAAAGCTTTGAAAGATGGGCCCCACAAGGGTGGTGTGGCTGCAATGGTGGATGACCGTGCTTATATAGAGCTCTTTCTCTCCACCAGATGTGAATTCAGTATCGTAGGCCAAGAGTTCACCAAAAATGGATGGGGATTTGTAAGTGGTGGTGCTTGTAATGCACTAATATTGTTGGTAATTGTATGTTTTACACACAAAACTAATGGTATTGATGTGGCAGGCCTTTCCACGGGACTCTCCTCTAGCAGTGGACATGTCAACTGCCATTCTCAAACTTTCAGAGAATGGAGATCTCCAAAGGATCCATGACAAATGGCTGTTAAGACGTGCATGTAGTTATCAAGGTGCAAAGATGGAAGTGGACAGGCTTCAGCTTAGAAGCTTTTGGGGCCTATTTCTCATGTGTGGATTAGCTTGCTTGATAGCTCTCTTTCTGTATTTCTTGAAAATGGTAAGGCAGTTCAGCCGTCACTACTCTGAGGAATCCGATCTTTCAGGCCAAAGCTCTCGATCTGCACGCATTCAGACATTCCTTTCCTTCGTTGATGAAAAGGAAGAGGAGGTTAAAAGTCGGTCCAAGAGAAGGCAAATGGAGAGAGCCTCTAATCGGACTGATGATGGATCAAATAGCACTAGCTACTCCATCAGAAGAAATAGTGAATTTGCTTCAAACAAAAGCCTTGGAGCGACCACTAATAGGGGTGAAGTCTAGGTAATGTTTGTTCCCCCCGCATGATTTTATTTTTAAAAAAATAGATATTGAAAAATGGAAATCAATTTAGAGAAGCAGTGGAGGCATATTATGTAAGAATCAATCAGCCTGAGCATATAAAGGCTAAGGGTATATGTCCTGCTTGTATAGGTTTGATTTTCCATTTTTTCTTCATAAATTTGACTTCTAAGGTGGGTTATTAAATTCTCACTTGCTCTGTAACATCCTCAAAACCCCTTTTGTAGTAAATAATATGAGATAAAATCTTAGTGAAAAAAACAATTATAAGATCAATGAAAACGAAATTTGCAAGATATCAAAAGAAAGTTAAATCAAGAAGTAAGATATAATGTATTAAATTAAGGAATGGACTAAATTGTAAATATGTAAAAAGTTTTGTGGCATAAGTATAAATATGGAAAAGTTGAAGTGAAAGGCCAATAGTGCAAATATCTTAAAGGTAGGAGGATCTAGAAATTAAGGAAAATGGATTAAAAAGGAACAAATTGAATAAGCGAAAAAAGTATAATGGACTAAATTGCAATTTTATCAAATTAAGTGATGATTCAAGGATGAAATTTTAAAAGATCATAAAGGGAAAAATGGCCAATTAGAAAAAGAGAGAACTCTAGAAGGCAATGGTGATGTTAGAGATATTGTAATGATATTTTATAATTATTTAATTAGATAAATATTACTTTATTAATATTTAAATGAGATATTTTGCTAATATTTTATTATAAATAGCTAGTATAAAAGGAGAGAAAGATGAAGAGAAAAAAAAAAGAGACGATCCTCCATCTTTCCAACGTGAGTGAGGGGGAGAGAAAAAGAAAACTTTGTTGTATTTACAATTTGATCCTCCTACCAAAAATCCACTATTTTCACCTAAAATTTCAAGGAATTTTCATAATCACCAAGAGAGAAAAGTGATAAGGAGACTATGGAGAATAAGAAAATCACCTTGGATTCAAGAAAATGGAAGTTGGAGGAGACAGAAAATCAAGTTAAAGTTTGAAATCAATAGAATAAGGTAAGAACATTAATATTTCAATATATTTTTAAGTTTGATATTATTGAAAAGCATGAAATTGATGTTAAAATAGAGTTTTCTTAAATAAGGTTTTATATTCCTAATATGTTAGTGAAGGGAAATAAGAGGAAGTGATGAGAAATATTGTAGAGAAAGGAAAGAAATGTGTTATAAACTTGGTTATCAATATTTTGCACTAAAACAGTTTTAGACAGCAGTAGTAGTCTAACTTTGAAAATTCACCAAAAATTGTAGAAATTGAATTAGAGATTAATTAAAGTATGAAATTAAAGCATATTGAGTCTAGTTTTACATAGAAAAAAAGGTATAAGTAAAAGAATTTCGTATTATGATATATATGATTTTTTGTGAGACAATGTTAGATTGATTTCGGTTCACCTGTTCTGATTTTGAAAAATTATAAAAAATTTAAAAAAAATGATTAGGGGTTTAAATTTTTATTTTTAAATTCTTAATGAGCCTATTTTCAAAAGAAACAAACGGAAATATCATCTAAACCTCGTACTAAGAGATAATTAATTTTTGATAAAGAAATGTCGAAGCTGTCAAACAGCAGAATAGAGACAAATTTGAAGAATTTACTATACTTATTGGCTAGATTATAAATTCTTAAATTTTTATGGTAAAAATATATTTGAGTCTAGTTTCAAAAACATCAAGTGAATCTTAATTTTGAATTCTTTAGCTCAAAATATAAATAATTTAGTAACTATGACTCAAGTGGACAGCTTTGATATCAAGACATAAGTAAATAGTGGAATTATAGATAATGTTACATATAAGCATGTTATACACTAAAAGCTAAAGATTCTAACAAATATATACATAAAGGATGTGGAATGGAGAGGAGGAGGAGGAAAAATATATAAATATATATATAGTAGATGAATTTGAAATGTTTCGAAATGGTTGTAGGTGATAGAATGATTAATCCATGTGAGTATGTTTTAAACGAATTGATAAAATAATAAATAAATAATTGTTAATTGATGTGATATTGAATTCTTTGTTAAATTTTTATGAAGAATTAAATTGATTGGCACAATTTAGAAATAAATATGAAATATACATAAAGTGGGTAAGTTAATTTTGCAAGTGCAAGTCCTCCAATGGTCTTATTTGTAAAACTTTAATATTTGTGTTAATTTTATAAACATTGTTATCTTTGATTGAATATCATGTTTTTATGAGGACTTGAGATTAGAAATAGATGCAAGTGGATGATATGTAAAATGATGTGGCAATAATGACATCTGAATACAGTTCAGGTAATTATATAAAATAAATAAATAAAAATAAAGCGTAGAACTTGTAGGAAAATGGAGACAACGTCATGACGACAAGTTCGCCATGTCACGACGTGGAAATCCCAACGTCACGAGGACAGTTCAAAAATCTTTATGAACTTTACAATTTGTCCTTTAATCAATTCTGGATGTTTTAATGAGTTCAACTCATAATTAGTTCTATCGTAAATTCAATTATTACTAAAAATTAGTTAATGATCTACATTGATTAAATAATAAGATAAATTGATTTGAAATTTTTAATAGTTGTTTTGGCAACAAATGTGACATCCTGATACCTTGACTCGGCGACCGGGTCGAATATGGGATGTTACATGCTCTACCAATCAAGAGGTTCCAATTTATTCATAGGGTCTTTTAGTAAAAATTCATTAGCTCCTCTAACAAATTGCAAATGAAAGAAAGAAAGATCAACTAACAAAGATACAAATTACATATTATTACTACTATTTACATAATTATATATACACTACCGGGGAATGAGATATTAGAAACATTGTCAGCCCTGCCAGCTATAAGTAGCACTTTTTGAAAGACCTCTTTAAGCACCATAACATTGCTTTAAAAGTATTTCTGGAAGCATTCCTCTTCCCTGCAGCGCCTGCTAACAACTTTGTATACTTCAATAAAGAGTCTCGGGAATCGACTGGCAAAATAACCATAAAACCCTTCTGGAACCGACCCTACTAGTTCCTGCAATCAGTAGCAAAGGAAAATTTCTTAACCACAAGCAATAAATGTTCAGGGCACTTCATTCATGTTCTTAAGAGGTAACTTTGCATCTCCCATGTCACTCCAAACGTGCCAGATTGCTTTTTTATCCAATATAAATCATTATGATTATTGGAATAATGTAGTTTTTGTTTCATTCAGTAAAAACACAGCTTCAAAAATTAATTCAGAGGAAAAGATAAACAGAAGAACGAATGCCTCAATGTAAAATATTTATATATCTTAAAGGAACGAATACCTTTACTAATTGAGTTCAAGATAATGACCATCTTCAACAATCAGGTTCCCTTTTCATTGTAAAATTTTTATATATCTAATACCTGACACAACTCATTGCCACACTATATCACAGATACCTTTCATTTATTCAACCAAACTCAATTAACAAGCATATTCTAATGAGCAACTGCTAGATTTAGATTCAAACCTGAATTTCTATGGGAAGCTCTCTATAGTGATGTGATTTGTTCCTCATGACTCGCAACAGATCTCGAACACTGTCAAACTTATAACGACGGTAATACCCAATGTTGGCAATGAATGCATGTTCCATTTTCTCATTCCATTTTCCACCAAGAGCCATTGGTGCAACACTCTCCAATGCTTTCAAGATGTCAGAGTCAACCTTCCTATCTTCTAATTCAACCCTATCACTTGTCTCTTGAAGAAAAGACAGTTTCATCTCACAACTCCAAAATAGAGGATGACGCAACACCTCCAATGCGCTTGGTCTGGCAGTAAATTAGAAATACTTGTGAACATTAAAAAGAAAAGTTTACTGCACAGCAAATATCAAGTTTATTGCACTTTCAGAAAATTTTCTGAACTTGACGGTAAGAAAACAATCATTATACCTCAATTCAGGCTCAGGATTCAATAAACAAGATATTAGATCCACAGCTTCAGGGATATGCTCCACTAGAAAAAGGTTCACTCGGTTGTTCACAACATTGATATCACGTTCAAGATGATTGCCAAACGGGTGCTTACCCCGAGTGATGCAGAAGAAAAGGACACAACCCAAACTAAATAAATCAACTGCACGTGTTTGGCGACCAAGAAGAAGTTGTTCCGGTGCTTGCCAACCTGAACTACCACAGCCTGCAATAAAATTTGTATATATCATCAAACAGTACTTTAGCACAAATAACTAGTTAAAAGTTCTACAGTCAAACTTTTAAAATAGGCAGCAGAGCACATTAAGAAATCATAAGCAGAATTTAATTGGTTACAAATTCCAGAATGACCCAATAAAATATTTGGAAAAACTTAAATTCTAACCCTGGGGGAATATATGTACCACTAGGAAGCATATATTTCAAGAAATGAAGATAAATTATGAGAATAATGAATAAAGTAAACATTAAAGATGCTTACAAGTAGCATAGTGACCCAAGGAAGACCTATCCTCAAGAAGGCGCTTGCTAATGCCCATATCAGAAAGCTTTGCACACACTGGTTTTTCCTTAATTATTAGCACATTTTGAGGCTTTATGTCTCGATGAATTATTCCCAGATCATGCAAATGAGCAAGACCTGAAACCATATCCCTGTGTACAGATACAACAATGGAGGATGAAGAAGAAGTTGGACTAGATCAAATCTGAAAGTTACCAAGGTAGGAGATTACGATAAAGTCCACCCAGTAAATTATCAATCTGAAAGTAAATGAACAATCCTCATCATTTAACAGTTAACTGTAGCCCACACTAACCTCATCAGTTTTAGGAAGAGAGGTGACGGATGGCCATTTGCTTCCCACAAATTAAGATCCTGCATGGCACCTTTCACCAAATCCAGGTGAATTTTATGCTCAACCATTGCACGTGTTGCTGGGTCCTTGCTGAGGACTGAGTTTCCAGGTGTATCTGAGTAAATTTGAATCAAATCATCTAAACTGCAAGTGCAACGCTCCAGAGCAAGATACACAAAATCTTGATCATACTCCACACCATACCATCTAACAATATTCGGATGCTGGTCAGACAAAATGAGATTTTGAATTTCTTTGAAAGCAACATCATGATGAGCTTGGACAAGACGTTTCACAGCAACTGCTCGGCCTTCATAGAATCCCTCAAGGACAATTGTACCATTGCTTCCTTTCGCAATTTCTTTGCTTAATACAATTAGCTTACCTATTCTACGTCCATCAACGCTACCAACTAATTTATTAAGGTCCAGCAATTTTTTGTTGTCAGCACCAACAGGTGAAAATTCATCCTCGCTTCCAGATGATGTGTGCTGATCCTTTTTCTCAATAGAACCATTAGTCTTCCCTGATCTTCGGGATTTCTTTCTGTTGGAGGATCCAATGTTTATATTAGCAACAGGCTGGTCTTTTAACGCAGAAAGCCTTTTAGCCAAAAGAACGTGGTTGATGACAAAGCCCAACAAAATTATGAAAAATATAAAGGAAAATACTACTGGATATTTGGCAAAAATGGCCTTGCCATCAGCACGAGGTGTTCTCATATCATCTACACCAAACATTCTAGAATCACTATTCTCCAAAGGAGGCTGAGGGACACTTGTTTCATTATCATTGTCTTGAGACAAGTTCAATAATCTATCAACTTTGTGTGGCAATCGAAGCTTTGACTCTGGAGCTGCCACTAGAAGCATTTTCCTATTATGACTGTCATCTGATGTGCTATCAGGCTTGGCCAGTGAAGTAGGTGCATTAGAAGAAGACAATGGGAGCATCGGATCATGATGATGAGAAGTGCTTGTATATTCTGTTGTATTATGCTCTCGAATAACAATACCTTTTGATTGACATGGAAATGGCAAAACAAAGTCATTGCCAATTTCAGGAAACTCATAACTTGAATTCACAGTAAATTTAACATCCTGGCAAAGTAAAGCAGCCCCAATTTCCGAAACCATTAGACTCCATGAAACCTTGTCTGAATTAGGATGAAAAGACTGCAGTGTGTAATCAGTCCTTGTGATGTGAAATCGCCACTGAGCAGTACTAGAAGCAGCAGACTTCAACAGCTCCTTATTACCATTACCGTTATCCGATAAAGGAGTCCCCTCTTTGTCGGGCTCCAGCTCAGATGGAGAATCAGGTGACCTATAAACATGCAGTAGCTTTCCAGTCATAGCATCTACCACATACACAGTTGTCCTCTTAGAGCCAACAGTGATTGCCCCTTCCTCAGATACATGGGGCATGTGTTTGACAAATTCTTCAACAGTTACAGGAAGTTTCTGCAAGTCCAACAACAAGATAAAGATTAACATAGTTCTGACTCTGAGCAATGGCAAAAGAAAGAGTAATATTATGAAAAGCTCAAAACATGGTTCAATGTTACAGAAATTTTGAGAGGCAAAACCTACATGTACATCAGGAAAACAGACTGAAGCAGAAAAGCTAGCACATACCATTTTATTAGAATGGGTTGCATGCGCGTAGAGTTCCCAATCATCTCCACAATCAATGAAGAAAGCAGTGATTGGTCGGGAGGCAGCTTCATTGCCATTATCCAATGTCGGAGGAGCCTGATAGGAAGAGTAAATGGGAGACCCGGAGGCAAATGACCAGATTACTCTCTTTGAGTTTATAGTCCTTAAAACAATGGTACCATCCGTTCTAGCAGCTAATTCTGTTTCTTGCTCACTGTTTCAACCGTAGCAAGTATTGAGCAGCTGTAGTAATACTTTAGAAATACAATGCTAATACGTAGCATATAACAATGCGATTGTAAAACGATGAAGTACATGCATATATATCATAATCATCTTATCATAGGCCATCATTCATACGAATACTGATGAAACACAGGTTTAAGTTATTAGCTGAGAAAAAGACGAGGCGGGCAACGACCTTGAACAGGCAGTCCAAAAATAGCGAAATCAAAGATTTAAAAAAAAAAAAAAAAACTGAAATTCTACTGCTACAATTCTAAACCCATATTCTAAAGCTCGATTCATTAGAATTATGATTATTACTATATTATGAATAAGTAGCAAAGCATTTAAACAATCCTTGTAGTCCATGATGATTGACTGATTGGAATATAACAAACAGATTACTCTGAGAAAGAAAAGAAAAGAAAACTCACGAGAGAGACAAGAGCGATCTCCCCCCGGCTCTCAGGATTCCGGTGCTCTGGGCGTCTGGCACATGAATTGCGATGGGCGTGGAGAAAGCAGAGGGTAGGAGAATCAAGAAACAGAAAAAAAGCAACCTCATTTCTGAGATATTAAACGGACTTGGTTGAGGAATTTTATTTTTGTAGGTGCCTAGATTAGGTTACTTAAAGACCAAGACAAGACAAGACAAGACAAGACAAAGAGTTGTTTTGCTCAGAACGATTCGAAGCTTCTTCCGGACCGCAATTCAAGGATCTCCGAGTGGCTGGTTTTTTTGGTTTGCTTTTAGGGGTTTTCTTTTCTGAACTGTAAAAGTCTTGCCTTTTGATTCTTTTATTCTAAATTTCTATCCTCCTTACTTTTCACAAATTAGCTAATTTTCAAACTTTACTTACTAGTATAATTAAGCTTCTCTTACTAATACTGAAAATTGTTTTCATCTTTCTCCTAGAGAATTAATTCCCTCAAATCTGTTCTTTGCGCAGGAGAATACTACTTCATACCGTTTCTTGTGGTGGTTGATATCTGACGGTCTGGAGTTTCCTGATTAGAATTTGAAAGGGTAAACGAACGTGTTGAAATTGAAAAGCTCAAATTAAGGATATGACGGGGGCAATTCTTATGAGTTTAAACTTGGAAAACTTCTTTTATAGCTAATGGCTTGGAAGCTTCAGCTTTATGAGATAGTGAGAACTGCTGCTCATGTAGCAGTGGCTAGATAGGCATGGTAAAGCATCTTCAGCATTGGTCCTTCTACCTAAACTGCTAAAACTCTATTCCCAACATCATGCCGGGTCAACCAGCTATAATCAATCAAATTCCCCATCTCATGCTCATCTTTGCTGTGTTTAAATGTATGTGGGTACGACTCTTAGGACCAATCTAATCTTGCTAAAAATGTCACTTATTATTCAATATCATTGTTTCGGCATGCCTAACATGGCCTAATGATTGTTCTTGCTTTACACTAGAATATGATGGTGTCACTTTTAACAAATTCTTCAACTGTGGACGAACTCCGCATATTGTAACCCTTTTTTTTTTTTTAGAGAAATTTAGCATGATTTGGTCATTTTCTGGTCGTGTTAAGAGAGATGGTACGAGAAGAGCCAGTGACAAAAAGCAGAGGTCCCCAGCAATAAGCAGAGTCCTCATCCTGATTCCTAGGGGTAAGGTATTCTGAAAAAAAAAATTCAATCCCGAATTGTCGAAAGAAGGACCAAAAATGAAAGAATCCAACTAGGATGACATTGAAATGAATACCACACAACTGTAGCTATTACATTAATTTTACATTCAAATTCCATGCGAAATGTACTTGCTCCTCCTGCAGGGCCAGAACCCAGAAACACAACATAAACAAGGCTTCTTTCTTTACTTGACAAAAGATGTTCCTAATTCTTGTCTAATCGCTCATCTCTCACTTCACTAGCATGTATGTGTTATATAAAAGAATAAGAGGGTACAAAAAATCGATTCCCGAGTTCAACTATTTGATATGAATAGTGTTGGAACTTTGGACAACAAACAGCAATTGAAGCTGAAGCTTGAGCAGCAAGGCTCAGCAGAAGAAAGAAAAGAACAGAAAATTTGCTAAGAAAATAAGAGAAGCAAGAAAGGGAGCATTAACTTGAATGAAAAAAACTCACATTTTTATTACAAAACATCATTGTTTTATAGCTAATAAAAAGTAGTACCTAATTTCCACCTAACACACCACTAAATTACATAGAAAAATTAATCAAGTTGGTCATCACCTAATTTCCACCTAACACACCACTTAAATTAAATTACAACAAAACAAAGACTTGGATCACATAAAATAATGGTTTCAGCATAGTAAGTTTGCACGGGCTGCTTCTAGATGCTGTATGGGAGGCCACACTTCAACACTCCTCATTGGTCTCTATGCAGCAAACACCTATTTGATCTCTCAACTTACAGAACCTTCCCTTGCTGAGGGCTTTTGTAAAAATATCAGCAGCTTGATCTTCTGAGTTGCAATGAATCAACTCAATTTCTTTTGCCTGCTCCATTTCTCGAACAACATGGAGCTTGATACTGAAATGCTTGGTTCTCCCATGGAAGACAGGATTTTTGGCTATTGCTACTACTGATTTGTTATCACAGTAGATCTTTGTAGCATTCTTTTGATTGAGATTTAGATCAGCCATGATCTTTCTAAGCCACTTAGCTTGATTAACTGCTGCAGCAGCAGCAACATACTCCGCTTCTGCAGTTGATTGTGCTACCAAGCTTTGCTTCCTTGAACTCCAGCAAAACATGCCCGATCCAAGAGTGAAAGCATAACCTGAAGTACTTTTCATATCATCACTTGAACCACCCCAATCACTGTCCGTATAGCCAATCAATTCAAAATGCTCAGTTCTTTCAAACGATATGCCATAGTTCAGGGTCCCTTTGATGTATCTAAGGACTCTTTTAGCAGCTCTATGATGGCTTTCATTACAACAATGCATGAATCGAGAAAGTAAACTCACAGTATACATTATGTCTGGTCTAGTAGTTGTTAAGTATAACAAGCAACCTACTAAACTCCTGTAGGATGATTCACATACCTCTTTAAAATCACCTTGGCTCGATAACTTTTCACCAATAGCCACTGGAGTGCTTATTGCTTTGCAGTTTTGCATTGAAAACTTATTTAAAATTTTCACAGCAAAGGCTTTCTGACTTAGATACATACCCGTCCGAGTTTGTGCGACTTCCATGCCTAGAAAGTAGGTCATCAGCCCCAAGTCAGTCATTTCAAACATCTGCTTCAACTTTGTCTTGAAATCATCTAAAACAACTTCATCTCCTCCTGTCACCAACAGGTCATCAACATACGAGGAAACAATGAGTTGTGTTTGAAGTCCTTCCCTCTTGACATACAATGTAGGCTCGCTGATGCTTCTATTAAACCCCAAGGTGGTCAAGTACCCATCAATTCTGCTGTACCAAGCCCTTGGAGCTTGTTTCAAGCCATACAAGGCTTTGTTCAACTTGTAGACCATATCTTCCTTGCCTGGCACCTCAAACCCTTGTGGCTGGTCAACATAAATTTCTTGTTCGATGAAGCCATTTAGAAAGGCTGATTTCACATCGAGCTGGTGAATTTTCCAATTCATCTGGGCTGCTAAGGCGACTAGCAGTCTTATTGTATCGAGTCTAGCCACTGGAGCAAATGTCTCCATGTAATCCACCCCATATCTTTGGCTGAATCCTTTCACAACCACCCTAGCTTTTAGCTTATTCAGACTTCCATCTACATTTAGTTTGGCTCGATAAACCCACTTGACTCCTATAACTTTTCTATTTGAAGGCCTTTCAACCAGCTCCCAGGTTTTGTTCTTCTCGATCATATGCATTTCATCAGCCATAGCCTGTTGCCAACCTTGGTGTGCTTGAGCTTCTTCAAAGCAGGTTGGTTCAACGATGGCTACTTGTGCCCTCTCATAAACTTCTGTTAGTGACCTCGTTCCCCTAACTGGAACATCATCATAATCCATTTCAGCACTTTCTTGATCAGCTTCTATTGAGATTTCTTCAGAAGTAGCAACTGGAACATTCTTTTCCCAGTCCCAACATGCTTTCTCATTGAAGATCACATCCCTGCTCACTAGGACTTTGTTTGTTAAGGGATTAAGAACTCTATATCCCTTTTTGATCGAGCTGTAACCCACCAATATACCTGGTTGACACCTCTCATCAAGTTTGCTTCTCCTAACTGCTAGAATCTGTGAATAACATAAACAACCAAAGATTCTAAGGTGAGCCAGTGAAGGCTTGAACCCAAACCATGCTTCAAATGGAGTTTTATAATCCAGGGCTTTGGTTGGGAGCCTGTTTTGCAAATAGGCTGCAGTGTTTACTGCTTCTGCCCATAAAGTCTTTGGTACATTCTTCTCAAACATGAGACATCTGGCCATATCGAGCAAGCTCCTGTTCTTCCTCTCACTGACCCCGTTCTACTGAGGAGTATAAATATTTGTCAACTGATGTTTGATGCCAGCATCAGTGCATATGGCTTGGAACTGAGCTGAAGTATATTCAGCTCCATTGTCTGATCTAAGTGTTTTCAGCTTGCAACCTGTTTCTTTTTCAGCCTGTGCTTTAAACTTCATGAACACATGAGCCACTTCTGATTTTTGTTTTAGGAAATAAATCCAGCAATATCTTGAATAGTCATCAATGAACAAGATAAAATACCTGTTCCCACTGAGTGACTCAGTCTTCATAGGCCCACACACATCAGTGTGTACGAGTTGGAGCTTGTCTGATGCTTTCCAAGCTTGATCCTGAGGAAATGGATGCCTGGCCTGCTTTCCTAGTTGGCATACTTCACAAACTCCTTCATGGATCACAGAATTGGTGAAGTTTTCAACCAACTCTTCATTGACCATCTTGGACATGGATTTAAAGTTGACATGCCCAAGTCTTTGATGCCAAAGCTTGGACTCATCTGTTGAGGCTACATAGGCTGAGCTTAAGCTTGGATCCATGTGGATCACTAATTCTGCATTCCTTGCCCTCGAACACAATAGTATAGCCCTTGTCTAGCAACTGTGCTATGCTTAGAAGATTTCTATCAATCTGAGGCACCAACAGGACATTTGAGAGTAGTTTGTTGCCTGTAGGTGTGTGTATCAGTACATCACCCTTACCTTCTACCTCAATGACATGACCATTTCCCACTTTAACTTTGGCTTTGAAGCTTCTATCGATGGACTTGAAAATGCTAGCATCTGATGTCATATGGTTGGTGCAGCCACTATCCAGGAGCCACCCTTTGTTAATTTCTTCCTTTGCAGCCAAGCATGAGACTGCAAAAACCTGCTCTTCATGCTCACTGTCCTCCTCAGCTACTTGAGCCTCAGCTTTTGGCAGTTCATATTGTGTTTGAGTTGGTTTGCCTTTGTTTTTTGCAAACCTTCTCAACATGGCCCTTCTTTTTGCAATACTGGCATGTTGCATCTGGCCTGAACCAGCATTTGACCTCAGGATGACCTGGTCTTTTGCAAAACTTGCAAAGTTTTTCACCACCCCTAGCAACATCAGGCTTAGGCCTGTTCTTCCAGATCTTTTTTCCTTTGTAGTCAGTATTGCTCGAAGATGGTTTTGATTTTGCTTGGAAGGCACCTTCTTGGTATATTTCTTGTCTACTAGCCCTCCTTTATTCCTGAGCATACAAGGCATTAACTAGCTCAGTCAAGGAGATGGTAGCCAGGTCTCTCGAATCCTCAAGGGATGAGATTTTTGCTTCATATCTCTCAGGCAATGTTGAGAGCACCTTCTCCACGATTCTTGCCTCAGTAAACTCCTCTCCTAGCAACCTTATGCTGTTAACTACAGCCATAATCCTGTCTGAATTCTGCTTCACTGTTTCTTCTTCCTTCATTTTGAGATTCTCAAAGTCCCTTCTCAAGTTTAGAAGTTGTTGTTTCCTGGTTCTTTCAGTGCCTTGGAACTCCTCCTTGAGTTTGTCCCAGGCCTGCTTTGGTGTTTCACAGGCCATGATCCTGATGAAGATGACATCTGATACACAGTTCTGGATGCATGACATGGCCTTGTGCCTCTTGGTTCTTTCTTCAGCATGTTGTTTCATCTGAGCCACCGTTGGATTGGCTCGAAGGGGTTCTGGCTCAACGTCTGAGGTCACAACTTGCCACAAATCGAAGGCCTGCAGGTAAGTCCTCATCTTAACCTGCCATATATGGAACCCTTCTCCTTTGAAAACTGGTGGTGCAACTGGTGAAAAATTGGCAGCCATTTATTTTCAAGGTTGAAATATAACAGGTCCACTGAGAATACGGCTCTGATACCAATTGTTGGAATTTTGGACAACAAACAGCAATTGAAGCTGAAGCTTAAGCAGCAAGGCTCAGCAGAAGAAAGAAAAGAACAGAAAATTTGCTAAGAAAATAAGAGAAGCAAGAAAGGGAGCATTAACTTGAATGAAAAAAACTCACATTTTTATTACAAAACATCATCGTTTTATAGCTAATAAAAAGAAGTACCTAATTTCCACCTAACACACCACTAAATTACATAGAAAAATTAATCAAGTTGGTCATCACCTAATTTCCGCCTAACACACCACTTAAATTAAATTACAACAAAACAAAGACTTGGATCACATAAAATAATGGTTTCAGCATAGTAAGTTTGCACGGGCTGCTTCTAGATGCTGTATGGGAGGCCACACTTCAACAAATAGATGGGTTTTTTGAGCAACTGGAAAGAGCGGAGGTAGTATCTTCATTAGGTCAAGATCCACATGAAGACTGTTGACCAAGACGTGAGTGCTAAAGCAGCAGCCAAGTATGTCCACAGGAAGAGGACCGAGCACTCGTCTTGACCCACATCAAACAGCTGGGCCATGGTACCTGAGCGCAATTATTATGCATTTTTAAGAGCCCGTATAGTATTAAGTAATGTAGTAATGAACTGAAGCGGTTTGGTTACTTACCAATATTCATGGCAGGTGGCAGAGTAAACTGAACCATGAGCACGTAGCGGAACAAAGGGTCGGGCGGTAGGAACCCAAGGTCCCCAGCTGCTTTAACAACAAAAATACCAACAACCGGAAGTATAATGTACCGAACACACACCACTCCCACGATAACCATCGGCTTAATTGTTGACGAACGCAAGCCTTGAGTCAAGTTGGCTCCTAGTATGAGGGTGATACAGGGGATCGTTGCATCCCTGCATGCATGCAGGTGCTTTTACTAATTAGTTACCAACGGACCAAATGTTTATATTTTATGAGCAAATTATTAAGTGAGAAGTAGCGTACCCTAACAGTTTAATCGAGTCTTGGACTACCCGTAGTGGAGCCCCCGGACCAATTACAAGGTTTCTCAGCCAGTCGGTCGCTCCAAAGGTGAAACCGAAAATCTGATTAATCAAGTAACGAACTTTGTTAACATATAGAAATTGGAAGAGAAAATAACTGATGAAACGTTATATACATCTAAAAAACTTACTGCACCAAGTGTCGGCGGTGCCATGAGCTCTTCCAAAATCTGATGAAGAAATCCCACTACTTGGCGCCACAACGGTGCATTCCCTTTTGCCTTTGGGCTAGTGTCTTGGGGTGCCTTCTGCGGTTGGAGTTATTTCAAAGGCCAAGAAGGTCAGTAATCTAGTGGTGCTTTACTATATCCTATCCCATGTGTCTCTAGCTTATACCAGAACCAGAGCAGAAATTGTTCTGTTGGGTTCCGAGGATCTTCAACACACTTTTGTAGTTAGTAATACTTACCACCACTATGGCCACTTGCTCTTCACTTTCTCCTTTCAGAAGCTGACTTTGGGGTGTAGCATCCAAGTTCTCGTTGGGTTGTTTTGAACTGAAATCCTCAGCTGCTTCATCATCTCTCAATTTCAAAGATGAAGCTCTTATCATGTGGAAAGTGATAGTCCAAAGGTAGAAACTACCAAGCTGCATCCAAAGCATATATATGAATATGATTGATCACAACGATTAAACAACTAATTCCTGCAGCCGAACGCTTACTGTACATAAAAAAATATGATATCACATTACCGCCATGGAGAAAGATGCATATGAAAGTCCAATTCTGGTGCAAACATTAGTATCCCCAAATGGGCTTCCATCCTCATTACAGATAGCAGGGACAACTATAAGGAGAAGATTTCCCAAGTTCCCTAATTCAAACAAGAATTTATTTTTTAAGTATAGAGTAGCTTGAAGGGGGCTTTAACAAAACTAAAGGTGTGTGCGTCAAACTTACCAGATGAACATGTAGCAATGATAAGACCCTCCAGATAGGGTTTTGGTTTCAGTATCTTAACCACGATCCACCCAAGAATTATTCCCACTAGAAAGGTGAGCCCGATGTTTACAGGCATAAACCACCTGTGAATTTTAATGATCAGATTCAAACGAAGCCACATTTGATACAAAAGTTTTCATGAGTATATGTGTTTTTTCTCTGCTTAATCGGCACTTTTGCTTGTTTTAGTGGAGGGTTCAAAAATTAGCTTTTGCATCAATAGAGAGAGAGAGAGAGAGAGAACTTTATATGATGCATCTTTCATATCAATACTTAACGAGTACTTTGCTGGTTAAAACTTTTTCAGTTTTTTTTGTTTAAATTTCAACTTTGTATGATAATTAAAGTGAGAACGCATACACACACACACACACACACACACATATATATATATATATACAGAGAGAGAGAGAGAAGTATAGTATCTCACCATGAAATGATGTCTTGGAGCGTGACAGTCTTGGCAAGATTTGCAAATATGAGCGAGGGGGTAAACACGACGAACACGATCTGCGTTAGTTACAGAACATAAATCGATGTTTTCATAGTGGACTGAAATTAAGACGGATAAATAAGAATGACTACCTACCAACGGGTTAAAAAACAACATGATAAATGCAACGAATCTTAGAGATTAATATTAAACATGCATATATGTAAATATTAGATTTTTAGTAACATTAACATATAAGAGTACAGAAAATAAAAACTGTTAATGAGTACCCTATTCAAGGATCTCCGGATGTCTACTGGGAGAAGTTTGCAGTAATCAGTTGCCATGAAAGCGCCCAGCAAACTTATTATAAGCACTTGTAAAATTGGCATGGAAGCCACCTCAAACAATGTCCAGAAACCCATGTTTTAGAGCTAGCTAGCTAGCTAGCTATACCTTTTCTTGTTTTTTGGATACACAGAAATATAAAATTGGCGTCTCAAGTATGTTGATGATCACTGTGTAGGAATGTGTATCCAAGGCTAAAGAGAAGAGAAGAAAGGGAAGAGGAAATTAATCAAGATCCTGGGAAGTGGGAGCGAGTGCCAAGATCTAAAAAGTACATGTGATTAAAAAGAGGAGATTGAAAAGAGATATGTGAAAGAATATAAATATGAGGAGGAAAGAAAGGCGAAGGTAGGCCTAGCTTAGAATATACATGCATGTAAAATATGTAACGAGTGGGCCACCCTGTCTCTTGCTTTCTTTCTATTTACACCGTCGAAAAGTGATGATTGGATTACGTGAGAAAAGGGAAGTGAGACGGTTTTGGTCATGGCTTGCGGGATGCCCTAGCCTTGCCTATGATTAATGTAAAAAGTCCAAATCTTGAGAATGACCAGGTCAGAGGCAAAGACACCAAAGAAACCTAACGTTGCCCTCCCATATCAATGCATGTGCATGTTATTTACCGGGTTTCGTTTTCCTCCAAACTAGTTTAATTTCTCTCAAACCCTACCTCTACCTAGCAGCATTAGGAGCTGTATATTATTATTTCTTCAACCCATTTTAAAGTTTATATATCTTTCAAAATAAAATTACCCTAAAAATTTATATTAATTTAAACTTACCCTTAACTCAAAATTTTTTATTTATTTCACGCATCTCAAAAAAATTAAAATTAACGAAAATCATGTTCACCCTCTCAAATTGCATTCCAATCCTCCCACAAAAATAATAAGGGCAAGAGGTTTTGGTGTACATGTGCAGGGTTCCAAGCCATTAAGACATGAAAGTAGCAGCCATTATCCAAATAAAAAAAAAACCAAGCGAAATGGTAAGCCAAAGAACAACTCAAAACAAACATGAATCATGTAAGTAGATTAGTGTTACTTTGATTACAAAACTCAAGATGGCGGCTGCGGCCAATGGTCAACGGGGACAAGCTGCTGACTCGCATTTCTTTATTATTTCTTATAGCTTTTAGTTAATTAATTAAGGTGAGGTGAATATATAATAGGTGGAAGCATCATATCAGATGAGCTAACCTGGGTTATGATTTATTTTAAAGATTAAGGTTGGAACATTTTGCAGGTCTCCGCGTCTAATTCATCCATCTATTACGTACTATAAGCAGGAATACAACTTTTACTTGCAATTTGCAATTATAATGATAGGTGCTGACGGAATCCCTTACATCACAATTTGAAATTTTCTTCTACATTTCAACGCCAACTACAACTAGATGCAAAAACAAACACAAACACTATGAGATATATTTGTTACGGCAGCTAGCTACGAGACAACTAATGAAATTAATCTACTTAGTTAACGGTATTTATCTAAATATGTAACTTCTTTTGAAGCAATAATACTTTTTTATCTAATTTTATTTGTAATAAAATTTTTGAAAATTCTTATGTCATAAAGATTTCAAATGATTAATGGAATCCTTTAATTTGGATTAGTAAAACATTTCATTTATTGATTTCAACATTGTACAAAGGAATCACCTAGCATAATTTTTCTCAAGAAATATTTTAGACAAATTTGGGGAATTCATGAGATTTTTTTCAGGATGAAAATACTGATGTGGCATAAAACTATTGGAAAGGGATACAGATGACATGGCGTCACTGTTTCATACAATCATTTCTCAAGGAATGGGGTCCCATGGTCAGCCCTCTTTCGATTGCTAGTATGACTAATATGGAAATTAAAATATAAATTTCTTTTGTCTTTCAAGAGTCTTTCTTGGAATTTTTTAGAAATTATTAAGATTTCATTATGCTGGACAACACAAATATAATTTAGCATAAAGTTGGGTCAAACCAGCAAGAGCACCTTAGACTATGATTGTAGTTTAGGAAATTGTAAGAATAATAGGATTAATGCATGGTAGGTTTAGGAAATTAGATTAATTAGGTTTCTTTGTGCACAAAAAAAAAACATTGAAATAACAATATTGTGGTCGTTGGATGTTTTATTATTTATCAAAATTGAATTTATGGAAAAGTTGGTTTTTAGAATATACTTTTTAAGAGTATTTCAATATTTATAGATGTCAAATTTTGTTAATTATATTAAATTTTCATCATCTATTAGAATCTGTATAACTATTATGCAATTATTAACTGACAGACCTCAACATGAGTGTCAAGTTACTTGTAAAATAAATTAATGTATTTATCCGTAATTAAGTTTTTTGACTCAAGACTCTTTGATGTCAAAATTTTAGGAAATATTGGTGTAATTACTTTAAATAAAATACAAAATTCATTAATTTTAACTTATTTACCCTAAAAAAAAAAAAAGACGCGTTATACTTACATCTGATTCATTCATTGCTTACATATTGGCTGGCACTGGCAGCATCAGGCCTTCTCCAACTAGGCAAATAGAAAGCGGCGGTCAAAAGAATTGGCAAGCTGTAGCTAATGGAGTATAAAACTAAACATTAACCAAACATTTTCCATGAAGGCTCCTTTTTTTAGTCAACTTTGTATCTAAGCTACATGTCAGTAACTTCCAAAATTCTCAACAGTCGGGATTAAGGAATGAACCATGATCAATCTAAAAGTTCTTATGATCGAGTAATACCCATATTAGTATCTCATATCTCCTCTTCATCATCACTGTCACCTCCAAACATGGCAGCCATTTTAATAGCCAGCTTGGCAGCCATCTCCCTCCTTTGAAAATCAGGCATTAACCTCAAGTTGCTGCGAATATTTCCAATCTCAGACATCAACTGTTCCAAATCCTCAAAATCATAATGTGGGCCATCATCTACTTCTGAAGCTGAAGCTAGACCAGCTTCTTCAGCATTGGGTTCCATTCTGTCAATTTTCTCCCCTAAACCAGAATATGTCAGAAAAGTATGCAACTCTTCCTTTTTGCATCCGGCTATGTTCCCTGGAGCACACTCTGTAACAGAATTTCCCGCATCAACTGATTTCGCTATATCCAGGAATGTGTTAGCTGGACTTGCAGAAACCCATTCTTCAACCATGTCATTCCCTGGTTCAGCTGAACCCGCAGATAGCACTTCATATTCAAACTGATAATCAGGTTCTTCTTCCGATGAATCTGGACAGGGACAATAATGACATTTAGCAATTAATTAATCAGGAAGAACTTTTATTAGAAAAACCAAGGTATCACATATAACCTTCTTTCTCAGGTAGTGAAGGTTCAGTTATCATATCACCAGATTTCAGAACCATTCCAGGCCACATATGAGCAGAAATAGCACCATAAAATCGTTCAACTCCTTGTAAATCACCATCAACCGACAAACCTGCCAGGACCAGTTTCTTTTTCACATTAGCAATAATAAGCATACCAATATCCAACCTGTACATAACCTTTATTTAACGTTCATTATTGTGAGTTTTGATTGTCACAGCTTTGTTACCCTTTCCATTAGGAAAGTAAAAATTTGCTAGATCATGGTGGAGATATCAAGTAAAACTTCACAATTATACATGTGCACATCTTTTTTTTTATTTTTTTTAGGCAAAATACATTTTTCTGAGCAGGATGTCATGATTAATACAATTTACCATGATCGTATATTGGAAATTTCACATCAAAGCATGTTATTCCATATCAGTAATTCAGTGTATAGACAGTGTAGCAACAAAGTGAAGTGGATATGATGATGCAGAAGCTAAACATGGGCTTACATTTGTCAAATTCAGCATTAGAAGCACAGGCTTCAATGAACTCAATGTTGTGGTCAATGCACCATTCCAAGCATTTCTTGCGAATGTTGGAGGATGGGTCTTCATTTCCCAATAGACTGCTTCCTTCAGCTTCAGAAATTCCATATTGAGTGAAGTCAGATGAAGGATGAGTAGAGGAATCATCAAGTTTGTGTAGGCGTTTTGTGTATTCAGCATGGACAGGATGACCTGGAATTCGATCAACTTTGTTTCCAATGCAGAGTAAAATCTCAAAGTTTTGGATATCAGTGTAAGATACCCAATCCCGAAGAGCAGAAAGAGTTGACAACTGCAAGAGAGAGAAAGAAAAAAAGTCAAAAAAGGAAGGTGAGGGTATAGAACAATATATATGTGTGTGTGTTTATATAGAAATAGTACTTGAGTTATAAATATGTTGCAAAAGTTATTGCAACAGAAATAGAAAGAACTGAACAAGAACTGGGAAAAGTAAGATGATTACATTAGACATATCAAAAACCATGACCAAGGCAGTTGAATGGTTAAATATAGGGAGGGTTCGAGCTGAAAATCCATCTTGAAGATGAGCCATACACAGAGAAACATCAGCAGTGTAGTATTTGGTATTGATAGTCCAGCTGTTGATGGTAGAGTTATCAGTCATCAGAGTTTGGTAAAAAAAAGCCCGTACATTGTATAATTAACTAAAACAAACAACCATGTTAAAAGTGAATATAAAGAATGCGTTCAGACCGACGGACAACCACTTGGGAGCTATCTTCTTCTTCTTCTTCGAACTCCACAGTGGCAAGCCCTGCATTTTTTTTAAATAAAACTGATCAAATATCCAGAACTTTTGATAAAGGCATAGCAACCATGACTCATGTTTTTCCAACAAAATAACAGTCAGTAGTATTTGGTAGATTTTTTTTAGTTAAAAAACAATAATGATAACAGTAAAGAACAATTGAATTGGAAGAGGAAATGAGAGTTACGGGAGATCAGGGTGCGCTTGCCAACGTTGGGACATCCAATGATGAAAATGGACGGTCGCTTCCTAGTCTCATCCTGGGCTTCCAATTTTGTAGATCCTTCCTTGTTTTCTTCCATCTGTTGTGCACATAAGAGTTATACATAACAAACCCTAATTTGAAATTTTCATTCTCCCCATTTCAAATCTTGAATCCAAATTAACTGCCTTTGTCTTGGCCTTTCCATTACTATCAGTGAACTATTTATATTTATAAAAAGCCAAAATAAAGATTCCCAATAAAAGGACTTAATAAAAATCGAGTGATAAAGGTTTAGATGGTAAAGAAGGGCAAACTGGATTGATACTTTCATAAGAGCAGAACAAAAAGCTAGCTTCAGTTCAATTCAATGACGAAACAACTAGGAATTGGAACAAACAAGTAAAAGAAATACAGAGAAATGACCCTAAAGAGAAGGGTGTGCTTGTTCCAGAACCAGAATTAGCATACACAAGCAGACAACAAATCATAAGACAGCTTTAACTCTTGGCCATTATGCCTGATCACATCCAAGCGTTTCTTCTATCAGTACAGGTGATACAGAAACAACTTAAGGGCTGAAAAATCAAACTAACTAGAGTGTAGTAAACAAGGTTTGGGTGTTTATGAGATGATGCTCTCTTTCTTGAAAGAGAAAAACATATGAACCATAAATGAAAAACAAGAAAGAACCTAATAAGAGTTCAAGTAATTGAAAACAGCTATTCGCTGACCTTAAATATATATAAACTGTAGAGTAAATGAAATCAACCTCATTTAACACTCAAGATTAAAGTTATCTTTACTTGTTAAACTTACCAGTAAACAGAGAGTACACTTCCCCTAACATACCTAAAACCTGATAGTCCAGAAAATTAGTAACATAAACTTTTTCACATAGTCCTAATCAAACCTCCACATCAACCATTAATCCACTGATTGGCACAAATTTGAATTAAACCCAAAACATCACAAGAAGATTGTTCAAAGAATCAAATTTATGTAAGCTAATACTATGAAAAACCAAGTCATTAACCTATGGCTTAAAAAGAAAAAGTGGCCTCAATGTTAGTTCCTTCTCCTTGGCAGCAGCCCTCCCTGCTTGTGCAAATGTAGACAGCCTATGGATTAAGTAGATTTATTTATCATGCAGTTCTGACTGCTAAGCTGATTCAATAGAATTCAATGTTACTTAAATCACTCACTGCAAAAAGGAAGTAGCATCTTCCAAAAGCTGCTTAAAATATGAATTACACAAAGTCCGAGAAAACCAGTTGCTTGTTAACGGAAAATGACAAACCATTTTTTTGCAGTTAAGGTGCCATCTTGGAAGACATGGGATTCTCCAAACAACTTTGAACTCACATAAAGAAAACAAGAACACTTAGAGATGTATGGAACACACCCTTTTAACCATAAAGCTAGTTTATTAGTCCAAGTAATGTTTGTGTTAACAGTAATTTAATAATTTCTATAAGAATGCTCACTGCTGAACTTTTCAATATTATAATAACAAGTTTCAAGCAATTCCCGAGTTACAAAACTAAAGCGAGTAAGCAAACAAACCCATCACTGAAAAGACAATTCTCTTAAAGATTGAAAGCATATACATAGTTCTTTACATCTAAAATCAAACAAGGCATTGATTAGAAAGAAAAAGGAAAAAAAAAAAAATATATATATATATATATATATATATAAACCAGTTAACAAAAAAGGAAAACCCGAAAACCCTTTTATAAAGATAAAGATATATAACAGATTCAAGAAAACAAGCCTATCAATCAAATACTATGACTATAAGAATCAAAAGGAGACCAATTAGATGAGATCAGAATACCTTGGGTCGAGGAATGATTTGAGCTTCAAGATAAATGATATGTGAGCTTTGAAAGAATGCAGAGAGCGAGCGAGAGAAGCCCAGAGCGAAAGACAGTACTAATTTATTTTAATTAAAGAAAAATACTTCCATAATTTCTCCCGATTCACTTGTGAAACTAATTCAGTCAGAAATTTAAATAATCATATAAATACGAATTCAAGAAAACCAACTGTTACCAACAAAGCCAGTAAAAACACTTGACAATCATCATCATATCCAAAGGCAAATAAATTGAGCAAACATGAGGTATAATAAAAGTAATTCAAAATTAATATCCACCACTTTATATTCTCTTCAACTTTTTAATCTTATTTTATTATTTTGATGAATATTATGTAAACAATTTAATTAAATATATAAAACAGTCCCTCAAATTTTAATTAAATCAACTTTCGAAAGATAACAAAATAATCTCCACCAACCATTTTCCCCCTTACAAACGTAACAAAACTACCATTTTTTATCCCCTATCACTGTTTTCCCTCCTCGCCACCATCCCTCCCCTACTCTGGTTCTCTCTCGCTCTCCCCTCCCCCTCTTCCCCACCATCCCCCCTCCTACAATAGGGGAGGTGCCAAATTTTTGGATGGGAGCCATTAAAATTATTGATGGAAATTAAGTATACCGCATTTCATGTATGAAAATGGGTTTATTTAAATATTAGATAACAAATATACACGTTAATCTTGCGAATTTAAGTTTAATTAAGTTGCATTTAGACTAAATACATATATAGTTCAAATACAAAGCTACCAAGAAAACTCTTTTAATCCATCTACAAATATAGAAAGGTAACAGTTAGTGAACAGATGTTGCTAATCAAATTCAATGCCAAGCTCTTGTACAACAAATTAAAATATTGTATTTAAGAAGATGCTAGTTTAATCCAATTCACAAAGCATGGACTCTACATTGAGTGACGACCATCTGTCCTGTCTTTTCTTGTTTGCTCCTCTTGAATATCTTCATAATCCTCCTCATCTCCCCTCCTACCAGCTTGCTCCTTCCAATATGCAACCAACTTTTTCAATCGAACCACCTCTTTTGAGCTAATGTTTTTGCTTGCATCATTCACAATGGATCGAACTCTTGATGCATATCTAAAGTAACAAGGAAAACAAAAATAAATAAAGATGACATTACAGACTTGGAAAAAGCACACTATCCTTAACAGCAATATAGCCAATTTAATTATCCCAAGTACATATGCATATATAATATCAGATTCGACAAAGAAAATCAATTTGAATCAAGTTCACCACTGGTATAATTAGAACAACTTACCAATATTATTTCAACCTACCTGTAGTAAAACATAAACTAAACTTTGACCCTCCAATAGAAAAACGGACATGTATGTAGACCAGAAATTTGTGCGCAAAGCTCATACTGAACATCCAGTAAGAAAATCTTACATTTCCAAAAGATACTCAATAGTATAATCATCTCAAACAGTAACGACTCTTAACAAACCTATCCAAACAATTGAATATTCTCTAATTTTGAACCACGCAGTTGTATGTTAACTATTTCAGTATAAATATCATAGAAATACTTGGAAACTCAAGTACTTTTATGTAGAGTTGTAAAGAAATCATACGTTAGAGAGTTGTAGGTCTCATCCAAATTTGATTCAGCTGGAGAGACATTAACAAACATGAGTGTTTTTGCATTACCACCGAGTGAATCGCTCATTAACATTGTTAGCTTGTGATTCCTGTAAGGAATATGTTGGCTGCCAGAAGATAAAGCACTAATGACATCCCCAAGAGCAGAAAGTGACTTGTTGATACTCTGTGCTTCTTTAAGTTGATCACCAACAGAACCAGACTTTTTCACTCTCTCAGAACCAGCAAGGTCCACAAAACTTAGCTGCACATCAGATCATTAGATTGTACTGTATTTACAATCATGCAAGTGCAAATGTTTTTTTTTGTTTTTTTTTTTTTGGGGGGGGGGGGGGTGGGGAAGGGGGTGTTCCTTTTTCTTTATTTGAAAAATGAAAAAGAGTTGTTACTAGTGTCAATACCTAAAAACTTAAACTAGGCAAGGTACATATTACTTCGTATAATTCAAATAGGTGTCAACTCATTATATACTAAAAAAGTTGTTATACCTTTCCCCTGGCAACAGTCTGCGTTTGAAGATTGGTACTCTCAATAACAACTGAAAGTATTAGATGAGATCTTGAACTTTCCTCATTCATCTGTGTCCCAGAAATGTGCCTTCGTTCTGATCCTCTCTGAATAATGCTTTTTAACTCCTCAAAAGTAGAGATAGGAATAACCGTTGCATTTTCTACAGCAACCATGCCCTGAAAATTATAAAACAGACATCATATTAAGCACACGTTTACACTAAGCTAGAGACCCAATAATCGGAGAATATAATATAGCAAAAAAATTGCATAAGATAAATAAATTCTTCAATAAGCATTATCATTAAAATTAAAACCCACAACCTATCCACTTTAAGCAATGATACCTTCGAGTCTTTCTTTATATCAAGCTTCAGACGCTTAGCATTCTTTGGTAATAACAAGTCTACAAGTGTATCCTGGTATAACTCCACCATATATGCCTGTCATGTCATGATGAATGTTAATAGTTAGGCGATAGGATACAAAATTTGATTTTCAAAATTTATTAGCAGGATCATTGTCAATTTAGGGCAAACAAAAGATCTTGTCGCCTTGAAAGAATTGTGAGATCAACCTTACAGTTTTAAACTATATGGATTGAATATAATATCAGATTCAGATAAGTCATCCAACCTCATAAGAGCAAGCACAAAGGCTTGCGTATTACATGTTTCGTAACCAAATTATTTGGGAAAAGGAAAACTGTTATGCAATATGCATATAAATATACAATCAAAATAATTACCTTCAATGAAAATGAGAACTTGTTGCTATCACGCCTTACAATTTTGAAAAGTTCTGCAATAGCTCGAGTTGTCAATCCAGGATTGTTATCTGATCCATATATTGTAAATGTCTTTCCAGAACCAGTTTGACCATAAGCAAATATGCAGACATTGTACCCATCTACAGCTGATTGGACCAAGTACTGCATCAAACCATGAAAGGAAAGGCTGAAGGAGATATAGTAACTTAAAAGAACTACAAAATTTAAATGTCATATGACTAGTTAGTTTAAAATAAACTAATCATAGCTTACCCTTGTATCCTCAAAGATATCTTCTTGGGTGGCACTGTCATCAAAGACGCGATCATACATGTGTTGTTTTGCTTTATCATCCTTCCATGGATGTTCGACAGTGAATTCATCCAAGCCCATTAGCACTTTTCTTTCCTTTTCAAGCATCTCTTTCTCATTTAAAGGCCTTAACCGGCAAAACACTCTAACCTTGCCTTTCATGTCTGTAGTTTAAACAATGGTTAATCATGTATTTATCATTTAAAATAAAATAGACTGGAGCTATGTGCTATATATTGTGACATACAATGTCCTAAAACAGCTTCAACTTGATAATTTCAAAATTAACTGAAGAATTTATCAGTTCATTCCAACCTTCTATAGTATTAAAATATCGCTTTCTTAAAATTTGTTCTTCCTTATAAAGCACTTCTAATTCAGCAAGTTGAGCCCCTTGCATCTTCAAGATGGCAGCAGTTTGCTCATTCTTTCTATCAATATCCTGAAAGTAAAACAAAACTTAACAGGTAGAAATGCATTCAATCAATGAAATTCTGTGCCATGAGGATATAAATGTTACATTTCCTTCTAGGATTTTGGCAAATTTATATCCAACTCCCACACACAGGAAATATTTTAAGACTAAAAAGGACATGTACCTCTCTCATTTCCCTCAGTTCCTCTAATTCTTTTAAGTTATTCTGCAGGGCAGAAAAATCTGCATTTCTAACTGCAAGGGTTGACTCTGAAACAGCCAACTCATTGGTAACCCTTTCCAACTTCATTCCAAGTTCAGACATCTGAAACTTTAAGGCTCTGCATTCTTGCTCATAGCTCTTCTTCAGAATTTTCACCTACATTTTGAGCACCACTCAATAGTCAATTCACCAATCCCATTACTATGTAAAATAAACCGCTTATTCCTACTCATACAATACTACCTCTTCATCTTTCTTCCTTTCTAGTTCAGTAATTCTCTGTTCCAAAATGACCTTCTCATTTGTTAGTCTTTTTGTCTTTTCCACAGCCATATGCAACTCCTCATTACGAAGTTTCAATTCGTCTTGGAGCTTGTGCAGCGGCTGTAAAATAAAGCATAGTGCAAAAGGGTTCATCAATTACAAACCAAGTAAACAAATATATAATTATCATATGTAAAATCAAAAAGATAAGAAAGAGAGTTATTTACTGGCACCATACTTCTCTGTACAAGTCCTACCTCATTTACTGTTACAGCCATGTTCCCTTTGGCATTGTTCTCTAAAGCTAGATTACTTAACTTAGCCAACCTAACTTCCACCATCTTCTTCTCTAATAGAGCAGCCTACAATATTCAAATGTAAAAGCATGTAAGGTACAAGAAAAAAAGATAACAATAATTAAACACCAGTTTTAAAAGATTAAATATAAGACTAGCCTGAAGAGCAGTATCCTTTTCTTCACATAATGATCTAATTCTATCACGGTCCAACATAACCTCCATTAAGTCTTCCTTCTCTTTCCTCAAGGCATTTTTAAGACACTCCAATTCTTCTTGTGTTTTCAACTCCTCCTTTTGCTTCTCATGCAATTCTCCCAACAACTAAATTCAAGTACGTAACTCATTAATTCCAATGAAGTTTACAAGGATAAGAAAGATGTAATAAGCACTACAGAATGTGATGAGGGAAATATGGAATCAATATCAATTAATAATTCTCTTTTCAAGCTTACTTGATTAGTGTTCTTTTGAGATTCTTCAACAGCTTTTGATAAATCCTGAACACGCTTCTCATACACTTCTAGACTAGGAGGCTTAAAATTGTTAGAAACATCTCCATTTACAGAGCCATTAGCAACAGATCGAGCTTTTGAGTAACGGCGTAACATGACATCATTTATGTGTGTTTGAAGAGCAACACAGACTTCTTCCCCCTGCACAAAATAAAAAGATTCACTTTTCACCAAAAAATATAAAACTAAAAATAAAAGATGAACGTGTCTTAGAACCTCCTATTGCACATTTCTTTTCAAAAATACAAAATGAGTGATACTCATCTCTAAACTCATAACCACCCTAAGTTTGAACCTAAGATCTACAAGTTCAACACTTCAAGATTTAACCATTATAGTGCCTACTTAAAGACTTGGACCACATATTATTAATCTAGTTGATGGAATATTAATTGAATTTGTCTAAAAACAGAAAAGAAATACACAGGAGGAAGATGACAGAGTTGTCTAAACCTGTTTAGTTTCAAATTGAAATATGTGAAGAACACCAGCAACTCGCATCTTGAAAAATACAGCAGTATTGCTGCTGCCAAACTGCATTATGTCTCTTAATTCAGCTGAATGTAAATACTCCTTGGGAACAGGACGGAAAAAGTGAACCTACATGAATGAGGGCATCGATTAATGTTTTGCGATAGAAAATTGAATTGTAATAACAGAAACAACTGAACTTTTTGAATTTCTGAAAACAATTTTTTTTTTTTTAATGTCAAAACTTACCCCACGCTTGTTGATACCCAAAACTATCCGTCCAGGCAAAAGTCCAATTGGATCATCAATTTTGCGAACACTGAAGAAAATTGAACTCCCATAAGGAAGTGTCCTCAATATTCGAAGAAATTGTTGTCTTGCATCATCTTTTGTAAGATGTTCCTTGATGATTTGACAGAATAATTTATAATCAGACCAAATTTTTTCCACAGCAACATGGATTTGAAAACTAAATAAAATCATGAATAAGAATTTAAAATTTGAGATTCTGACCATGGAACGGTAACGAGAAAGAATATCCAATTCCCATTCTCGTCTTGCTCGAGTAAGTGCAATTTGTCTAGGAAGGAATCTTTCTAGGAGAGTATTCCAGTCACTAAGATGATATTTACATTAATCAGCAAAATTTTCTATAGCTCAAATCCTCTCAAAAAAAAAGAAGAGTTATGAATCGTTACATGTATTGGAAGGTCAAAATGTTAAACACAAAGAAGCCCACATAAGAAAACTTACGTGCACGATTCAGGGCTACAAACAAACCCAATCTCAGCCAAGATCTGTAATGCAGACAACTGCACGGCATCATCTCTTCCAACAGGATAATTGCCCAAAATGTAATCATGTTGTAACTGCATAAAGCATAAAAGTTAAATATACACCAATTTTGTTAAAGCCGTCGAGGACAATTCAAACCAGATTACATACTTGAAAATAGGAAAGTTGTACAAACATTGGATCCGTTACAGCTTCATCGGACTCCCGAAAGAGCTTCTTTTTAAATATGAGTTTACATTGTAATATTTCCCCTTTACTTCGATCCTTGGCTGCCTTGATTTCCGCCAGCAGGTCACCAATATACTTATTATCATCTAACCCAATGTATTCCTCTATGCGGCAGTAGGTAAGCATTAGATGATAATGTCAACTAATCTTTATGTAGAAAAATTATCAAGAAGTAGAATAGATACCATTCCCAAGATCAGCAGACTTGGAACCATTAACAACTTTACGACATTCAAACAGGCTGAAGCTAGAATAAGCTGATAGCTTAATTATATTTGCTAGCTCCTGAAAAGAAAAAAAGAAACCATTCCCATTAACCACATCAGCTCAAGAAACCTGCTTAAGAAAATTACCAGCAATCCAAGGAATAAAACACAATTTAAGTTTCACGGATTCAATGCAGCCAGCAAGAGATTACCATATCATTCATCAACTTAAATCTAAATTCTAAGTAGGGCAATGCACAGGTAGCAAGATTTAGTAAGTGAACCTCCCATCCAACCATAAAATTCATACAACTAAACCTTAACCAAACAGATTCAGTTTATTCCATCAGCTAGTAGAAACACAACGCTCATTCCAACCACTGTACAACGAAAACAGCAATGTACTTGTCTTTAATTTGTAAAAAAAAATAAAATGAATTCCATTTCCACTAAAAATAGAAAGAAAATGAGTTCTTTTTCATCTTTATCACTCTTTAGCTCAATAAATATTCTACAATAAAGCATATCTATTTGTCCTGAATTTAAGTAATGTATTCAGAGGATGACAGCATAGTCTTGGCCTTTATACACAATAGAAGTTGAGTGAAAATGTGATAATTTATTTTCCTATAACAAAATTACACCTATACTGATGATAGGGACTTTAGTACCTCTACGCACAACAAAGGGTTGACCGAAAAATGTTATAATTGATTTTCCTATAACAAAATTACACCTCTACAGATAATATGGACATTAGTACCTCAACAGCATCAGACACAGTTGTAGTCATGTCATATGTTATTTCTTCAAAAGTTTCATCCAAGAAAAACACAATAGTTGTCAGCTTTCGATTAGTTAAAATAGCTTCAATTTCTTCACGTCCTGGTATTGTATTGCGGGGGCCAGCTTTGACAGACCGCTTCAAAGCATTTAACGTATTTAATGCAAGTGTTTGGACCTCAGAATCATTGGCACTGTGGGCGACATTGTGAATATACTCAGATAAATATCCACCAATGTCTTTGCTAGGAGGCATGGAAGATGCACATAAATACATCAGTTCCCATGCTTTGATCAAGTTTTGCCTGTAACAACCAAACCGATGATGATAGCTGGCATCAAGCAAGCCAAAAGGAAGGCACATACAGAGAAAGGAATATCTTAGAAAGGATAAGGATACCTATCAGGATTGTTCCTTGTTTGTTTGGAAATCTGAACAAATAATTCATCTCGAAGCTCTGCACGCTTCAAAGTTTGCTTATATAGTTTCAAAACAAGCTCAACCCGTTCATCGAAGCCTACTGAAGTTACTCGTTCAGATGAATCAACTCCCATGTACTTCAAAATCATATGGAACATTTTCGTTGCTCGGCTTACCAGGTCACTATTAATTTTAAGTAGTGAAGTTGGAATAGGATCCTGTAATAGCAAATTCCTTTAACTTAGATGTTCCCTTTGGTCTACAGAAATATTCTGCTGAAAAAGAGCGAATTATTACCTTTTGGAAACACAACATATCCTCGAATGTGAACTTTTCTCTAACTTGGGTGCCTACAGACTTTTTAGAGAAAAAACTACGCTTTCCAGAAGAATTAATCTGTTTCTGCATCATTCTTAAGAATGCTTCCACCTATGCAATTGACATTAAATCAGAATTTCAAGAAGCAATTATCCAAAATGAATTATAATCCTGACATGAATTCTGGTCATGTTTTTCAAGCATAATCAAAAGAAGGTGATGCCTTTTCATTTGCAGAAAATGCTTAAAGCTAGAAGATGTAGTTGCCCACCTGAAATCTATCAATCAAGGGTATTGCACCAGCAAGTTCTGCAGGAACTGCCATGGACAATGCACTTGGTGTACTGTTTTAAACACGAAACAGAATGCAAACAGTTAGAAGGGGAAAATATTCTCAATCAGCAAAGAATACGCATATAAATGTGTGCGAGTGTGTGGTAAACAACAAAGGAATATCTCTGATTCTTCCTCCTTTCCGTTCTCAAGGGAGTAGGAGTTAGTGGGGAGCAGAGAAATAAATACAACATTCTGTTGAAGTTGGCGACTTACTTTCATGTGTGTGTAATGAAGTATCAGATAAACTGATACGACAAATATAGAAGATATAAAAGGTCACAAGCTAACCCCAGAAACGGCTCAATTCTAATATACAGTTCGGTATAGAGGTATACATGAGGGGAACTTACGAAGGTGCAAAGTTGGAGCCATCACTGTCGTAATCGTCCCCATTTGAAACAGAAGCAGCACTGTGAAAAGGAACTTCTTCATGCCCATTGCTAGAGCTAAAGGAAGACCTACTTGCTCTCATACTTTGGGTCATGAATGGCAGCGTGTCAATGGGCATTTGACGGGAATCAGGAAGACTAAAACCAAGGATGCTCTGCTCGTTCCTTTCTGCTCCTCAATTATATAAGGACTACAGGAAATTGTTGATTTCTGAGTAGGGATTACACTACTCAAGCCTAACCATAATATTTACCCAAATCAACTACAGTAAACAAAAACAAAAACGGAGATCAACTCACAAGAAGTGCATATAAATGGGGGTGATAATAGGGGCAATCTGCAAATTCCTACTACACTAATTGTACTGTTTAAACAGGACAAAAAATTCTTGGATCGATCACGCAAATTTGCTAAGAGATTGAAAAAAAAAGAAAGATAGATGACAGAAATCAGAATCACCGAAGAGATAAAAATGGGTGGAGTAGAGAGAATATAAAGGAGGGTACCTGGCAATGGCAGTGCATTGCAACCAAAGGGCCAAGGCGCAGAAAACAGTTAAGAGAGATCTATGGGTGAGTACTGAGCTGGGCCTGAGCGGGGGTGGCCGAAGCTGAAGGAAATGGAAAACCAAAAAGGGAAAACAATGGTGAGAGTCACGAGAGTGTTATAAATGGACAATAATAATATATAAAATAAATGAATAAATAAGCTAAATAAATACGGCCGTAAATATCATAACCATCAACCACTTTGAACGAGTGTATTGTAGAAACACAACTCATTTTCATCTTTGCCGCTGCCGTCCGGATTTCAAAAAATCAAAATTCAAATGAATGTATTTTGTTTAATAAAATATTTTTATTTGATAATCATCATTAACATATAATAGTAAAAATAAAAAAGTATTTATATATATATATATATATTTAAAAGATGAATGTATTGCAATTATACTTTTTTTATTATTCAGTTTTAATATTTTTAATCTTTATAGAATCCATGAAAATAAATTAATGAAATTATCTACATATTAAATATTTTTATTTTTATTTATAAAATAAATGTTTCATTGCTTTATAATAACAAAGATGAAAGTATTGCAAATTTATATTTTTTATTATTCAGTTTTAGTATTTTTAATCTTAATGATATTATCAATGTATTAAATAATATTATTATTTTAGTTATAGAATAAATATTTCATACCTCTTTGCTTTATAATAACAAAATGTTTCATATTTTTTTGCAATTTTTTGTGTTTTTATTCTTAATTTAAAATAATAAAATATTGCTCATTAATTAAATGGAATAATTTTAAATTATAATAAAAGTGTAATCGGATTACTTTAAAATTTTATATAAATATCTTAAATTTTAGTTTAATTCAATTTAGATGTGTACCACCAAATTAATTATGATTTCAATGTATTTAAATCATTGAATTAACTATTAATTTTTAAACAATAGATTCAAAACTTTTAGTTTTAATATTAAAAATTATTTATATTTATTTTTGATTATTTTTTTCTAATTTAAAATCACATAGCAACATTATTACTTAAAAGTAAATTCAAATTTTATCAAATAATCAAATTAAATTCAAAATCGATTTATCTAATTGGAATGAAATTAGCATAATACATTTTCTAATTTTATAATACTTTGTTTTCATAAGTGAAACAATTATTGAATTATTAAATCATTTAATTATATTATAGAATAAAGAAATAAATTAAAGACAAATTTGAAAAAAAAAACATTTAACTTCCTAAAAGTAATTAAAAAAATTATATTCACATTACAAACTTTTGACATTTGTCAGCATTAAAATTTTCTCAAATTTAAACAAAATTTCAAAACGGTTTTGTCATATTAATATCACTAATATTAACCTTTATTCATTTGTTTTGGTGAATAATGTTTATTCATATTTAAATCATATATATTAATTATATTACAAGAATAATTATCAATGTAAAAATAATAATTTTTACCCCATTATCCTTTTCCTTAAATAAAAAAATTATTATGCCATTTATCCTCAATAATTTTTTTTATTTTACAAAATGTAAAAATTAATTTTAATCTCAAATCAACTAGAAAACACTCTCATAACTCACACTTATCTTATAAATAACTGTTAACTTCTTTATTATTTTCATAAGTTTTTTAGAGTTTCTTCGTTTAAATAAATTTATGAGAAAATTTTTATAGTTTAAATTATTAATATATTATTGATATGTAATAATATATATAATATGAAAAGTCTTTCTTTATAGCTATTTTGAATTTCTTCATTTGATTTTATAGTTTAAAATTATTTTATATATAATAAAATATATTATATGAAAGATGAAAATAATATTATTTTTATTGATTTGGAAATTACTTCCAACTTTCCCTCCGAATTTTCCTAACATTTGCACCTACGTAGCGTATCATGGTTAACTCATTAGCTCATAATGATTTACGAGTAAACTTAAAATCCAATCATTTACTATTACTTTTTCTTAAATAAAAAATTATTATGTCTTCAATATAATTTTTTATTTAAAAATAAATTAATAAAATAAAAAGATACAAACTTTTAGATACACTTTAAGAAATTAAAAAATTAATTTTAATCCTACGTTAATTAGAAAATACTCTCATAGCTCACACCCTATAAATAAGTGTCAATTTTTTCGCTATTTTCATAAACTCTTTAGAATTTATTCATTTGAAGAAACTCACGAGATAGGACATATAATTTAAAGTTATTTATATATTATTGATATATCATGATATAAAATAATAATCTTTCTATTTACTCGGAAATAACCTAGAGTTATAGTCTCCCCAACCCAGCCTAGACGTTAGACCCAAATTCAAGAAATTGCATCGACCACCGGGAGGACCTAGTACAATCGAAGTTTATAAAACAGTCAATCCAAAACATTTTTTTTTACTTTTAGAAGAAAATTCAGTCTATACTCAAACAAGCTGGTGAGTTATAAACAAAACGTTTTAGTTTAACTTTCCTAAAAAACGGTGACTTCTTTAAGAAAAGTTTAGTTAATTTTTCATGTATTTATTATTCACAATTTTTAATTTTAATCTGGTACCGGAAAAGTGATTTTTAATTGGTTTTAATAAAACTATATTTCATACATTAATTAAATAAAAACCATATTTTAAACCCTAAATATGAGTCTCATGCCACAACATAAATAAAATACTACAGTTCCAAAATAATAGAAATCAAAAAAATAAGTGTAACATCCTGAATAATTGGGTCTGTGCATTTTATGTGTTTGGATGCTTAAAATATTAATTTGAGAATTTGAGGTACAATTGGGGCTCAAATTGGGCTGAGGCCTTATTTTAAATATTTTGTTTAGACACTCTAAGGACTTAAATTGAAGTTGTAGTAGTTTAATTGACATATTGGGCTCGTGGCCCAGCAGCTAGGGGCACAGTAAGATGAGCTATAAGTGGCATCACTAGTGCATGAGGAAGGCCCAAATTTTTGGTTGCTTGAAGCCCAAGTTATAGGGCTAGATTTCGGCACTTAATTGAGTAAGGGGGGACGGCACAAGGCTATTTTTTTGGGGAATCTTATTATATTTATTTCATGTGGATAATAAGCAGATAAAGGCTATTATTTAGGGATTTAGTCTTTAAGGATAATAAGCAGATAAAGGCTATTTTTGAGGAGATAACAGATTAAGATAAGGGAAAAGGGATAGGAGCTATCATGTGTGTGAGTGTTGGCCGAAAATCAATCTCTGCTAAAGGGAGGAATCGGTTTTCTATATAAAGAGGGTGTGCCAAATTTTGAAGCCTCTCTTTTATTTTCTTTTCTCATCTTCTTCCTCTCAAAAGTCGAAAATCACCATATTCTTCACCCTTTCTTCCTCTCTAAAATTTCCCAGTTGGTAATCTTTTAACCTCTATCGTTATTCTTCTTTTAATCCCTAAAAGACGCGAAATCACATCTCTATTATTATATTCTTCTCCTTAATATTCATTGGCCGAATCTCTCTTAGCCATCTCTTCAATTCGTACATCTTCTAAAAGCCGAAATTCTTAGATCTCACTTCCTGAAGTTGCCGAATTCTCTTCAAAGGAGTTTGCTTGTGCCGAATCTTGAAGGAAACAATAGGTAAGTATTGATTTCGGGATTTCAATGTTCTTTCGGATTTTCAAAAGTCCTTAGTCGAATGGCTATTAGAAACTAATCTCTTATTTCACTCTTCTTTTCATTCCGGATTTGAAAAAGGAGGTCAATCGCATAGATCTCTAAGTTATAGAATCGTGTTACTTTCTTTCGATTTCAAGGTAAGAGGATTTGTTTATTTATATATATATAATCGGGTAGAATACTAACCATGGCCGAATATAGGAGAGGCCTATTTTCGCAATTGTTCCGCTTTTTAAGCAAGGCTATAGATTGAGGATAATAGATCCGGATAGCAAGGACATCGACTAAGAATATTGGATTTCGCAATATCGTGTGTAATTCTCCACACCATCTAGATCTGTTTGATTAATATATGAAAATAAGTATTACATGTTTTGTTAAATGCCTAACCCCAAGATATTGACGGAACCCAAAGAGGTAAAGCAAATCACCAGTTAGTAAATGATCCGATTAAATGTTATAAGTATACCGATTTTATGTGATTGCATGGGTTGGGTTTGATGAAAGGAGGAAGTTATATGTTGTAGCGGTTTTTACCGTGATCTATTGTAGCGGTTCCTTACGTGATCTGCTGTAGCGCTTCGCCGTGATGCATTGTAGTGGCTACGCCATGATCCGATGATGAGCAAGACGATCGCCATCAAGGCGTGTAGCGGTGTGGGTTGATTGTAGAAATCCCCAATGGTGTGAATGGTCGGCTGACGCGGGCGTGTAGCGGATGGACACCTAGGATATGGGTTGGGCTTTGCATATTATTTTTGTTACTTATATTTTGATTATTCTGCTTTTATGGGGCTAAAGCCCAAATCTAATGGTGCATGAAGGTTGCACACTTAGTCTCGCGACTCACCCTTTAATTTTAACCATCTCGGGTGACACTTAGGCATCGGACCGGGCTGGAGAGGAGAGCAAGGTGGCCATGCGACAGAGCTTTGAGAATTCAAAAAAAGACTTAGTCTAATTTTTTTTATTTTCATTTAATTAATGGGTTCAAATTTCATTGTAATAAGGCCATGGGCCACTAGACTACCATTTATGTCTTGGGATTTTGTTGGGCTTTTATTACTGGGTTTTAAGTTTTACGTTTTCAATTAAGTTAAGACTGCATGAAATTTCGGTTTTATTTAAAATCTACCAAGATAATTGGTTACTTAATATTTTATACTTTAATGAATTATTAAGCTTTCGAAATAAAGGTGTAAACCTAGTAATTGTTTTCCAAAATGCGACATGTTATGTAAAATCTCTTAAGTGACATACCAGATCCGGTTGTAGCGTTTGGGCGGGTTTGGGGTGTTACAAATTGGTATCAGAGCCTGGTTCAAAACTCGGCTCTGGGGTTTTTGGCTCAAAACGTTTTCTAAAGTTAGGCTTTTGAAACATGTATGTTTTTAAATAATAACAGGTCTGTTAGCTCAAAGATGGCACTGCGTCTCCTACCCAAGTCCGCTGGTAAGTATTCTCGAACCATTGTGTGATATAATATATGTGGGCTTGATGGGCTTTATGGGACGTAGATTAGTTAGATTAGAACTTGATGGACTTTAGGCCTAGTCAAACAACTCTTAAAATCTCATAAGACTTAACTTTACTAAACAAACCCGTGAACGAGCCGCAAGACTAGGGTGTGGTAATAGGCATACGCATGTCTAGGATTGGATCCTAAGAGCACGGTATTTAAGCGAATCCTAGTGACTCACCTCCTCTTCGCTGAATCCTACCTGGTGCGTAGTGGACTGCTCACTCACTCGATCACGAGGACTTGTTGACAAAGCTAAACCTTACAATTAAAACCCGAAAAGGACCAAATGCACCCTATTTCTCAAAAAAAAAATCCCCACGCTTTTGCAAAATTCTCAAAATACATTTGATTTGTGAAAATTTCCAACCAACTATGAATTTATAAAAATACCTATGTTTTGAAAATTTACCCAAAATCTCATGTTTACAAGAGTAACCTTGGATTATGAAACTACATTTTCCCAAAGTACCTGTTAGAAAAAAAAAACAACAACAAATATCCATGGTTTGTAAAATTACCAAATTACCCTTGTTTTGCAAAATGACCAAAATGACCAAAATGACCCTGATTTGTAAAATTATCGAAATACCCCCAGACTTCAAAATTACCAAAATACCCCCGGATTGTAAAATTACCAAAATACCCTTATTTCACAAAATCACCAAGAAACTCTATTTTGGAAAATTACGAAAATACCCCTGTAGGATAAAATGACGAAAATACCCCTGTGTAGTGAAACAATGAAAACACATTTATTTGATGAATGTAAGTTTATGGATGATTCTTTGTATGTTAATTGAGTGTATGTGTTTCCTAGAACTAGAGGGTACGAATATGAGACTAAATTATGAATGCGAATTCGAAAGAACTACCCTTAAAACTGTTATTCATAAGATTGTTCGTGGTTAATCAGTGGAAAGAATTAATGATTCATAAAATTCTTAATCAGATAAACGTCGATCGAAATTATGAGTACAAGGGGACGAGGACGCTCTAGATGTGAATACCGGTGCGTACTCTACCATAGAATACTAAGTGTTTTTTTTTGCTTTAGAAATTAGAGTGCACAGCGAAAGTATAGTGGTGCGACTTAGGTAGTACGATTACTAGTTAGTTGGAAATTTTGAGGACGAAATTTCTTTAAGGGGGGTAGAACTGTAACATCCTGAATAATTGGGTCTGTGCATTTTATGTGTTTGGATGCTTAAAATATTAATTTGAGAATTTGAGGTACAATTGGGGCTCAAATTGGGCTGAGGCCTTGTTTTAAATATTTTGTTTAGACACTCTAAGGGCTTAAATTGAAGTTGTAGTAGTTTAATTGACATATTGGGCTCGTGGCCCAGCAGCTAGGGGCACAGTAAGGTGAGCTATAAGTGGCGTCACTAGTGCATGAGGAAGGCCCAAATTTTTGGTTGCTTGAAGCCCAAGTTATAGGGTTAGATTTCGGCACTTAATTGAGTAAGGGGGGACGGCACAAGGCTATTTTTTTGGGAATCTTATTATATTTATTTCATGTGGATAATAAGCAGATAAAGGCTATTATTTAGGGATTTAGTCTTTAAGGATAATAAGCAGATAAAGGCTATTTTTGAGGAGATAACAGATTAAGATAAGGGAAAAGGGATAAGAGCTATCATGTGTGGCAGTGTTGGCCGAAAATCAATCTCTGCTAAAGGGAGGAATCGGTTTTCTATATAAAGAGGGTGTGCCAAATTTTGAAGCCTCTCTTTATTTTCTTTTCTCATCTTCTTCCTCTCAAAAGCCGAAAATCACCATATTCTTCACCCTTTCTTCCTCTCTAAAATTTCCTGGTTGGCCGAATCTTTTAACCTCTATTGTTATTCTTCTTTTAATCCTTAAAAGTCAAAATCACATCTCTATTATTCTATTCTCCTCCTTAATATTCATTGGCCGAATCTCTCTTAGCCATCTCTTCAATTCGTAAATCTTCTAAAAGTCGAAATTCTTAGATCTCACTTCCTGAAGTTGCCAAATTCTCTTTAAAGGAGTTTGCTTGTGCCGAATCTTGAAGGAAACAATAGGTAAGTATTGATTTCGGGATTTTAATGTTCTTCCAGCTTTTCAAAAGTCCTTAGTCGAATGGCTATTAGAAACTAATCTCTTATTTCACTCTTCTTTCTAGGCATTCCGGATTTGAAGAAGGAGGCCAATCGCATAGATCTCTAAGTTATAGAATCGTGTTACTTTCTGGATTTCAAGGTAAGAGGATTTATTTATTTATATATATAATCCGGTAGAATACTAACCATGGCCGAATATAGGAGGCCTATTTTCGCAATTGTTCCGGCTTTTAAGCAAGGCTATAGATTGAGGATAATAGATCCAGATAGCAAGGACATCGACTAAGAATATTGGATTTCAGCAATATCGTGTGTAATTCTCCACACCATCTAGATCTATTTGATTAATATATGAAAATAAGTATTACATATTTTGTTAAATGCCAAACCCCCAAGATATTGACGGAACCCAAAGAGGGTAAAGCAAATCACCAAAGTTAGTAAATGATCCGATTAAATGTTATAAGTATACTGATTTTATGTGATTGCATGGGTTGGGTTTGATAAAAGGAGGAAGTTATATGTTGTAGCGCTTTTACCGTGATCTGTTGTAGCGGTTCCTTATCGTGATCTGTTGTAGCGGCCTGCGTGATCTATTGTAGTGGCTACGCCATGATCTCGATGATGAGCAAAGACGACTACCATCAAGGCGTGTAGCGGTGTGGGTTGATTGTAGAAATCCCCAATGGTGTGAATGGTCGGTACGGGGCGTGTAGCGGATAGACACCTAGGATATGGGTCGGGCTTTGCATATTATTTTGTTACTTATATTTTGATTATTCTGTTTTATGGGGCTAAAGCCCAAATCTAATGGTGCATGAGGGTTGCACACCGAGTCTCGCGACTCACCCTTTAATTTTAACCATCTCGGTGACACTTAGGGCATCGGACCGGGCCGAGAGAGAGAGCAAGATGGCCATGCGACAGAGCTTTGAGAATTCAGCAAAAAGACTTAGTCTAATTTTTTTTTATTTTCATTTAATTAATGGGTTCAAATTTCATTGTAATAAGGCCATGGGCCACTAGACTACCATTTATGTCTTGGGATTTTGTTGGGCTTTTATTACTGGGTTTTTAGTTTTACGTTTTCAATTAAGTTAAGACCTGCATGAAATTTTGGTTTTTATTTAAAATCTACCAAGATAATTGGTTACTTAATATTTTATACTTTAATGAATTATTAAGCTTTCGAAATAAAGGTGTAAACCTAGTAATTGTTTTCCAAAATGCGATATGTTATGTAAAATCTCTTAAGTGACATACCAGATCCGGTTGTAGCGTTTGGGCCGAGTTTGGGGTGTTACAATAAGCCTAATAATACTTTCATAAAAATGAAATGTTTTCGAGTCCTCTGTATGTTGCGTCTACATCCTAACCTGGTGGGTTATCTGTAAAGATGGAAATAAAAGGAGGACTGAGCTATGAAGCTCAGTGTGAGTTCTATCATAATAGAACCGGTGCAAACAGCAGACAAGTCATGCAAAATATCAAATTGTAGAATAAATCACAATTAATTAGCAATACTGAATATTGATAATTCAGATAAACTAATCAACATAATATTTCAATGTTCGTAGCCATGTAATTGCTTATGAATGCAATGCAACTTCGATTTAACTGTTAAAATGTCCTACCCCATCGTGCACACCACAGTATGAGTTCCCCAGAATTACTCTACCTTTACACCACGTTGTGGATAAACCACTAATCACTGCAGATGTACTGCTAATGATAAATATATTGGTGGATGAACCATCCTCTGTGTAGATAAAAGCTGCTAATATGTTGTGGATAAACCACTGGTCGAGCATATGTCTATTGACTAAAATATTGGTGGATGAACCATCCATTTGTACAGATTAAAACCACTAATATGTTGTGGGTAAACCACTAGTCGAGTATATGATTGCCGACTAAAATACGTTGTGGATAAACTATTGGTCGAACAGATGACTGCAGACTAGAATACGTTGTGGATAAACCACTAGTCGAGTAGATGAATTACCGACTACTTCCTTCGTACAAACGTCCCACCCCATGCAATGCAACATGACATGCTATAACAATTAAGTACGATAGTATATATCAAGTATATACAATAGCAATTATTATACTTATAACAAATCATAACAGTAGCAACAAACTTGTTTATCATATGTTCAATTTAACGATAACAATGAAATCAGTATCATCGTGGTTTTGCATAACAATATCAGTACATTAGAAATATAGTAGCATTAGATATGTAGCAATCACATATCATGCATTCACAATAATGATTCAATCAATTATATCATGGATTCTAGCATTATTCATATTATTAGAGGCTTAATTGAATAAAATAAAACACTAAAATAATTTGGGGACCATTCAGGGACTAATCTGTACAAAACATAAAATTCTAGGCAAAAACTATAAAATATGAAAGCATAAGACACACGGCTGTGTGATCGGACCATGTAAAAAGCCTTGGACCGTGTGGATGGGTTACACAACCATGTGGCTAGGCCGTGTAACAAATTAAGGCCGTGTGAATATTGTAAAATCAACCTATAGAGGAGACACAACTGTGTGGCAGGTCGTGTGGAGGGTCTTAAGCCATGCGAGAATCGATAAACCTAGGGTTTCAGGGGGACATGACTGTGTGGGGGGCCGTGTGGCCCTATCCTAAACATGATTTTGCCTCGATTTGCTTGTAAAAGAACACACACCTATCTCAGGGACCTCGAGCGACATTCCTCATGTTTAAGTCTAATATAGGGTACCTAAAACGGGTCCTTCAAACAACATTTATACACGGGTTAACATTTGATTTCAAGATTTATCAAGATTTTATCGAAATATTTGGCAAAAACTGAAAAAGATTGATTAGATCGAATGAATGATTAGTTTCGATTAGAAATATTACAAAAATTCGGAATCTAAACTTTGAATCAAGATGTGCTTATTGAACTTGATGGAATTACGAAAGCTATTAATGAAAAGTTCAACAATCGATAGAGAATCGATTTATCAGGAATTGATTCCATTATGGGAAGCAAAATAACTTTAGCAATTGGGAAGAAAATATTTTGCCAATAGGAGGGTGGAAAAGAAAAGGGAGAAGATATAGAACGAGGAAATAAAATTCTATTTGGGATTGAAAATAAAACAAGAAACCTAGTCTAATTAGGAAAAAAATTTGGCTAAATACCTTGGGTTTGAAACCCTAGAGGCCACAAGAGCAATTATCCCAAATTTTGGGTCAAATTTTAAAAGAAAAATAAAAGGGATGTTTTGCGGATGGGTGAATCAATCCTATGCTAAAAAGGGGAAGAAGTGACGTTTTAACCATTTGAGCTGCTACCTGTAAACTCTAAATTATATAAATTTTTTATAGTTATTTTTGGTACCTTTTACTGAAAAAATTATGTTAATACCGAATATTTGATATTTAATTGGGTGAATTTTGTTTACATTGAGAAAATGGGCATGATTTAGTAAAGTATGCAAATTTATGCTTTTATGTATTAAAGTTTTGCATAATTTAATTATTTCATGTTACATAATAAATTACTTTATTTAATTGTTGCAGTGGGACCATGGAATACTTCATGTTTCGTTGTAACTAAAGTTGTCTATGGGTCAAGCTGGGTCGCTCGAAAAATGGGAGGGTTTGGGCAAAAATATAAGTAAACAAAAAAAGGGATTGGACAAAAAAATAAAGCCCATTTAGAAAACGGGTCGAGCTTCAAGTAAGGTTTTTTTTTTTGCCTGGGCCTTTCCCGACTTGGCTCAAATTTGCAAAAAAAAACCTGCTGTTTTGTTGTTGTTTTTTTTCATAGTTTTGCTGCTGTTTTCCCACTTTTTCTCATTGTTTTGCTATCATTTCACTATTATGTTACTACTATTTTGTTGTTAATGTTTGAATATTTTATAACACTTGCTTTATTGTTAATTTTGCTATTGTTTTAGAGGCATTTGCTTATTAAGTTGCATATATATTAGTGTTATTTAAGTATAAAGACTTTTTAAAATTTATTTTAAAATTGTTGGCAAATATTTATTTTAATATTTTTAGTGTATTGTATTTTTTTTAAAAAAATTATATAAAAATAAATTTTAAAAAATTAATATGGTCGAACTGGGTCGAGCTCGAGTTTTAGCATTTTTATTCAGGCTAGACTTGTGCAATAATTTAGGCCCATATTTTGGGCCAGACCCGAGCCTATCAATTTTTGTTAGGACTCAGCCTGACCCAACAATGGACAACTTTAGTTGTAACATAAATATTACAATTAGCTTGTCACACTTACAGATAACTCGCTTTAAATTTTGATAATTTTGTGTTGATTCTCTGCTCGACGTTCGTACACCGTGGCCATTTTAAAAAAAACTTTTCATATTTGATTGAGAAAATAAATACATTATCCATGGTTTAATTATTAAAACAAAATGAAAAGGATGTGAATATAGAGAAATATTTTATTTAATTACTTTACTTAAATAACTTAATTATAACGTAAATAACAAATTTCCTAATAAAATTATTTAGTAATATATTGGGATGAATTATAATTTAGTAACTTTTTAGACTATATGGTTATATGAAACAATAAAACATGAAAAATAATAATCAAAGTAATATATAATACAATACGAAAAAAATAAGAAAAATGAAAAAAATACATGCAAAAAGTTATATTTCAAAATTTTTAGAATTGATATAGTATATAAAAATTTAAATAAGCCTGTAAAAAAAAACTAGCAAAAGTATATTTAAACAAATTAAAAATCCAATTTCCTAAAAAAAATATTTATTTTTATATATAATATGGAAAAATTATAGATTATATAGATAGAAAATGGGATGTAAGTAAAATAAAAAAAAAAATTGTTTAATGGCCAATAGAATACTAGAGAAAGAAATTGAAACAAACTCATTTCCATTTTTGTCGCTGCCGTCCATGCTTCAAAAATCAAATAAATGTATATGTTATACATCATCCGTACTAGAAGAAGCTCCAATTATTCAAAGATATTTTATACATCATCCAAATGGAACCAAAAGCATACAAACAATACAATTATTCAAAGATATTTATCCATTACCCAAATGGATAGATTTGTTATACATACCTCCAACCATGCTAAGAGGTCGTCTATAATGAAACTCCTCCAATTGAAAGCTAAATGCATAGAAATAGAACATATAATAATAAAATTTGTATTTATTTTACTTTTCTTTAATAAAATATTAAAATATATCTTCTGATATTTTATTATAAATATTTTAATTAATTATATAATCAATTTAGATTATTTATTATTTTAATTAAAATCTATGCATATAATAAAAAAATTAATTTATTTGATATTTATACAATTAATAATTAATTAAATTTTATTAAAATTACATATTAAATAATTATTTTACTAATGAATTTTAATACTATTCATGTGATATTTATTTTTATTATTTAATACTAATTTTATGATAAAAATGTGTTTAATTATTATATAGAATTTTTTTTAAAGTTATAGGAAAATAAATTTTATATATTTATTATGTAAAAAATAATATATTCATTTTTTAATTAATATATAAACTCGGTGTTTCTGAAAAATTAAACTAAAAATTTTATGAAAAACAAAAATAAAATAATGGATTAAAATGTAAATAACCATTTTGATTGAACTATTTTTTTTCGGAGTTGTAACCTCCAGTAAAAAAATTTGGTGATCAGCACATTTATAACAACTCCATGAAGTTTCAAACACTCCCAAAATTAAAGTGCGTTTTAATCACTTTTTTTTTTTCCTAACATTCCCAACGCACCGGAGATAAAAGCTCATCCAAAAGAGCTCTAAATCACACTATCATTTAACATTTGATCATGTATAAAACACCAATTTACTCAAATAAAAGAGTAAAGTTAAAAAAATTAAGGACCAATTTGAATAAAAGCGTAAAGGTCAAGAGCTACATTAGTTATTATACTTTATATATAAAATACCAAAATAAACATTTAATTGTAGAACTGCTTGAGCCTTACTTTGATCGGTATTGACATTGTTATTAATGCATGAATATATGATTCGAGTGCGCCAAAATGCGTTTATCTTACTATTTAAGGGTTGTGAAAAAATTTAATTGTAGGATTATTTTACTCTTGATCTAATATATAAAAATCGATTTGTCCATCTTTTCAATAGGAGTTAAAATGCAATGCAGTCTCTACAATATTTTTACCATTTTAGTTTGTTTTCTAATGAAACATTGAAGTAGAAAAAACATGTATTAAATGCATAAAAGACGCCACTGTTCAGGATAGAGATTGGAGTTTGGCATTAGAATTGGAGGATAGAGCCATAATAAGTCGTAAAGATAACGATACGTTGCAGATTTCAAGCAGATGTAATTAGCTAGGTAGCAATAACAAGCTTACAACTCCAAAATAATTGGGTACTTTGAGAACAACTACCAATTTAATCAACTCACTAACCATAGGAACGCAGTCGACCAGAGTGTAAGTGAAATTGAGGCTAACCCGTATGTCCACAGCATTATCACAGAGCATTCGCTCTCTCCGGCTCTAAATAATTGGGTAATTGTGCCTGCATGTGGTTGCACACTAATTATCCTCTTCATAATATATTCGTTCAAAATTAATTTTGTATTACTTATATATATCAAATCAACTCCAGCCAATTGAACTGATCTGCTTCCCTACCTACCTATATTCATTGCTGGTGGAAGTGCGTAGTGTAGCAGAAGAATGAACTGATATAATGGATCGGAGTGCACCAAACCAAACCGGACTGCAGTCTTTATGATGACAATGCCCAACAAGGGGAGCAAAACATACCGAACAGCAATTACTCCAATTACCAGTGACATGCAAATACCAGCTGGTCCTTTCAAACCTGATCAGTATCACTAAAAAAATTCAAGTTAAAATGGGACCAGTACTACAAACAGACTAACATGTATATATGCGGGTCGATGGGTACGAATATGGATATGGATGACCAACACAATACAACTATAATATATCATCATGTGATCGAACTACCACTTGCCTCTTAGAAGGTTTCCTCCCACTATCAGGGTCACGATCGGGATGGCTGCATCCCTGCAAATCAAACGTTCAAAGCGAAAAAGAAGGGAGTGAATTAAGGTCGAGAAATGAAATTTAAGTGGGAAAAAATTCTGCATTTAGAGATTGACAGCATCAAAATACAAATCAAACAAGATAAGGTTTTATACAAGCTTGACAAGACTGACATTTTTCATAATTATGATGTAATATAATCAGCTTAGTAAATGATGGAAGTTATAGATAACGCATACCCCAGCAGAGAAGCAGAGTCTTGAACCACATGGAAGGGAGCATTACCACTAATTATTAGATTTCGAATTTGGGGAACTAGACCTATAGTGAACCCAATAAACTGCGCAAGGAAACAACAACGCCAGGAAGTCAGCGAGTCACAAGATTCCTTGTCAGGAAACCTTCACATGATATATCAAGGAAATAGTAAATCATTGTATACATCAAATACAATACTATTTTTCCCATACAACTAAGTATATATATGATGGCCAATATGCATCAAATCAAATTAAAGTTGTTCAGCTAAGGAAAGCATTAGTCATAGCTATTCACAGGTGACTCCAAACCAAGAAAGTTGCTATCTTATATTCACTTCCTTGCTAGATTCAATCAACAACTTGTCAACCTTTTCTCCATGTTCCGGATCTAATGAAACAGAGTAGTCCCTAGCTAGCTAGAGCCATGAATTGCATGGACTGGAATCGGATATATAGGAGAATATCTTACTTGAGTAATATTTATGTTTGTTATATTAGTTGCAACTAGAAAGAACAGGTGATTACAGAAAATATACTGGAACTAATAAAGCGTTCAATAAGATACCGCAGCAGTAGTTGAAGGTGCAAATATAGCCTTCAAATTGAGTTTTCGAGAAATTATCCTTAAATACTGCCAGATCTTGTCGAAATCCGATACCTGCAACAAAATATTACAAGAAATCAAATTGTGATCCAGTTAGATAAAAATGAAACTCCTCAACTGACAACGTACAGCACGGGAGATCTTCCAGATATTAAATGAACAGTGTCGTAGGATTTCAAATTCGACTCTCGTTCGGTGCCGTGCAGTGCATGAATAGGTATTGCATGAATGTTTTGGTACAAGATTATACAACCAAATGTAAAAGATTCGGTACCTTCAAATAGCATCACTTTCAAATTACTAGCATGCATTCTGGTAATGGTATCAACAGTTGCTCCTAATTCTCTTTTACTGGTTTATCGAGAAAAGAATAATATCATAGTTGATGATCAAGTTCATGGTGTAAACAACATGCATGGTTATGCATTCTCTGTTTTTTCTATCACATATATCGGTTAATTTTATCCCCATTCCGTGATTTTTCTAGCACATATATACATGTTAATGCATGTATGTATTCCTCACCCACACTCGTCACTTGTCATATCTGGAAAAATAGATTTCAAACATGGTTGGGTGGTATGAGAACATTGGTAATTGGTTTCATGAACAGATTACGTAGGATTTGATATCATTATCAGTGACTATATATATATGGAGAATGATGAGCCAAAAAAGAAAAAGAAAAAAAGCATCTTAACGATAGAAACGGATAATGCTGGATAATATATAGATAGATAGATAGATAGATAGAAGCTAGCAAGTAACCTTGACAGTTCCCTTTGATTTGGCGCATGAAAACGACAATTCATGTGTATACACAGAGATGGAGCAATTTTTGGAAGGAAGAAGAGGTTCGGAGTAATTCTGTTGATCAGGTAAGGTTGGCGATGGCATGCCTCCTGTGCCAGTAGACTTCATAACTCTAGTTGAATCATCTCCGTTAACTTCTTTGTTGACCTTTGCTGAGGAAACTCGGACAACGTTGTACACGAATGACCACAAGTAAATGGCTCCAATCTGGAAGTATCAGAAAGAAGTAATATAAAAAGAAATTAAGGAACTTAATAAATTGATGTTTCTTTCTATTAATTTCTAGCGATAGTCTGGTGGTGGAGGTGGAATTGGGAGCAATGAGACATCAGAAAGGTAGGCACACCGCACATGCACGCCAATTAACTACTCAGTTCCAGCATGCAGATAACTGCTGTTTGAGACAATTAATGGCTTTGGCTATGGCCGAATTAACAAAAGCAAGTAATAAAAGCAGATAATTAGATATAGATAAATGAAGGGTAAACAATCAAAATAGCCACTTTTATTTTCTTCGGGTTACATTTTAGTCATTTATGTTTGAAATATTACATTTTAGTCACTTACGTTATCGTGTTGTAACATTTTAGTCACTGAGCGTTACTTGTCGTTAACGGTAAACTAGCATGACACATTAAATCATCATTTCATACAAAAATTTTAGGTTAAATTATACAATTGGTTTCTAATTCTTTTTCATTTTGAACAATTTAATTTTTTTTTCTTTTACGTTAAAAGAGATGGAGAAGAGAGGAAAATAGAGGAAGAAGTAAAATAGAATGAAAAAAAAAGAAAAAAAAAAGGAAAGTTAAAAGCGCATAAAAGAAAAAAAAATATTCAAAATGAAAAAAATATGGAGATAAATTATATAATTTAATCTAAATTTTTTGTTGGAAATGATAATTTAATGTGCTACGTCAGCTTACCGTTATACCGTTAATGGCAATTAACGGCTCAGTAACTAAAATATTACAACGCATTAACGTAAGTGACTAAAACGTAACATTTCAAATATAAGTGATTAAAATGTAACTTGAGGAAAACAAAAGTGACTATTTTGGTAGTTTACCCATAAATGAATAATTATTATACCGCCATGGAAAGTGAAGCATAAGCCGTTCCATACGTATGGCAAATGTCAGGAGCTCCAAAGGGACTGCCTTTCTCCCTACAGATTGCTGGAACGACAATTAAGGGCAAGTGTCCCACGTTTCCTGTTCAATTTAAAATTAACCCAAAATGTAACTACTAGGGTTTATGTGAAGGAAGTAAAATTAATAATAGAACGTGATTCAGGTCTAATTGTGCATGGCAGGTATAAATTAATGTGTCTAATAACTGATTCTGAAGCGTTGTTTTTCCCTGAATTCTCCCTCCAGTGTCATCTGTGCAGTGTGAAAAAAAGGCGATACTAACAAAAACAACCTAAGATAAAACCGACACATGATTTCTGTAGGAAACCCATGCACACGACGCCCTGGCCATTACATATTTGTCAATCAGTTTAGAGTGTCTGTCAGCTTCAACATGTATATCTAAAATCAAGTAGATAATATATATATATATGTTGTTTGTATGACTTTGTATGTATATTACATACCTGCTGCACAGCAACTCAGAATAAGACCTCTTAGATGTTGAGGAGCTTTTGTAATTTTTACTAGTAACCATCCAATTGCTGTGCCAATAATAAATGTAAGCAGGATATTGAACGGCATGAACCACCTGCGCTTTACAACATTGAATCGGAAGAAGAAAAATTACCCAACACCCGAAGCAAATAGTTACTACCCTATAAATAAATATAGATGTACTCACAACAATACAATGCTCTCAAAGGTAACCGTTTTGGCCAAGCTGCTAGAGACCAATGCAGGATTAAACACGAAAAAAACAACCTGATCATCGAAGACAAAAGCGTGGTTCTTAGTTTTGAAGTTCCTCAGATTAACAAATCATTTTGAACTTTTCCCATCACATATACAGTGACAAATATTACGCATACAACGGAAATCTTAAAGCATATACATTTTCACTTACATTATTCAGTTGCTTCCTTGCACTCTCCCCCATAACATCTATACGATCCAAGGCAAGAAATGAACCAAGTGCTGTCAGCATGAGCACCTTCATAATTGGCATAGAAGCAACGACAAACAAATCTAGAATCCTCATCGTATCGACTCTTCTAACTTTTTCAGAAACAAGCCACTACTCCTGCTCAAGGATGAAAATTTTAATTTACTTAAATTATGCTACATGTAAATTTGCACACCTAAACAAAGCCTTATACATAATTAAGCAAACCGAGAAAGGATCCTACAATAAGATAACCCCTTTTTTTCCCTCTAAAGGGGCGCTTGCATCACAAGTGTGGCCCTTTCTAGCCCATTAACCGAAGTGGTCATTTACCCTAACAATACACATTCAATGTAACAACTAAGCTAAGCCCGTGAGGCACCCTCATCATCTTTTGGAGCTAGGATATTACTTGTACTTTTCTTGATTCACATGAGTGTACCTCGAGGTATCTCTGAGACCTAGACCTTAATTAATTGTTAATTGTATATGTTCTCAGGATCACAGTCAGTAATGCACATCGATCTAATATTAGAAATTAAGGCGGTAGACACACACCTCTGAGGCTCTGACACAACAGTTAAAGTCTTTTTTTTTTCTTTTGTAATAGAATAGGAATACTGCAACCCTTGTTCTTATGACCAACATCTATTGAAAAGTACAAGAGAAGCAGAGATAAGTGGTTATAGTTAATTGCTGCTCTGAATTGATCTATATTGGACCAAAATTTGTGAAATGCCTCGTACCGATTGATATAATGTGGCCGTAAACAGATGGAAATTTGAATAATGCAAGAAGAAAAGCGCGAATTCCACCCACCACACCTTTCTTCTTCACTCGCCCATTGTTTTATGGGAGACAATAAGAGGCTCGGGGATGAAGAAACAATATTTAAAAAGAAGAAATAACGGATGGACTTTGGAATGAAAATAAAGTTAGCAAGTTTGAAGGTGAAGTGGTGAACAGAGCGGGGCTGGAGGGTGTATTTAGCATAGTATAGACAAATATTTGCCGACCTTTTGAAGCATTTATATTGGCTTAAGCTGCTTAAACATGAAAGTATCGGAGTCAGAGCGACAGTAAGTGGGTTGATAAAACATTTTTGGATGATTTGAATAAATTAGAATCAGAAACAAGAAACGATAAAGTAGGTAAGAGGGAAAGAGAAAGGAGTTACCAGTTGGTGTGGCCCAGTGGGCAGTGGCACAAGTATGAAGCATCTTCTTACATTACATTCAGGTGTCCATGTCCCTGACACCAACCATCCAAAATCTTAACAAACCAAACCAATGCAATATTTTATCTTCATCGATCCTTCCCGTTCTAAGAGATTCAAGCCCTCCTTCCTGTTACCTTCCTTGTGTTTTAACTTTTTAACTTTGCCTCGTACTGCACTCCTCCTCTCTGGTCCACAATTGCTCACCGGCTAGCCACCTCCTTCCAGTTTCACGGAACAAAACCGACAATGAGGTACATAGGTTCAAAAAACACTCTCTCACCATTATTAGTATTCCTCGTTAGAAGCGTTCGATTAAATCGAATAAACAAATTTTGAGATAATCAATTTAACTAATCATATTTTACACTTGATATGAAAATTTTCCGAATAGAATAAAGTGGAATGAAATTTAAGTAGGGTCAAATTAAATAAAATTATTTGAGTTAAATTAAAAAAAATTAAAATTTGTCAAATTAAAATAAGTATAAATAATTTCATATTCTTTAGAAAAATTATTTTAGAAAATTTAGAAAAATTTTAGAATTTTAACTTTATATATTGTTTAGAATTTTATTAATTTTTATATTTCTTTAAAATATATATAAATTTTGAAATTTTTATAAAATATTTTGAATTTTAAAAATTATTTTGAATTTCTTTTTTGTAATTTTTGTTGAGAGAGATCAATTTACCCATTTTGATCAAATTGGTACATATATCAATCTGTTATTCAAATTATTTTAGTTATTCGAATTATAAAATTCAACTCGACTAGAACTCGAAATTCAAATTACTTATTCAAGTTGACTCGAATAACTCAATTCGACTAACTCAAAATTTAATTTTTTAAATAAAATCAAATTTTGTACACTCCTATTCTTCACCTCCACATGTCAGACATATCATGTTCAACTTGTATTGTTGCAACTCCATTATAGATCTTTTGTAGAATCACCATATTCATATTGTTGTGTCCTCTTTCTTTCATTATAAAAATGGAAATGAAAGTTCTCATTCACGTTTAAACCATGGTTCACCCTGCTCACAAAAAAAAAAAATCTCAATTACATTATAAACCAACATGAAAACATCAGTCCCAATTTCATGGTCCACCTTGCTTGAAAAAAAATAGAATAAACTACATCATGATCACTTTAAAATAGAATTTGTATTAGGTTACTTTAATTTTTTTTTAAAATTTAGTCACTTTAAATAAGATAATTGTGAGAAATAATCACTATTGTTAAAATTTTCGTTTTCTTTTAACAGATTGTTGATATGGCACATAAGCACATTGAATGATTGACATGTGACCTTTTCTTATTGACTTTTGACAAAAGTTTAGGAACCCCCTATAATTAGTCTAAAACTTTTCCACCTAAAATTTATAGAGAAGTCCCTAAATTTTAGTCAAAAGTTAACAAAAAAATGTCACATGTCAGTCACTTAATGAGTCAATGTGTCATGTCACTTAACGAAGGTGATTAATTCGCACAATTATCTAATTTAAAGTGACTAAATTGAGAAAAAAAATTGTGTGACCAAAATATTCTATTTTAAAGTTTAAAAAAACCTCCATTGGATATGATCCTCGGAATACTTTCAAAATATTTTGTTGTAAATTATAAAACTATTTTACAATTTGACTTGTACACTTACAGACACCACACATAATTTCTATATCTAATTGCAGTTTTTTAAGCCTCGGCACACGCATGTTGGGGGTGCGGTCAGATTTCATCCTAGAAAAATAAAATTACAATGGTTACTCCAAAGCATACTTTGTATTTTTTGGTTAAAAGCCAAATATTCTTAATTATGAGATTCTTCTTTAAACCATAAATGACTTGAAAATCATTGAAGGGATCAACTATCGAACTGTTATTTCCATCATGGACTTTTGCTGTCGCTACGATTGATGTCGTTGTTATCGTCGAACCACTACTGGGACGTTACCGACAACTACCACCAGCCACTGCCTGTAACAGCCCAATTCGATAAAATCGGAACAGTGGTCTCGGGACCACAAATCCGAGCTGAAAAATAAAATTTATTTTTATTTTATTATATGGTCCGTATTATGATAGACATGTCATGTGAAAATTTTGATAAGAAAATATTATCAATTAAGTGTTTAATTACTGGAAGGACCAAATCGCATAAAATGCAAAAGTTGGATTCTAGTAGCTAGAAGGATCAAATAGCTATGACATTCAAAACTTAAGGTCCTTATATGGTAATTAGACCATTAAAGAAAGTATGTAGATATTTTGGCATGACTCATCCATGGAAAAATAAAAAAAAGGCTAAGGACTAAATTGAAAAGATGAAAAGTTATTAAATGACAATTTAATTAAATGAAAAATAAAACAATTTCATATCATCTTCCCCAAATATTTCTATGGAAACCCTAGGAGAGAGGAAGAAGACTTATCAAGTTTATTTGGGTAAGTACTAAAGCCCCGTTTTTAGTAATTTTTATATTTTTGAAACCAGGATAGTCTAATCTATCTATTTGGGGGATTAATTTGAAAAGTTATCAATTTGGGTCATGGATGAATATGCTATAAATATAACATTTATGGTAGAAAATGAAAGGTTGTTGATAGATAAACAACTTTTACAAAGCAATTTTTTATGGAAACTTGATTTAGGGACTAAAATGAAAAAAGTGATAAAACCCATGGAAAATTCTGAAATTTTTGAAATGTATGTGCTGTAAATGTAGTATATAAATTTCGGTTAGGCTTGGAATAGGGAGTAAATTGCATAAATTTTCATTTTCCGAGCCTAGGGGCAAAATGGGAATTTATGGAAAAGTTAAGGGCAAAATGGTAATTTTTCCTAGGATAAAAATTGAGTCCACTTGAATATAAAATATGATAAATTGATTTCAAATTTACTCGTATAGATTCAGATAGACCAAATTCGGAGCTAGAACGAGGAAAAGAGGAAAAAGTCAGATTAGTAGATTTTTCGTACACGAACAATTGTCAAGGTAAGTTCGTGTAACTAAATTTTATATGCTTTTATGCTTGAATTAAGTGTTGTGTTTGTGAATTGTATGAATATCATATATGTATATGACGTTGAAAATATATCTGACAAAGCTCGATTAACGAAAATGCCCGATATAGGATAAACGAGAAAAATGTTACTTTTATGCTTGGAACAAATGTGGAACGTGATCATTTAAATTATATGAATGTTATAGATGTATGAAATAATTACATGCCGGGAAATGCTTGAAAATGTTAAATCTCGTTGAATAAATGAATATCGATGGATATGTGATTTCTCGAAATGAATGAGGTCTTGCATTTGTTGCTGACGGGATCTAGCTCGAACGAGTAATCCTATTGACCTTATTTTATGAATTGGATTTAGCCCGGACGGGTAATCCAGATCAAGCTCTTTAGAGCATATGTCATAAAAAGGATTTAGCCTGGATTGGTAATCTTGTCGTATACATGTGTGGCTCGAGAGTGTACTCTCCAATATAGTACCCTATGGGTACCATTGGACATGAATTGACGGATCCTAATTCATACACCTCGAGTGTACTACTTGTGTAACCATCGATATTTCAGATAAATTCAACGGGTAAAAATCTTGATATGAAAAGATACGGATAAGAAATGAGTTATTACACGTATCCAGCTGAAATACAAGTAAATGATGATACATGACATATGATTTATGAAAACATGGGATGATGATATTTGTACATAGACTTTATTTGATAAATATATGTTCATTCTTGATTATAGACTTGTATACCTTGACCTTGATGTTCTGAGTAATATGAGTAAAGTTCTGATATGAAATGATCTGAACTCGAAATGAACTATTATGAAATTATACTTGAAATAATGAGATGAATTATGCATGTTGAATAAATACATGTTGTGGAAAGAATATGTGCTTGGAAACTTGATTGTTGTTGAGCCCATATATGTTTTGATGTTAATATGGAATACATGACTAACAAGGGCAATGAGAATGCGTGTAGGGCTTGAGATCGAATGGATTGATTATGCCTTACATAGTTACCTCAAAATAGAATGAATGGTAAGTTAAGTACCATGTTATACGAACTTACTAAGCATTTTATGCTTACTTAGTTTTATTTCCCTATTTTAGAGTAAATCGAAAGCTCGTTGGATTGGAAGCTCGGCGGAGACCACTCACACTATCCATCAGCCCATGTCGGAACAATATGGTAAATCAATTAGGGTTGTAATGGCATGTATAGGATATATTGGCCAATTTGCCATGTAAATGTAAATGATACTTGTAATCTAGCCATTGGAATGACTAGTAATGGTTTGTTTAAATATACTTGTAATGTCAAACTATGGTAACTACATATATGTTAAGTAGTTGATCAAATCATGTTTAATACATGGATTGAACTAAGGTATGATTGTAGACATGTATGCATGAAATGATATGCCATGATGAATGATGGAATTTGCTAAATTTGAATGCTTGAATTGGTTGGTTTATGGATGTGAGTTTAAGTGCAGGTCATTGGTGTGAATTTGAGTGAGAAAAGAAGCTAGAAATGGCTTTATTTTGTCCACACGGGCGTGTGTCTAGACCGTGTGTGACACACGGCCAGGTACATGGGCGTGTAGTTAGGCCGTGTGTCCCTTGCACCTTAATTTCGAGAAAACAGAATGCTCAGAATTGAGCACACGGGCAGAGACACGTACGTGTGTTCTACATGGCCTAGAACACGGGCGTGTGTCTTGGCCGTGTGAAACCTGCACCTAAAATTCGAAATGAATTAATTAACCACAAGGCCTAGCACACGGACGTGTGGCACGACTGTGTGCACAAGTCAGAGAGTTACACGGGGTCGAACATGGCCTCCAGTACGGGCGTGTCCCTTGGACCACACGGGCGTGTGAGCCATGCACCTTGGAAAAAATTTTAAATGTTGCGAAAAATTCTTAGAGGTTCTGATTAAGTCCCGACTCGATTCTAATGCTCGTATTGGACCTCGAGGGTCCATTTAAGGGACGTTATGAATGATTTTGGAATTTGAATAGTAACTTGCTTGAAATATCTACAAATGTTCTGAAACTTCCGATAACACTCCGTAACCCTGTTCCGGCGACGATACGGGTTAGGGTGTTACACTGTCAGACTACTGTTGACCACCAACGTCGGTGTAACACCCCTCGCTTGACTCAATCGTCGAGTCCAAGCTACAATATGCTATAACCAATTTGGAGCAACTACTAACATTTAACGTTTGATTTACATCACAATACATGCAAACACAAGCTTATCAATTCATAATTACTTTAAACTACCTTTTATCTAAAGTAAGCCCAAGATAGATCAATGATCAATTGCAACATTTTCAAAATTTCAAGTTGACGTCATGACGTGAGGAAGTTCCTCGTCGCGACGTGATGTACGGATTTGGCCTCGTTATGGCAATGGGATTCCTTGTCACGCCGTGGCTTGAAACTCAAATTTCGTCACGACGACCATCGCTTAATGTCGCGGTATGGACTCTATCTGTTTTGTCACAAACTAATGCCTATTTCAAACTAACAAAATTATTTGATGTATACTTGCACACTTGTGCCTGCACAAAACCAACCAAAACACATACCAAAACATTCATTTAACCATTTCCAATATCAGCCAACCCAATATGTCACAATTTAGCACCCAAACATATTAATTGAACCTATTCTATTCAAATTAAACTATTATGTCTTTAATCCATTCAAATAAACATTTAACCATGTCATTTCAAGCTCAATTATGCTATTTAAATACCATTCACACCATACCTCATTTATCAACACATACTGTAACACTCCTAATTCATCTCCGTCATCGAATTAGTGTTACAAAGTATTATAGTACAATTATAAACATTTAACATTAAACAGAAACATTCGATTTATATTCAAATTACAGTTATGAGCCTTAAATCAAGTTTACGGGACCTTAAAAGTAGTTTTGGAACATTCTAAGACCAACCCGCAATACATGTTGGATCTCAAATCATCATGTAAGTTCTTGATGAAACAACAGTTTTTCTTTTTGAAACCCTAATGACATGTCATTTGTATCCTAATCATTTACTAAATTCATACGAGCACCATTACCGTTATTGTATCATTTCAAACCCTGTAGTCGTTTACACGCTTTTCATATTTCAATTAACAATCCGTATCCATTTCAAATTTTCATATCAATTCAAAATATCAACCTATCTCTTGTGGGTTTGATCTTTAAAATACTCCAAAAATGTTCCATTGTACATTTAGAAATATTACAATTAGACCTGTCACACTCGTAAAACACTGCACATTATTATTATTATTGCAATTTTCTCTACTCAGACATAAGTAGGTTGAGGCAAGATTTGTGTTTTAGGGTTTGTTTTAAGTCGGAGGGTTTTGGGGATTTATGCTTTTTAGTAATTAGTTTTACCGAAAATGTAATGTATTAATCTAGATATTTTAATAAATGAACCTTGGAAATGTAGTTTGTATTAATTGTCATTGAACACGTATTTTTTTGGGCATCTCTAATAATTGTCTTGCAATGAAATATTGGTATTTTTAATACTTTTCTTAATAATTGCTTTAATATTTTTTTAACAATTTTAAAGTAGATGAAATCCCTGAAAATCCTACGCAATGGCTCAGCTTTGGTAATAAAAAATATTTTTCTATGAAATGTTTGAAAAATATAAAAACGTAAATTTATTAAAAAGGGAAAAAGGCATGGTATATAAAAATTTAATTAAAAGGCAAACTAATTAAAATGTCAAAATAAAAAAAATTTATTTAATTTTTTTATAAAAATTAATTTATAATTTTTATATTATAAATTCCAAAGTCCAAATTATTTTTTCTTTGAAGGCATCATAATTTTTAATAGCTAAAAACAAAGCATAGTTGTCAAGTTAGCTTGATAAAAATGTATCTAGTTAGATTAGAACCAAATCAACTTAGAATTAAAATTAAAATGATTTTGATATATTTTATTAGTAAAAAGTAAATTTAATCAATTAAATTTTGCTAAATTATTTTTTAAATCAAAAGTAACCCAGAAAAAAAATAAATTATATCCTTTTAAAGAATACATTACAATTATAAAATAATATAAATATATAATTGTTGGTAAATTACTTATATTTTTTTATATAGATTACCTCTCGTTATAGATATACCGTGGTTACTTGTCCATTACAATCAAACACAAAGGAGCGTCATGTCAATTTGACAATGGAATTTTGTCAATGAGGGGTTAATCCTATTCTCAACAGACGTCTCAAATTCCGTGACTCAGAGGCTCCTAAGATCATAATATCTGTATCTCACATAATGTAAACTATAAAGAGGGCTTCAACTAAATGACGACATAAGTGAAACTACACTACTTTGAAAACGAGAATAAACACTACATGGACGGACGCACAAATAAGCCACAGGCTTTCAATCATCCACACCTTACCCCCACTACTCAGCTTTGCTCAAATGGAACACGTACAAACAACTGTCCATGAAGGGTTACAACCGCTGATGTCTGATGTGGATCAATCCTCGAGGGCAAGTTGACAACCTAACACCACAAAAAGAAAAAAGAAGAAAGAAAACCCTTAAAATGAGGCAAATAAATAAATAAAGTGAAAGCAGATGTGCAGACATGAAACATTTAGGTGCTAGCTTCTGTTTCGGCAGCTACTTCTAACAAAAATTCTAAAGTAACAATGGTAAAATAACAAAAACTTAGGTGCTGGTTTAATGCAAGTTACAATGGTGGAATAACAGCAGTAATGAATTACTAGGGCAGTGCATTGTGGCCACCATAAAATTTGAGTTCAATAAAGAATTTGGCAAAAAAGTTCTAGATTGTCCCTAACCTAACATTTGCTATAATAGCAGCTTTGAGTCTGACTGGTCATATAAATGAACATAGTGATTGATTTCTTAAATGGCACTTTAAAAGCTGAACATATAATCAAATTATTTCAAATAAAAGCTTAATTAATGAAACAAAGCTGCCTATGCAGATGAATCAAAATAAAATAGCTGTCGGGAAGTTTGAAAGATCATTATATTAGAGGCATTTCAAGTTTAATCAATTTTGATGAATAATAGACTGAACAAGCAGACAGGAAACAAGGATACCTTAAAAATGTTCTTTTATATGAAATAAATGGTATCAATCAACTTTAAAGTCTTTTCATTCATATAATTATTATTTAGAGAAAATTCAGTATCATGGATGTGAAACTAAAAGAAGAGAACAAAACATTGCATGCTGACGTATTCATGATAATGAAAATCTAGATAAAGATGCAAATGAAAGTTTATTCAGTCAGTAAAGCAATTGTAACAATATTCTTAGAATACGTTATTTTCTTTTAGCTTCTTGTACACACCTTTTTGAACGGTGTGACACCCCAAGGATTATCTGGATGCTCAGGTTCACCGCTTATTACCAGGCGTCCTGCAGGATCAGATTGAACACGCACCTGAAATTGCAAGATAACCACATAAGAACTTCCTTAGGCAGTGCAGAAATTTAGCATTAGCTTCATTGCCTAGAAAATTGTATTAGCTACTACCATGAAATATAAGTCCCAAAGCAGCACCATCACATTCACATGCTCCATAAAGCCAAATGCTTAGTAAAGCTGCATTTTAAGGCCAATCTTTGAATGGCAATTGTTTCAATGCAAGGCATTTTTGTGTAGAATTGGTTCTTACCATGTGCACAAGAAGAAAATGAAAATTACATAGTTTTACGAGTTTGTTCACTGACCTCCTCACGAAGAAGGCCTGGAACTAAAGCATAGACCTCAAAACAATCTTTCTGCATAACCAAAACAAGTTAAACTTTTAAAAAACCAGAAACCATACCACTTCTGGAGACCAGGGGCATAGAAACTTACAGTTTTCTGCACATTGATCTTAACCCAATCGGCTGGGGATCCAATATCAACCACTGCTGTCTCCACACTAGCCAATTAAGAAATATAGTCAACATGTTGCATTCAAAGAAGTAACACAAAATTATTTCACCTCAAACAAATTGTTAATGCCCGTGGTAGAAAGTAAAAACCCATAAAAAATAACATGGATCTTAACTGTGCCTTCAATACTTTAGTACATGAAGCCTTGACAGCACAGTCCAAATACGATGGTTTCTTGCGTTTAAGCAGGCCTGCATTAATATGCAAGAATCCAGCTTTAAAACAGCCAGAAAGAAAAATCAGTTTAAAGGACTTAAATGATATACCCAGGCTTTTAAGCTGTTTCTCACGCTTTTGTTGAGAAATAGAATTCTTATCCTACAAGAAAAGGATAAATTGGAATATATATCATCAAAAGATTACACATGAAAACGCACAGAAATAGAAGCACAGCTCTTCTTTTCATCTTTTTCCGACTATAAGGATAAATAGGGTGGGTGTTGGGGGGGGGTTGGATTGCTCACCACATTTTCATACACACCTTAGTTATTGGTTCACTGACTTCACCATTACGAAAATGACGTGAGTGCCAACCCCTCATAGCACGTGCTGCTGCATCCCTTCGTGCTCTACCAGATCCTGAAGCCTAATTACAAAGAGCGCCAAAAAGATTGTTGAAAGGAGTACTTAAGAAGGATAAACCTCATAAAACTTATTCTAACTGGGGATGTAGTATGTAATAAATTTTGGATAGCATAGAATATCACCATACAAATTAACACATATAGTTACCACAATCTAAGTTCTTTATTTTTAATGAAATAATAATCTGAAGGTGAAAGAAAGTTCATGTTACCTGATTCTCAACATCCACATACTCTGATTGAGATGAAAAGATTGTTCATATTACCTGATTATCAACATTCATAGCCTCTGATTGCGATGAAATAGGTATATTAAGCTCACCCCCACGAGTCTTATGCCTTTCATAATCAAGGAGTGCCTGAACAAGCATTAAAACAAGGCATAGACCTGTCTAAATTATATGAAGGAAACAAGGCTTAAAACTCAATCCTGCATAGAATATATGTGAGTCACAAAGAAAATTATGATGTCACAGAGCTGCTTATGACATGGCATACCATGCCAAGATATGTCACCAAAAAAGCCCTCCATTCAATGCGCCAGTAATGGAGCAGGAAGATACTGAAAGGAAGTTCCTGCCTCCCCCCCCCCCCCCCCTTTTTTTTCTTTTATTCCATACAACATGATTTGCATAGTACAGAGAGCAGTATAACTAAAGGTGTAGACCCATTAGGGAACGTAAACAAACAAAAGATGAGAAGTAAAACTGTTTGCCCAAGCATGCATGATTTGCAATGTAAATACCTTCTCATAGAAACCACGAAATGTCCATGAAACAGTAGTACAGGTCCTGCATAAATGGAAACAGAAAAGATATAAATATTGTGGATACTCGGGGTTAGGTTGGGGGGAAGGGGGAGAACTCAATATAGCAAATACAACATCTTCACTTCTTAATGAGCAATATTTTTAAGAACTACAGTTCATAAATGATTTTATAAGTAATTGATTTAACCACATTATCAATCTCTTAAATAAGGATATTTACACAAGACTAAAAATAACTTTTCATCTTGCCCCTTACTTTGGGGGCTTGAAAGATTCTCAACTTGCATACAATTTACATGAAGTTACCTATCCAAAGGCAAAAAGTCGTTTAATCCACATTTGCAACAGAAAAATAATACGTAAGAAGAGTTAAATTTATAGAGTGTTGTTACCTAAGAAGTCCACAGTTCCACACAACAAACAGTTGCATGATATACATAGCACACAGTTTAAGAGAAGTTCTTTAAAAATGAGTATGTGCATGCATGTGTGCATGTGAGTGAGTGTGTGTGTGTATGCGTGCGTATTTGTGAGTGAGTGCAAGTGTGTGGGTGTGGGTGGGTAGGTGCATTTGCGTGTGTGTTTCACGCGTGTGTTTCCCAAGAGGACTGAGTTCAGAATGAATATGTTGTACAATAAACCATGCTGAATTTTTTATGCACTTTCCTGACCTAAGTTCTCAAAAAAGTAATGGCTTATATAAGTAGAAATGTAGCATTTGCCAATGACTCATCTAATATAAACAAAGACCTTGCATAACTTGCAAGATAAAACAATTCTCTAGAGTAGAATTTAACCCACATAAAATAGCAAAAACAAGATTTTGGACTAAGATTCCACTGAAACAGCATATTGTCAAAACAATATGTACCTTCCAAACAGTTTGTATACAAAATGCCAAACAAGATCCAAATACAAAAGAAATTTGCTGGAGGAAATGAATTGGAGCCAAGACTGAATATTTCAAGCACAAGGTAAATTAAAATTATTCCACTTGAGTCTAATCATAGCGCGTTCCTTAACTTGGCACCCTAAAACCATATACAATTCATTGAAGTAGAATGGTACACAGCATGTTAAATTTATAAATTTAAAAGTAAATCAAGGCAAAACACACATACCTTGTCATAGCCACCCAATTTAGTAACAGCTCTCCACAACCTTATCCCCCATAAAGGTGTATAAATGTCAGTCAAATAGAAACTTCCCAACATATCGCAATTGCAAAATGAAAACAGTAATGCAATTACCAATAAACTTACTTAAGGCAATTCAGCCCTTCCCCATAAAATTTAGGAGGCTTAAATTCCATGCCTCTCTCTTTGAAGAAAATTTCCAGTTGCTTCATGAAGACTGATTGCTCCTCTTCTGTTCCTGACTCATTGCCATCGGAAAAATGAATGTCATCCAAAAAAAATGAGAGCTCAGAATTGTTGTTCCCATTAACAGGGGTTATAGGCAACTCCGTTTTATTATCCCCATTCTTCAAATCTTCCACTTTCTCCTTCAGTAGTTCCATATCAGAAAATAATGGAGAAGGGGTAAGTGACTCAGGTTCATCAAGGCAAGTTGGTATGGGGTTACAATCATAATTCGTTTTGCTTTGAGTTAATGCAGAAGAAGTTTCAGTTTTGGCATTTTCTGTGAGTTTAGGAAGTGAGACAGAAGAGGTTTCGGTTTTGACATCAGTTGTAGCTTCAGCAGCTTGAATATGATCGGAGGTAGAATCAGTGTGGGTCTTGAAATGAAAAATTGAAGACGATTCAGATTTCACATTGCTTGTGGTATCTACATCAGGCTTCAGTGACGATTGATCATTGGAAACAGGAAGTAAGCACGTTGAGTGGTGAGCTGGAGTAGAATGTGGTTGTATGTTGCTATCAGCATTGGCATGCCCCGTGTGATAGGTTATGGAGTTAGCCGCCATGGGCACGGGGGAAGGAGAGGGGGAAGGAGAGGAAGGATGTTGCTGAAGCGGTGGACTAACAGGATGATCTCCATCGTTCAAGTTAGAAGCACCTATTACTGGAACAACTAGTTCGCGCTCCTTGTTTTCATTTTCCTTGGTGTCAGTTATCTCGAATTCCATTAATGAAAGGTTGAAAGCTCCTCCTACACATCCATATATTATTTAGCTTTCTTTTCCTTTTTTTTATAAACATGAAGAAAGGACAAAATAGTTGTGAATTAACAACGGAGCAGTCCTCTTTCTCAAGGAAGCGAATCAGTTAATTAGAAAACCACAAAATCCAGATGAGGTAAAGGAAGAAAGGTAAGAAAATGAAAGCGAATGGGAAATCAGAATGACAGCTAAAATGAAAGGGGAAAAGAAGAAGGCCCCAAGTTTAGCAGGTAGGTTAGAATCTCTTAAAATTTAACAAAAAAATGAGCCGGAAAAAAAGTCCCCAAAACAAAGAACAATCTTTACAATTTTATTGGAATGGCATAAAGATAATGCAATTATTAAATAGACAAAGTGCAACGAGGAAGAAAGAATGACTTGCCTGCTCCGTAGCTTGCTCAGGAAAATGAAGATGAAGAAGGAATCTTGAATCCAAATCTAATTAAACCCTACTTATCTTGTGTATCCACAGAAAACAACACGACAAAACAGAATCTGAGAATCCCTTCTAGTGTCTTAGCTTGCGTCGGAACAGATTTTTCTAGTGTCTTGTTCTCCATAATTTTCATTCTTATTCTGCTCCAGAGATATCCCATATCGGGATAAACTATTCCAGCAATATCCCAATTATACCCCGTTCCGGTTCAGTAATTTTAGTGCCCGATTTAGTTGTTTTGGCACCCGGTTCAGATTTTTTTACGTGTTTGAACCGAAACACCTGTCGTAGTTATTCCTACCAGGGATATCCCATTCCAGGGATATCCCCTTTTTTCTACTATTTTTCTTCTTTTTCTCTCTCCCTCCTTTATTGTCCTTTCTAACAAACCATTTGCCACCTCTCCACACACTTTCCAGCGTCTTACCTCCGATCCGGCCACTTCCTTCCCATCATTCAAAATTTAAATCCTCAAATATATCTATCCAATCCATTGCTCCCCATTTCTTCTACGATTCTCTCTCACTCTGGGTCTCTTTTCAACGTTTTCTGTCATTCTTTTTTTAGCTTTGGGTATCCACAGGCCAAAAAAACACACGCTAGAGTAGGAAGAGAGTTTTTCGTGAAAGAGAAACCTTAAGTTTTCTCTAGCGTATTTGGTTTTTGTTATTTTTGAAATTATTTGCTTCACGGAGACTCATTTCAGTATCAATCTCTTTTTAGTTTCACTCCATGCTTTTTACTTGTATTTCAAAGGGTTTTTCTTAGGTTTTTGGTTTTCACTTTAGAAATATTGTTTCGTTCCGTCTTTCGATCTATAGATGTCGGTCTTGTTCTTCATTTTTGTTTTTTATTGTCTACTATACGTTGTTCTTTATTTTTGGATTGTTTGTTTCCCTCTGTTTAATATTATAGCTTTTGTGTTATTTTCTATTTCTTTTAAATATTTGCTTAGCGAATACTAATTGCCTAAACAAAAGCATCGATGATGTAAATTGTTTCTTGCATCTGTGTTGGCTTGATTTTAGTTCTAGGAACCCGGTGGGAGTTGTGACGCATGTAGAGTTTATTTGGTAGTTTTTCTGGATGGTAATAACATGTCTTGTATGCAAGACCACTCATGGAAAGAGGTTATCACTTCCAAGAGAAGTTAAGTGGACCACGTTTAAAATTTTAGATAATTTTGATGATGAAAACTGGTGAAGGCCACTCATTGATAGATTAGAGTTTAAGTAGCTTTCAGGAATGCTAGCTGAAACTTTGGAAGATCCATTCCAAATTGAACAAATGAAAATGTCCGCAACTAAAATTAGAGACCTAATGTACAAAGCTTGACTAGGTGAGCTGAATCAGGTAGATATATTGTATGTAACAAAGCTCGATTAGGTGGTTTGAATCAGGTAAAAATATTATAACTGTATTGAAGCTGTGGAGGGTGTGTGGATTAGCAGCTAGGGGATTGTAACAGCCCGATTTTGGGCCTAGTCGAAATAGTGGTTTTGGGGCCACAAATCTGTTGAGGAAAATCTTATTTTTATTATGTTTTTATGGTCTATGATTTCATGGAAAGATTTCGTGAAAATTTCGTTCAAAAATTTCGACGTTTGGGCACTCAATTTAGTCAAAAGGACTAAATTGTAAATAGTGAAAAAGTTGAGTTCTACATGTTAGAAGTGTCCAATTTCTATGAAATTTTAAATTGGAGGTCCTTAAATGGCAATTAGACCATTGGTTAAATTGTTGGACAATAATGGACATTGGATAAGTGAATGGGATATTTTTAAGTTAGGGGTATTTTGGTAATTTGATAATTAAATGAATTAAAAAACAATATTAAAATGCCAAATTTGTCCATCTTCTTCATATGGACGAAATTTACCAGGAGAAGACATGGATAGGGTTTTCTCAACTTTCCAAGCTCATGGTAAGTCTGTCCTAGCCCCGTTTTTCAAGTTATTTACGGTTTTGGAGTCCCGGTAGCTCGATTTAGCTTATACTACCAATAATTCATGCTAGGGTTCATCTTTGGAAAATTACCCATAGGTGAAAAGTGTGTATTTTGATGTTTTATGGTAGAATATGAAGGCTGAAATCATGTTAAACAACTTTTACTAAGCGATTTTACTTGAAAACGAGTAAAACGTCATAATCGGTAAAAATACCTAATGTTCATAAGTATGTGAATTAGTGAGAATTTGATGTTTCCATAGAAGGGAAAAATGATCAGCATGTTATAAAACATAAGAGTAAGGGCTGAAGTTTAATTTTCGAGTATTGGGGCAAAAGTGTAAATATGTAAAAGTTTAGGAGAAAAGTAGTAATTTTACAAAAGTTGAGTTAAGGACTGTTTTGAATATTACATTAATTAAATAAGTGAAATGTGATGTTTTAGACCCCGAAAAACGAGATTTGGAACTAGAACGGGAGGAAAATTAAAAATCGGGAAAGTTGGTAAAATGGCCGGTTTGGTATCGAGGTAAGTTCATATGTTTAATAATCATTTAATGATGCAAGTTTGAATGTAATTATGTAAGTTATGTGTAAATAATAGCGATATAATTTTATAAATTGTGAATTATATTTGATATGTGAATTAATATTAAATGTGGAATGAAAATTATTCATGAATTATTCAAGTGATATAGTGTTTAAAATAAGTGTTAAGTGTAAATTCCCGGTTGAACATAGGAATAGAAGTGGATACTAGAGACCGTGTTACAGTTGTTACAGGTGAGTCTCGGTGTCTTTGGGTGATCTAGCATGTGTTGCGGACACTGACGACTTGTGTGTGAGCGTGCCCGTGGACATTTCGATGTTATTGATCGGTGAAAAGTGGTAGCTCTAGCTACCGATCGATGAAAAGTGGTGGCCCCAGCTACACGATCGATGAAAAGTGGTAGCTCTAGCTACCGATCGATGAAAAATGGTGACCACTACTGCGATCAATGAAAAGTGGTAGCTCAGACTACCCGATTCGATGAATAGTGGTAGCTCGGCTACATTACTGATGGTAGCTTCACTACATATCGATGGTAGCTCGGCTACATATCGATGTGGCACTTATGTGCTAATTCTCTACGTATCCATGCATATTCCAGTGTTCAAACGGGATTAATAATGAATTAAAGTGAATATGAGATGAAGTGTGTATGCGGTATAATTGAAAGAATGAGCATACGTGATAATGATTAAGTATTTAAATGTATGTGCAAGTGAATTGGTAAGATTGTACATGTGTAAGTGATTGAATTTGCTAAGTGGAAATACCACGGATGTATATTTAATTCGGAAAGGTGGAGCTATGTGCTAAAACAACTGATTATTTGTTATATTCCGAAGTGTTCATTGAGAGATATGAATTTACTAAGTGAAATCTGATGTGAAAATGTAGAAATTTTATTGAAAAAGATGAAATTTGAGATAAAACAGTTTAATCAGCAGCATAAGGGTGACTTTGAAAAATCACCAAAAATATTAGAAATTGAATTAGAAGTTGAATGAGATATATAATTAAAGCTTGATGAGTCTACTTTCATATAAAAGAAACAGAGAAATAAAAGGAATTTTATATTCTGAGATATTTGGATTTTTGTGAGATTGGTTCAGAATGATTACGTGATCCCCTGTTCTGGCTTAGAAAAATCATTAAAAATAGTATAAAAATAATTATGGGATATAATTTATATTCCTGAAATCCTGAATGAGTCTAGTTTCAAATGAACTAAACAAGATGGTCATCTGAATTCTGTACAAGGATAAAATTGATTCATAGTGAAGAGAGGTCAGAATAATAGGACAGTGAAACAGGGGAAATTTTAATGAATAAACTGTACTAATTGGCAATACCAAAAATTCTAGAAATTTTATGGTATGAAGATATGTGAGTCTAGTTTCAGGGAAAATTAGCGGTTTGTAATTTGGAGCTCTGTAGCTCAAGAAATAAATAATTTAGTGACAGCGATTCAAGTAGACAGATTAATGTGAATATGAGTAATAAGGTATAAACATGTGATTTAATGATTGCATCAATTTAAGAACTTGTTGTGAGGATTTATCATGTTGAGGCTTTGGTAAGGCTACAAATGAGTAAGTTGGGAAAGTAAAAACTTAGCATTATTTATGCAAGTTATGAGTGCTTAGTAATAAGCTAAATTTATTGCTAATGCTTTTTTTTTTTTTTACATGTGAACTTACTAAGCTTTATAAGCTTACCCCCTTTTCTTTCCCATGTTATAGAGTCCTATTAAACAAGCTCGGGTTGGAGGTCTCGGAGATCGCTTCACACTATCAAGCTATCTATGGGTATCTTTATTTATAAATAATTTAAGTTATGCCATGTATAGGGGCTTGATTAAGTCATTTTGTATAGGTGTTAATTAATTTGACCAAATTAATAGCTTCATAACGGTAATAAGGATTATTCTGTATTTGGCCATGAGTTGTGGTTCATATTGGTCATGGAGTTATAATGTTTGTGTATGCATGTGTTTGTTAAAGTTTAAATTATAAGTGAAATTTTGTGGCTCGGGATTTGGTAGATTGTATTGTTAAGTCCGATAATGCCTCGTACTCGGTTCCAGCGTAGGATACGGGTAAGGGGTGTTACAGGAATTGTTTGGTATGATGTTTTGAAGTTGATGTATGTGATGTTTGCTGTTTATTGCTGCCTTAATGAAGCAGGAAGATAAATATCTTTTGTTACCAATAAAATATCTTTTACTAGAAAGCTTTAATTTTTTTATCCAAATATGTTGAAAGCCTTAATTTTGAGATTTTGACTTAGGTTTTAATTTAGAGTATTGGTTTGGGGTTTTAGATTCGGTTTTAATTTTGGTCTAGAATTTCCATTTGGAGGCGTTCAAGTAACTAAACAAGGGTTGTAATTCTATAAGTTTGTAATATATATAAATATATAAATTCAACAAAAAATTTAAAAAATTATTTAATATGAGGTTTAGGTTAATAAAACTGTTGGTTTTTGCAGAGAACTAACAGAAGCATAGAAAAAATAAGAATGGAAGAGATGATTAAATTCATTAATTAATTAATTAATGTACAATGACTAAATCATAAAAATAGTAAACATTAACCGTTATTAATTTTTACTAATTAAAATGGCTTAAAAAGTAATTACTTAAGGTTTTAAGTGGCAATTTACCACTTTTACTATTAATGGACGGTGAATGCATGGTTTTGGGTGTTTTTTTATATTAAAAATATTGATAAATATTAAATTATTAATGAATGAAACTTAAAGCATAAAAATTAAAAAGCCATCATCCATTTCTTCTTCTTCAACCGTACGAAACAAAAAGCGACGGAGGAAGCCATAGTTTTAAAGCTTAAAATTTGGTAGCTTTACATGATTGAGAATTCAACCGAACGAAGTTTAATTGAGGAAAAACTAATTATTATGGATTAGTCCTCAAAGTTTTGTGTGTCGTTGGAATGCTTTTAAAGTACTTTGTTTGTTGATTTTAAGGCATCAGTGTCAGTTATCTTGTCGCAGGTTGAGATCCTGCATGTGTTGTAGACTCTCTCCAACTAATGCCAGCAATTTAAGTCTCGTGTATTTAAAATTACTTTATTATAGTTCTTCGGGCAGAAATTATTTAACAAAATAGAAAAGTTGTGAATCGGAAAGATATTATTTATGAGGTTGTATGATGAGCTTGTATTAAATGATATAATTATTTGTGTATGAATGAAATCCTATGACATTTGTGTATGAATGAAATCCTATGATATTATTTGTATAGGTTTCAGCTGAATTGAATGCTGAAATTTCAGTATACTTGTTCTCTTGTTTTAAAACGTTATAAGCTACTGAGGTAAATGAATGAAAATACTGATTGTCATTATTTAAACTTGGTTGCGGTCTGAATTGTTGTTTTAACGATTAGAATGTGTATTTTTATATTGTTTGAATCTCGTTTATTATATGGGTTGAAATGAATTTAAATCACTTGTTTTTAAATAGACAATTATATCCATTTCTTTTTATAGTTCAAAATTTTAGGTTGTATTCTCCTTTATATTTTATTAAGTTTTCTAACAATAAAATTATTTATGAATTGCTAGAAAAGTTTAAAGTATTTACATTAAAAATATATGGGTAATAATAAAATTGACATTTCTTAGTTTGAAATGCTCAAAACCCGTCTCAAATTTTAGGCTTCTCTTTGTTAATCACCATATTTAACATCACTAATCTACTAGATTTTAACTATCTTTTTTAACTCTTTATATATATTTGATATAGTAAATAGTATTATTTTAAAAATAAATATATTTAGACATTGAGAATATTAAAGTGTATTAAATGAAATTTTGAAAGGTAAACAACTCAATTATCAATTTAGGCTCTGTTTGTTTGCCAGTAAAATATTTTTCGCAATGTTTTTGTGTATATATATTACAATGTTTTATTTTTTTTTATAAATGTTGTGGTCGTGCAATTTCTATTTCTAGGCTAATTCAAATTTCTATTTCTTTTATCAAATTTTGAAATGTGAAGAATGACAGGCTCACCTACATCTAAAGAGGCTATATTTGATGATTTAACCAAATATACAACATTTGGATCTTTGAAATTAACAATAACTGCTTCAATTGCACATGAGAAAATAGTCTCCAAATCAGAGGATTTGTTTACAAGACAACAGTTTTATTACAATTGAAAACTATACTCTGTGTAGTATAGAGCAAAATGTATGCTTCTGGAAAAAGCATTTCTTCAACACTAGTAACCTACAAAAGATAGAACATGACAATTAGGTCCAAGAAAATATGTTTTATTGTCTTTATAAGGCTAAAAAAACATGCCAATATTATATATATATATATAAAAGGCTCAAAATATTATGATGAACCAACCTAGAAACAGAAATTGCACAACCATAATATTTTCCGTGTTGACATGTCTAACATGTATTCAAAATTTTCTTCTTAAAATGTTTTCTCAGATAATGACAGGATTGAATCTCTATACTATGCCCGCACGATATATCTTACAGACAAGTATTTTAAAGAAAATGACAAACTCAAATCAATGTGGGCATATTCTAAGCAAGGAGAAAATAGAAACTAGAGGGTAGAGAACCAACCGGCAACTTTATCAGCCTCTTCCTCACTCATGCAGGCTTCAAACAGATGATTAGCCTTATACCAATAGATAGAATCGATTTCAGATGAATCCCCGTCAAGGGAAGCACTGTTCAATGTATAGCAAGCTAATACTCAATCTTCCTCACTCATGCAGGCTTCAAACAGATGATTAGCCTTATACCAATAGATAGAATCGATTTCAGATGAATCCCCGTCAAGGGAAGCACTGTTCAATGTATAGCAAGCTAATACTCAATCTTCATTTAAGTCCACCAAAGCAAGATGTTTAAATACCATTTAAGCACATCTACCGGCAAAGCTTTATGAGAATCCCGGTTTTTGTCATCTACCAAGCTTACTTCATACCACTGCCATTCCAGAATAAACAAAAAAAGAGGCTATTGTTTATCAATATGCATTTTTTTCCCTCTGTGGTACAATGCCAAGAAGACCTTAATCTAGGAATAGGGGAAAATGTTGCAGATATGCGATTCCAACTCCAGATCTGTTGACCCCCTTAAAAAATGGTTGCATGAACTAACTGAGCTAGCTTCTAGGTTCTAGTAATAAATTATTCAGAAACATGAGAAATGAAAGTGAATGATGTCACAATCTTTATACCGAATAAATGGTCTATACTCAACAAACGACACCTAAATCAATAGATGTAAAGCCTACAAGAACCTATAAAAAGTAGTAAGACGAAGCTCATATGTACTCAGTTTAGAACCAGTTTAAGGACCTTGGAAAAAGTTTTATTTTAGTTTTAGAATAAGGTAATCAGTGAACATTTTACAGCTAAAACATTGTTGTTTCCAAAACACATTTGGTTATTTCCAAAAAAGCAAATCCAATTTAACAAGGTAATCCACTCTGATTATCCATATTATAATATTTCAGTGGTTATTTCCAAAAAAAATTATCACCACAATTACACATCAAGATATTGGACATCTGTGCTCAACGGATATTGGACATGATTATGGGAAATATAACCCTCCAAAGACCATCCAAACACATGAATGACTTCAAAAAAAGTAAAACATACTCATATAGGATACATGCTCGTATCAGGCACTCACCCGATATTAAAAGATAGCTAGTAGCAAATGTACCTCCCATAATTTTGAAAAGGGAGATTTGAGACAATAATAGTCAAAGGCAGCATATCTTACCTCCAATCCGTGCAACTCTACAACGAGCCGAACATGAGCAACTTGATTTTCAACGACTCCTCAAGGAAGTCCGTCACCTCCAGAAATAAAGAATTCCTAAGTAAACCAACATTAATGTGAATAGATCAGTGTCAAATTGTGTCAAATTGCACACAATAGAAAATGAAATTGAAGCAGTAAGTCCAATCAGTTTATAGCAACTTTCTCCAAAATTATTGTGATGGAATGATTTTATTGCCAACATAAAAGGTCTAAGTTTTTCTAAACAAAAAAAGGCACTTAAATCAGGGGAGAAAAATATACAAACTTCTAATACTGCAAAATCTCTATGTTCAATATCATTAAAATCACATCACCATAACATTGTTAATTTGATTTAAACAACAAATCCGATGATCACCTTTAAGATCTCCGATCCTCTTCCAATAGCTTCGCATCAGTTGGGTAGAAAACTCGTGATGGGCCTCCGTCTAACAAAACTCGAGTAAGCCTTCCTAAAAAAGAAACCATTTCAATAAATAGAAATTCAAGGAGCAGTTAAGTTTTTTGGGAAGAAGCGAGTGTTTCGGAAAGACCAATGATGCTTGAAGAAGACTTGTCACTACCCGATCCCTTTTGCATTTACTTGGATTGCAAATTTCCAAACAATACTTTATCGGTTTTTCGTTTCCGAGAAATTGAAGTGAAGATAGAAATTTCGATTTTTTCTCCTTTTGCGTTAAAGATATATATGAATCCATTTTTGGGACTAGGGTTTAAAATGGAGAAAATACCGAAATAAAAATGAAAGGGGTTTTAGATTGAAGGCAAAACAAGATTATGCGAAGCATCAGAATTGGAAATAAAAAATGAAAAATAAAATTCAACTAGAAAGGAAGATTACCAGTCTTGCATTTGCGGTAGAATCTCTGACGCTCTCAGCCGAAGAGGAACAGGAATGAAAGAAAAAGGATGAAGGAATGAATTTTCAAAGAAAGAGAGAAAGAAATTTGGCTGAGAAAGAATGAAGGAAGGAAGGAAAAAGGGGAAAGATCTGCCTGAGAGCTTAGGAAAATGTCTTACAGAAAATGAAACGGTAAGACAATTTCCCAAATTTTACGCGTGTTTTGAAAAATATTTTCCAAATGGAAAATGTTTTCCAGTCAAACAAACACTGGAAAATTAGGAAAACAATTTTCGGAAAATATTTTCCCCTAAAGGGAAAATCGGAGAACTTGCATGACCAAGCTACGCTGACGCGTGGTTACTCCGAGAATGAGGAGAAATTAATATCAAATTTGAATCCTTAATTTTTTCAAAAATCAAATGAAACCAGTGAAACAATACAATTTGAAGCTTCTATCAAGGGATCAACTGAAAGACATGTATTTTTTCAATATTTCAGTTTCAATATTTCAGTAAGAGAACAAAATTTTCGAAATAAAAAAAATTTAAGTCTCCTGTTTAGCTTCCGGGAAAATGCAGGATGAACAGAATTTGCCAACTCACAGGTGAATCAGGAATTATTTAAAAAAAACAAGGACTAATGTCAAGTTTGATACAAATTTCCCAACCTGCTTTTTATTGATACAAATACATATCTCGTGTCAACTTTAAAAAGATGATTTATGAGGTATGTACATGGTAAAGGGTGTGCCAAATAAGGGAGTATCCTTACCAAAAATAAATTAATCTTGGATACATAATGGGTTTCATTTTAGACCATAAAAATTTATTGCTGACCAATCAAATAAGCTTTCATCTTTCCATCGAGATTAGTGTTATTTCGACAAATTCTTTTTCCAAAATTTGTTGAGACCTATATATTGAAAACAAGGTGATTAAATTCCCGATCACATACCCATAAATTTTCATTTAGAAGGATTGACCATCTCAGAAATATGCAAAAGGAAATGAAGACATAAAGTAAGAAATGCAGTTCCTTTTCATGAATGTCAAGACAATGAGAGAAACGAGCAGAGGATATAACAAACCTGGTTGGCGTAAATGATACCCATGTTAGCCCATGCACGCACATAGTTTGGCTTCAAATCTAGTGCCTAAAGATCCAGACATAGACCAAAAGACTAAATTCAATAGTGCTGAAAATATGGCCACCACAGGCAAAGGGAAGTATATCATCAAAAATTTTAAATGGACAATATCAAGATGTGAGGCTAAACAAATCAAACTGCATATGCAAGATCTGAATGCATTAAAAAAGGCATTTTGAAAGAGATGATCAAGGGTATATGTAAATTGAGGAAGTGCATAATCAAATCATCTAAATTAACCAATAGCTTCAAAAAATCAAATAACTAATTACATGGAGCTTATAGAAGAGCTAGTTTGTCTTCTAAGGTCCAACTAGGTGCAACATGTTATTTGGAGAATCTTTCTAGCAGCCTAAGGTTACAATGATGGAGCAAGTAAATAATTCAACCCTATAAGAGAGCTGTATAACACACCAATGCATCACTTTACCATTGAAAGATAAGAAAGAAGAGAAATAGAGGAAAACATGATGCAAGTCATGCAACCCATATGAGTTTGGCACACAGAAGACTGACATGTTGGGTTATCACATGTTTTGCATTTCTTTATGCCATCCTTTCAATTGATTAAGCACAAGCCAAGTTCTAGGCACACTTTATTGTATAGAAGCGAAAAAGCCCCCTTGATTCAAGAAGCACAAATTTACATATTCTCCTTAATTTACTCAAAAAAGTGCTTTTTTTACATCTTGCACCTCAAATGGTTCAGGTAGTTACAGCACCCTTGCCAACATTGTCAACACCTTCATAATTCATTTTTTTATTATTCTGGCCTAACCTGCAAAATAGTGAGCAACACACCATACAAATTGATCCTTAGTAAAATCCTAGTACTCATATATTTTGAATTTCACACATTACAGGTACTCCAACTAAGTAAAGAGAACCCCAAAATTTTAGGATAGGGGAAATAAATTTTTAATTATAAAAAAAGTAATTATGAAATTAACATATCAGGTGGTATACAGATAGGCCACCACTATTCAAGGGGGAATCAAGAAGAGGCTACCTGTTGATAAGCTAATATTGCATCAGCACTCTGCAGTACACTGTTGGCTTGTGTTACACCAAGCTTGTTCCAAAGAGAATAATCATTAGGTTTAAGTTTCAAAGCGCTTTGAAAGATGCAATGGCCTTATCATATCCTCTCTACAAATTATACAGAACACCAAGGACAATGTGTACATCAAGCATCCTCCTGGAGACATCTCGAAAGCACTTCATTGAATAATCTAGCAACTCAGTATGGCGTAAAAACACTTCGATTAACACTGAATATAACAATAACATTTCCAAAATGTAATGTTAGGGATAAGCTTCTAGTAATCTTAAGGAAAACTATATCCTGTCACCGTATATAAAACTCTAAGTCCAAAATATAATCACTGCAGATCATGGAAATCATATGCAAAAGACACTCTTGTAATCACAAAGATTCAAAACATAAGCAAACTATCCCACAAGAACATTAGAGGAAGTCGCTTACACTCAAACCAAGATTGCAATATCAAGGCATTGTTCCAAAAGACAAAAACCAACCAAAAAAACAAAGAATTATACCTAGTGTACTTACATTAGCATAATACAAAGAATTAGCAAGCTCCGTGATGGCGCAAGAGTATCATACTTTGGGTGATGATGTAACCATCCATACAGATACTTCAAAGCAAAGAATTGCTCCAATTCTCGAACTTTTCAAACATTATTATTTGTTTGACACTCCAAAATTTTAATCTCATCTTGATTAAAGGGATAAGCATTCACTAACCATTTGTATGACTCACACCAAGAGCAAGAAGTACTTCCAGATTGGTAGGATCACCTCCCCGAGCACGCATCATTGCCGCAATAGCACTGTAAGTCAAATATATGGACCCCAAAGAAAGACCACATAAAATCGCAGATGCATTAATCAAGAATAACGAAGTATAAAAAGGTCTTGCATAATCCGTAAGTCTCAAGATAATGACAAGCGAGCGATTAATCATCCAAAACAATTTGCAATAAATGTGAAACATTACACTTCATAGGCTTAATATAGACATAGTTTACGATGGAACCTTATCCATTCAAATTAATTTTAATTAAGCCAAAAAGGTTTTGACATGGTTCAAGAATAAATAGAAGCGGATGAAAAGTGAAATGTAATGCACTACTAGTTCATGTGACAACAAATGATAATAGGTTAGATCCAGAACATTAGCAGCCAGGCAAAGACTGCAGCCTTAGATCTGGTACTCTGCCTGAAGCCTCAGGCCACTAAGATAAACATGATATCAATCATATTGGAAACTTCAATGTTTAAACGAAAAATAGCTCCTCCTATTCCTTTCCAGTAAAAGTTTTCATATATAAGAAATGATCATTGCATGGTACACCAAAGTGGCTATATCAAGCCAGCAAATACAACACAAAATGCAGAGGTACAAGAAAACAGATCCTTTGTGTTGAAAGGTTTTCTTGCTTGCTAAATCAATAGGTTGTTCTCTTTCCTAGAATATGATTGTATTCACAGGGCATTAGACATGATTCAAAATTATATAGATTCAGGTGGAATAGAAAGGTAAATGGTCAACCTTGACAGGCAAAGAATCATGTTGAGTATTTTTTGTTGTGGTTGAGTATTTTGAGATAGTTATATGTAGCTAACTTTGAGTATTATATTGAGATAGAAATGGTTAATATGTGTATGAGTGTGAATGTGTTGATTTGTTGAATGGATGAAAAGGAATCGGTATGTTTAAGCTAGCATAAAGTTGGATAATTTCACAATTTAGTCCTTGGATAGTTTCAACAATCATGGATGAAAAGGAATCGGTATGTTTAAGCTTGGGGAATCCATGATGCATTGTACAATAATCGACCTTGCGAACAAACCAGATTATTAGAAAACAAAAATACAATTCCTACTGCTTTGACACTCAATATTATACGATATCAAATAAAAGAAATATGGGTATCGAAGTTAAATCGGCATCTAATCTGTTTAACCCGCATATTTAATGTAATTTTAACAATTTATACAAAGGCACAATTGCTTAAACAATTTCACTAGAAATGAAGTTATGTGGTCTTAGTTGAACTTCAAGCATTATATCCATAAAAGAAATATGGGTATCGAGTTAAACGCATCTAATCCCCATTTATCTCAAGTTTTAGGGTATTAAAGAATGAATTTAAGCCATGGGAGAGAGCATAAGAACATTAAAATTGAAAAGAAAACATACTGGGATAAGAACATTACTGCAATACGATGAAGGGAATAGCGTGTCTATTTGGGATAAGAATCAATGTAACAGAGAACATGACTGTAAAAGAGAGGCCATGGTCGGTGAAATCTTGCGAACTGCAATTTCTTTCTTTCCCAAAGCATCCAACAAGAACAACCACACCGACATCCATAAATTTGAAAAGACGAACCAAAACAATATTTCCTGTGTAGAAAAACCCAAAATCTATGGATGAAGCAAGTGATTTCAATATCACAATAAATAAATAAAAAAACAGAAACGATTGAGAAGGAAGAGATAAAAGATAAAAACGGACGAGAGAGGAAAATTTTGAAGAGAAAGAGATGGTGAAGACGGGGATTTGAAAAGACTGATGAAAACGGGCGGAGGGGGCTCTTCTCTCGCTAACTTAGAATTATTGCTATTTAATACATTATATTCTCTCCGATTTCCCCTTAATTTCTTTTCCTTTACTGGCTGTTAATTTTCTTTCTTATTCTGCTCCAGCTTTATTCCTGTCTTACACCGTCTCGGAATAAGCTATTCTAAGGATATCCCGCGCCTCTTATTCCTGGTTCACAATTTTTAGTCGCTTGCCTAACTATTTTAGTGGCCTGTTCGCTTATTTTTCTTGTCTGACCGGCAACTGTCATACTTATCCCGCTCGTGGATATCCCATTCCAGGATATCCTGTTCGTTGTTATCCCATATTGGTATATCCCGACCAGGGTATATCCCATTCTAGAAATATCCCAATTCCCCTCTGTTTTTTCCTAACGTCTCTTTATCTTCTTTTTGTCTTTAATTCCCCAAAAAAAAAAAAAGTAAGCCTTTTCAAATACCCTCCCTCTCCATCGTTGGGAATTTCTCTCTCTTCCCTTCATAGCTTCTCCATTTCTTCACCTATTCACCCATCTCTTTTAAATTTATTTTGCTTTATTTATTTCCCCTTTTATTCTCTGTTGTTTTTCCATTCTTTGATCTCTGTTAATCCTCTCTTTCGTTTTCTTTATTCTCTCTCCTTTCCTTTCTTGTCCATTGGTAACAAACCCTAGACACTTCCGCGCCATCAACACCTTCCGGCGTCTTACCTCCTGATACATATCCGGCTCCACCGTTTCATTCCATCTTCGTTTGTTGGGTTTCGGCTCAGATCGACTCCCGGGTAAGAATTCGAGCCTTTGTTTCACAGTTCGACTCTTTTTTTCTCTTCTCCTAAAGATTCTTCTCATTTGAATCTTTGCCGTTATTGTTTTTACACAGCTTTTGGTTTGGAATTACGGGTCGATCATAGGATGGTTGACTGAATCGGTTTCCAAATTGGGTTTTTGTTTTGTATTGTAAGCAATTGAGTGAATTGGGATTATAAATCCATAAATGAGTTTTGGATTTCTTTGTCTTTGTTGTTTCAGAAAGTGACTTGTTTGTAATTTTTGCTTTTGGTTGGTTTAAAATAGTTTAACTATTTTGGAGTGGCATAGGGATTGTTATAGTTTATTTTAAATGAAATAAAACACAGTTCATCCTCATCTACTCAACTACTATAAATTTAGGGAGACAAGATGTTTGGGAGTATGATTCGGTACTTTTCAACGAAACCCAAGCGAACCGTGACTGCGATTTTCCTGCCAAAATGGAGGAGAAGAGCTGAGAAAGCACGTGAGAAAACACTTGTAAGGCAAAGAGAGAAGCGACGGAGTCCTTGATGGTGAGCGCAGGCGCAAGCTCGCCTTCTAGAGTTCCGTCTCTTAGTGCTCTGCAACTTGATTCCGCCATAGCTACTGGCTTTGGTGCTACTGAGTTGGGGTTTTTTAGTGTTAAAAAACTCCAGAGGAAAATATTTCAGGGGGGTTTCCAATGGATCCCTTAATTTCTTTATTATTATTGAATTTAGTGTCTGGTGACAATAATGATCTACATATAAATTATTAAACAGCTAAATTTCATGACAATGATTTAATAACCAGAATTTGGACTAACTTCTTAAAAGGAAGTGAAATTCGTAATAGATCTATAGTACATTCTAACCTGACAGAGCCAAATTGGCCCTTCATTCTTGGTAGTGGGCATGTACTATAGATCTAGATCTAGCTATCATTTTGTAACCAATGGCCATGTCTGAAAATTGTTTAAGCTCATGCCTCAAAAAGGGTGCCATGCCTTGTCGGATGTTCCTGGATATTGAAATACAATAAATTTACTAAATTTGTAAGCAGCAAGATACAAACCCCATGCTATTTTGATTTATCCATATTAATAATATCAATTCAATTAGAAAAGTCCCGAAAAATTTAAGATTCCAAATTCAAGCTCATATAATGATTGACTGTGATAATAGCTATTGATATAATATTTAATGTTTATACATTATTTTAAAAAGAAAGAAAGAAACCACAACAAAGCCCACAACTTGTACACGTGCTCTCCTCGGCTGATGAAAGTTGGAAAAGTGTGGGCCAATAAACCAAGTTGCCACCTTCACAAATAAGCCTCATAGAATAGCAAGATATTGCCATCAATCTTTTTGCACTAATAAGCCTCTTGGTTGATAGAAAACATTATTCACATTCATGAGGACCGGTTTTCATTATCCGGTTCTGTATCATCATCTAGATCATCCTCGTCTTCAATGGGAATGCCTTCGCTGTAATCATCTAATGAACCAACAGGAAAAACAATGTCAACTTAAGAAATTTAATGGATTTAGTTCAATCAACGTGTACGAGGCAAAGTTATAGCAATACGAATGATATGCACAAAGCTCAAAACATTAGGCGCATTCAATGTTCTGCCTTGATTGAAAGCAAATGATCAATTATCTATCCCATTAAACTATATGAGAGAGCATCAGCACCATATTAAACACGAGAAGCAAAAGGTATTCCTAGAATCATGTATACTCTAGGTTTGACTGCATCACAATGAAGATTAACTAAAAGCCACTAAGTACCGTATAAAGGGACAATGTATCAAAACTGAGTGGGAAAAGGTAAATAGAAAACTCTTTACCCTTTTGAGGCAATGAAGCAGGAGTATCCCTGGAGTCCGATGCATTATCAAGAACATAAGGAAGATCTAGCAATTCCAAGAAAGATACAGTTTGAGGATTACGGGGAGAACCTACACAAGGTGAGAAAATTTTAATAATTAAAAAGGAAACCGAGCAAAAACAATTTGCAAAAGTCATGATTATTCTAGTTGCAAATCTAAATAAAAAAGAATGCATTCGCTAACCAACAATTAATTGAGCTAAAAGAAGACAAACAATGAAGGATAGTGTTTTGTAATGACTGTGACAGTAATATCGAGATGCCTAATCATGATAGTGATAAGTGGCATAAACATGCAAACATATATGGTGAGTTTCTTAAATCCAAAAGATAGAATCATTAACGGAGAAACTTTTAGCACCTCAAAGAAGGAAAAGCATCAAAATATCACCATATTATTTACCAGAAAAAGTAGTGTTTGAAACTGAATCAGAGGGTTTGTGAGGTGGAGCTGTTTGAGAAAATTCACAAGGTTTGGCTCCTCTGTCTTCCATCCTGCTCTTAACCCATTGACGACAATCTTGCATGTCGAGCTGTGTTCTCCTACATATTAGGACAGCACCCTCGACAGCTTAAATACAGTTACATACAATATCTTTACCTGATTCAAACCACCTAATCAAGCTTTGTTACATACAATATCTCTACCTGACTCAGCTCACCTAATCAAGCTTTGTACATTAGGTCTCTAATTTTAGTTGCGGACATATTCCTGATTTTGCTAGTGCCAACAACATTTTCATTTGTTCAATTTGGAATGGATCTTCCAAAGTTTCAGCTAGCATTCCTGAAAGCTACTTAAACTCTAATCTATCAATGAGTGGCCTTCACCAGTTTTCATCATCAAAATTATCTAAAATTTTAAACGTGGTCCACTTAACTTCTCTTGGAAGTGATAACCTCTTTCCATTAACAATTATGAAGCCATTGCATTCTTTCTAACTCTTACTTGAGCATGAAAAACCCTGGTATCTTCTTTTTTTGTTAAGACAACTTTCACTGATAACTGACAACACTCACAAAAGCAAACAAAGGACAGAGACATTTCAGAACCAATATGTAGAATTAAAACATCAGTAGCACAAGTCAACCAAAACTCAAACACCAAGTAAGAACAGACAACGCCAGGACACGGAAATACCAATGGTCGCACAGAGAACTCAATAAAACAGAACAAATATCACCATCAAGCCATGAAAATACTTCCCTTCAAATGCCAACCTTACCTAATACATCTGCTATCTCATTTCCCTGAAAACATTTGACCAGCTGACTGATCCAATTAATGAACCTAATAATTTCAAGGCATAAGGCCACTTCCACGTTCATTCCTTAGAATCCATCCTCTTAAATACAATAAGCATCCCTCAAAATTCCAACAAATTCTCATCTATTACCCTTAGCAAGACCACTAGTGAAAATAAATTAAACAAAAATAAAAAACACAGCCCTTTATATAGACAGCTCTTAAGACAAACAAATGAACCTCTACTCTCTCATTCTAACTTAGAATGTGCTACCCCACAAGTCTCGATGCATTACTTTAGGCCAATAACGGGCTACTTGTCAAAATGCACAAGGACGACGTATCTTCTCCAACTTATAAGGGCAGGGGATGTTTGCATTTCTATCCATTTTAAGATAAAAATGGAAAAGGTCAAAAGTAGTGCCTTTTGAATTGTTAAAAGCCAGACCAAGTTCCAGGTCGCGACCAGAATTTGTTCGAGGGAAATTTGTTTTAAGAAACAAATAGAAAAAAAAAATATATAACATGAGCATCACCTGTTGCAAGAATCAAGCCATAGTTCAAGAAGGAAAAAAAAAGCCTGATTTCTAAAAGATCTTTCCAGCGTACAAATAAGCAGTGACTGAATCCGCAGAATTTAAAATCAGAAGTAAAAAAGAAAACTAAAAAAAATCAGAAGTAAAAGCAGAGAATTTCAAAAAATCACAAAAACCAGAAACGGCAGAGAAAACCTAGTGTAGCGTCTTTCTGTGTTTTTTTTTGGCATTCGGTGACCCAAAACTAAAAAAAAATGAGAGGAAGAAATTCAAAACAGACACAGAGAGAGAGAGAGGGAGGGAGTCGGCGAATAAATGGGGTGCTATGGATAGAAGAGATAGATTTGAGGATTCAAATTTCGAATAATGGGATAGATTTGAGGATTCAAATTTCGAATAATGGGAAGGAAACTGGCCTTTGATCGGAGGTAAGACGCCGGAAGGTGTTGATATGCAAAAAGACACTCTTGTAATCACAGCATTCACAACATAAGCAAACTATCCCACAGAAACATTAGAGGAAGCGGCTTACACTCAAACCAAGATTGCAATATCAAGGCATTGTTCCAAAAGACAAAAACCAACCGAAAAAACAAAGAATTATACCCTAGTGTACTTATATCAGCATAATACAAAGAATTAGCAAGCTCCGGTGGCGCAAGAGTACCATACTTTGGGTGATGACGTAACCATCCATACAGATACTTTAAACCATCCATCCAGAACAGCTGTAACCCTAGCCTCATGAAGGTCTGAATGTAATAACCAAAAGATACTCGAAATCTGATCTGAAAACATCAACAAATACCACTGAGAAAGCACCCAAAAGAACTCATTACAGGTATCACTTATACCACCCATCAATTTCAAAAGTATCCACTAAAAGCCAGGAACATTCCCTTTTAAAATCAAGAAAGGAATGTGTTAAAAACATAGAATTTTGCAGACAGAACTGTAACTATTCCAAGAGAACTAAAGACAAACCACATGTCTAGGAAAGTTGAGAAATTTCAAACCGAACAATTCCAAGGAGAAGATTGTAGCAAAAAAGTATAAACAAACCATGGCTACGAAGATTGCTTAACAGGCGTGCAACTGATGACACAGATGCATGTCTCAACATTTCATCTACCTGGTAGAAATAGAAGAATGCAATACAATCAGAAAAATAAGAATACCAGTTAAGGTAGAAAATTGGAGGCGGAAATTCTAATAGCATGCATACAGCGAGACGGGACTGAAAACTAATTTCATAATAGTAGGTTTCTAAAGTTACAAAAATCTCTTCTATTTAACCCAGTGTAGAGGGGGGCGGTTAATTTCTTAACCCTTTTCTAACAAGAATTTCCATATTTAAATTTAAATTTATCAATATTAAAGACTTAAAGTCCCGTAAAGGTAGCAATTGAGCTAAGGGGAATCTCTCAAGTAGGAAAGCTGATCATCTTCCTATTAACATCTTTCAAGTCTACTTCAATCCAAAATGCATTCAGTGATTAAACATTTTGTAATATAATAAAAAAAACCATGCAAGATCAACTTAAGAACAAGCATGCAGAAATAAATGAACATAGGCTTTACTATTTTTTAAGCTCTGGGCCATCCTATCTCCATAAGTGGCAACTCAAAATTCAATACAATTTAGAACATAGTAATGAGCATCAACCAAGACATTGCAACCTTCAATGTCAAGGTGTATGCCTAGCAATTGCACCTTAGCGCCAAATGATAAAAGCACCCTAGAGCCTTTAGGAAAAAGTACATTCGATCACACATGCACACTTGGTGCATCTAGATACACTTTTCTGTAAGGCGATAGATGCAAAACAAAAACCCAACTACTTCAAGTTCTATTAGGTTTCTTTTTCCTTTTAATTAATGTGCATAATATTTGAATATCCAACAACAGGCAAGAACGAAATGGGATCATAAGGAAATCATGCAGATTGGTCTATTAATGAAAAAAAAATTGCACGTTTTGTAGATAAGCTGGAGCACAATTAGAGTTTATTATCATAACTATATATATTAACCTTGGTATATAAATGGATAGACACATATATCTTATGCCTTACTACACTTAGGCAAGCTCTTTTTTTTTTTTAATTTTTTGCCCCTCGCACCTCAGGAAATAAAATAATTTTAGCACCTAGAATGCGCCTTGTGCCCTTGACCATACAAATTCTACCTATAAGTCATAATATTTTCTGGTACCTTGTTGTTATTAGAGGAAACTTCCTTGCACCTTCTTAAGAAATAAGATGACACGTTTAACAAAATTTCTAGACAAAATTTCGTGTTCTTGCGCATATTAGAATAGCATATTAAACAAAATCATATTAAGCTCCGAACTTCTTGATTGTAGTCCATTCCAAGCTAGAGACAACTCCCAGCTAGATATCCAACAAAAATATTTTGAAAGAAATACTGATCATGCAACGCCAGTATGCTTACTTGGATTTTGTCTATACTTCACCTTTTTTTTTTTTCTGTACATTGAAATTTTACTAGTTAAAAAAAAGTTCAAGTTTCATTCAATCAAAGATTAGCAAACAGGATAGAGAGGATTACCGAGTCTATGGCAACAGAAAACCGGATATTTCCACCTCCTACCAGTCCTACAAACAATCAAAAGCAACGATAAAAAAATACCCAACAAAAACCAAAAATGAAGTTACTCAACAAACAATCAAAAGCTTATGTTGATCTTTCAAACTTGAAAAGGATTTGCAAAAGATTTACCTTTGCCAAGTTCAATAATTGAATTGTACAACTTATCCATATGTTTAACTTCCCTAAAAACATTAGCAGTACTCGAAACCAAAGCTTAATTGGAAAGAGCCGTGAAGTTTCCACTCCCTGCTAATTGATCCTTCCAACCAAGTGGATCACTGTAACAATCTAAAATTTGAATCCTGAAATGTCACCCAAAAAGATTTAATTAAAGGAAATAAAGCAGAACTCGTGCATTTTACAGCTTTAATTTATCAGGAAATTGGTTAAATTTCGTTTCTTCATTTAGAAAAAACAATTAGAGCCAAAAAGAAATTCACCGTTTATCCGATGAAGCAACGTCAGTTCCTCTGTTTTTCAGCAAATCCAAATAAAACGATGGACTCCGGGAAAATGAAACAACGACAAGGCCTCTGCAACAGATAATAACTAAATAATTACCCTAATTTCAAGTTAATAAAGGTTAACAAAACGGTTTCCGAGAAGAAAATAAAAGGAAAGCGAACCGTGACTGCGATTTTCCTGCCAAAATGGAGGAGAAGAGCTGAGAAAGCACGTGAGAAAACACTTGTAAGGCAAAGGGAGAAGCGACGGAGTCCTTGATGGTGAGCAAAGGCACAAGCTCGCCTTCTAGAGTGAGAAGATATTCTGCTGCAATCGCTGGAATAAGTTAACCAAATACAATGAGAATAAAAAAGATGATACAAATGCATGAAAACTCAAGGTAGAGAATATAGCTGTCGAGCCCAACAAAATTCCTTGTTACAACAAGCAAGCTAGGATCCTGAGCGCATGTATACAAGAAAATCAACAAGTGCTAAATGATGAGACTTGTGAGATAGACCAATTCATAGTCATATAAATGGCATTTCAAGCATAACCTGCCAGTTTTCTACTAAGCCCAAAAGGTGATGCAACAGATTCGAATACAACCATGTTATAGACTATATATAAAATATATATATTATATATATGACCTGAAGAGCAGATACATTGGTTGGAAAACCATATATGCACGCAACCATTTCCCAGGGGCGTCGGCTCTTTGTCCTCCAAGCACCACTCCCTATTTCCCCATTGTGCTGTCTTATTCGACGCAGTGGGTTCACATTTAATCTGCAATTGGGCAACTCTGCGGTTAGATTAATAGTTCAAACTGCAAACTGTTTGGTCAGCTTGAATTTTTTACTAGAGAACCTCATAGCAAAGGAAAACAACTGCAAGCTGATATTATTTAAATGACTTATTAAGCCACATAGATAGTAGCATCAATTTGTTCATGGTAAGTGGTAACGAATCAAACATGGACCAGAAAAGAAACTACACGGTAAATTTGAAGGGAAAAAAACGAAATTTGAATTTAAAGATCATAACCAAGTAAACATCGAGTTAAAATTGAATTTACTCAGATAAACCTCAAAGGATGTAAATACGAATCTAATAAAAGCCTTGGAACATGTCATGTACCATTCAAAACACTCGAGTGAGAAGTAAAGAATCATAAAGCTGAACCTTAAGAGGTAAAATTGGAAAAGATACCTTGCCAAAAAAGAAAAGATCAATCTTTGACGGCAAAAAAAAGAAGCATTAGCATCCATAATGTTGAGATAAGAAAGAAACACGGTGAGGATGAGGCAAAATATTAATATAGGAAGAGAACAGTAGAATCAGACCCGATATAGGTGTGGCCTTTATGACGACGGCTGAGAGAGGTTAGCAGATAGCAATCGAAGAACCCTTTTCCCGGCTTGCCCTTATTTTCATTTCCCGATTCTCTCATTTGTTCCTGATTTTCTCCTTCAAGATCCCGGCATTTGAAGTCTTCCGTTCGTGACTTCCTCTGCTTGAAATAGGCATTGAGGGATTTCGAGTCTCCTATCTCCTTTCACAAATCTTAATGTCATATGGTTATTACTTGCATCATAAAACATATCTACTGCGACGTGGATGCAATCTTGATTTGCGCACAAAGATTTGTGATCAAAGGGTGCCCAACAATTAAAAGTAATCAAAACTTGCATAACAATAAGTACTGGGTTTATTTTTATTCTTATTCTGCTCTAGGCATATCCCCATTACATACCGTTTCGGGATAAGCTATTCTGAGAATATTTCTATCATATCTCGTCCCGGTTCGGTATTTTTAGTGCCCGGGTTTAACTGTTTTGATATCCAGTTCAGATTTTTTATATGTTTGGACCGGGTTACCTGTCGTACTTATTCCAGATAGGGATATCCCATTCCAGGGATATCCCGGCTTGGGGTTATCCTATTGAAGGATATCCCGGTTTTGGTATATCCCATTGCTGGGATATCGCAAACCTTCATGGTCGCTGTACAGTCCTGCTGACTCAAATTCAAATCATCTCTTTCTCCAAGATCACCCAGTAACTCCTCTACAAGGATGTGTTTATCAGGATTCTTTCCAAGCTCCAATATTAACTTTGCGTAAATGCCTGGATCCAGCATTCTTTTACTTTGCTTCAGAACCGAAAGAAGCTTCCATGCAAGGTTCAAGCTTCCCTTTAACGAATCCTTTCACCATTGCCTCAATCAGACTACGATTGGTCGAGCTCGTGAACTTCTCCAAGTTGACAGGCAATTTCAATTCACGCTTCCTAGCCAATACTTCAACAGTTGAAGTCAAAATCCTATCATCCGGGTACAAGTGAGGCATCTTCTGAGCCCAACAGAAAGTTTGCAGAGCTCTTTGTGGAAGATCCATAAGACCCAATTCCCGAATTGTGATTGATAACGACCCCTTACGCAAAAAGGGAGCCCATTTATTGAGGACTGCAGACACATCATCATCGGAAGCCAGGTCTTTAATCTCTTTAGATAAGCCAATAAGAAAGCTTGGATTCTTATATAACTGTTGTGATACAGAAGCACGAGATGAGTTTACCTCAGGAGAAGCCTTCTTAACGTGTTTCTTTGGCATAGGAAATCCCAGTGGCCGTAGCTTGTGAGGAAGTGGGAGCGGAAGAGGCCTCTCTCTACCTACTTTTCCAGGTTTTTGAGGAATTATTCCCTGAAAAATTGAATATATAGCTTCAACCTCATCTGATTCCCAAGCAAGATCAATATTCATATGATCTTCTTCGTCGTCTTCTTCTTCAGGTGAATCATTATTGTGACCATAAATTGACTTTATTTGTTCAGTGTCAGTGGACATGTCATTTCAGTTCTAGGTTTCTCCAAGAATAAGTTAACGCCAAAGTCAGGAGGGAGTTTGTTGCGACGCGGATAACGGCGGTTCTTGGGTTGCTTGCTATAGCAAATTCTTGTGTTGGGATGCGCCAGGTTAGTAACACAAATGCTCTGTTGTAGTTTTCCTCTCAAAGTTATGAAAGGATATGTGGTGATGGATGAGAATATGCAATCCATTTTCTTAGTGATTTAGAAATATGGTGGTGGCCGTAGGGTGTTGGAGTGGAGAAGGTAAAGTTATTTTGTTAGGGTTAAGGATTTAGAAATTAGCTATTAGAAATTGGGGGCAGTGACTTGAAGAGGAAAAGAAAACTAAGGGCAGGTAATTAGGCATTTGATTCGGTGTCGGGCCGGGCACGACCCATAAATTTTTTATGATATTTATCCAATTATAGAAAATTGAAACTTGTTTTAAATTTTTAAGTAAAATTTTAAATTATTTAAAAAAATTCAATATTCCCCTCCAAAGTGTTTGGTTGATTAATAATATATGTTTTGATTCATGAAGTTTGGCAATATCCGTATTGGTGGACTTTCTGGAATTTACAATGCGCGTAATTATTGTTTATGTTGGGTTTGAAGTTCTTTTACTTGTCTATTTTGTGTTTATTCTGGAGTTCTTTTAATGATGATTGTTTATTTACTGCAAGCGAGTGTCAAATATGTTATATTGATTCGTATTTAGGGTGGAGAGTTGAAGCTTTGAAACTGAAATGAATTAGCTTTTACTTGAGCAGGACACCATGAAAGGCCACCTATAATGACAATACTATCAGGTCTGTGTATCATGTCCGGGAGTATGATGTTCACAAGCTCATGCACCTAGAGGAACCGATTGATATTTTCCTTTCACACTGATTATGGGAACTGGCAACAACTTGTTCACTACAAAAAACATTTCAAAGATGAGGTAATTATAATCGATTGGTGGAAATGCATATTTGTGAAAGAATGAAAATCTTCATATCAAGCTTATTCAGTTTTCTTGTTGACCATTCCTGGTTGCTTGTTGGTTGAAACATATTTCCTAGATCCAGCAAGGATCTCTTGGAAGCAAGCCTGCTGCTCGAAAAACTCAAACCATCGTATTGGTTTTCAGCTCACTTGCACTGCAAATTCACCGCTCTTGTTGAACATGAAGAGGGTGGTCGAGTGACAAAATTTCTTGCACGCGATAAATACCTTCCAGGGCGCAAGTTCTTGCAGGTATCTATCAGAAGTTCTGACCATTTCATTTAGGTTCTTTCTTTTGGTCTTTGCTGGAAGCTAATAAATGAATTCTGGCTTTCTCTGATCTCTTAGATTGTTGATATTGAATCTCATCCAGGATCTTATGAGGTTCAATATGATGAAGAATGGCTGGCAATAACACGGAAATTGAACTGTGTCTTTCCTTTAACCTTCCGACGTGGAGACTTTGGGTGTATGTGTATATGACATTTTTGTTTTGACCATGCCACTCATCTCTCTCTCTCTCTCTCTCTCGGGTGGGGTGGACTAATGTTTTATTTGAAAATGTGCAATTTTCTATTTTGGCATGTACTGTTACTCTACAAGAACTAGTGAGCCGACAACTGCTGTTCTAATATGTAGGAGAACACAGATTGACATGCAAGATTGTGGTCAATGGGTTAAGAGCAGGATGGAAGACAGGGGAGCCAAACCTAGTGAATTTTCTGAAACAGCTCCACCTCACAAACCCTCTGATTCAGTTTCAAACACTACTTCTTCTGGTAAATAATATGGTGATATTTTGATGCTTTTCCTTGTTTGAGGTGCTAAAAGTATCTCCATTAATGGTTCTATCTTTTGGATTTAAGAAACTCACCATATATGTTTGCATATTTATGCCACTTATCACTATCATGATTAGGCATCTCGATATGACTGTCACAGTCGTTTCAAAACACTATCCTTCATTTGTTCTCTTATTTTAGCTCAATTAATTGTCGGTTAGCGAATGCATTCTTTTTGATTTAGATTTGCAACTAGAATAATCATGACTTTTGCAATTTGTTTTTGCTCGATTTCCTTTTTAATTATTAAATTTTTCTCACCTTGTGTAGGTTCTCTCCATAATCCTCAGACTGTATCTTTCTTGGAATTGCTAGATCTTCTTTAAAAGGGTAAAGAGTTTTCTATTTAGCTTGTCCCACTCAGTTTTGATGATGTTACAGCGTCCGGCATGTGATAGGATAATTCCAGTTCATGGAAATGCCTTTTCAGGAGTTTTGGAGAAATCACCTCGAATAACAAAGGTTTTGAAGCTTTCAAGTTAGTATTCTGTAAAACTAATGAATGGAGGGCTTTAAACAAAGCTACAATTGTTGGGGCTTGGGTTGCTGGGCTTTAGCTTGAATTCGGTACAGATTTTGAAGTGTGTTGTATTTGATTTTTGTTCTTATTCAGCTCCATGAATATCCCTGTCATATCCCGGCTCGGTATAAGCTATTCAAGCGATATCCCCTTCATATCCCGTCCCAGTTTAGAATTTTCACTGCCCGGTTCAGTTGTTTTAGTGTTCGGTTCAGATATTTTTTGTGTCTGGACCGGGATACCTGTCACACTTATTCCGGGAAGGGATATCCCATTCCAGTATTATTCCAGTATTATATTAATGTTGTCACTTAACTTTCTTGCATAATTATAAAAGGAAAAAAATTCTCTGTAAGTGGTAGGATTTCCTGTCACTTCAATCTTCCTAAGTTGAAATTTCACTTACATCCTGACCTGTTAGTACCTGGTAGGAAAGTTCTGATGGTTTTTTGAGAGGTCCAAGGTTGAGTCCAAATATGTCTGATATCTAACTCTGGTGCAAAAAGTATTGAGGCAACCATGTTGATTATTTGGAACATTTTTGTGTGAAGTGGCTGAAAGCACTTTATTGTGATAAATGAGTTCATTTGCTGGGCTTTTTGAGTAATGCAATAACTGGTAGAAAATGGCGTAAGTTGCTTTTTTCAGCCATCTTCTTCAACTTGAGTTTTAAAGGTTTTGATATGGTTCTCCCATTCTCTGGAAATGAAACTTGTCATGCACACATCAATCTTTGTTTGTGTGATAAATTCTATATATTTTGCTGCTTGCTCTCTTTCAGTGCATTATGGCCTTTCAGTACTCTTGGGTGGCCAGATGAGTTGGCAGAGGATTTTAAAAGGTTTTATCCGACAACAATGCTTGAAACTGGGTATGAGCCGCTTTGTTTAACTCCTATTGCTTAGATGAGGTGCCCTATTCTTTTCCATAAGAGAGTGCTTCCATTTGATCTACTTTTCTATGTTTTAACTGTTGGCCTTAACACTTTTTCACTTTGGACAGCCATGATATATTGTTCTTTTGGGTTGCAAGAATGGTCATGATGGGAATCAAATTCACAGGAACTGTTCCATTTTCATATGTATATCTTCATGGTCTAATCCGTGATTCACAAGTAAGTAGAGTGTCTGAATCAGGCTACAACTTAGGTGCCCATTTTAAAGTACAATTTTTTTTCTCGAGTTGTGTTCCCCTTCATCTGCATATATACTTTTGTCATTAGAGTTCCTTTTCGAAATAACATGACACTAGTTCCATTGCTCCCAAGACTCAAGAAAATATCTGCCTAACATGTAAGTTGTTTCAGGGGCGTAAAATGTCTAAAACTCTTGGCAATGTTATTGACCCACTTGATACTATCAAGGAGTATGGCACTGATGCGTTGCGATTCACTCTTGCTTTGGGAACTGCTGGTCAGGTTTGTCTTGTACTACAGGCAACATGTTGGTAATTCAATAATGAAAAGTTCTGTCATATAATGTTCACTACTGTTCTAATGTCCATGGTTCTAGCTTATGATAGTATGTCTAATTAGCCAATTTCCTTGAATAATCTCTAGGATCTTAATTTATCTACTGAAAGGCTAACAGCGAACAAGGCCTTCACAGACAAATTATGGAATGCTGGCAAGTTTGTGCTGCAGGTTCTGCCTAATCGGGATAATGTTTCTGGTTGGCAGAATATAGAGGCTTGTAAGGTTTGTTCCTCTTTTCTCAGATTAGTGGGATAGTATTAGACCACCTGTCTGTCCTTGTCTTCATACAACAGTATGCATTTACTACCATATCATTTTTAACATAAATCAGAAGGAACAAGCACATATATATTATTAATTATTGGATAGGTGGAGTATTCACTGTGTTTATTGATTGTACTATCAACAGTATTAATCTGTATCAACAGTATTAATCTGAGTTATGCTTGCATTTGTAACTATTATTATTACTCTCAGAAGAAAAAGAAATCTATTATTATTGCATAGGTTGTAACTTTATTTTTCTTTTGACATCATCACAATGTCCTGTTCCTAAGAAGATTGGCATCATCCTAATCAGTAAACTTTCCTTTTTGCAGCTTAAAAACAATATCATCTATGGTGTTTTTCTTTTGACATCATCACAATGTCCTGTTCCTAATCTGTTACTTTGCACATATCATCTATGATGTTTTTGTTGTTTCTGAAGAAAGGGCTTTTTTTGGGGGGTCTCTCAACTTCAATAAATTCTACTTCTTCTCCTTCCAAATACTGATACTTATGGAGTTTTATTGCTTTAACCCGTTGCTTAATTTCTGGTGTTTATTGTTCATATTTGACCATTAAGGTTTCGTATAGGTACTACTTTGTTTTGTATGTTTTAACTATTTTTTGTTCATTGCTGGTCTTTTTTCTTTTCAATTTCAGGTATGGTGGGACCATTACTAATCAGATTAAGAGACTTGGGGCATCTTGTGACTGGACTAGAGAATGTTTCACTCTCGATGAGCAGCTAAGTCGTAAGACAAATTTTATATCTAGTAAAAGTGAAATCTTGCTAATGTTCAAAGTCTTTATGTGTAAATTTCCAATCTGTGACCTGTTTTACTTGTTACCTCATTTGTTTTCTTTGCATTGTACATATGGCAGTAATAATAGTAGTATAATCATAGAAGTAATAATTAGGCGCTTACATTTGTTCAAATATCAGTAGGGTAAGTTTGTGTTCTGAACCTTGTATTCCTATTGCAGGAGCTGTTATAGAGGCGTTTATTAGACTTCACAAAAAAGGATTAATTTATCAAGGTATATGCCAAAATTCCATTGCTTACTATCATGTTTCACTTTGCTAACTGATATTTAGTACTTTCTCATTTGATCATAATTTTCTATCGTAGGGAAAAGAAAAGAATGTCAATATTATCTTTCTGTGCACTAAAAATCTAGAAGAAATTATGATATCAAATGAAAAACAACAAAGAAAGACTAGTATTAACATTTAAAAGGACTTTTATATATCTTTTCCCCCTTAGAGTGTATTGATTTAGAAATACTGATGCTTCAATTTGACATCTAGTCTGAGTTAGTCATTGACTGGTCCAAACTTGGTAACATGGAACTGATGTAAATAGACTTTTCTGTACTTATTATTGTACATGTGCATATAGAATGTCTGGTCTGAAAATAGCTGAGCAAAAGACTGAAGGGAAGGAGGTTTTAAACCTACAAGCTTTCTTTTGGACTTCAAGTACAGTTATTTTTCATGGTGACTTGAATATATTCTCTGGTGTTTGGTGGTAGGATGTGGGAACTACTTTCTTTTCTGTTTGTTAATTTATCAAATATTCAACTATACAACTCAGCTCAGATTTTTCTGATTTGATTTTATTGTTAATTGCACTATATTAGTCTCAGTAACTAACCTAGTTTAACTGATATGATATCTTCTTTTAGGGTCTTACATGGTTAACTGGTCTCCAAAGTTACAGACTGCTGTTTCAGACTTGGTATGAATCTTGTTTGCATGGGGATATTGCTTTTCTTTTTATGCATTTTGTTTTACATTTTTTATCATTCAACATTGTCTTTTGCATGTTCCCATAGGAAGTAGAATACTCTGAATAGCCTGGTACCCTCTACTATATTAAATATCTTGTTGCTGGAGGTTCAAGGTACTTCTTGTTAGGCATTTTTTTGGTGTGTTTGCTTTGCTTTTCTGGAGTATGAATGGACTTAAATAACTCAAACAAGAAAATGTAGTAATTCAACTGGATTCATAATTGCCAGAGTAAAAAGATAGGAGGACTGAGAGAAGACAGGGAATGTTATGTTACCTTAAGAGCTTTAAAAATTTACTCTTATTGGAATGTCAAATGTGGTAACTAAGTGGTAGAGAATCTCCTTATCGTATTGTTATTTTATTTTTGATTTAATATAAAATTTACACATGCTTTCATTTCATATGGACATAAATGTCCTCAAATAGACCATTTGCATCTACTTTTTTAATATTGCCATGTACTTTGACTGATACTTTAATATTTGCTCTCTATTAGAAGTGATTTCTTAACAATAGCAACAACACGGCCTGAAACTCTGTTTGGTGATGTAGCTATAGCTGTGCATCCTCAGGTATAACGCCTTCATTTTCTATTGAAATACTTGTGAAGAATGCATGGCCAAGTGATAGGTAGTTACTTCTGGTAATTCAAACTTTATAAGATGTGATGCAATTGTCCTTGTTTAATTGTTACTTTCTGTGCCTATGTGCTTAAGAGGCTGTGTCTTTGATTATATTGATCAATGTAGTCTAAAGAATCTTCCTATTCTGCTCTTTTTCTTTAGTACTAAAGTACTTACATATGGGAATATGTTTCCAATTTTATGTGGGTTTTTCTGGAGTATGGTTTGAAGTGCAATAGAATAACATACAATGCAGGAAGAAGAATAGAAGTAATTGGAAAATATGAATAAGGATGCAGCATTTATGAAATATTATGATAAACATAAAGGCCATTTCTGTTTCTAGTTATTCATGGAAGCTTACGAATGCATGTATTACAATAAACCATAAAAGAAGAGGAAATATTAGCAACATGATGCACTGTTTATAAAGCTAGTAAAATCTGTGAAAAGCTATATCTTTATGGATTTCTAGTAAAATCCTTATCATGTATATACATTAATTGATCGAATTTGATAATTATATTGCATTTTGATTTTTAAACTTGGTACAGTTGAATCATCAAATTTTATATTTAACATTAGTTCATGACCACTATAATATAACTACGTTTGCAATATTGTGAGATTTTTTTTGTTAATATTTCCATTGCGTTTTCACCATTTTTTTTAGTAACTCATGTAACTGACAATTTCCTTCATCCAATAACTCAGTGCATTTATTCAGAAGTAGATCCTACTATCTTGTGGGCCGAATAAAGGATACTGTTTGAGAAATTGTTGATATGATAGGACTATTCGTTACAAAGAAATAGAAAGTGTAGGTTATTTAAATAAAAATAAAAGACTATTCATTGCTTGCATGATGCCACTTGGATAAAGGCACCAGTGATTGGTTAATGTGGAAAAGGATCTTTCGTTTATCGACTACAATGTGTTTTTTTGCCTTTTCATTCCTGTTTCGGGGTGGTTTGTTTAGATGGGACGGTTTCGTGGTTTTTGGATCGGGTTCGTGTTCTTTTTGTTCTAGCCCTACTGGGCCATTGGTTTTTTGCTACTCGGGATACGGGTCCTGGTTTTTTGGGCTTGGAGAATGGGCATGGTTTTGGGGTTTCTGCTCAGTTACTGTGTCTTGTGATAATGGGCATTTTTTTTGGTAGTTTATTCTCATCTCATTTTCCTTCTTTTCTAACATTGCTTTTCCCTTTACTCTCTCCTTTATTCTGCCCGTCTCATTTCAAATTTTTCCTCTTATGTTTTTTAGCTTTTTTGTAACCGACGCCCAAAGGAATGCAAAGACACTGCCGTTTCTGTTTTTGGGATTTTTGGAATCCCTTACTTCATAAGGTATGAATCTTTGCTTCAACATTGTCTTTTCCGTTCTCTGTTTTTAATTTAAGAACTATGCTTTTGTACTTCTATTTCTTGGTTTATTTTATGGTTTTTGGTTTTCAGGTTTAGAAATCACTGTTTCTATTCGTTGTTTCTTTTGTTTTTTTAATTTATTACTCATACACCTGTTGGTCGGCAAATTCTGTTCATTCTGCATTCTCCCGGAAGCCAAACAGGAGACTTAAACGTTATTTATTTCGAAAATTTTCTATTCTGTGCAGAATTTTAGTTGTCATGCTGTAGTTAATTTTCTTTCTTATTCTGTTCCGGCTCTATCCCTGTCATATTCCGACTCGGAATAAGCTACTATCCGGATATCCTGGCATTTCTTATTCCGGTTCAGAATTTTTAGGTACCGGTTTATGGGTTTTAGTGGCCGGTTCAGATATTTTTCCTCGTCTGGACCGGGCAACCTGTCATGCTTATTCCGTCCGGGGATATCCCATTCCGGGGATATCCCGGTTCAATGTTATCCCGTATTGGTATATCCCGGTTTGGGTATATCCCATTCCAGGAATATCCCGATTCCCCCCTTTTTTTTCCTAACGTCTTTGTCTTTAATTTCCCAAAAAAAAAAAAAGTAATTTAAAGAAGGTATTACTTATTCTTCAGCCTTTTCAAATCCCCTCCCTTCTCCATCGTTGGAAATTTCTCTCTCTTCCATTCATAGCTTTTTCATTAAATAAAAAATAATAAAATTAAATAAAAAATAACAATTTAATAATTCAAATAAAATACTAAGTGACCGTTAAAATGGCCCAAAACTGATTTACTAAGTGACCGTTTATTAAATATCTCTTCAATCTATGCACATTTATTATCCGTTTCTTTCTCTCTCTCTCTGTCTCCCTTCTTTGTTTTCTTTTTCTTCCTCATTTCTTCTGTTTTCATAACAAATCATCAACTATATCTCTTCAATCCAAATCTCCTCCCATTTCTTTACCGATTATCTCTCTCGGTCTCTTTTCGATTTCTTTCCTCTCGTTTTTGTAGCTTTGGGTAACCAAAGGCCAAAAAAACACACACGCTACACTGTTTTTTGTGGTTTTTGAAATCCACTGCTTCATAGGAGACTGATTTTGAGGTATGAATCTTGAACTTGGTTTAAATCTTGAACTTCGTCTTTGTGTGTCTTTGCCTTTTCATTTCTATTTTGGTTGTGTTGGTTCATGTTTGCAGTCTTTGGTCTGACCAAATTAAAGTCTCTTCTTTCCTTTCCCTTTTATCTCACTTAAGATAATATAACTACGTTTGCAATATTGTGAGATTTTTTTTGTTAATATTTCCATTGCGTTTTCACCATTTTTTTTAGTAACTCATGTAACTGTCAATTTCCTTCATCCAATTACTCAGTGCATTTATTCAGAAGTAGATCCTACTATCTTGTGGGCCGAATAAAGGATACTGTTTGAGAAATTGTTGATATGATAGGACTATTCTTTACAAAGAAATAGAAAGTGTAGGTTATTTAAATAAAAACAAAAGACTATTCATTGCTTGCATGATGCCACTTGGATAAAGGCACCAGTGATTGGTTAATGTGGAAAAAGATCTTTCGTTTAAATAATAAGGTTAACTTGAGCAACATAACATATAACAGTTTTATTAATGAATCTTTGGATGCAGCATAAAAAATGCTTTCTTTTAGGTAAACCATAGTGGCCTTTTCTTTTTTCTCCAATGATTGGTAACATAAATTATTCATTCCTTATACCAAGTGTCCCGTCTTGCAATAAATCCAGAACTTAGACTACCCTTCAGGTTTTGTTTGATTTGGGATGTCATGGCCTATAGGTATCCAGCAAAACTTGCACAAAAGTTATAACTCACAACTCTGTATCCTTGTATGACTTACACATCACTTTTGTTCAGGATGAGCGATATTCGAAGTATGTTGTCCCTATGACAAATGGTCGTCATGTTCCTATCATCTCTGATAAGGTAAAAGCATGTGTTTCTGTTTTTTTCTAAGTATTGTTGCATTCTCCAAACTCCAAATTTTGCATCAATGTATGAATGCTAATTTTTCCTTACTCTTTGTCACTCAAAAGGGTGTGTTCTTTACATCTGTAAGTGTTCTCGTTTTTCTTAATGTCGGTTCGAAGCTGTTTGAAGAATCTCATGTCTTCCAGGATAGCATCTTATCTGAAAAAAAGTGGCTTCGGATTTTGTGTAATTCATATTTTACGCAGCTTTTGGAAGATGTTGCTTTCTTTTTTGTGGTAAGTGATTCAAGTAACAGAGTTCTATTTAAGCAGCCATTGGTTAATGACTTCGGCTTATATCGTATTAGTTTGCATGAATTTGATTCTTTGAACAATCTTCTTGTGGTTTTTTGGGTTTAATTCAAAATTTTCCGAATCATTAATGGTTGATGTGGAAATTTGATTAGGACAATGTGAAAAAGTTATGCTCTAATTTTCCGAACTGTCAAGATATAGGTATTTTAGGGGAAGCCTACTCTCTGTTTACTGGTAAGTTTAATCTTGAGTGTTAAATGAGGTTGATATTCTTTAATCTACAGTTTATATAAATTTAAGGTCAGGGAATAGCTGTTTCCAATTTCTTGAACACTTGGCTGTTTTCATTTAATTACGGTTAATAAATATTTAAGGCTACTTTCCTTATACAAATGCTGTTTGATCTCCTTTTTCAAGGAAAAATGCTGTTTGTATGGCATTGTTGTGTGTTTTCTAATAGAATCGAAAGTAAGAGACTTTGGGATCAATTAACATCAATTTTAACTAGAAGAACATGGTCATATTAGGAGTGAAAAGTCTGCCATTTTTTATGGTGCTAAGGTGGTGCATATTAGTCCGTCCATGGATCAATGCATATTTAGTTTTCTTTTCACACTGCTAGGTGCTTGCACTCTTCAGTAAGGATCAGGGTAGATTTTCTTTAAAATAGTTGAGTGGAGCTCATTGATGAACTTAGTTGGAATTGTTTGTGTGCCGGTGCTTATATGATTTGGAATTGGATTTTGATTGAAATATTCAGGTAATATCGAAATGCATGGCATGGCTGGAATTAGGGATGCAATTTAACTGAAAAGGTTGTTTTATATTACAAAGTAGTTACGAGTGGTTATTGTGTTGCATTAGAAGATGTTAACTATGAGTTGTTTTCTTTCTTATGAAGAATGCAGTATATTTGCCATTTTTGATCTTACAATGACAGTTTTCTTGCAAAGTTTTATATTTGAATCGTATTACTGGTTTATTTTTCTAAAAATTTGCTTTGGTATTGTTAATTATGTAGAAAACGAAGGCTTCTCTTTTGAGGACGTCGGCCATTCATATCAACCCAAGGTATCTATCTACAATCTCATGGTTTTGTTTGGAATAACATTGATGCGTGTTGTTTTATTTGATTGTTGTTTTCTAAATTGTCAAAATTAAAGTAAATTTTCTTTGGATCAAATTTAATTTTAAAAGGATTAGTTAAATATTTTTGACCAAAACAATTTAATTTTGAAGCAATTGTTTTAAAAGTAAATAATTTTAATAAACTTTAATTTAATTTAAATTTTAAGAATTGTTTTAAAATTTTTTTTAAACCGGATCATTAGGTTCAAGCATTACAAACCACTTAAAAGCTACAAAAGTTAGACGAAGTAAATAAGAACAATATAAGTGGAAATGATCCGGAAGTCTCTAAACCCTAAACCCATTCATTTCTTTCAGTGGTATGTTTTCAGTGCTTTATCCGATATGTAGGTTTCTCTACCAATGCATCATGTGCAAATTTGAAAGGACATGCTAATGTGTTTTTACCAGGGAACTATATCTAACTCCTTGTGCTATTGCAGATGGATATACCTTCCAATTTAGCTTTATCTTTCCTTTTCTTTCTGCTACTATCTCGTGCTTTGAGTAGTCTTTACATGCATGTCACCTTTTAGCCTGCTTTTCTTGCATAACACAATTAATGAGCTAAAACATACAGGAACAAGCTCAGTTAACATCTGTAGATCAAATGAGAGGGGGAAATATAGAAAGTTTGGCTGCAATTCAGCAGACTAGGATTTTTGGACATACACTCTCTCAAAACAGTGATCCTAAGTTTCGGGTTATTTAAAACTGTTTGGCTAAATACTTGCAATGTGTCAAGATAGCTCTTAATGATATAATCGTTACTATGCATGAGTTAATATATGCACTTATGTGCTGTATGTTTTGGGGCATGCAGAATTCAAATTTTCTTCAATTTGTATCCAAGATGAGTTGTGATGAACTTATCATTGGACATACAATTCAGCAGACTAGGATTTTTGGACATACACTCTCTCAAAACAGTGATCCTAAGTTTCGGGTTATTTAAAACTGTTTGGCTAAATACTTGCAATGTGTCAAGATAGCTCTTAATGATATAATCGTTACTATGCATGAGTTAATATATGCACTTATGTGCTGTATGTTTTGGGGCATGCAGAATTCAAATTTTCTTCAATTTGTATCCAAGATGAGTTGTGATGAACTTATCATTGATGATAATCAGGTCAAACCAGCATCAGAGAACTGGGCAACAGAATATCAGCAACAGTACAATGGAGGTGCTTCTTGGGCTGATGAATTTGCTCATGATGAGGCAAGTAGAATAGATTAATATGCCCTGATAATCAGTCATAAATTCCGTTTAGCAGTTTCCTCCTTTTTTTCTTCTGCCTTGCCTACGTAGACTAAAATGGAACTAACATCACTGACCTTAGGTAGTAATCTCATTCACCAACCCTAGGTGGTTGAAACTAGTTTTGATGATTTGAGAATGTCCCAAATGATAATGATGGTTTGGTTAGTGCTATTATCTATATATCTACTATAATTTAGCAAATAAAGTGTGAATGACTAATGATTCTGTATTATTACATCTTCAGTTGAACTTTTAAATCAACTAAACCTGTAAATCTTATATGAGACTATCTATTTTTGTTATTTATAAAATATGCTACTCACCGTTTTGGTGGTTCTTAGTATTTCTATGGGCCAAACCAATGGGTCATGGAGTTTGCTACTAAATTGAGCAGTGAGAGCTTATTGATTATAATAACTTAGAAGATAAACTGTAACTGATGATTCTTGTAATTGTATATCTTTGCTTGGTATTAAACCAGGTAAAAACATTGTAATTTGTATAAATGTTCTTATTATACAGAATTTGCTACTCTGTTTGGTGGTTCTTTGATTTTCTTCAACCTGATCAATGGGCTGAGGAGTTTGCTACTGTATGAGAACAACTAGGGTCTTTTGATTTGTTTATTCAGGATACAAAGTGCAACTAATGATTCTGCGTGTTATGTATTATTTTGAGACTCTTAAAAGCTCTTATTCTTAGTTGAAATATTCTAATTTTCTTCATTTCATTAAATGTTCTTGACCTGATGGTTAATAGGTTTTCCGTGGACCTGACCATTGGGCCAATGAATTTGGTGCTGAAAGATTGCAACAAGAGTCTGTCGATGATCAATGGGTCAATGAATTCTCAAAGTTGCATGTTGATGACTGGGCAGAAGAATTTGGTCGTCAAGTTGGTGAGGGGGCTTTGGGAGATAGTTCGTCTGATAACTGGGCAAATTCATATGATGAGTAAGTCTGGTAGCCTTGAAGAAGTTCACTTTATAACCTCTCTTAATTATACATGAATGTTTTGGTTGTGAAAACTTGTAGGTTCCTCAGCGGTCGGACGCTTCAAGGGGTGTCTATGTATTTTCTGATATGAATCCATATGTTGGTCATCAAAATCCTTTAAAAGAAGGTCAAGAGCTATTCAGGAAAGGACTTTTGAGTGAAGCAGTGCTTGCCCTAGAGGCTGAAGTTATGAAAAATCCTGAGAATGCTGAAGGTTGGAGATTGCTAGGAATAACCCATGCTGAAAATGATGATGACCAGCAGGTAATCCACTTTGCTCTAGTTTGTCAGAGTTGGATAGTTCATGTGTATTCTTACACCAAAAGGCATTGTTTTTGTGTTCTTTAATACTACAAGAATTTCTATTAAGAGATGTGACTGCTTGTCTAGTTCAGCCATCTGTTCAGCATCTTTGGTTATGATTCTTTGCCTGGCAAGGTTTACCATTTACCTTTCTATTCCACCTAAATCTAAATCATTTTTAATCTTGTCTAATGCCCTGTGAATACCATCATATTTTAGGAAACAGAACAGCCTAGTGATTAAGCTAGCAAGAAAACCTTTTGAACACAAAGGATCTATTTTCTTGTACCGCACATTTTGTGTTTTATTTGCTGGCTTGATATAGCCATGTTGGTGTACCATGCAATGTTCATTTCTTATATATGAAAACTTCTACTGGAAAGGGATTGAAGGAGCTATTTTTCGTTTAAACATTGAAGTTTGCAATATGATTGGTATTACGTTTATCTTGAACCATGTCAAAACCGTTTTGGCTTAATTAAAATTAATTTGAATGGATAAGGTCCCATCTTAAACTATGTTTATATCAAGCCTATGAAGTGTAATGTTTCACATTTATTGCAAATTGTTTTGGATGATTAATGTGTCTGCTTGTCATTATCTTGAGACTTACATGGATTATGCAAGACCTTTTTATACTACTGTTATTCTTGATTAATGCATCTGCAGTTTTATGCGGTCTTTAATGGGGTCCAAATATTTGGCTTTGTAGAAAAAATGTAATTCACTGATTAGATATCTCTGTACAGGCTATTGCGGCAATGATGTGCGCTCAGGAGGCCGATCCTACCAATCTGGAAGTACTTATGAAATTAAAAATTTCAGAACATTAGCTTTGTGGTTTTGAGGATAGTGCTACCACTTTTATTCCCTTCTTCGCTGCGCGGCGGCTGCTGCTACTGTTTCTGTTCGCCTTCAGCATTCGGCTTGGTTTGTCAAGTAAGCATTTTCTTTTTATTCGTCTTTACTATTGTCCCTATCTACTTGTTGATTTTGTTAGGCTTTTTTTTTTCTAGGGTTTCTGTGACTTAAAATGAAATAGCTCTCTCGTATTTTTCATTAATTTACTTTTCTGTTACTCTAAGATTATTAGGATTTTCTGCTTTCTGAGTTGAGTACAAAATTCCTCGTATTGCATTTCCTAATTTAAATGAAAGAAGGATTCTGACTTGTGCTCATCTTTGCATATTTGATCCTCTGTTTTCCTTTTGCCTTAGTGTTACTTTTGAATCTAGGGTTTTTACATCTAACAACGAATACAGGATGTAGTTTAAAACTTAGTTTTGAAACGGTGCTTTAGGGTTGGGAATAGGGTTAGAATTTCTTATTCATCCGCTGTCTCAAAATATTCGCCAACATGACCTCTCCTCTTGGCTTTTTTTTCAATAATAATAATATTATTATTCCCTTCGTTGCAGCTGCCTGGGCTTTGTTTTATGATTGGATCAATGGATTCTGGAAATTGTGCCAGCAAATGCAAAGACAATTCTCTCAAGTTAATTAAAAACTCAGATAAAGTTTGCACAGACGAAACTAATAGGGTAATTATTGATCCTTCGGCAACTACTAGACAGGGTAATAAGGAATCTTCTCTAGGGCCTATCACCTCTGATGCGAACAGAGGAATTGGAGAGTTCCCCTATAAATTTAATTCTCCACCCAGCGAAGTGAAGAATGCACAGAATCATCCTCACTTTGATCCTGATACCACCATAAACCAAGAGTCAATGGTTTCTGTCAACCATAGTAGTCCTAGAACCCCAAAGGATGGTATTTTTGACCCATTTGCTCCTGGCCCAGAATGCATGGTGTTTGCTCCTTCCTACAGGAAATATGTTGATGAAATGAGGATAACTGTTGCACGCCGCCTAAATTTTGACATCTCTGTTGGAACTGTGGGTTCTGTAAACCATAGAACTGCTGCAGATTCTATTTCAGATGAAGAAATGTTTGTCTGATTATGAAAATCTCTTGGAAGTTATCGTTTCAAACCAAGCTGAGGGTTTTCTTATTGAATTTTCAAATATAGAATGTGATTCTGATGGTAGTAAGACACCCCCTTCAGCTCCTTGCCTAAATGGGGTTTCTGATACTTGCCCTGGTGGGAGATCAAGGGTCATTGATTTGGGGTTCTGCAGAAAGCTTGAATTCTAAAACTACACTTAATGACATGGCAGGGGATGTAATTTGCTATATTTGTTTCAACCCTCACAGCATGCCTCTAGTTAAAGCTTTTGCTTTTTGCAGATGTCTATCAGACTTCCGAGATAACAGAGTATAGTTATTTTCACTTACAACTATTTTTTCTTCTTTTTGACAAGGGATAATGTTGCACAACGCATTGTAGCATGCATATCATTGTTCCAGCTATCATGTATCTGGTTCTCTTTGACAGATAATCTTTTATGGTAATCAAGCTTGAAGAAACCTTTTTACTTTAGATGTGTCCCCACCCATTTTTCTGTTATTTTTTGACGTCTGGTAGTTTCCTTTTTTTTTTCCTCCATTATTTTGTAATGCCCGAATTGAGATGGTTCTGCAGTCAACACTTATGTACCCTAACACGTTCAAAGGATAATTTTACATTGAACTATTTAACTGCAAAATATGTGATTCAGTATTCCTTTTCTTGTGTCTACAGATACAAGAAGATATTAAGATGCTAATATCTTAAACCCTAGAATGCAGGGGTTTATATATAGAGAGATTAATCATAGCATGGATGTTATTGTGAAAACTGAGACTTGCGGTGCGTTTTTTTTTTTTAGTTTGCTCAGTAATAAATGGTTGATACTTTCTTGATTTCTAGGTTCTATGCATTTGGAAAATATCGAAGTGATTGAAAATTTATAGATATAATCTTAATGTCATATGGTTACTAGTTGCATCATAAAACATATCTACTGCGATGTTGATGCCTCTTGGCTTGCGCACAAAGATTTTTGATCAAAGCGTGCATAATAATTAAAAGTAATCAAATTAAAAGTAATCAAAGCGTGCATAACAAGAAGTTTTGGGTTTATTTTCGTTCTTATTCTGCTCCAGGGATATTCCCGTTATATCTTGTTTCGAGATAAGCTATTCTGAGAATATTTCCATCATATCCCGTCCCGATTCGGTATTTTTAGTGCCCGGTTCAGCTGTTTCGGTATTCGGTTTAGATTTTTTTACGTGTTTGGACCGGGTTACCTGTCGTACTTATTCTAGCAGGGATATTCCATTTCAGGGATATCCCAGTCTAGGGTTATCCTATCGAAGGATTTCCCGCTTTGGTATATCCCATTCTTGAGATATTCGGGTTTTGGGTATAGGGGTTTGAGGCTTGGGGCCTGGGTTTAGGTTTGGGCTGATGTTTTTGGGCTTTTATTTCCGTGTTTTGGGTTGTGAATCTTTGGTCAACATATGTGTCAATCTCACAATCTAATCTATAACTTTAAAATTTAAACATTCTTAGTACAATTTATGTACTCTTTAAGCATAAAAACTTTAATTTTGGTGTTCCCATCAACTATCTCAAAGATTAATTAAAGGGGTAAAATGCAATGTTACCCATCGGTTTCCTCAAATTAATTGTCTTAAATTTGACGAATTAACTTCCACTACATCCAAATTCAAGTCCATTTGCTTTGCTGTGACTGAATTGGAGAGAGATGAGAGGTGTGAAAATTGCCCCAGGTGGCAACGAAGCGAGAAAGAGGAGCCAGAAAGGAGACTCGAAATCCCTCAATGCCTACTTCAAGCAGAGGAAATCACGAACGGAAGACTTCAAATGCCGGGATCTTGAAGTTGAAAATCAGGAACAAATAAGTGAACTGGGAAATGAAAATAAGGGCAAGCCGGGAAAAGGGTTCTTCGCTTGCTATCTGCTAACCTCTCTCAGCCATCGTCATAAAGTCCACACCTATATCGGGTCTGATTCTACTGTTCTCTTCCTATATTAATATTTTGCCTCATCCTCACCGTGTTTCTTTCTTATCTCAACATTATGGATGCTAATGCTTCTTTTTGTTGCTGTCATAGATAGATATTTTCTTTTTTGGCAAGATATCTTTTCCAATTTTACCTCTTAAGGTTCAGCTTTATGATTCTGTACTTCTCACTCGAGTGTTTTGAATGGTACATGACATGTTCCAAGGCTTTTATTAGATTCGTATTTACACCCTTTGAGGTTTATCTGAGTAAATTCAATTTTAACTCGATGTTTACCTGGTTATGATCTTTAAATTCAAATTTCGCTTTTTTCCCTTCAAATTTTCCGTGTAGTTTCTTTTCTGGTTCATGTTTTGATTCGTTACCACTACCATGAACAAATTGATGCTACTATCTATGTGGCTTAATAAGTCACTTAAATAATATCAGCTTGCAGTTGTTTTCCTTTGATATGAGGTTCTCTAGTAAAAAATTCAAGCTGACCAAACAGTTTGCAGTTTGAACTATTTATCTAACGGCAGTGTTGCCCAACTGCAGATTTACTGTGAACCCACTGCGTCGAATAAGACAGCACAATGGGGAAATAGGGAGGGGTGCTTGGAGGACAAAGAGCCGACGCCCGTGGGAAATGGTTGTGTGCATATATGGTTTTCCATCCAATGTATCTGCTCTTCAGGTCATATATATAATATATATTTTATATTTTATATATAGTCTATAACATGGTTGTATTCGAATCTGTTGCATCACCTTTTGGGCTTAGTAGAAAACTGGCAGCTTATGCTTGAAATGCCATTTATGACTATGAATTGGTCTATCTCACAAGCCCCATCATTTAGCGCTTGTTGATTTTCTTGTATACATGCGCTCAGGATCCTAGCTTGCTTGTTGTAACAAGGAATTTTGTTGGGCTCAACAGCTATTTCTTCCTTGAGTTTTCATGCATTTGTATCATCTTTTTTATTTTTATGGTATTTGGTTAACTTATTCCAGCGACTGCAGATGAATATCTTCTCACTCTAGATGAGATTTGGCTATGGCAGGAAACCTTTAGTTTAGGGGATTTTTTGGGTTCTTATCCACTTTATTGTGAAATTTAATTGTCTTATGTTGTCCATGCTTAGTTGATGAAGTGCTATATATAAATGTGTATGTTAAATTGAGCCATAAGGCAACAAGAGATAGAGAATGCCGGATTTTTTTTAAATGCAGAAAAGGCAGCTTTTGACACTCGAAGAGACATTCTTGATTGGTGAAGAATGCTTCCAAAATTTAAAATTTTCTGAGCTAATTGATTTTATTATATGTAATACTTCCAATAACTGTTCTGACTCATGGCTTATTACTAATAGATAAATGTTTTCTGATGGGTTGATGCCTGCAGTTTGAGTGGGCCTGGCAGCATCCTCAAGAATCAGCGGCTGTGAGGCAAGCAGCTGCAACATTTAAATCCTTCTCTGGTGTCACCAATAAGATAAAACTTGCATATATGATGCTCGCCCTCCCTGCCTGGCAGAGGTATATACTTGCCTTTTATCCCTGATAAATCCTGTTTTGTTTAGGTCAATAGTTGGTTAACCAATGTGTTATATTGTTTTTTGATCAGCTTGAACATCACGGTAAACTACTTCTCAACCAAATACACAAATCCCTGATTGTCCTAATTTTTAATGATGCTTGAAGATGATTTTTGCTTGCGGTATTCTGCTTTGTTTTGCTTTCTTTTCATTTTGCTCACACTGGAACAATTGGTCTCTTTGTGGTCTATGTTGTTGGATGTTGAATATTTATCGTAATACGATCAATTAGAGACTTTTGTTTTCCTTCTGTGTGCCATAGGTGGTACGTGACAATCTTAAAATAGTCAGTTTGATGTGCCATAGGTGGTTCGTCCTTTCAAATCTATTGATGTTTGTATCGGTGTTCTTTAGTCAGTTTATCGACTACAATGTGTTTTTTTGCCTTTTCATTCCTGTTTCGGGGTGGTTTGTTTAGATGGGACGGTTTCGTGGTTTTTGGATCGGGTTCGTGTTCTTTTTGTTCTGGCCCTACTGGGCCATTGGTTTTTTGCTACTCGGGATAGTGGTCCTGGTTTTTTGGGCTGGGAGAATGGGCATGGTTTTGGGGTTTCTGCTCAGTTACTGTGTCTTGTGATAATGGGCATTTTTTTCGTAGTTTATTCTCATCTCATTTTCCTTTTTTTCTAGCATTGCTTTTCCCTTTACTCTCTCCTTTATTCTGCCCGTCTCATTTCAAATTTTTCCTCTTATGTTTTTAGCTTTTTGTAACCGACGCCTTAAGGAATGCAAAGACACTGCCGTTTCTGTTTTTGGGATTTTTGAATCCCTTGCTTCATAAGGTATGAATCTTTGCTTCAACAGTCTTTTCCGTTCTCTGTTTTTAATTTAAGAACTATGCTTTTGTACTTCTATTTCTTGGTTTATTTTATGGTTTTTGGTTTTCAGGTTTAGAAATCACTGTTTCTATTTGTTGTTCCGTTTGTTTTTTTAATTTATTACTCATACACCTGTTGGTCGGCAAATTCTGTTCATTCTGCATTCTCCCGGAAGCCAAACAGGAGACTTAAACGTTATTTATTTCGAAAATTTTCTACTCTGTGCAGAATTTTAATTGTCATGCTGTAGTTAATTTTCTTTCTTATTCTGTTCCGGCTCTATCCCTGTCATATTCCGACTCGGAATAAGCAATCCCTCGGATATCCTGGCATTTCTTATTCCGGTTTAGAATTTTTAGGTACCGGTTTATGGGTTTTAGTGGCCGGTTCAGATATTTTTCCTCGAATGGACCGGGTAACCTGTCATGCTTATTCCGACTAGGGATATCCCATTCTGGGGATATCCCGGTTAGTTGTTATCCCATTTTGGTATATCCCGGTTCGGGTATATCCCATTCCAGGAATATCCCGATTCCCCCCATTTTTTTCCTAACGTATCTTTATCTTCTTTGTCTTTAATTTCCCCAAAAAAAAGAAGGTAATTTAAAGAAGGTATTAATTATTCTTCAGCCTTTTCAAATCCCCTCTCTTCTCCATCGTTGGAAATTTCTCTCTCTTCCATTCATAGCTTTTTCATTAAATAAAAAAATTAAATAAAAAATAATAAAATTAAATAAAAATAACAATTTAATAATTCAATTAAAATACTGAGTGACCGTTAAAATGGCCCAAAACTGATTTACTAAGTGACCGTTTATTAAATATCTCTTCAATCTATGCACATTTATTATCCGTTTCTTTCTCTCTCTCTCGGTCTCCCTTCTTTGTTTTCTTTTTCTTCCTCATTTCTTCTGTTTTCATAACAAATCATCAACTATATCTCTTCAATCCAAATCTCCTCCCATTTCTTTACCGATTCTCTCTCTCGGTCTCTTTTCAATTTCTTTCCTCTCATTTTTTTCGCTTTGGGTAACTAAAGGCCAAAAAAACACACACACTACACTCTGTTTTTGTGGTTTTGAAATCCACTGCTTCATAGGGGACTGATTTGGAGTTCAAGATTCATACCAAGTTCAAGATTCATACCTCAAAATCAGAGAACTGGGCAGCAGAATATCAGCAACAGTACAATGGAGGTGCTTCTTGGGCTGATGAATTTGCTCATGATGAGGCAAGTAGAGATCTTGTGGAAGCTAAAGAAGCTTATAGATTAATATGTCCTGATAATCAGTCATAAATTCCGTTTAGCAGTTTCCTCCTTTTTTTTCTTCTGCCTTGCCTACGTAGACTAAAATGGAACTAACATCACTGACCTTAGGTAGTAATCTCATTCACCAACCCTAGGTGGTTGAAACTAGTTTTGATGATTTGAGAATGTCCCAAATGAAAATGATGGTTTGGTTAGTGCTATTATCTATATATCTACTATAATTTAGCAAATAAAGTGTGTATGACTAATGATTCTGTATTATTACATCTTCAGTTGAACTTTTAAATCAACTAAACCTGTAAATCTTATATGTACTTGGTTGAGTTACTAGTATGATGTTCTTATATATATCCTGTGGTAATTATTTGTTTTGAACAGGACTTTGCAACTTTTGTTTTCTGACAGATAGGTTTGCACATGTCTTTGATTCAATTTCGTCTTACACTGTCTTTCTCTACCAGCAGTATGGCGGATTTGCGCTCCTTTTCAACTAAAGAATTTTATTGGCTCGCATCATGCTTTTGGGGCATCATCACCTGCAAACTAGTAAGTAGTCCAATATGCTTTTGCTTTCATCAATGACATTTTTGGTGGATTGGAATTTTTTTCAGCTCTTTCTTCTTCGTAGATTAAATTCAATGGCTTTTATTAATCTTCTTTTTCATTTCCATCTTTTATAAATTCAATTTGCATTCTGTGTTTACAGATCTTTATTAGTTTCATTAGTGAGTGCATTGTTATGAAATTTTGGTTTCAAAGATAGTTATGAAATATAATTTTAGAAACTGCTTAGGTTGAGCTTGAATTCTAGGTAGATTTCAGAAGTCTGTTCAGGTAGATGTATTCTTTGAAATACGACATTCTGTTGCTGTCATGCTTCGTAGTCTCAAAATTATCTCGGTTTTATGTAACCTTGCGTAGGACTCATTTATGATGCATATTTTATCCCATTATATTGTTTCTGTTTGTCTAATTGATAATAGAAAGATCCAAGGTTGTTTTTTTTTTTCCTTTGATTCTTCTGTGTTGGTTTGCGAAAGAAGGCATGTATTACGATTTTTCACTCCTTCGACAGAGAGGACTTCGAGAGGACTGGAATAAGCACTTTAGTCACTGTAGGAGTCCGAGATATTCAGGGTGAGGGATTTCCCGATCAGCTTTCTGGGTTGGCTGACTCCGTATTTCTGGACCTACCCCAACCTTGGGTAGCCATTCCTTCAGCTTGAAACATGTTGAAACAAGATGGAACTCTGTGTTCCTTCTCACCGTGCATCGAGCAAGTGCAACGTTCATGTGAAACTCTTAGATCTGACTTTACAGGTAATATATTAGAAACAAGTTATCCTATCTTGTTCAAGCAGTTTTTCTTTTAAAGCGTCATGAACTTTGATTGTAATATGCAAAGATATATGGACCTTTGAAATACTGCTCCGCATGTATGAAATCCGTGAATGGAAAATGGATCACTCGAAGGTCAATGATGGGAATTCAACTGCATGCTCTCCACGCAAGAGGAGGCCGCCTTCAAGTGTGGGGAACAATGCAAGTTCTCCAACAGTCATGGCTTGGCCATCTGCTGAAACTCAAGGGCATACTGGATATTTGACATTCGCAAGGAAGTGTTTCTTGAAAAAAAAAATAACTCTAACAAGTTGTAATCAATTCAAACACTGAGTTTTCATCCTACTATTATGATTGATTCTTAGCCATGACACATTCCTGAGTATTCACTTTACAGGTTTTCATTCTATTTTTGGCCAGGTTTAAAATCACTGTTGTGAGTTTAACGTTGTCCAAGTTTAGGTCGGACCAGGCCTACAGGTATCATAGGGCTGATAATTAAATGATACATTAAACAGCTTCCAACGTCTCTCTAAATCCTTGATGAGAGACCTTTCTCTTGTAAATTGTGTCTCTTCTGTCTCCCTTTATTCTGATTTTTAACTTCTTTTTCTTTTTTCTTTTTTATTTATTTTCTCTTCCTCCCTTTCTTTACTACCCAGATTCTATCTGGGTATCTTTCCATTTTTTTTCCTGATTTCTTTTTTAGCTTTTGTGTAAACACATGCCAAAAAAACACACTTGCTACAGCAGGATATTGAAGTCCCACCCTTCATCGGATTGTAATTTCAGGTATGATTTTCACTTCTACTAACTTTTTCTTTTCATTTCTTTTTTAGTTTCAGACCTATGCTTATCTTCTATTATTTCTATGGGTATTGTGGTTTTCATCTCTGTTTTAGTTTTCATATTTATGCTTCTTTTTTAGTTTTTTCAGTGTGTTTTTGTTATTCGTTTTGGTGTTCAGCCTTATGAAACACTGCTTATATTCGACTTTTTAAATCTTGTGATGTCGTCATTTTTTTGATAGTTTATCGCTTGTTATTTGTTTTATTTTTTTCGATTGTTTGTTTCCCTCTGTATTTAAGGACATTTTCTTACAAATCTTTTAGTTTGTTCTAGTTAATTTTCATTCTTATTCTGCTTATATGTTTCTAACAACTATATAAGTATCTACCCTAAAACCCTAACTGATTAGCAGAAAATAAATGGGAACATTTTCTTGTTTCTTTCCCTTTTATTCTCTTGATTTTCCCTTTTTGTTGTGGGAATAAGAAAACAATAATTAAATCATACTGAGTTTTTAAATATTTTCAGAGAATTTGACATTAAATATTTTCATAAAGACGTTTTAACAAGTACTGTGTTATTGGGCTTAGCTTGTGTCGGAACAGATTTTTATTTTTATAGTGTCTATTCCCAGAAGCAATTTGATTTAAAGCATTTGCTTAACCAATAATTGTGTTTCTTCAAATAAGCTTTTGGTATTTTGCTGCTCTCTCCTTGAAATATTGGATCAACTGACATGTTCGTTTTGAAATTGGATGCTTAGGATTTGTTTGGCCTAGATGTTTTATAAGAAACTGTTGTTCAAGTAGATCTCTTCTAGTGCTGTAAAAGATAAAATAGTTAACTCAAACTATATAATAATATACATTTTTCTAATAAATAAAAAATATTTTAAAAAAGCCTAAACTTTATTAAACTGAGGGTTTTGTTGATACAATATAAGAATGTGGCAAGAAGGTTGGAGGCAGTTCACTCGTTGGGCCGAGAGTTGTAAGTGGTAGTAGATAGATTGGTCCCCTCTTGTTATGAGGTTTGAGGGGAGTATTTAAGGGGAACACTTATAAGCCATGTGTCCTTGTTTTATTGGTGGGCTTGTTATTCAAAGTGGGTGCCGTATTAGGGTGGCTAAGTGATTTGATGTAACGAGGATAAAGAGTAGTGACAACAGAGTGGTTTAGCTTGGCGTGACGTGGCCTTGGGCAGAGGGTGATGATTGTCGGGGTTATTCTGTTTGGTGGGGTTGTCCCAATTGATGAGGGCTGGTGAAGGTATGTTAATTGAGGATATGTGTAACAATTGCCCTCCGTTGAAGGGAAGGTTATAAAGTAACCTTACCTGAGACAAAAAGTATTAGTGAAGTGTCTATGTTCTGGGCAAGTTCTGTCTAGAAAATTTTCTGCCTACTTTGTTTCGTAAAATTGGAGGAAATTTAGACATTAAATATAAAAGACAAAGAAAAAGGCGAACCAATATATGGAGAAATAAAAATTGTGAGTTGTGACATTTTGTTTCTTAGTTTTCTCAAAAAAATCTGTACTTTAGTTTTAAAAAAAAATCTAATTGGGATGCTTGTTAATATTTATAGTAATTGAAGAATTGGCGAATTTCAACCGATCTGCTAATTGCAAAGGTTTTTGTAGATTTGGGTTTCATGATCATATTCGTGGAGATTGTCATGATTCGTGTATGCATTTATGATTTCTTTAAAATAGTTTTGAATGGAGGTCATCGATGAACTTAGTTGGGGATTGTTTGTGTTCTGTTGGAATTGAATACGTAAAAGCAACCTATTTAGAACTTATAAAAGCCCAAAGTGATAAAGGGCAAAAGCTGAAAGGGTAGTATATAAAACATAGTTCTTGTTGAGGGTTTAATGTGTCTATCTTGCTCAACCCATCTTTTTATTTTTTTATTTTTCGGTCTTTTGTCATTTGAATTATTGGCGATCAGTAGTAAAGGGAGAGAAGGTATGCCTTTTTTCGATCTGTTTTCCTTTTGTTCTCTCAATTACTAAACTTGTTATAGTTTATTTTAAATGAAATAAAACACAGTTCATCCTCATCTACTCAACTACTATAAATATAGGGAGACAAGATGTTTGGGAGTATGATTCGGTACTTTTCAACGAAACCCAAGCCGGAAATGAAGCCAATCGAGTTGAAAACGTCGCCAGAGAAAAAACGCAGACCATAACCAGAGTCATCTTTGACAGTCTCAAGGAGCATGGGCCCCCCACTGTCGGTGATACTTGGGAACGAGTCAAGGTCAGTTGTTTAGTCTACTATAATCTGTATTCATTGTGTATCTATATTTGTTGTTTCCACATCTAATTAAGCCAAGCCCAAGAGTGAAGTTAGGGCAGTGCAGTTTTATTGTTGCATAATTTTAGGATCTTGAATTCCATGCATTATTGTTTTTTTCTTGCTTTACTTGCCTGTGCTCGACATAATAGAGTAGAAATGTGTTTATGAGTTCAAGAGGTTGGATTGAGAGGGCTTACAAGCAAGAGGCACATGAAGATCGTCCTGAGATGGATGAGAGAGAGACAAAAGATTATGCTAATATGCAACCATGTGGGGCCTCACAAACAATTTCTGTATACAACTTCGTTCACTAAACCAAGCATCAGCCACACGAGCTGTCCATAATTCCTCAACTCCTACAACTAGTTTTTCTGTAGATACTCCTAGTCCAAAGTCGTCTTCAGGTTAGGTTGTAGCACACTTGTGCTGGCTGCAATACCATCGATTTCAGGACATGTACTGTTTTTTGCAATAGTGTAATACAATTGTTCTGTTGTCATGTTGTGTAAACTTTACCCTCTTCTTCCCATATATTTTTGATTTTAATGTACAAATTCCAAATTGACATTTATCATCATTTCTGCCATTCAGACGGCTCTATAAAAAAATGAAAAACAAAGTAAAAGAGCTAAGAATTTATTGAGAAATCTCGGGAAACAAACAAATCGAGAAGGATCAGAGGAAGATAGAAAGAGGAACCTTGATGATTATCAACCAAAAAAATTATCAGCTCAGAGTTAAGGGAAAGGGACCTTTCTTCTTTCCTCTGTTTTTCTTGTTCTCGAATTTTCTCTATCTCCCAATTCTCGAAACCCTAATTATATATATATTTTTTCCCATCAATAGAAGCTTTGCCAATTGCCAATAGTAATTTTCCTCGAAGAATCATCAAGGTTCTTTTTTCTATGTTCCTCTGATCCTTCTCGGTTTTCCCGATTTGTTTGTTTCCCGAGATTTCTCAATAAATTCTTAGTTCTTTAACTTTGTTTTTCATTTTCGTCGTTCCTAAAGTTTAGTTTAGTAACTCAAGTTTTTCTGGCTGTGATGAATTAAAATCCTCCGCTATTTATTTTATGATCATCTTCTGATATTGAAGAAAGCTTTACCTCTTTTTTTTCTTTGCTTGAATTTTGTTTATTTTTCATGCTTTAATTTTGGTATCTTTATCTTTGATCTAAGCAGGACCAAAAGCTTACCTTCCAAATCGAGCTAGCTCCTCAAAACCTTGAAAATGTGTAAAAATGTTGCTTTCTTTTTGCAGCAAGCGATAACATTGATTTCTATTTAATGGGATTAGCATTCAGAACTGCATGATAAATAAATCTACTTAATTCATAGGCCGTCTACATTTGTACAAGCAGCCAAACTTAAGAGAGGGGCTCCTGCCAAGGAGAAGGAACTAACAAAATTGAGGTCACTTTTCCTTTTTAAGCCATTGGTTAATGACTTCGGTTTTCATTGTATTAGTTTGCATGAATTTGATTCTTTGAACAATCTTCTTGTGGTGTTTTGGGGTTAATTCAAAATTTTCCGTTTGGAAGTACTTTACGATTGAACTATTAGCAATTTCTACTCAAATATGATGATTTTGCCACTTTTTTAATATATATTTTTTTGCTTTTGTTCCATTTAACAAATTTTAAAGAAGCATAATGGAAATTTGAAATTTCACAGATGCTAGCTGGTGATCAGGGTGGAAATTAGATCATTGGGATATTGAAATGATCAAATGACTTTTATGTACTGTTCTGCTTACTTGATGGTTAACTTAACCACTTGAATGTCAAATAATGCTCAAGAACCTATTATTTGCCTATGCATTAGGGAATAAGAGGCATTTATTTTTAGTATATAAGTAGTAAAAATCTGTCATCCTTCTTAAGGTCTTGAAGGAGGCCTCTATGCTTTATGCTGCAAGCTGGGTAAGGGATATTGGTCCTGATCTTAGAACAAACGATAATAAGAAGGATGATGGGACTGAAGGTAAATCCAATGGAGATAAGAGTAGGAGTACAGAGACAGAACCTTCAACCTTGGAGGATATTGGTGAGGAACTTTACTTTGTGGTTTCTTATCTTGAAATGTTCTGATGTATAAGTTGTCTGTAATGAATCAAGAAGTATATAGCATGACTTGAAAAATGTGCGGCATATTATATGTGCAATAAACCGTTAGATTCGTGCTTGAGACATCTTATGGAGGTCAAGGAACAAAGTCCCATAATGCTTGAGTTCAGTTAGGTTTTCATTTCAATTTCCTTTTTCAGTAGAACTTGTCTGGAGGTAGCATGGAATTTACTCTTTGATTTCTTTTTCCCCTTGCTGGTCAGAGTCATCTGTGACTGCATTTTGTTTTATTATGTTGTTGGCACCTGTGTTCAAGTCTTAGATTTTACGCTTCCATTGGCATATTTTTGGTGAATCCCTTCTTCACCAGGCCAAGGTTCAGTTGTTAAGGAAGATATTAAATTACTGTTTATCTCCTAGCAGTCTTAGTTATCTGGGTTTCATTGTCTAGAGCCATTACAGTGACGATCATACCGTTATCTTATGCTACCTAGGTACCTTTTTTTCTTCTCTTTGGTATCACTCTGAAGAATGATAGCAATATGTGCCATCTGCCAATATTCTATTTTCTGAACATCTTATTATATATTTCTTTAATTGATTTTAGAAAGAAAATTTTTAACTCGTGATAATTTTCTACGTATTCTGTCATCATTTACCTTGTTGGTACAACTTCTCTTTTTCAACTAAAATTTTTAAGGCCAAATTTCTCTCGTCTCACCCTTTTTTCTCTCTTATTTTCCTGGTATTATAGTTTATCTTGTTGAATTTTACATTGTTTTGATGTTGTCTATGGAAATGATTTAATAGCAATTGCTGCAAGAGGAGGGATGGAGACTTTGAGGCCTGCTTTACAGAGGTTATACATGACAAGGGCTTCTGCATATAGAGATGCTCTTAAGAGTTTCATAGAAGGATATCAAGAAGATATCTAGCAGGTCATGGAGAAAAAGGAAGATTCTTCTAAAGCATAGCAAGAAGGCAATACTGATAAAAATTCAACTTGATGACTGATAAATGCATAACCGGAGATGCATGTGAGTACTTCTCCAGTAGTATACCTATTGTAGGGAAGTTAAATATATGGATAAGCTGTACAATTCAATTATTGAACTAAACTTGAAAAGGATTTGCAAAGATTTACCTTTGCCAAGTTCAATAATTGGCAAAGGTAAATCTTTTGCAAATCCTTTTCAAGTTTGAAAGATCAGCATAAGCTTTTGATTGTTTGTTGAGTAAATTCATTTATGGTTTTGTTGGGTATTTTTTTATTGTTGCTTTTGATTGTTTGTAGGACTGGTAGGAGGTGGGAATATCCGGTTTTCTATTGCCATAGACTCGGTAATCCTCTCTATCCTGTTTGCTAATGTTTGATTGAATGAAACTTGAACTTTTTTTAACTAGTAAAATTTCGATGTACAGAAAAAAAAAAAAAGAGTGAAGTATAGACAAAATCCAAGTAAGCATACTGGCGTTACATGATTAGTATTTCTTTCAAAATATTTTTGTTGGATATCTAGCTGGGAGTTTTCTAGCTTGTAATGGAGTACAATCAAGAAGTTTGGAGCTTAATATGATTTTGTTTAATATGCTATTCTAATATGCGCAAGAACACGAAATTTTGTCTAGAAATTTTGTTAAACATGTCTTCTTAGTTCTTAAGAAGGTGCAAGGAAGTGTTGTCTAATAACAACAAAGTACCAGAAAATATTATGACTGATAGGTAGAATTTGTATGGTCAAGGGCACAAGGCGCATTCTAGGTGCTAAAATTCTTTTATTTCCTGAGGTGTGAGGGGCAAAAAATTAAAAAAAAGAGCCTAGATGCCATGGAATCCATGGAAAGATTTCTTTCAGTGTGCTAAAGTCGAAAATTCAGATTTATATTGCTTGATTACATTGCTTGCTTTCACTATGTATAAATTGCTCTTGCTTAGTTCTAAACTTACATGGCTGTCATGGTCCAACTTTGGCACAATGGTGAAGAGCTTTTACCTTTTATTATTATTTTATTTCCAAGTGTTTTGATTTTATTTTTGTTTGAGATTTTGGTTGTGTGATAACTTCCCGAGTAACTAAATACATTTTATAATTCTACAATTTTGTAATATATACAAGTAAAAGAATTGAACAAAAAACTTTGAAAATTATTTTAATAGAATGTCTAAGTTAATAAAACATGATTCATATAAAAATAATATTAAAATGAAATAAAATAAAAAAAAAATTATTTTCTTTATTTCAGAATTTTCATGACTTTTTATCTAATTTTAAGCCATCCAAACTCTATGTTCTTTCAAATATTTTATTATTTCAAATATTTGGGACTGTAAATTTGAATAAAAGGATAATGCAATTGGAAACATAATGCATTTCTATCATTAAATATCATAAGTTGGCTTTAGCTTTAGAAGTAAATTGAGTAGCTGCATAAGAATTAGCTTTTTATACAGTAAAGGTAATTTCACTTCTCTTTTTGGGTCTATTTGTTGGTATTTTTGATAGTTGAAATGTTTTCGAGATTAATGCAACATATTGAGTTATATGCCTTTTTAAACTATGTTACCTAGACTCTTCATTTTTTTTCTAAAATATGATGATCTAAATATATGGAAAAACTTTAAAAGGTTTAGTATACCCATGTTGGATGCATCCTTATATTGTATCTGACACTAACCCTTGATTCTAAGTAACAGCCTTTTAATACTGTTTTGAGATAGTCTCTCTCCCTCTATTTAAGTTCTAAATATGTTCGATATTATTCTTACAGGTCTATGATATAAAAGGTTTTATCAGCCCTTTTTGTTTCAAAGGATATGGAAAACTTGTTTCAAAGGATATGGAAAACTAAGTGATAAAGAAAAGTGGAACGGAACAATCGGTGCAATTTTGTCCTATGTTCTTTTCTTCTTTTCCTTTTTCTTATATAAAAAATTGTTCAAAATATAACGTTCTTTCCTAAATTTCTTTGCAACATTGATCTAGATAGCCTTATCTTGTACAGGGATTTTCAACTTTCCATGCTTTAATTGCAGCATGGGCTTCTCTCTACCTCCTACTATTCTCAGATCTTTTGACGAGGATTCCAGTAATGACTTGATTGTTAATAGGAGCTCTATTATATCGAACATGATCTTAGGGGTAAGCTACGATTTTATCAATATGTGAACTGATTGTCTGGGTTTATTATTTTCCTTTGATTAACATAGCCTTGGGAGTTCAAATTAGTCTATAAGATGCACTACTATTTGGACTACCAATTTCTATAATTTAATGGTATCTGGTTTGCAAAATATGTTCAATGCTGCTTTACAATTTGCTAAACTTTGATCATGATGACTTTCTTTTCCTTCAACTTTGCCTGTAACATGCTTGGTATTATTTGTTGATGGTTAACTTGAAACATATTTTTACTTATATTTCAGTGGGTTTATTTCTCTGCCGTTTCTTTTGTTGCGATTTTTGTAACCCCTGCTTCATCGGAGACCGATTTCAGGTATGAATCTTTGCTTCAACATTGTCTTTGGCTTTCTCTGTTTTAATTTAAGATTTATGCTTTTTTACTTGTGTTTTTTTGTTTTTGCTATGTGTTTGAAATTTATTGATGTGGACTGTGAGTTACTTTGTGGTTGTTTTATGCTATATGAGTTAGTTATTATTAGGATTTTCTAAATAGGTGACCTAAATTAAAAAAAGTAGGTGTTTAAAAAAAACGACAGATACATGAACAAATATTATTAGGATTTAATTATTGTTTTTTCAATAAAGTTTATAATCACCGAAACGTTCTTTATATTAACTCCTTTATATAAAATGATAAGAATATTTTTAGAAATATTTTAATTAATTGTTTTGCAGAAATTTAAATAATGCATATATAATTATTTCAATAGTTTTCCATTCTTTATAGAAATGCTAAGTACCCACTAAACTATCAAAACCGCATATAGGATTCTAGACTGGGACATTCTGTTTCTTATTTCTCTCAAAAAATCTGTACTTCAGTTTTAAAAAATAATAATAATCTAATTGGGATGCTTGTTAATATTGATAGTAAATTAGTAATTGAAGAATTGGAGAATTTCAACCGATTTGCTAATTGCAAAGGTTTTTTTCGATTTGGGTTTCACGATCATATATGGTGGAGATTGTCAAGATTCGTGTATATATACCAGTTATAATATTATTTAATTTCATATTATACAATTAATATAAAATGAAATAGTTTATGTAGTATTTTAATTTATTATAATTGTTTATTTTTTTTAAAATTTTTTAAAATTTTAAAATTAAGACTAAATTGTCATAGTGTATAAATGTTGAGGGTTAAATATTTTAGAATTAAAAGCAAATTGACATGATATATAAACCAATTAGAAAAGCCTGTGTCATCGGGTGAACAAAATATATAATCTCAAATAGTTGGATGACTAAATTGTAATTTTTCATAACGGAAATTCACATTTAATTCAGTGTCCCATGGACCACAGTGTAGTTTAATAGCCCTATAATCAAATATTCAAAACCCTATTTGGTTAACAATGGAAGTTTAATAAAATCCAGGGTTTTTAGCTGCTTCCATGCTCTTTTCTTCATATTCAAAACCTTGCACAGACTTAGAGTTTTACATACGGTGACAGGAAATAATTTTCCTTAAGATTACTAGAAGCTTATCCCTAACATTACATTTTGGAAATGTTATTGTTATATTCTGGTGTTAATCGAAGGATAGTTTGCTTATGTTGTGAATGCTGTGATTACAAGTGTGTCTTTTGCATATGATTTCCATGACTGCAGTGATTATATTTTGGACTTAAGAGTTTTACATACGGTGACAGGAAATAATTTTCCTTACGATTACTAGAAGCTTATCCCTAACATTACATTTTGGAAATGTTATTGTTATATTCTGGTGTTAATCAAGTGTTTTCTGCCATACAGGTTGCTAGATTATTCAATGAAGCTGCTCAGATGTCTCCTGAGGATGCTGATGTACACATTGTCCTTGGTGTTCTGTATAATTTGTCGAGAGAATATGATAAGGCCATTGCATCTTTCATAACTGCTTTGAAACTTAAACCTAATGATTATTCTCTTTGGAACAAGCTTGGTGCAACACAAGCCAACAGTGTGCAGAGTGCTGATGCAATATTAGCTTATCAACAGGTAGCCTCTACATGATTCCCCTTGAATAGTGGTGGCCTATCTGTATACCGCCTGATATGTTAATTTCATGATTACTTTTTTTTATAATTAAAAATTTATTTTCCCTATCCTAAAATTTTGGGGTTCTCTTTACTAAGTTGGAGTACCTGTGATGTGTGAAATTCAAAATATATGAGTATTAGGATTTTACTAAGGATCAATTTGTATGGTGTGTTGCTCACTATTTTGCATGTTAGGCCACAATAAAAAAAATGAATTATGAAGGTGTTGACAATGTTGGCAGGGGTGCTTTAACTACCTGAACCATTTGAGGTGCAAGATGTAAAAAGAGCGCTTTTTTGAGTAAATTATGGTGAATATGTAAATTTGTGCTTCTTGAATCAAGGGGGCTTTTTCGCTTCTATACAAAAAAGTGTGCCTAGGACTTGGCTTGTGCTTAATCAATTGAAAGGATGGCATAAAGAAATGCAAAACATGTGATAACCCAACATGTCAATCTTCTGTGTGCCAAATTCATATGGGTTGCATCATCTTTTCCTCCATTTCTCTTCTTTCTTATCTTTCAATGGTAAAGTGATGCATTGGTGTGTTATACAGCCCTCTTGTAGGGTTGAATTATTTACTTGCTCCATCTTTGTAACCTTAGGCTGCTAAAAAGATTCTCCAAATAACATGTTGCACCTAGTTGGACCTTAGAAGACAAACTAGCTCTTCTGTTAAGCTCCATGTAATTTAGTTATTTGATTTGTTGAAGCTATTGGTTAATTTAGATGATTTGATTATGCACTTCCTCAATTTACATATACCCTTGATCATCTCTTTCAAAATGCCTTTTTTAATGCATTCAGATCTTGCATATGCAGTTTGATTTGTTTAGCCTCTGTTACTGAGATTGTCCATTTAAAATTATTTGATGATGAACTTCCCTTTGCCTGTGGTGGCCATATTTTCAGCACTATTGAATTTAGTCTTTTGGTCTATGTCTGGATCTTTAGGCACTAGATTTGAAGCCAAACTAGGTGCGTGCTTGGGCAAACGTGGGTATCAGTTACGGCAACCAGGTTTGTTATATCCTGCTATGTTCTCTCATTGTCTTGACATTCATGAAAAGGGAACTGCATTTCTTACTTTGTCTTCATTTCCTTTTGCATATTTCTGAGATGGTCAATCCTTCTAAATGAAAATTTATGGGTATGTGATCAGGAATTTAATCACCTTGTTTTCAATATATAGGTCTCAACAAATTTTGGATAGAGAATTGGTTCGTGTTCTTTTTGTTCTGGTCCTACTGGGCCATTGGTTTTTTGCTACTCGGGATAGTGGTCCTGGTTTTTTGGGCTTGGAGAATGGGCATGGTTTTGGGGTTTCTGCTCAGTTACGGTGTCTTGTGATAATGGGCATTTTTTTCGTAGTTTATTCTCAATCTCATTTTCCTTTTTTTCTAACATTGCTTTTCCCTTTACTCTCTCCTTTATTCTGCCCGTCTCATTTCAAATTTTTCCTCTTATGTTTTTTAGCTTTTTTGTAACCGACGCCCAAAGGAATGCAAGGACACTGCCGTTTCTGTTTTTGGGATTTTTGGAATCCCTTCATAAGGTATGAATCTTTGCTTCAACATTGTCTTTTCCGTTCTCTGTTTTTAATTTAAGAACTATGCTTTTATACTTCTTTTTCTTGGTTTATTTTATGGTTTTTGGTTTTCCGGTTTAGAAATCACTGTTTCTATTCGTTGTTTCTTTTGTTTTTTTTTTTTTTTAATTTATCACTCATACACCTGTTGGTGGCAAATTCTGTTCATTCTGCATTCTCCCGGAAGCCAAACAGGAGACTTAAACGTTATTTATTTCGAAAATTTTCTATTCTGTGCAGAATTTTAATTGTCATGCTGTAGATAAATTTCTTTCTTATTCTGTTCCGGCTCTATCCCTGTCGTATTCCGACTCGGAATAAGCTATTCCCTGGTTATCCTGGCGTTTCTTATTCCGGTTCAGAATTTTTAGGTACCGGTTTAGGTGTTTTAGTGGCTGGTTCAGGTACTTTTTCTTGTCTGGACCGGGCAACCTGTCATGCTTATTCCGCTCAGGGATATCCCATTCTAGGGATATTCCGGTTCACTGTTATCCCGTGTAGGAGTATCCCGGCTCAGGTATATCCTATTCTAGGGATATCCTGATTCCCCTCTTTGTAATTTAAAGAAGGTTTTAATTATTCTTCAGCCTTTTCAAATCCCCTCCCTTCTTCATCGTTGAAATTTCTCTCTCTTCCATTCATAGCTTTTTCATTAAATAAAAAATTAAATAAAAAATAATAAAATTAAATAAAAATAACAATTTAATAATTCAAATAAAATACTAAGTGACCGTTAAAATGGCCCAAAACTGATTTACTAAGTGACCGTTTATTAAATATCTCTTCAATCTATGCACATTTATTATCCGTTTCTTTCTCTCTCTCTCGGTCTCCTTCTTTGTTTTTTTTTTTTCTTCCTCATTTCTTCTGTTTTCATAACAAATCATCAAATATATCTCTTCAATCCAAATCTCCTCCCATTTCTTTACCGATTCTCTCTCTCCGTATCTTTTCAATTTCTTTCCTCTCATTTTTTTCGCTTTGGGTAACTCAAGGCCAAAAAACACACGCTACACTCTGTTTTTGTGGTTTTGAAATCCACTGCTTCATAGGGGACTGATTTTGAGGTATGAATCTTGAACTTCGTCTTCGTCTGTCTTTGCCTTTTCATTTCTATTTTGGTTTCAGATCAATGTTTTTTTTACTTCTATTTCGGTGGGTTCATTTCTCTGCCGTTTCTTTGTTGCGATTTTTGTAACCCCTGCTTCATTGGAGACTGATTTCAGGTATGAATCTTTGATTCAACATTTGTCTTTTGCTTTTTTCATCTCTTTTTTGGAGTGTGGTGCGTTTAGCTGTGTGTGTTTGTGGTCTTTGGTCTGACCAAATTAAAGTCTCTTCTTTCCTTTCCCTTTTATCTCACTTAAGATAATGCTTTAAACTTTTTCGGCTGGCTTTCTTTCTAATATGACAGTCCAGATAGCCTACTGGTCTCGTGTATAAAAAACTGCTTTCTAGTCTGATGTCCTGCAAAAGAAAAATCTCTGATTGGCTGGATTATAATTACTGTGAAACCGGTATCCCAATTGTTAAGTCAACCATCAGGAAATCAACACACATGAATGACTTTAATTAAATAATTCCCTGGGAAACTGTACAATAATTAGTTTAATTGATCAGTCTGAGGTATGTGACTTAAAATTTTTCATAGGATGGATGATCTCTTTACAGTCAATCATCCAGGACAGATGTTTGAGTTTTCATGTTGTCCTTCGTAAATTCTCTGGTCTCTAGAACATTACTTGGACTAATAAATTAGCTTTATGGTTAAAAGGGTGTGTTCTTTACATCTGTAAGTGTTCTCGTTTTTCTTAATGTCGGTTCGAAGCTGTTTGAAGAATCTCATGTCTTCCAGGATAGCATCTTATCTGAAAAAAAGCGGCTTCGGATTTTGTGTAATTCATATTTTAAGCAGCTTTTGGAAGATGTTGCTTTCTTTTTGTGGTAATTGATTCAAGTAACAGAGTTCTATGTAAGCAGCCATTGGTTAATGACTTCGGCTTATATCGTATTAGTTTGCATGAATTTGATTCTTTGAACAATCTTCTTGTGGTTTTTTTGGTTTAATTCAAAATTTTCTGAATCACAATGTGAAAAAGTTATGCTCTAATTTTCCAAACTGTCAAGATATAGGTATTTTAGGGGAAGCCTACTCTCTGTTTACTGGTAAGTTTAATCTTGAGTGTTAAATGAGGTTGATATTCTTTAATCTACAGTCTATATAAATTTAAGGTCAGGGAATAGCTGTTTCCAATTTCTTGAACACTTGGCTGTTTTCATTTGGAGTGAAAAGTCTGCCATTTTATCTGGTGCTAAGGTGGTGCATATTAGTCCGTCCATGGATCAATGCATATTTAGTTTTCTTTTTACACTGCTAGGTGCTTGCACTCTTCAGTAAGGATCAGGGTAGATTTTCTTTAAAATAGTAGAGTGGAGCTCATTGATGAACTTAGTTGGAATTGTTTGTGTGCCGGTGCTTATATAATTTGGAAATTGATTTTGATTGAAATATTCAGGTAATATCTAAATGCATGGCATGGCTGGAATTGGGGATGCAATTTAACTGAAAAGGTTGTTTTATATTACAAAGTAGTTACGAGTGGTTATTGTGTTGCATTAGAAGATGTTAACTATGAGTTGTTTTCTTTCTTATGAAGAATGCAATATATTTGCCTTTTTTGATCTTACAATGGCAGTTTTCTTGCAAAGTTTTTTATTTGAATCGTATTACTGGTTTATTTTTCTAAAAATCCAGATTACTCATCTTTTGCTTTGGTATTGTTAACTATGTAGAAAACGAAGGCTTCTTTTTTGAGGACATCGGCCATTCATATCAACCCAAGGTATCTCTCTACAATCTCATGGTTTTGTTTGGAATAACATTGATGCGTGTTGCTTTATTTGATTGTTGTTTTCTAAATTGTCAAAAGTAAAGTAAATTTTCTTTGGATCAAATTTAATTTTTAAAAGATTAGTAAAATATTTTTGACCAAAACAATTTAATTTTGAAGCAATTGTTTTAAAAGAAAATAATTTTAATAAACTTTAATTTAATTTAAATTTTAAGAATTGTTTTAAAATTTTTTTAAACCGGATCATTAGGTTCAAGCATTACACACCACTTAAAAGCTACAAAAGTTAGACGAAGTAAAAAAGAACAATATAAGTGGAAATGATCCGGAAGTCTCTAAACCCTAAACCCATTCATTTCTTTCAGTGGTATGTTTTCAGTGCTTTATTCGATATGTAGGTTTCTCTACGAATGCATCATGTGCAAATTTGAAAGGACATGCTAATGTGTTTTTACCAGGGAACTATATCTAACTCCTTGTGCTATTGCAGATGGATATACCTTCCAATTTAGCTTTATCTTTCCTTTTCTTTCTGCTACTATCTCGTGCTTTGAGTAGTCTTTACATGCATGTCACCTTTTAGCCTGCTTTTCTTGCATAACACAATTAATGAGTTAAAACATACAGGAACAAGCTCAGTTAACATCTGTAGATCAAATGAGAGGGGGAAATATAGAAAGTTTGGCTGCAATTCAGCAGACTAGGATGCTTGCACATACACTCTCTCAAAACAGTGATCCTAAGTTGCGGGTTATTTAAAACTGTTTGGCTAAATACTTGCAATGTTTCAAGATAGCTCTTAATGATACAATTGTTACTATGCATGAGTTAATATATGCACTTATGTGCTGTATATTTTGGGGCATGCAGAATTCAAAATTTCTTCAATTTGTATCCAAGATGAGTTGTGATGAACTTATCATTGATGATAATCACGTCAAACCAGCATCAGAGAACTGGGCAACAGAATATCAGCAACAGTACAATGGAGGTGCTTCTTGGGCTGATGAATTTGCTCATGATGAGGCAAGTAGAGATATTGTGGAAGCTAAAGAAGCTTATAGATTAATATGTCCTGATAATCAGTCATAAATTCCGTTTAGCAGTTTCCTCCTTTTTTTTCTTCTGCCTTGCCTACGTAGACTAAAATGGAACTAACATCACTGACCTTAGGTAGTAATCTCATTCACCAACCCTAGGTGGTTGAAACTAGTTTTGATGATTTGAGAATGTCCCAAATGACAATGATGGTTTGGTTAGTGCTATTATCTATATATCTACTATAATTTAGCAAATGAAGTGTGAATGACTAATGATTCTGTATTATTACATCCTGTAAATCTTATATGAGACTATCTATATTTGTTATTTATAAAATATGCTACTCACCGTTTTGGTGGTTCTTAGTATTTCTATGGGCCAAACCAATGGGTCATGGAGTTTGCTACTAAATTGAGCAGTGAGAGCTTATTGATTATAATAAGTTAGAAGATAAACTGTCACTGATGATTCTTGTAATTGTTATCTTTCTTTGGTATTAAACCAGGTAAAAACATTGTAATTTGTATAAATGTTCTTATTATACAGAATCTGCTACTCTGGTTGGTGGTTCTTTGACTTTCTTCAACCTGATCAATGGGCTGAGGAGTTTGCTACCGTATGAGAACAACTAAGGTCTTTTGATTTGTTTATTCAGGATACAAAGTGCAACTAATGATTCTGCGTGTTATGTATTATTTTGAGACTCTTAAACCGTGCTAAGCTCTTATTCTTAGTTGAAATATTCTAATTTTCTTCATTTCATTAAATGTTCTTGACCTGATGGTTAATAGGTTTTCCGTGGACCTGACCATTGGGCCAATGAATTTGGTGCTGAAAGATTGCAACAAGAGTCCGTCGATGATCAATGGGTCAATGAATTCTCAAAGTTGCATGTTGATGACTGGGCATAAGAATTTGGTCGCTGGTTGGTGAGGGGCTTTGGTAGATAGTTCGCTGATAACTGGGCAAATTCATATGATGAGTAAGTCTGGTAGCCTTGAAGAAGTTCACTTTATAACCTCTCTTAATTGTACATGAATGTTTTGGTTGTGAAAACTTGTAGGTTCCTCAGCGGTCGGACGCTTCAAGGGGTGTCTATGTATTTTCTGATATGAATCCATATGTTGGTCATCAAAATCCTTTAAAAGAAGGTCAAGAGCTATTCAGGAAAGGACTTTTGAGTGAAGCAGTGCTTGCCCTAGAGGCTGAAGTTATGAAAAATCCTGAGAATGCTGAAGGTCGGAGATTGCTAGGAATAACCCATGCTGAAAATGATGATGACCAGCAGGTAATCCACTTTGCTCTAGTTTGTCAGAGTTGGATAGTTCATGTGTATTCTTACACCAAAAGGCATTGTTTTTGTGTTCTTTAATACTACAAGAATTTCTATTAAGAGATGTGACTGCTTGTCTAGTTCAGCCATCTGTTCAGCATCTTTGGTTATGATTCTTTGCCTAGCAAGGTTTACCATTTTCTATTCCACCTAAATCTAAATCATTTTTAATCTTGTCTAATGCCCTGTGAATACCATCATATTTTAGGAAACAGAACAGCCTATTGATTAAGCAAGCAAGAAAACCTTTTGAACACAAAGGATCTATTTTCTTGTACCGCTACATTTTGTGTTTTATTTGCTGGCTTGATATAGCCATGTTGGTGTACCATGTAATGTTCATTTCTTATATATGAAAACTTCTACTGGAAAGGGATAGAAGGAGCTATTTTTTGTTTAAACATTGAAGTTTGCAATATGATTGGTATTACGTTTATCTTAGTGGCCTGAGGCTTCAGTCAGAGTACCAGATCTAAGGCCGCAGTCTTTGCCTTGCTGCTAATGTTCTGGATCTAACCTATTATCGTTTGTTGTCACATGAACTAGTAGTGCATTACATTTCACTTATCATCGCTTCTATTTATTCTTGAACCATGTCAAAACCGTTTTGGCTTAATTAAAATTAATTTGAATGGATAAGGTCCCATCTTAAACTATGTTTATATCAAGCCTATGAAGTGTAATGTTTCATATTTATTGCAAATTGTTTTGGATGATTAATGTGTCTGCTTGTCATTATCTTGAGACTTACATGGATTATGCAAGACCTTTTTATACTTCTGTTATTTTTGATTAATGCATCTGCAGTTTTATGTGGTCTTTATTGGGGTCCAAATATTTGACTTTGTAGAAAAAATGTAATTCACTGATTAGATATCTCTGTACAGGCTATTGCAGCAATGATGTGCGCTCAGGAGGCCGATCCTACCAATCTGGAAGTACTTATAAAATTAAAAATTTCAGAACATTAGCTTTGTGGTTTCGAGGATAGTGCTACCACTTTTATTTGCTTCTTACGCTCATGCCGCGCTGCGCGGCTACTGTTTCTGTTCGCCTTCAGCATTCGGCTTGGTTTGTCAAGTAAGCATTTTCTTTTATTCGTCTTTATTATTGTCCCTATACACTCGTTGATTTTGTTAGGCTTTTTTCTTCTAGGGTTTCTGTGACTTAAGATGAAATAGCTCTCTCGTATTTTTCATTAATTTACTTTTCTTGTAATTCTAAGATTATTAGGATTTTCTGCTTTCTGGGTTGAGTACAAAATTCCTCGTATTGCATTTCCTAATTCAAATGAAGGATTCTGACTTGTACTCATCTTTGCATATTTGATCCTCTGTTTTCCTTTTGCCTTAGTGTTACTTTTGAATCTAGGGTTTTTACATCTAAAAACGAATACAGGATGTAGTTTAAAATACAAAAACTTAGTTTTGAAACGGTGCTTTAGGGGTGGGAGTAGGGTTAGAATTTCTTATTCATCCGCCGTCTCAAAAGATTCGCCAACATGTCATCTCCTCTTGTCTTTTTTTTCAGTATAGTTCCTTTTCCAAATAACATTACACTGGTTTCATTGCTCCCAAGACTCAGGAAAATATCTGTATAATATTTTTGTAATATCCGCTGAGCAGAATACTATTCCTCTCTGTTTTTAGTTGACATATGCTTCTTTTTGCTAATATGTTTAGTAGTTTTTATTAAGGTTGGTTAATGAATCATTACGGGCCTCGGGGAAGTGTTTCTGGGATTCATTCGATAAAATTTGTTCAATTTTAAAATAAAAATGAAATTTTTATTTTTAATAAAAATATTAGTTAAAATATTGCAAGTTTAAACATTTCAACGCACCTTACAATTTACATTTATTTGATATTTTTTTAAATTTTAATGAATTATATATGTTTTGAATTTTGGAAATAATTTTAATATATTTAACAAGAAAATTTAACACTGATTTAAAATTTAAAATAGATACATCAAGCAGCTTCCAACGCCTCTCTCAGTTCTTGATGAGAGACGCTTCTTTCTCCTGTTAATTGTGTCTACTCTGTTTCCTTTTATTCTGATTTTTACCTATTATTATTATTATTATTTTTCTATTTTCTCGTCCTCCCTTTCAATCTGTGTTCCTTTCCATTTTTTTCCTGACATTTCTTTTTTAACTTTGGTGTAAGCGCATGCCAAAATAACATACTATTCAACAGGATGTTGAAATCCCGTTCTTCATCGGATTGTGATTTCAGGTATGAATTTCACCTTTTATTTTTCGGTTTGGTTTCTGAGTGAAGAAAATCGACAGAAATTTGTTTCAAACTTGACATTTATCTTTGTTTTTGTAAATAATTACTGCTCCACCTGTGAGTTGGCAAATTTTGTTCATCCTGCATTTTCCCGGAAGCCAAATAGGAGAGTTAAATGTTCTTTATTTCGAAAATTTTGTACTCTTACTGAAATATTGAAAAAATTTTAGTTGATCCCTTGATAGAAGCTTCGAATTGCCTTCTCTGTCTGTTAATTTCCCCAAAACAATTTTATTGATTTAAAGAATGTTTTAATCACCATAAATGTTACCGTTGACATCAATCTAATTATATATATATTAATTCGTCATCCTAACCTGCTTTTAGGTTATTTGAAAACTATGCTTTGGATTTTTCCGTTTTGTCGTTAAGAATTTTTTATTCTGTCGGGATAAGCATGACAGGTAGACCGGTTCAGACAGCAAAAAAAGTTGAACCGGCCACAAATTCACTTAAACCGGGGGCCAAAATCTCTGAACCGGAATAAGAACTGGCTGGATATCCTGGTAATAGCTTTTTCTCTCTTCCTCCCTTCTCGTACTTCGCAGATTCTCTTTTGGTCTCTTTTCATTTTTTTCCTGTCATTTTTTTATAGCTTTGTGTAACCACAGGCAAAACACACACACACACACAAACACTCTACAGTAGTAAGATAGTTTTCTTGAGAGGGAGAAACCCATAAGTTTTTCTCTGCCGGTTGTGTTTGTTGTGATGTTGAAGCCCCTGCTTCATGGGATAGTCATTTCAGGTTTGAATATTTACATTAACTGTGTATTTGCCTTTTCATGTATTTTTTTAACTTCAGATCTATGCGTCTCTTCTTTTCTTTTTCTGTTGGTTTTTGGTTTTCATCTTTAGATATTATGTTTGTCTCTATCTTTTCATCTCTATTTTATTTCTCAGATCAATGCTTCTTTCTTTGTTTTTCAGTCTGCTTTTGTTTGAGTTTTTGGTTCTCAGCCTCATGAAACACAGTTTTGGTTCGTCCGTTCTAATCTATTGATGTTGGTGTTGTGGTTTTTGAGTCGGGTTCGTGTTCTTTTTTGTTCTGGGCCTATGTGACCATTGGTTTTCTGCGACTTGTTCTTTTTTGTTCTGGGCCTATGTGGCCATTGGTTTTCTGCGACTTGGGATAGTTGTCCTGTTTTCTTGGGCTGGGATAATTGTCATGAACAAATAATATATGAACATAAAACATGGTAGTTTTAATTATTGTTTCTTTTTTTTTTTAAATAATTACTGACACGTGGGTCGGCAAATTGTGTTCATTTTGCATTTTCACGGAAGTCAAACGGGAGATTTAAATATTTTTTTCGAAAATTTTCTATCCTGTAAAGATTTTTAATTGTCCTGCTGTAAAATTTCTATCTTATTCTGCTCCGCCTATATCCCTGTCATATACCGATTTGGAATAAGTTATTCTCAGGATATCCTGCCTCGGAATAAGCTATATTTTCGGATATTCTTCCTCGGAATAAGCTATTCCGCGGATATCCTGGCTTTTCTTATTCCGGTTCAGAGTTTTTAGCTTCCGGTTTATGGGTTTTAGTGGCCGGTTCAGATACTTTTTCCTTTCTGAACCGGGCAACCTGTCATGCTTATTCCACCTCGGGATATCCCATTCCAGGGTTATCGCAGTTCAGTCTTATTCCGAATAGGAATATCCTAACCGGGATATATCCCATTCTAGGAGTATCCCGGTTCGGTTTAACATTTTTGGTTTTGGGTTTAGGGTTCTCGGTTTAGGTTTTAGGGTTTAGGGGGTTTGGGGTTTTAGAATTTAGGGTTTAGAGGGTTTAGAGGATTTTAGGGGGTTTGGGGTAGGGTTTGGGGGTTTGGGGGTTTGGGGTTGGGGGGGGGGTTTGGGGGTTTGGGGTTTGGGGGCTCTGGGGGGGTCTTGGGCTTGGGGCCTGGGGGGGTTGGGGCTGGGGCTGGGTTTGGGGGGGTTTGGGGCCTGGGGCTGGGGCTCAGTGGCCTGGGGCCTGGGGCCTCAGGCCTGGGGCCTGGGCCTGGGGGCCTGGGGCTCAGGGCCTGGGGGGGCCTGGGGCCTGGGGCTCAGGGCCGGGTTGGGGTTTGGGGGCTGGGGGGTGGGTTTGGGGGGGTTTTTGGGGGTTTGGGGTTTGGGGTTGGGGCCTGGGCCCCCCAGGCCCAGCCCAGGGCCGGCCTAGGGGCCCAGGCCCAGGGCCCAGGCCCAGGCCCCTGGGCCCCTGGGGCCAGGCCCAGGCCCAGGCCCAGGCCCAGGGCCCAGGCCTTAGGCCTTAGGCCTAGGGGCCCAGGGGGCTTAGGGTCAGGGCCCGGGGGCCCAGGGCCCAGGCCTTTAGGCCCAGGCCCAGGCCCAGGCCCAGGCCCAGGCCCAGGGCCCAGGCCCAGGCCCAGGCCTAGGCCCAGGCCCAGGCCCAGGCCCAGGCCCAGGCCCAGGCCCAGGCCCAGGCCCAGGCCCAGGCCCAGGCCCAGGCCCAGGCCCAGGCCCAGGGCCCAGGCCCAGGCCCAGGCCCAGGCCCAGGCCCAGGCCCAGGCCCAGGCCCAGGCCCCAGGCCCAGGCCCAGGCCCAGGCCCAGGCCCAGGCCCAGGCCCAGGCCCAGGCCCAGGCCCAGGCCCAGGCCCAGGCCCCAGGCCCAGGCCCAGGCCCCAGGCCCAGGCCCAGGCCCAGGCCCAGGCCCCCAGGCCCAGGCCCAGGCCCAGGCCCAGGCCCAGGCCCAGGCCCAGGCCCAGGCCCAGGGCCCAGGCCCAGGCCCAGGCCCAGGCCCAGGCCCAGGCCCAGGCCCAGGCCCAGGCCCAGGCCCAGGCCCAGGCCCAGGCCCAGGCCCAGGCCCAGGCCCAGGCCCAGGCCCAGGCCCAGGCCCAGGCCCAGGCCCAGGCCCAGGCCCAGGCCCAGGCCCAGGCCCAGGCCCAGGCCCAGGCCCAGGCCCAGGCCCAGGCCCAGGCCCAGGCCCAGGCCCAGGCCCAGGCCCAGGCCCAGGCCCAGGCCCAGGCCCAGGCCCAGGCCCAGGCCCAGGCCCAGGCCCAGGCCCAGGCCCAGGCCCAGGCCCAGGCCCAGGCCCAGGCCCAGGCCCAGGCCCAGGCCCAGGCCCAGGCCCAGGCCCAGGCCCAGGCCCAGGCCCAGGCCCAGGCCCAGGCCCAGGCCCAGGCCCAGGCCCAGGGCCCAGGCCCAGGCCCAGGCCCAGGCCCAGGCCCAGGCCCAGGCCCAGGCCCAGGCCCAGGCCCCCAGGCCCAGGCCCAGGCCCAGGCCCAGGCCCAGGCCCAGGCCCAGGCCCAGGCCCAGGCCCAGGCCCAGGCCCAGGCCCAGGCCCAGGCCCAGGCCCAGGCCCAGGCCCAGGCCCAGGCCCAGGCCCAGGCCCAGGCCCAGGCCCAGGCCCAGGCCCAGGCCCAGGCCCAGGCCCAGGCCCAGGCCCAGGCCCAGGCCCAGGCCCAGGCCCAGGCCCAGGCCCAGGCCCAGGCCCAGGCCCAGGCCCAGGCCCAGGCCCAGGCCCAGGCCCAGGCCCAGGCCCAGGCCCAGGGCCCAGGCCCAGGCCCAGGCCCAGGGCCCAGGCCCCCAGGCCCAGGCCCAGGCCCAGGCCCAGGCCCAGGCCCAGGCCCAGGCCCAGGCCCAGGCCCAGGGCCCCCAGGCCCAGGCCCAGGCCCAGGCCCAGGCCCAGGCCCAGGCCCAGGCCCAGGCCCAGGCCCAGGCCCAGGCCCAGGCCCAGGCCCAGGCCCAGGCCCAGGCCCAGGCCTGTGGCCCAGGCCCAGGCCCAGGCCCAGGCCCAGGCCCAGGCCCAGGCCCAGGCCCAGGCCCAGGCCCAGGCCCAGGCCCAGGCCCAGGCCCAGGCCCAGGCCCAGGCCCAGGCCCAGGCCCAGGGCCCAGGCCCAGGCCCAGGCCCAGGCCCAGGCCCAGGCCCAGGCCCAGGCCCAGGCCCAGGCCCAGGCCCAGGCCCAGGCCCAGGCCCAGGCCCAGGCCCAGGCCCAGGCCCAGGCCCAGGCCCAGGCCCAGGCCCAGGCCCAGGCCCAGGCCCAGGCCCAGGCCCAGGGCCCAGGCCCAGGCCCAGGCCCAGGCCCAGGCCCAGGCCCAGGCCCAGGCCCAGGCCCAGGCCCAGGCCCAGGCCCAGGCCCAGGCCCAGGCCCAGGCCCAGGCCCAGGCCCAGGCCCAGGCCCAGGCCCAGGCCCAGGCCCAGGCCCAGGCCCAGGCCCAGGGCCCAGGCCCAGGCCCAGGCCCAGGCCCAGGCCCAGGCCCAGGCCCAGGCCCAGGCCCAGGCCCAGGCCCAGGCCCCCAGGCCCAGGCCCAGGCCCAGGCCCAGGCCCAGGCCCAGGCCCAGGCCCAGGCCCAGGCCCAGGCCCAGGCCCAGGCCCAGGCCCAGGCCCAGGCCCAGGCCCAGGCCCAGGCCCAGGCCCAGGCCCAGGCCCAGGCCCAGGCCCAGGCCCAGGCCCAGGCCCAGGCCCAGGCCCAGGCCCAGGCCCAGGCCCAGGCCCAGGCCCAGGCCCAGGCCCAGGCCCAGGCCCAGGCCCAGGCCCAGGCCCAGGCCCAGGCCCAGGCCCAGGCCCAGGCCCAGGCCCAGGCCCAGGCCCAGGCCCAGGCCCAGGCCCAGGCCCAGGCCCAGGCCCAGGCCCAGGCCCAGGCCCAGGCCCAGGCCCAGGCCCAGGCCCAGGCCCAGGCCCAGGCCCAGGCCCAGGCCCAGGCCCAGGCCCAGGCCCAGGCCCAGGCCCAGGCCCAGGCCCAGGCCCAGGCCCAGGCCCAGGCCCAGGCCCAGGCCCAGGCCCAGGCCCAGGCCCAGGCCCAGGCCCAGGCCCAGGGCCCAGGCCCAGGCCTCAGGCCCAGGCCAGGCCCAGGCCCAGGCCCAGGCCCAGGCCCAGGCCCAGGCCCAGGCCCAGGCCCAGGCCCAGGCCCAGGCCCAGGCCCAGGCCCAGGCCCAGGCCCAGGCCCAGGCCCAGGCCCAGGCCCAGGCCCAGGCCCAGGCCCAGGCCCAGGCCCAGGCCCAGGCCCAGGCCCAGGCCCAGGCCCAGGCCCAGGCCCCAGGCCCAGGCCCAGGCCCAGGCCCAGGCCCAGGCCCAGGCCCAGGCCCAGGCCCAGGCCCAGGCCAGGCCCAGGCCCAGGCCCAGGCCCAGGCCCAGGCCCAGGCCCAGGCCCAGGCCCAGGCCCAGGCCCAGGCCCAGGCCCAGGCCCAGGCCCAGGCCCAGGCCCAGGCCCAGGCCCAGGCCCAGGCCCAGGCCCAGGCCCAGGCCCAGGCCCAGGCCCAGGCCCAGGCCCAGGCCCAGGCCCAGGCCCAGGCCCAGGCCCAGGCCCAGGCCCAGGCCCAGGCCCAGGCCCAGGCCCAGGCCCAGGCCCAGGCCCAGGCCCAGGCCCAGGCCCAGGCCCAGGCCTAGGCCCAGGCCCAGGCCCAGGCCCAGGCCCAGGCCCAGGCCCAGGCCCAGGCCCAGGCCCAGGCCCAGGCCCAGGCCCAGGCCCAGGCCCAGGCCCAGGCCCAGGCCCAGGCCCAGGCCCAGGCCCAGGCCCAGGCCCAGGCCCAGGCCCAGGCCCAGGCCCAGGCCCAGGCCCAGGCCCAGGCCCAGGCCCAGGCCCAGGCCCAGGCCCAGGCCCCCAGGCCCAGGCCCAGGCCCAGGCCCAGGCCCAGGCCCAGGCCCAGGCCCAGGCCCAGGCCCAGGCCCAGGCCCAGGCCCAGGCCCAGGCCCAGGCCCAGGCCCAGGCCCAGGCCCAGGCCCAGGCCCAGGCCCAGGCCCAGGCCCAGGCCCAGGCCCAGGGCCCAGGCCCAGGCCCAGGCCCAGGCCCAGGCCCAGGCCCAGGCCCAGGCCCAGGCCCAGGCCCAGGCCCAGGCCCAGGCCCAGGCCCAGGCCCAGGCCCAGGCCCAGGCCCAGGCCCAGGCCCAGGCCCAGGCCCAGGCCCAGGCCCAGGCCCAGGCCCAGGCCCAGGCCCAGGCCCAGGCCCAGGCCCAGGCCCAGGCCCAGGCCCAGGCCCAGGCCCAGGCCCAGGCCCAGGCCCAGGCCCAGGCCCAGGCCCAGGCCCAGGCCCAGGCCCAGGCCCAGGCCCAGGCCCAGGCCCAGGCCCAGGCCCAGGCCCAGGCCCAGGCCCAGGCCCAGGCCCAGGCCCAGGCCCAGGCCCAGGCCCAGGCCCAGGCCCAGGCCCCAGGCCCAGGCCCAGGCCCAGGCCCCCAGGCCCAGGCCCAGGCCCAGGCCCAGGCCCAGGCCCAGGCCCAGGCCCAGGCCCAGGCCCAGGCCCAGGCCCAGGCCCAGGCCCAGGGCCCAGGCCCAGGCCCAGGCCCAGGCCCAGGCCCAGGCCCAGGCCCAGGCCCAGGCCCAGGCCCCCAGGCCCAGGCCCAGGCCCAGGCCCAGGCCCAGGCCCAGGCCCAGGCCCAGGCCCAGGCCCAGGCCCAGGCCCAGGCCCAGGCCCAGGCCCAGGCCCAGGCCCAGGCCCAGGCCCAGGCCCAGGCCCAGGCCCAGGCCCAGGCCCAGGCCCAGGCCCAGGCCCAGGCCCAGGCCCAGGCCCAGGCCCAGGCCCAGGCCCAGGCCCAGGCCCAGGCCCAGGCCCAGGCCCAGGCCCAGGCCCAGGCCCAGGCCCAGGCCCAGGCCCAGGGCCCAGGCCCAGGCCCAGGCCCAGGCCCAGGCCCAGGCCCAGGCCCCCAGGCCCAGGCCCAGGCCCAGGCCCAGGCCCAGGCCCAGGCCCAGGCCCAGGCCCAGGCCCAGGCCCAGGCCCAGGCCCAGGCCCAGGCCCAGGCCCAGGCCCCCAGGCCCAGGCCCAGGCCCAGGCCCAGGCCCAGGCCCAGGCCCAGGCCCAGGCCCAGGCCCAGGCCCAGGCCCAGGCCCAGGCCCAGGCCCAGGCCCAGGCCCAGGCCCAGGCCCAGGCCCAGGCCCAGGCCCAGGCCCAGGCCCAGGCCCAGGCCCAGGCCCAGGCCCAGGCCCAGGCCCAGGCCCAGGCCCAGGCCCAGGCCCAGGCCCAGGCCCAGGCCCAGGCCCAGGCCCAGGCCCAGGCCCAGGCCCAGGCCCAGGCCCAGGCCCAGGCCCAGGCCCAGGCCCAGGCCCAGGCCCAGGCCCAGGCCCAGGCCCAGGCCCAGGCCCAGGCCCAGGCCCAGGCCCAGGCCCAGGCCCAGGCCCAGGCCCAGGCCCAGGCCCAGGCCCAGGCCCAGGCCCAGGCCCAGGCCCAGGCCCAGGCCCAGGCCCAGGCCCAGGCCCAGGCCCAGGCCCAGGCCCAGGCCCAGGCCCAGGCCCAGGCCCAGGGCCCAGGCCCAGGCCCAGGCCCAGGCCCAGGCCCAGGCCCAGGCCCAGGCCCAGGCCCAGGCCCAGGCCCAGGCCCAGGCCCAGGCCCAGGCCCAGGCCCAGGCCCAGGCCCAGGCCCAGGCCCAGGCCCAGGCCCAGGCCCAGGCCCAGGCAGGCCCAGGCCCAGGCCCAGGCCCAGGCCCAGGCCCAGGCCCAGGCCCAGGCCCAGGCCCAGGCCCAGGCCCAGGCCCAGGCCCAGGCCCAGGCCCAGGCCCAGGCCCAGGCCCAGGCCCAGGCCCAGGCCCAGGCCCAGGCCCAGGCCCAGGCCCAGGCCCAGGCCCAGGCCCAGGCCCAGGCCCAGGCCCAGGCCCAGGCCCAGGCCCAGGCCCAGGCCCAGGCCCAGGCCCAGGCCCAGGCCCAGGCCCAGGCCCAGGCCCAGGCCCAGGCCCAGGCCCAGGCCCAGGCCCAGGCCCAGGCCCAGGCCCAGGCCCAGGCCCAGGCCCAGGCCCAGGCCCAGGCCCAGGCCCAGGCCCAGGCCCAGGCCCAGGCCCAGGCCCAGGCCCAGGCCCAGGCCCAGGCCCAGGCCCAGGCCCAGGCCCAGGCCCAGGCCCAGGCCCAGGCCCAGGCCCAGGCCCAGGCCCAGGCCCAGGCCCAGGCCCAGGCCCAGGCCCAGGCCCAGGCCCAGGGCCCAGGCCC